>ML681996.1:27355689-27577938 GCA_007922195.1 Podocnemis expansa
TGGGGCTGGACTGGAGTGGCAGGGCCCAGCCCTAACTCCTGGGCCAGGGAAGCTCTACAGAGCATGCTCAGATTTTCTGGGCATGCTCCGTTAGAGCTTCTCTGGGTGGGAGAGTTTTCAAAACTCCCTGCTCCACAGGAGCTCTATTGAAGGACTCTGGTTGCCGGCAGCCTTCTCTGCGCTGGCGGCTGCGGCGGGCTGCGCTGCAGCGCGCCAGCGCAGCTTACAGGGAACATTGGTTGCCACCCTATGTCATCATCGCAGATCTTGCCAGCAAACTGGAAGAAGCTATAAAAAGAGGGGAAGTGGTATTATCACTTGTCTTCACTTCCGCCACAACTCGTCACCTGGAAGAAACATCTGGATGACAAAGACTTCTGAAATGAGAGAGTCTCCATGGTTGGAGAAATGTTCCAGCCTGTCTACTGAGGAACAGATTGTTTGTACCATCTATTAGGGTAAGATACCGCCTGATTGAAATTCTGTTTAATTTGTAGAACTTAGACTGTGAATCTCCTTTTGCTTCTTAAGTAATCAACTCTGATTTTTTACCACTTATCATTTTGAATGCATTTTTCACCGTTAATGATCTTCCAGAAAACACCATCATGGCCACTAAGGATGTCGAAGCTCTTTACCCACAACCACTTCAGATTTGGAGATGATTTATATCTTCATGAAACTGGCACTGCTGTGGGTACTTGCATGGCCACATGATATGCTAAAATTTTATGACTGACTTAGAACAACGCTTCCTTAGCTTTTGACCCCAAGTACCACTTCTCTATCTGTGCTATGTCAATAACATTTTCATCATCTGGATCCATGGAAAAGAAGCCCATGAAGAATTTCACTGAGATTTCAGTCATTTCCACTGCACAATCAAACTTAGCCTAGACCATTGCACATGTGAGATTCACTTTCTGTAGACTGCAGTTTAAACAACAGATATATATAAACCACCCTATACCAGAAACCTACTGACTCCTATAGTTTCCTTCATCCTTGAGCTTTCGCCCTGAACACAATACATGATCCACTGCCTACAGACAAGCCCTAAGATATAACCACATTTGCTCTGATCCCACAGATAGAGGCAGACACCTTAAGGCCTCTACATCACACATTCTTAAAACTACAGTACTCATTTGGGAAAGTGAAGAAACAGATTGACAGAGCCAGATGAATACCCGACACGTTATCAAGGATCTATAACAGGCGTGGCCAAACTGTGGTTTGGGAGCCACTTGCCACTTTTGAATGAAAAATTGTGGCTCCCAGAAGCACATCAGCAAATAAATTTAGGAAAGTAGCCCAAGCCTAGGAGTTCAGGAGGGGGTTGGGATGGTGGGGAGAAGCACAGCATGGTCGGGGATGGTGGGGAGAAGTATGGCATGGTCGGGATTTTAAAAAACTCGCCACCAGCCTGCAGTCTTCTACACCGAGTAGCAGCTAAGTTTTTATTGTATAGAGCTAATTTTCATGGTAACGTTAAGTAATTATTAGAATCTGACATTAGCAGGATTGATATTTGTCCTCTTTCTACAATAAAATTAAAGTGTGCAATGAATTTTAAACTTAGTGATTTTGGAGTAGGTAAACGTATATGGCTATATGCCTCAGTGTGGCTCTTGAAGGTTTAATAATCAACTTGTTTGGCTCTTGAGTTCTGTAAGTTTGGCCACCACTGATCTATAGCCTATCCTACAAAATGATCCTTCACTTTCCAAAACCTCTCTGTGCTTACAGGCAGCCCCCCATCCCATGTTTAAAAGGATACTTACTAGCAACTACAGACCATACAATAGAAACGGTAAGGCTTGTATATGTCCTTGCAACAAACCTCCCTGACACTTCTACCCGCAGATCAACACTAAAGACACTATCATAGGATCATTCACTTGCTCATACACCATTGTGATATATGCTATGATGTGCCCTCTGCCTTATAAATTGGACAAACTGGACTGTCTCTGTGCAAAAGAATAAATGGACACAAATCTGACATCAGAAATAAGAACATTCAAAAACCAATAGGAAATCACTTTAATTTCCCAGGCTATTCAGTAATGGACTTATCTGTAAGTATCCTCAAATGCATTTACTCTAAAGAATTCAAAGAGAGATTCTGAGCTACAATTCAGATGCAAATTCAACACTACCAACATTGGTCTGAAAAAGACTTGAACTGGCTTTCCCACTAGAAACATTACACTTTAAAAGTGCAACAGGACTCCTCCCTTGTTTTTCATTACTAACAGTGATTCTCACCTCTCTCAATCCCACCACCTTCTGAAATGTTGTGTTTGAATCTATACAACTTGTTTGATTTTCTGAAGTAATCTGACCTGATGCAGTAAATCACAGGACTCATCTTCCCCTCCCATACTGTAAGTTTTTCAGTGCAAGTTTTCTCCCCTATGGCATCTGATGAAGTAGGCCTTTGCACACAAAAGCTCATGTGAAAAATAAATTTGTTGGTCTTTCAGGGCGTGTTCACACAGGCTTCTTATTTCGAAACAACAGAGGTTGTTTCAAAATAAGACACAGCATGTCCACACAACGTACTCCCATTTTGAAATAAGGCGTTCCCTTGTTTCGAAATGGGAGCTGTGTTTCGAAACAACTGGGGAACCCTCTGCAGAGCCCCGCGGGGTGAGCCACCAGCTCCTCTCACCCCGCAGGGGTCTGCAGCCCCCCCGAAGTGAAATAGCATGTCCACACTATGGACATGCTATTACACTTCGCTTATTTCGAAGACACTTTTTTGTCTTTTGAAAGGTGTTTCGAAATAACACATTATTTCAAAACGGCTTGTTTTGAAACAAGCACTTTGTGTGTGAACATAGCCTAAAAGTTCCATGGGACTCCTTGTTTGTTTTGTTGAACTAGACTAACACACCTACCTCTTCAGAACTTGTGTCTTTCTGCAGTTAATGAACCTGTTTTTAACCTAAAACAACGTGTTTGGGTTGAAGTGATTGGGAAATCTTCTTAGGTTACAAAAGCTGGTGCATTTTCTCTGAATAGGTAAACTGCTGCTGACCATTGCAAGATGATACAGATGGGGAATATGAGATTGAGGAACTGGTAGCCCCTCTATTGGCTTGAGGGTTTCTGTTGTTGGTTAATGAGTAGCTGGGGAAGCATTCATGTACCTCAGTTGGGTGTGTCTGTGCCTATGCAATCAAAGTACATTACATGCCAGAGGTTTCCAAACTTGCTAACAGCACCACAGTGTGAGAGGCAACCCAAGTAAACACTCATGCACTGTAGCGGGGTGCAGGTCTCCACATGCTGTTCTGCTAGATGGAAACAGCGCCAGGAGGCGCTTGCTGCTTGTCACTACCAAGACACTGTAAAAGACAGCCCAGGCTGGAGAGTTAAGGGGGAACAGTAGTCCAACAGTTCCAGGTTGCACCCCAAGAGAACCAGTCAAATTAATGTCTACAACTTCTAACCATGAGACCAATAACCCTGTCAAAGAAATAAATTAGGTTTGTTTGGCATGATAACCTAGGGTGTTACAGAGCTGCTATTATGTTTTAAAAATTCTAGATGTGGAACTCTTACTTTGCAATAATAGTGCCTTTTTCTAGTGTAGCTTAATACAGTTTCAAAGTAGAGTAAGCTTATTGGGAAAAGGTCATTCTTATTCCAGCACAAGAATTCCCACATGAAGTTATTCCACAACAAGTATTCCAGAATAACTGTGTGTGCAGATAAGGATTAGGAGTCACTCAGGAGGTTTTTGAGAATTTTACCCATTCTTCCTTCATTCCACACACAACTCTCATTGACTTTAAAAGGAATTAGAAAGTGAGAACAGAGTCGTAGATATGCCAGCAGATATCAAAAGATTTTCCTACTTGTTAGTAGAAATACATTTACTCCCCACAACTTCATGGAAATTGATATTTTCTTATTGGTATTTGTGTTATATTTCTGTGCGGAAGGAGACATGGACACTCCATATAGTAAGAGCTATATAATCTTCATTATTGGGATGTATATCTCAGACAAGGAAGACATCTAAGACAACATCCATACAGATGCATAGCCCACGCATTTGCAGTAGGAATGGAATATTACACCATCATCTGTGAAGAGTCCAGTAGCTGTAATGCTTATTACTCTGATTCTTAATGGACAGAAAAGGTAACTCCAGCTAGCAAAGGTTTTGATCTCAAGTCAACAGAAATATTCAACAGCAGGTGTTTAGGTGATTTTCTCTAATAATTTTATATGTTTATAGCATGCTGCTATGTACAGATACCTGAACTGTTCATGAATTAATATTTTAGTTTGTACAGGTAAATGGGCTCGGCACCCGTAAATGCCATATGAGGACAACAAAATGAAAATACATAGAATAAGAGATGATGGGTAGGTAGTTATAAGAAGGGGATACTCCCACCTCCCAACATCTCTTTCTTTATTGTTCTGAAGCCAGGATTCCTAAGCACCAGCCCTTTCCTAAATGCTAAATGAAAAAATGTCCTAGATACATGGGACGAGGCTCCTGGGATGGCAGCAAGGGGTCATAGTATTGAAATGACTTAGAACCACACATTCTATGCAACATAAAATCAGCATTTACTATATCCAACTACACAACATATTGCTTAATGAAAAGCTTTGGTCTTTCTTTCTCATCCTCTAAGAAAGTCCCCAAAAATGTGTGATTAGAAGATAAAACAATATGATGCAGACTAATCTTAACTATCATAATTCAACCTTTAACACATGCAGATGTTTAATCTGCTAAGTATTTACTCATCTTGCCAATATTTTAATATTTAATATTAATCTGCTAAGTATTTATTCATCTTCTCAATTTACAATGAATGAGTTTCAGTTCCTTCTTCATTTGCACAGGTATCAGTAGTAACTAGTCAGTAAACAGGACTTTTTTTGGGGGGGGGTCAATCATTAGTAGTCTCTTCAAGAAATGGAATATGAGCTTAAATCAAAACAATGCACTGAGATTATTCCACATGGGATAATTCTGAATGGCATGCTCCCCAAGCAGAAACAACTAGCATAAACTTTCTATTTCAGCTCCTTTCACATGTCATTTCAGGCCAGATGGAATCAGTATAGACAACACTTAATTATAAAATACCATACTGTATACAGGAAAAGATGTATACAGGAAAACTATAACATGCTGCAGAGGTGAAAAAGTTCAGAACTTTGTTTCTTGAGAAAACCAGCTAGTAGGATGTGTCAGCAAAAGGGTGTCACTAGGAACATGTTCAAGTCTGTAGCACCCTACAGGACAGGCAGAACAAGATTTGAAAACTATGTTTTACTACCTTTACCCACTGTTTTTAACAGGCTTAGACTTCTGTGTGTCAGCCTACCCACTTTTGCATGTCACTAGACTCCATTCCTCAATGTCACCCCAGTGTGAAGAATAACTAGATAAGGAGATGCATCCATCTGCCAAAGTGGGTTGGAGCCCACAAAAGCTTATGCCCAAAGATATTTCTTAGTCTTTAAGGTGCCAGAGGACATCTGTTGTTTCAAGTAAGGACAGCTTCAGAAAAAGAGCACAAGAGAAAACTATTAAGTAAAGGCAAGAAACACAGGAAATTGCAAGCAAGGAACTGAAGGAAGAAAGAGAGGGCTGGAAATATGAGTTTAAGTCCTTTGGTAGAGCAATACTGCAAATACGAGGATGAATAAAAGTGGCTGCCCTTAACAAATTGCACTAACAGCAAGTAGGATCACACAAGGTAAAGATGGATAGCCTTGCAGTGAAGGCACCAACTTAAGACTCAGAAAGCCCAAGTTCAGTTCTCCTCTCTGCCACTGAATTCCTTTGTCATGTTGGTACTTAACATTTTGAACCTAAGCTCTCCCATTTGTAAAATGGATGTAATACTTTTCTACTTCAGCGGCTCAGTGAGAAATATTTCATTAATGTATGTGAACTGTTCAGATGCTGCAGTGATGATTGTGATAGAGGAACCTAGACAACCCTGGATCTTAACTCAATCAAAAAGGCAGAAGATTTATTAACAATATTAATAACTTTTGTAATCCCTCCTGAAAGTAAGTAGATAAAAGAGGGAAGATTTAGAGGACAGAACACAGATGGTACTCAAAAGAGAACCGAAATTTTCACTGCTTCCAACAGTTGGATCCAGATAAAGTGGCTTGACAAGAAGGATCACCTAAACAAAAGCAGAACATCAATAATGACAGCCAAGAGCAATAATATTGAGAGAGGTGTCATGTGTGAAGTCTATGCTCTTGAAAAGAAAATCTAGGCTTTGGGAGAGAAACAGCACATTCTCTCCTGACACTGAAATTGCTGGCATATCAGATACTGGAATGCCAATCTGAGAAAACCAGTACAGATTATGCCCAGTCATTCTTTGCCTTTAGATTTCTTCAATTATGTTGATGAGCCAAGATAAGACCTAATGAGTCAGTGACTGTTTTGATGCAAACCGAGACATCTTTGGCATCTGTCACTGCCTGTGTGCGCTGAGCAAATTATGATGCAAGAACCATTCCTTGGATAGAATCTGTTTATTGAAATCATCAGTGGTTAGGAAACTTAGCCAGACAGGGGACATATGCTTATGTGAATATATTCTAGGGGCCAGCATAGGATCTGCAATGGCTCCTTCCTTATGGGCCAACTCTGGGTGCACCTCATTAACTTATTTGCAGAGGAATGGGTGCAACTAAAAAGTCAACATTTACCAAGACTTACCATGCAGTATTATCCAATTCAACCAATATTTCCCCTTCTACTGAGGACAAATCAATCATAATTATGGTAAATTTAGTAGCTGTTGCCATTTTTAAAAGTCTCCACTCTAGCACTGTTGAATTGTCCTTGAGAAAATCATAAGTTTCAGAGACTAACAAAGCCTGTTCTGAGTCTCCTACACAGCTTTTTCCTAGGATGCTTATGTGAACATAACTGAGACTTGGTCAGATTTAATGTACGAGTTGGTGATATAAGTGAATTATCTCAAAAGGCTGTAATCTGTTATAATGCACTACAGATTTTGACCCTCAAGTACTCTGAAAACAGTGATATCTCATACACATTATTAAAGAAAACTTGAGATTGTCCTGGTAAGGTTGATTTTATCCAAGTTTTATAGCCACTGAACTTTATAGAGACAGCAAGAGGGCTCTGGAGTGTACTCTGCACAGACATTAACTTCAATGCAAGAAACCAGAAAGACCAAAGAAAAATAGCATTCTTGTTTGACGAAGTAATCTCATTTAGCTGAGCTGACTAAACTTATTTTGCTTATTCTCAAGGCAGATTGGAAGACCATTATTTAATAGCACTGAAATGAATTGCCAAGCTGTTCTGTATCTTGACTCCTGATTAAAGTACTATTGTTTTTGATGGACATCAAGTGCAGGTTTAAGAGTAAATTCAAGATATGATGTCATCTGAATTAGCAAACTGCCCCAATATCAGATTCTTACTTTGTCTTTACTCTTTATCTCTGTTAACACCACTATAATTATGGTGAAGATTCTGAAGGTCATGGCCAGACTAAAGGTCAGAATGCTGAATTTAGAATAATCAACAAACCTCAAATCCTGGTGATAAAAATCCTTAATAAGGCAATAGAAGTACTCTGAAGGTCAGACAATAGATGATCGCACCAAATTTATGGATGGAGAATAGATTTTAATACTTTATTTTATAATGGCCTTTGTCTGCAAATTGGTTTAATCCTGCTAAATCCACTATTGGTTGAGTGTTTCCTGATTCTCTTGGATTATTAGACAACAGTGTTTGCTATCTATCTGTTCTTGACAATTGCTTCCATGGATAGGACACTATGGTTTTAAACTCTGCCTCTCTTTCTCAAGTCTCAGGAGAGGTGCAGAGGGCATCCATTTTCTGGATACAAGATTTAATTTTGTAAATGCTAGCATTCATTTGTTACCACAAATTACATACAGACCACTCAACTCAATGATGCACATTTCACTAGGAGATGGCAAAGAGAAGTTGGCATTGGCTAGTCAGAAGATGGATAGGTATTTCTGTGCAAAACTTTTTTTAATCAGCCAAGGCAGGGGCATCAAACTTATGGCCCGTGGGACAGATCTGGCTGGGACCCACTTAGGAACAAGCCAATCAAAGGCCAGGCAGGACTGAGCCTAAGCAAAGGCCAGTATGCTGAACGATAGAGTGGGTAGGTGGGGGAGGTAGGAGCCCAGCTTGACTGTGTCTGTGATGGAGACTGATTGCCTACTGCCAGCACATGGTAGGGAAGTGGAAAGGGAAGGGGTCTGCAAGCCAGGGTGGGGAAGGAAGCCCACCAAGGTAGGCAAAAGGGAAGGTGTTAGAGAGCCTGCAAGCTTGGGGAGGAGACGGGGTGTCCATGCCACTCTAAATGTGATGGAGGAAAGGGTTGGGGAGCCCATGCAGCCACATGGCCCGTGACTGTGTCCTGCATTCCAGCGTGGCCCCCACATTGAATGAATTTGACACCCGTGCTCTAAACGAACTGTATTTTCCTGCTGTGAGCAGCCACTCCCTGGACATGTCTCCACCCCTTAGGAGCAGGCAGGGCCAGGACCTCCACTGCTCTTCTGAACCATCACTGACTGCAGTCGATCCCCAATAACAACAACAATTATCATTTTAATGTCAAAAATTTTTGTGGACCTGCAAAAGAGGTCCTCACACCCTAAAAGGTTGGGAACCACCGTGCTAGATGACACTTCCACACACACAAGCACAGCAAAGAATACAGAAGATGACAGGCCACTACAGAAGCTACAGAAGCTTGATGCTTGTCTACAGAGATTGCCGAAGTGAGATAATGTGATAATCCATTGCACATATACAAAATGGCCAATGACTACCTATAACGGAGTACTGTGGAGAGGGATCTGGGTGCCATAGTGGACCACAAGCTAAGTATGAGTCAACAGTGTAATGCTATTGCCAAAAAAGTAAACACTAGTCTGGGATGTATTAACAGGAGCATTGTAAGTAAGACACGAGAAGTAATTCTTCTGCTCTATTCTGCCGTGCTTAGGCCTCAACTGGAGTAATGTGTCCAGTTCTGAATGCCTCATTTCAGGAAGGGTGTGGACAAATTGAAGAAAGTCCAGAGGAAAGCAACATGAATGATGAAAGGTCTGGAACATTTGACTTATGAGGGAAGACTGAAAGAGCTGGGTTTGTATAGTCTGGAAATAGGAGACAGAAGGGACATGAGAACAGTTTTCAAGTAGCTAAGAAGTTGTGTCAAGGAAGAGGGAGAAAAACTTCTCTTTAACTGCAGATGATACAATAAGAAGCATGGGCTTAAATTACAGCAAGGGAGGTTTACATTGGACATTAGGAAAAAATTCTAAATGTCAGTGTGATTAACCACTGGAAAAAGTGCCTAGGTAGGTTGTGGAATCTCCATCACTGTAAGTTTTTAAGAGCAGGTTAGACAAGCACCTGTCAAAGATGGTTTTAGAGGGTACTTGGTCCTGCCACGAGGTCAGGAGACTGAACTCAATGTCCTCTCATGGTCCCTACCAGTTTCTAAGATTCTGTACACACAAATGCAGACTCAGGAGTGGGATGGCTACCGGATCAGAGAGACAAACACATCTGGCAGTGCCAGATTTAGGCACAAGCCAAGTAAGCTATGGCTTAGGACCTCACACTATGAGGAATGTCTAAATATGTTGGAGATAACTAAGATTTATCATAATTGAAACTGATAATGCAAATAAGGTTTACTGCAAGATGTATGTTTTATTTTTTTCATTGCATCTTTGCCCATGTATATATACAAATATAATGGGTTTATCATTTTTTTCATTACCTTTTCTGTTATAATGTAATATACTCTTTTCCTCTTTATTTTGCATGGTATGGGGCCTCTGAGTCTTGACAGAGCATAGGGCCTCAAAATGCCTTAATCCAGCCCTGACATTTGAAACTCTATAAATAGACTCAAAGACCATTCCTGAGCTCTCTCTTTGTGAAGCTGTAGGCCTGAAATTAGGCAAGGAGAGTTTAATCCATCAGGCCCATTTAATTTGCTAACTTGGCAACAGATGCAGAAAGCATTAGATTAGCATACACCCTTGTTTCCCTACCAAGTCTCAGGTGGTTTCATTACAAGCTCTGCTATGTTTTGCACATTATTTGCTTTGCATTTCAGCCTCCCTCCCTCTTCTTGTGACCCCATTTAATCTGAACAAAAGTTCCTTTCTAAAACCGCATGTTGCAATTGTCTCTGTTACAGGCAGAAGAACAAGTTAAGAAAATTGTGTCCGGAGCAGCACTCACCATAGGGCATTGAAAAGTCCCACTTTTCTGTCAACAGTAAAATGAAATGCAATTTATTCACTCATAACTGGGAAATGGCAAGTACATAACTCACCAATCTGTTGTCCTAGACATGACAAATTCCATATTTAGTGGCCTTGAAAATTTGCACATGAATTATGGAGTTACCAAATCAAGAAAGATAATTACCAATCCTAAACAGAGGGCTTGTTTACCATGAAAAAAAACAAAACAAAACAAAACCAACAGTGTGAAAAAAGTAATCACATAAAAAGCAGAAAAGCATTCTAGTGGATTGATTAAGAAACAATTTCAGTCTCTTTTACAGGATTAAATAAAAGGCAGCCCTTAGACCCCAAAATATCGAATTTTTTAACTGGACAAAGTTAAGTAATCTGGCCAGAAAATATAGCTTGTATTTGATTTTCCAGTAAAACCCTGAAAGAGGCCAGAAAAGCTGATATTAAATCCAAGTTACCATAAGCAAAGGCATATAGTGTTCTGTTGTCTTTAATTCCTTTTTAACCTTTTTGACTTTGTGAAGGGCAATTCTACAGTGTTCAAAGTATGTTAAAAACAACAATAAAGCTCTTGACTTTAAGGAAAAGATTCTCAACAGTTGCTGCAAGAAGTGTTTAAAGAGATAAACATCTGATAAAACAAAAGACAATGTACAAATAAAATATGACCAATATAGAAGAGACAATAGGAAACTACTTACAGATTTTTAATATCTACAGCCCCACGGAAAGCCTTTCTTGGAATTGCTTGAATTTGATTTTCGCTGAGGTCACTACGAAAAAGGAAGAAAGGCAACTTAAACATTGTCGTACATATTTTATCTACATAAAAGACCTTTTGTAAAGAAATATCGGGTAAGAAAAGGATTTCAAAATTAATCTCAACCACTGTAATTCAGCCCATGCTCTTTATGAAATATATTTTATTATAGCAACTGACTTATAACTAACCAAAGAAGAAATCACATTTCTTATATTACTGTAGCTGTGCAGCAATAAAAGGTTCCTCTAAAAAGAGCACATATTCCGTGTAATACACAACAAAATTATAGGTTTTTTTACAGGCATAGTCAAACTGATTTTGCTTAATTCTGAAACCACTTAAACACTGAGTTCAAAAGTTTGACTCACGATTATGTTACATTCCATTAAAGGTAGACTGAAAATGAGAAGAGAAGGAACAGAGAAAGGAACAAACTGCTGAACAAAGGGGATGCTAAACTAGATTAGACCTGCGCTCCATCTACATCTTCATACTGTCTAGGACAGTTTCAGAAGGTGTAGGCAGTACACGGATGCCCTCACATTAGATCTCATCCTGACCTGTAATAGTTGGAGACTTGTTTAAGCTCTGAAAAATGAGATTTAATGTCTCTTCAAAAAATTTGTTAGCATTTACTGTATCCATCATATGCATTTACTCCTTTTTGAATCTTGCAAAATTCTATACCTCAACAATTTCTTGTTGAAATGAGCTCAAGAAAACTAGCATAAAAATGAAAACAGAGAGAGAGACTGGACAAACAGTAGATAAAATTCTAACTAAACATTACCGTGTCACCCCCCAGTGGTAAGTGTGTCGAGGAGAGCCAGGGAGATGGCTGGATTTGGACAGGGGTGGGCGGAGGGTGTGGGCTGGTGAGTCCTGTAGGGTCACGATATGCCACCAAGTAAGGTTGAGAACAACTGATATATAGGCAGTTTAGCTTTGGAAATCATCCTTTCCCTGATATAAACTGTAGCACAAGTCCAGGCTTTCCCATTACTAGAAAACAGATTTCAGCAACTCAAACTACTTTTTGTGGGCATTCCTTTTCTACCCCCCAACAGCTTCGAAAAGCAATTAAATGTATATATAGAGAGACAAAGGAGGTGCAGTTGTCATCATGAATAAATTGGATTATGATCAGGAGGTTTATAAACAACTCTCCAACACAACACGCTACAGACCACTTTCCTCTGACCCCACCGAGGAATACCAAAAGGAATTATGATGCCTACTCAAGAAACTCCCTAAGAAAGCACAGGAACATATAAAGACAGAAACACCACCAGAACCCCAGCCAGGGATGTTCTAGCTGCTACCTAAAATCCATAAAAAAGGAAACTTTGGACACCCCATCATCTCAGGCATTAGCACTCTTACCACCAGTCTATCTGGCTATGTGGACTCCCTCCTCAGACCCTATGTTATCAACATCCCTAGCTATCTTCGAGATACCATGGACTTCCTGAGGAAAATACAGTCCATTGGTGAACTTCCAGAAAACACCATTCTGGCCACTATGGACGTAGAAGCTCTTTACACCAACATCCCACATAAGCATGGATTATAAGCTACCAGAACCACCATCCCGGATGATGCCACAGCACAACTTGTGACTGAACTTTGTGACTTTGTGCTCACCCACAACCACTTCAGATCTGAGGATAATTTATCCCTCCAAGTCAGTGGCACTGCTATGGGCCCCCGCATGGCCCCACAACATGCTAACATCTTTATGGGCAACTTAGAACAATGTTTCCTCAAGTCTCATCAGAAAACACCTCTTCTTTATCTACGCTAGATTGATGACATCATCATCTGGACACATGGCAGGGATGCTCTTCAAGATTTTCACAGAGATTTCAACAATTTCCACTCCAAATCAAATTGAGCCTGGAACGCTCCACACAGGAGATCCACTTTCTCAACACTACAGTACAAATCAGGGATAGACACAACACCACCACCCTGTACCAAAAACCTACTGATCGGTATAGTTACATACCTCCCTCGAGCTTCCATCCTGAACACACCACACTGTCCCCTACAGCCAAGCCCTAAGATATAACCGCATTTGCTCTGATCCCTCAGACAAAGATAAACATCTTGAGGATCTCTATCAAGCATTCTTTGAACTACAATACCCACCTGGGGAAGTAAGAAAACAAATTGACAGAGCTAGGTGGGTACCCCAAAGTCATCTATTAAAGGAGAGGCCCATGAAAGATAACAACAGAATACCACTAGTCACAACATACAACCCTCAAGTCAAACCTCTGCAAAAGATCATTAAAGACCTACAGCCTATTCTAAAAGGTGATCTCTCGCTCTCTCAAGCCTTGGGAGACAGACCTCTCCTTTCCTACAGACAGCCACTTAATCTTAAACAGATACTCACCAGCAACTACAGATCTAACAACAGAAAAATTAAAGCAGGCACACACCCCTGCAACAAACCACACTGCCAAGCCTGCCCACATATTTGCACAATAGATACCATCATAGGTCCTAATCAAGCCTGCTACTCCATCAAAGGCTCATTTACTTGCTCATCTACTAATGTGATCTATGCCATCATGTGCCAGAAATGCCCCAACCCCTGATATATTGGAGAAACAGGACGATCCCTGTGCAAAAGAATAAATGAACATAGAACTGATACCAGAAATCACAAAAAAACTAGTTGCTGAGCACATCCATCTTTCTAATCACTTGATAAATGATTTGTTAACGACCATCGTCAGAAATATGACTGAGACATCAAGACTTCAAAAAGAAACAGCCGAACTCGTATTAATATGCAAATTAAATTATGTGAAAACAGGATTGAATCGAGACTATGGGTTCTTTTCCCATTACAAAAGGTAATTTGACTTCAGGCTTCCCAGGGTTTGAACCTAACAACTGCTCTGATTTGCTGTTACTGTATGACCTGATCCTATGTTTTACACCCTCTTGCATTTTTTTTATTCCATTCTGTACGTTCACCCATCTTCGAAGCATCTGACGAAGTGGGATTTACTCCCACAAAAGTTCATGCAAAAAAAATATGTTAGTCTTTAAGTGCCACATGACTCCTTGGTTGTTTTTTTTATATAGAGAGAGCAAGTCCTGTTCATCTAATTTATTATAAGGAAGGAAAAACTGTATTTCTTTGCTAAATCTTTAGAACTTGGCACAACTAACATCAAAGCATATCTAAAATGAGGCCCAGATTAACTATTATTAGACGCCTGTGTAAGAAAAGAGAGTACTTGTAAGGTGTGAGTTAATTTTCAAAGCACATAATTTTGGAAATGGAGAATGACTGCACTGGTCTAATGATAAATTCAATGGCAATTAATGAAACAGTATTCTTGACCAGCAGTTACAGCAATTTGAATTAGCCTTCTCTAAGAAATTCTATTACAATCATAAACAAGGTATTACTATATTTACAAATTTTATATCAATAAAAAGTCCCACTGCTCCAACAAGTATAAAGGCAAGTTAGCAATAATAATTCTTATGCTGAAGTGACAGAATACATCATCATAAAATTGCAACTTAACCATGGGTACGTACTCGTACAGAGAACCCAGGATGCTAGTATTCCGAGGATTACACTTTGATCTTCTTAGAGTAAACAAAGTTTCACCCTTTTAGTTTTACATATAATTGAACCACACACGTGAAATTACTGAAGTTGGAAATACCTGTTAAAAATCTGAAATAAACAAATTCTCACAAAACATTAATGGCCCAAATCTGTCTCTGCCCATATAGAGGCACTTAGACACATTTAATCAGCCAGATCACTCCATCAACACTACATGAAGAAATTCTGCCTTTCTGCGAGAGGGAGAACTGGAAGCTTTTCTCCAGGGCCCATACATCAAAGATATCAAATTTCATATACTAAGGCTGTGTGTCCTAAAGTACTCTAGTGAACATGCTAAATTTAAACTTTAAGGTGCTGTGTGGTAAAGACTGCAAAACCCTTTGATTTTGGCCCTTTTAATGCCATCCTTACATGCGGTAGGAATGGTTAAGTTAGATTGGTTAGAACATTTTCAAGAGATTCATAATGCATCAGTTCGGTTTACAAAAGTTCTTAGAACTAGCTAGTTCTTAGTAACAATAATCACATTATTGCACTCTGTCTTTGGAACCAACTTTCAAACCTATTGTGAAAAAAATTCTTTTATTTTGAAGAAGGCAACAAGTGAGGCTACTTGGAATGTTGTCAGCATTTATATAGTGTCTCATATTTACATATCCTCATATTAAACAACTTCTGTTCTCATTGGGACAACCTAATGAAAAAAATTACAAGAACCTTTACAAGTGATTAATTTTTAATTACTCCAAACACTATGCCCAAGTTTACACTCTGCTGTAAAACAGTTCAAGTCAATGGAAGTACTCCTTATGTACACTAAAAAAAGATGAGGAAAGTCAGGCTCAACAGTACATAAAACAGGCAAGAACATTTTAGCAGACTAGTTTTAACTAAGCTTATTCGGAGCAAAAGATAAATTTAAAATTATATATTTTTGAATTAGGATGCATTTCTGTCTGTTAGAACTGATATATATTGCACTAAATTAAAATAATCATGTCCATCATAAATAGATAGCTAAATAGCTGGCAGAGGCTTGCAATATTTATTTCATTTGTGTGTTACACATCTTACAATTAATCGAAACCCCTTACTCAGACCATCTAGCTATGTGAATAGTTGACTTGCTCTTGTTGTACTTTCATATTTTATCCCTTTTGTGCTCTTTTCACTGTTTGTTACACCCACCGTTTCACCCTGTTTTAATTTGTACTGCATGCTCTTAAGAGTGAGGCTTGTCCTTTTATGGAGTGTTTCGTATATCACCTAGCACAACAGGGACCTTAATGTAGCAATCAAAAGGAATTCTGGTTGGGGCCACAGGGACTCTACTGCTACTCTCGTATGGGTTTATATCAGTGGTTCTCAACCATTTGTGGGTCACGACACACTTGCCAGCATATCATGACCCTGCAAGACACCCTAGCCCACATCCCCCACCCCAAATCCAGCCATCTCCCTGGCTCTTTGTGACACACTTACTACTGGGTGGTGACGCAGTAATACGTCCCGACACAGTGGTTGAGAACCACTAGTTTAAATTAGACGCTGGTTGTCATCTGAAAGCTAGCATATACTACACAGCAGCACAAGAAGTAACTATTCAGACCTCTAGGGCAGGACTACACTCCAGATCTGTATCAGCATAAACTACATAAAAATCCACACTCCTGCGCAACACAGTTATACTGACCTAACACTCATTGTAGACAATGCTTATGTTGACTCCTTTCTCTCAGGGAGGAGGTTTAAGTAAGCCAATAGAAGACGCTCTTCCACCAGCATAGGAACATCTTCTCTAAAGTGCTACAGTGGCACAACTGACAAGCCTGTATTTATGACAGTATAGGAATTAACTGTGGCAACTTGAGCTGACTATTTAATATAGACTTTATATGCATCTTTACCATCATTGATATGATTGTTTACTATAAAAGAGATTGTGACCAGCGATGCTTTGAGTACCTGTTGATTTCAGAGAAACGGGTGCTCTGTATCCTTGCCCAATATTTTCTATTCCTGTATGGAATATAGTTTGCTAGGTGACTGCTGTGCCTTCCTTGTTACAAAGGAGGCAGCATTTCAATTATTCTGTATGTACCTTATCCAGTTTGTGAAGCCCTCTGGAATCCTTTACCAGGAATGGGGCTTATGACGGGGTGTACAAACCATGTACTGGGAAGGAAGGGGTTAAATAGCTGGTGGGAGAACAGAAGGGCTTACTGGAGGACAGTGGACATGGGCTGACCTCCATGCTAAACTCTAGAGAAGATGCGTCATGGGTGTGCTTGCTGCCATCCACCTAGCCAAACCTACAATGCAGAGACCTGAGACTTTCTAAAGATTATAGACTTCATCTTTGTGTTCCTATTTTTCACTTTACTTTGTGGGAAGAGGGAGGACTGGTAGCAAGTGATCTAGAGAGGCAGTGACATAGCACCCAATGGTACAGAATTTTGGTGCCTACCACTGAGCCCAAGAGATAAGGTAGGCCCACACTTCCCCACCAAACTCTAAAGAGAATGAATGCTGCAGATGCCTACCCTGATGTAAAGAACCTAGTTGTGGGGAGCAGACCCTAAGATAGAAAAGATCTGGGCTGTGAAATCTTGACCCAGGAGGAGGAGGAGGAGCCCTGAGGCCTCCCTGCTTATCCTGAATTCATCAGTAGGTAAGACACGCCCCATGCTACAGAGAAAGACGAAAACCCCACAGAACCCTAGCCAATCAGCCCTGGGGAAAAATTCCTTCTTGACCTCAAATATGGCCATCAGTTAAACCCTCAACATGTGGTCAAGTTTCACCAGCCAGTCACCCAAGAAATAATTCTCTCTAATAACTCAGAACCCCATCCCATCTAGCCTCCCTTCTTAGGACACTTGAATATCCAACACCAGTAGACAAAGACCAAAGATCAGTCAATTTCCAAAGCAGGCTGCCTGATCATATCATCCCCTCCGTAAAGTTATTAGTTTTGAAGGCAGTTATGCTTTTTGCCCCCTCAGCTATTCTAGAACTTTACTCCTCTTATGGTTGAAAACCTGTCTAATTTGAAGCCTAAGCTTCCTGATGGACCATTTGTCTCCATTTGTTCTTGTGTTCACATTGGTGCTGTACTCAAATAACTGTGCTGTCCTCACATAAATTATACATTCCCCACCTGACAAGTGGGCAACACCAGTGTGAGTGTCCCCCTTCACAAGAATCAATAAAGGTAAAATAATATTACAAACTAGTAAAATAATTGGACATTCTCATTTCAGAAGTGCAAGCATGATCCTAATAATGAGGCGGCATTTACTTGTCCCAGATACAAGGATATCAGTCTAGGCATTTTACAGTAAGGAGACACTCCCACTGAAAGAAATTATTTTGCAGAAATATTACAGCCCTATAGTTTACACAAAACACAATTTATCTATGAAACAGTATTAGCAATTCAAGGACAAATGAATGAATGATACAAATGGAGAAATTAACTGACAATTTTATACAATTGAAATGAAAACAACATATGAAATTGCAGTAAACTCTTGCCACAGGGTATAATGAAGTCATATTAAAACTCTATGATAAGTTCAACTGAAGTGTAACAGATTCTATTTGCCCCATGAGTCTCTTCCAGCTAATTTTTTCACAATTCTGTTTAGTGACTGGTAGACAGAGGATAGAATTCAAAGTATTATACCAGTTTCTAAGTGCCATAGGTAGGCTTTACCCCTTTATAACAGGTCCTCAAGTTAGTACAACTTTATGGGTTTCATCTATCACATACACAGGCTTGCATGACTCCACCAGTAACACAGCCATTGATGTCCCCTTCTAAGGTATTAGCAAACAACTGCTTCATCTATATTCCAAGGGCCAGTGTAACATGTCACCTAAGTGTTTCTTTAGTAGGGGAAGCCCACAGCAATGACATACTCCATCAAAGGTGCGTATGAGGGGGAACTTGTGCTTTCCTAAAACTAGAGACTAGACAAAAATTCAAGGGTTAAGTACCAGACTCTTACCCACATCAAAGGCAAACGGCTACAACTGAATTTAGGTACAGTTTGTATCAGAGAACGCACTCACAGAGACTGGAAGTGGCTCACTAGAAACTAGGTTGTAAGCTCTGGAGACACACGAGCAGCCCTGTTCATAATTGTTTGTTTGTTTGTTTCAAATTTAGATATAGTGCAGCTGCATGAAGGGAATACAGCCAGAAAATTTGCTGTAAGATTGTACCACCATCCACTCCCAAAATTCACAAATGACCCCTAGCTATAAAAGTACGTTAGAAACCTCTGATGTTTTGTTTGGTTTACTTGGCTGCACAGACCCTTTAAAAACCTGACCTCCATTTTTTGCACACAAATTGGTCATATTGAAGCTGTTCTGAAAATCATGTCCTTCGTATCGTGATCGTCAATAAAATTATCTATGATCAAATATGAAACAACAAAACACATTCTACCAAATATTCAAACTAAGGTGTTTAGGCAGAGACACGGATTTATTTATTTATTTATTTTTATGCTGATGTTTCAGCACACACTAATAAGTGAGGTCAAATTTACTTTGGTGAAACCCCAAAAACCTCCTTTAAAAACCAAGTAAATATACTATTAAATTTTTATTGAACAATGGAGCTGAACTATTGGGTTTTTATTTACAAGAATTTTTGAATTTGCAGGATGCTTGATCAGAAGCATTTTTAAAGCAAAATTTTGCTAAGACTTGCATTTCGAACCAGTGTAACATGCTCATCCTGTTCTCATAAAAAAAAAATTGTGTCTTATTTTTCTAGTGGTGGTAGGATAATAAAGCCACCATACAATCTAATATTAATGAATCTGATATACTGCATCAGCTCTTAGCAAATGAAACCAATACTGCATTGCGGCTATTTTATTACCCACTACATATAGTTTCCAGTTGAGTATCCCATTAAGCTTATAAAGCAATGCTATTATTTTAATTATATAAATTGAAATAGCAATGTATAATATCTATATTTTGCACTGTGTAAGGTTGGATTTTTTTTATGTGGTAAAACTATCATTCAATTTGATATAACAGATATTTTGTAGATGACAAACCTGCTTGTAAATTTAATTAGTTGAAATTTTATTTTCCTCCATTGTTTAACCTCTCTTATAGTCTGACCAATGATATCATAAATCTGTACTGCCTTCTTCTACTTTTAAGTGTTGAGTAACAGGAAATGAGTAGTGTGTCCTGATTTTTTAAAGAAAAAGGGAGAACTACTGAGTCAAACAGAAATTACTGAAAGACATTATTTATTTAGTCTTACAAACTCAGCTCTAAAAGATGCCTATCCTGTGCCCTGTGATCCTTTAACAATTTTTAAAAACTAATGGATAGATACCGCATTATACCAAAGATCACCTTTATGCCCTGCTGGAAAACACCACATTAAGCCTATGTATTTTACATTAAATATACTGAGCCACAATCAGTCTATATAAGGAAATTTACAGGAATGCAGTATGAAATAATTTTGATTTTCACAAATTTCAGATGATCCCGCCACTGGTAGTGAATACTGGAATAAACAATTAACAGCTGCAATATTTGTAGAAGGGATTAATAAGGGAAGAATGTTTTCATCAGCATATTACTGTGAAGTGCAGTTACCATAGTTGTGAACAGACCTACTTCTCTCACATATGTTCCAATAGTCAATCAATCAATCAAATCATAGGGCTGGAAGGGACCTCGTGAAATCATCAAGTCCAACCCCCTAGGAATTGAACCCAGGACCTTCTGCATGTTAAGTAGAGGTGTTAGCCACTCAGGCCTCACTTTTCTTTACTACGTTTCCTAGAGATACTACTGCTAAATCAAACACACAAACCGTTATTCTCTACTGTCTTGACATTGTGTAGTCAGTCCAGCTGTGTTAAATGGATGTAACGTTCTATCAAACTGGAAATATAGCATTTTATAACCAGTTTGTACTGATGTAAATAACTACTTATAGTGCAAGGCAACGGAGAAATAAGCCGATTGGATCAAGATGTTGTGCTCCAATCTCTCCCAACCATAAAACAGCGCTATCTGAATGAATCATATTCTCCCTTAGAAAACAAACAATATATCAAAAGATTTAACGTACAGCTTCTTACCTCCCTATAAACAGACAACTACTAGATGAATAATGTGTGATACATGTGTTTCATTAGACCATCATCCAAAACATAATCTCTGATCAAATTTAACTGCATTCTACATCCTTTATGTACTCTAGTTTGGTGCTAAGCCATATTTTAAACACTGATGGGGCCCATTTATTTGCTTAAACACAAAATGAAAAAACCAAAGGCCATTTTGTGCTTACATTTTAAAATGTCACATTGATTTGCACTCCCTGCCAGCAACACATATCAACAGAAATTACCCTAAAACAAAAATAATAAAGCAGTAAACATTAGCAAAATGGGAATTTTCCTTAAATTATTTAACAAATACTACACTATCTAATTTGGCTGTGGGACTTAACACGTGTAATGGAGCACTGGTTAAAGAACCATAATGTGGTATAACAGAACAAATAATATTTGATTGTTATAAATGACAACTGCTTATGTAACCCATGTGCATAGGAGTGCAATCTCTTCCAGGGATCCTTTGTGGCTGGGTTATCTTGCTAGGCAGATTTTGCAGCCCAGAAACCAGAAACTTCTGGTAAGACAGTGTGGGAGCACAATGAGCATGCTCCACAAGTTTTATTGTTGTGTTGGCGTTGCATGCCCAGGGAGAAGCCCGAGAGGAGCAGCCTGGAGAGGAGCAAACAGAGAGTTGCAGAGTGCATGGGCTAAGGGACTCAGTGAAAGGAGCTGAGCAGGAGTGGACTGCAGGATGTTTTCTCCCTGCTTTGGGCTGCTTTGCAGGGGAGTTGTCTGCAAGGGAACTGAGAGTTGGATGGCCAGTGACCTGATTGCATGGTGCTGGCTACACAGGAGGAAGAAAGGCCTGCATGGCATCTGTCTGAAGATTCTTGCAGCTAGAGAGGATGAGGATTGCTTACCTTCCACATTTAAGCCTCAAGGACTTAAAAGACTGCAATAGAGATAGGGGTGACTCCATGTGAACTTTGGAACTCTTGGGTTTCTTACTGTTTTGTTTAAATTCATCATGTTTCCTTAGAATAAGGTTTGTTTAGTTAGTTAATAAAGTTCATTGTTACGTTTCTGCTGAGAGGCAGTTTATTGTGGGATGTGAACTCTGAGAAGTCTTCTCTGTGAGTCCTTTTAAACAACTGGATCCTGGCTCTCCAGTTGCTTTCTGCAGGAGTTTTCACTGTCAGGCTCTGGAGAGGGGCAAGTAGATGCATTTGAGCCCACCCTAGCAGGTTACTTAATTTGTTTCTAATGTGTGATATGCATTATTTATTCATTGCCAAAGTAAACATTTCTGTATTTGCAAATACTTGCACTTAACAACAGATCCAGTCCTTGATGGCCAATTAATAATTGCTTCCAAAATCCATGTCTTTCTCATTGCCAGGGAGGATTACTGCAATGTACTTACATCAAACCTTATATCAGTCCAAACAACAGGAGTCCTGTGGCACTTTAAGAACTAACAGATTTCTTCAGGCATTAGCTTTTGTGGGCTCCAACCCACTTTGTCAGTTGCATCTGACAAAGTGGGTTAGAGCCCACAGAAGCTTATGCCTGAAGAAATCTGTTAGTTTAAGGTGTCACAAATTCCCATTGCTTTTTTCTATATACAGACTAACATGACTACTGCTCTGGAAATACATCAGTTCAGAAATTCTCACTGGTGGAAAATGCATAAGTCTACTTATTAAATGTTTTGCAAACATAACTTGTGCTCCATAAATTGCACTGTCTATTGTTTTTTTGATTCAGTTTAAGGGGTTTACTTATAGAGTCACATTCATCCTCAGCTCTTCTTATGTGAGGGAATCATCCCTCCTTGCACCATTCTTTAACAGTTGCCACCCATGGAGGTGTTCAGACTGGGTCGGCCTCAACATAAAAGATTGGGCTGGCTGGTAAAAGGTCTTGTGATCCCAGCACACCAGATGCCAGTTCATGCCATGGTTCATAGGTCTCAACTGAACACCATCAAATACATAGATGGAAATGGAATTAGTCTGGCTTACTTGTGATTTAGTACTGTTAAAACAGATGTAAGAGAGTTATAAATATCAACTGCCTGTTTAGATTTAATGGAATCTTTGTAAACTGTTACCTGCATTAATCTCATTTATATCTGTATCTTATGCTATAACGTAATATTTAAATAAGTGTTTGCTCTGTAACTGTAAGTCACCAGACAGGACAGAAACATTAACAAGTGTGAAATACCAGCCTCCTGTAGGAGGTGTTATCTCTTGCTCCACAAAAGGTCGATCAACATCAGACCAAATACTGTGAAACATCACAGAGTAAAAATCCGCTGATTGCTTCCCATCACCATGAAGTTGAAATGTGCAACCAAGCTTCTCCCAGAAGCTAAACTAACAACTCAAAGGAGAAGGGAGGGTGGGTGGTGGTGGTGGTGGTGGTGGGGGAATAAAATCCCCTAGCACAGAAGTATCCTTTATGCTGCTTGGATTCTGAGGGGCCAGCATTATAAATCATAAGCAAAAGATACTCAGTGCTTGGCCTGAGTGAGACCTAAAAGGTAGAGATTTCTTACTTAGAAGGTTTAATTAACCTTTTGAAACAAGACTAGAACTCATTTGTGTGTATATATGTTTACCTGTTTTAATGTTGTTAATAACTCCTTTCCTTTTCCTACTTAATAAGTTTTTAGATACCTTATTATAGCATTGGCTACAAGCGGTGTCTTTGGTGTGAGTTTTAAGGTGCAACTGCCACAAGGTAACTGAACGGTCCTTTGGAACTGAGAGTATCCTAACTATTCCTGTGATCCTGCTATGAGCAGCAATCTGCCACACAAGTATAATTACCTTAGTAAGACAACACACTGAAGTACATAAGGAGACTGTTTGTGACTCTACAAACAAGGAGTCCTGCGGCACCCAAAGACTAACAAATTTATTTATTGCATAAGCTTTTGTGGGAGAAAATCCCACTTTGTCAGATGCTTTGAAGATGGGGGAACTTACAGAATGGGAGGAAATAAATGCAGAGAAATGTGAGTCAGGTCACGCTGTAACAGCGAATCAAAGCAACTGTTAAGATTCAAACACTGAGGAATAGCATATAGAGGGTGATGAGGTCAAATTGCTTTTTGTAATGAGAAAAAAATCTAAAGTCCTTATGACTTACACTTCCCTGCATTTATTTTCTTCCCATTCTGTAAGTTCCCCCATCTTCACAGCATCTGACAAAGTAGGATTTTCTCCCACAAAATGTCATTTGATAAATAAATTTTTTAGTCTTTAACTGCCACAAGACTCCTTGTTTGTTTTACTAAATGAAGCTTTATCCAGTTAATTGTTACAGCACTGACAAGTTGCATTCTAACCTAAGTTTTTAACTCTTTTCCATTTGTGGACTCTTAAAAAATTTCAAGTGGAAGTGTGACTGCCTTTGGAAATCTTAGTCTCTGGACTCCCAGGGATCTGTGAGCCACTAGATGGTCACTGTACCACAGTTTTCAGTCTAGCATTATCTTTATGATGTTAGTGTTACACTCAAACATGTTCTGATGCACCATGCACAGCTACAGGCTGGGGAACATTCAGCTAAGTAGCAGCAGTGTAGAAAAGGACCTGGGGGTCATGGTGGATGGGAAGCTAGATATGAGTCAGCAGTGTGCTCTTGCTGCCAAAAAGGCCAATGGCATACTGGGCTGCATCAAAAGAAGTATTACCAGCAAATCAAGGGATGTGATCACTCCCCTCTATTCTGCACTGGTGAGGCCACATCTAGAATACTGTGTTCAGTTTTGGGCTCCCAACTACAAAAAGGACAGGGACATGCTAGAGAGAGTTCAGAGGAGGGCAACCAAAATGATTAAAGGGCTGGAGCACAAGCCCTATGAGGAAAGACTGAAAGCATTAGGCTTATTTAGTCTGCAGAAGAGAAGATTCAGGGGGGATTTGATAGCAACCTTCAACTACTTGAAGGGATGCTCTAAGGAAGATGGAGCTCGACTGTTCTCGGTAATAACAGAGGACAGAACAAGCAGCAATGGTCTCAAGTTGCAGTTAGGGAGGTCAAGGCTGGATATGAGAAAAAACTTTTTTACTAGGAGAGTAGTGAAGCCTTGGAATGAGCTGCCAAGGGAGGTGATGAAATCTCCATCTTTGGAGGTGTTTAAGGCCCGGCTGCACAAAACCATGACTGGGATGGTTTAGTGGAAGTGGTCCTGCCTCTGGCAGGGGGTTGGACTAGATGACCTATGAGGTCCCTTCCAACCCTATGATTCTATGATTGTTTCCAGGTCTAGCAATTTGGCATGTACTCATCAACTAAGGCAAACACAAAGGAAAAGAAATGTTTATGTAGTCCTTCTGCAGACATCTGATAAGATAAATGAAGTTCTAAGAACTGTGATTCTACTTTCTCTGAATACGAAATACATTGCTTAGTCACTGCAATGGTATTATATTTTGGTCCTCAGAAGATATCCAGTAAAAACGTTCTTCTCAGTGATGGAGATAGGGAAGGAGTACATTGCTTTCAACAAGATTTTGTTGATATTTCCCCCATGGCATGAGTATTTATCTGTTTTGCCAAGATAAACAACAAATTATATATACTTACTGCTAACACCATAGAATTATTGTGTAAATGAACAGTACTTCCACAACAACATCTTGAATTTCTATGGGGCTTGCCATCTGAAGATTAAAATCGTCCAACACCCCATTAGAGATAGATATCCCTCCTTTAAATAAGGGAAACTGAGGCAAATTAACTTGTTAGAGATAACCAAACAAATTAGAAGACAGATTTAGGGTAGACAATAGATTTCTCTACTCCCCTGTTCAGTGCTTTATTCACTATGCCCTCTACTGCCTTGCCACTCATTTGCTGTAAAGTGAAAATGACAGACTGAATTTTCCTCATTCCCTTGTTAATTCAGGATTGCTCCTACCATGTATATTACATTGCTCTGCCCAGCTTAGGTATAAATATTGCAAATAATAGCACTTTCCCAACTTTAATTTGGTGAACTCTAAGATACAATAAATTTCAGAGAGAAAGAATTCTCTCCTCTCCCCAATATTCAGCTTCAACTTCCCTCTTCTTTTTCATCTCCATTTTTAATATACCCTTTCACCACCCTAAATTCCCCTCAACCCTTTATATTTAAGTCATTCCAATTCATGTTATTCATGTTTAAATTGATATTTGAACACAATCAAACATACTCTCCATTATATTGTGGAAAACAGGAGATGTCTGTGTTATTTTTCTTGGAGGCCAAGGCAATACAGTGCATAAAAAGCAAACAACAAAATTGGAATATGAGGCCTTGATCTACATTAATAATAATATAGCCTGTTTGCCACCACAGTTAAAAACAGCTCCATCAACACCAGCACTTGGTGCTGTGCCACATATATTTAAAATTTCAACAAACAATATAAACAATTAATATTTTATTGTCACTCTAGGAACAGTTTAGTTCTTAGTTTCTCATAAGAAATAACAAACCACATCTGTTTATAGAACCAACTCTTTATGATTTTATAATCCATGCAGGATGAAAATGATATCAGAGTACTTCCAATCCTTTTCCATTTGTACAGACTCATATTTAGATTCTGGAATGAAGCAAAACCTTCCATCTCAGTCTTGCCATGGAAACCAATTTATAGGCCACAGAATCAATTCCATCCTGCACTGACTCCAAAAATGCACTTAAATCAATTTGCTACAAAAGCTTTACATAAAATTATGTATGTATAAAATATATTTTGTTATAATATAAAAATAATTACCTAAGCAGACTCACCACTCTTACTTTGCTGCAATATAGTGTCTTGGAATGACAAATGCTAATTGTAAAAAATAAAACAGAAGCATAAACAAGACCACACATGTACATTAGGTCTCAGCAATTATTCTTTTGAAAAGACAAAGAGTCTTGTTTTCTTAGCAGTCTCCTCTTCTACTAAATTAATACATAACTCTCTTGCTTTAAGACTGTAAGAAAAAAGTTACAACTTGTAATTGTTCTATTAACAGGCTGTCAGGGACCACCCACAGTTTGGAAGGGAATTACAATACTACTTCAAACTTTGGCTTCCATGCAATCTTTTTTCAGGGGGGAAAAAAAAAGTTTTTGAGAGGACTGCTTGAAACTCTTAAGAACTTAAATAAAATAAAATAAAGATTTAGTCCTTATCCCCATAGAGAGAGTCACACTGGTCAAGTTGACAGAGGCAGCTGAATGACAATTACTGACTTCAGGTTGTCATGCCTTTGTAATCAAAGCACAGTTCTCCTAATGACTTGTGTGAAGCTGTGAAGTCTGAGGACACTGCTGACCCTACAACCTTAGGTTTCATGCCAGGAGAGGACTTAGCCATGTGGCCAGAAACCTTTCGTTAAATATTTCAAAGAATATAATTTATTTCAACCAACGTAATGATGACACTTAAGGGTTTATTTCTCTGAGAAAAAGTTATCTTTTATTTATTTCTGTGGATTAGACAGAGAGATTTTAGTTTTCATTCTTCTGAAGGTTGTGCAATTCAAATCACTCAGATACTTTGGGAAAGAGGCCGTGTTTGATGTTACTAGCCTAACAGCCCTAAAGTTACAACAAAACAAAATTTCACCCTGAAATAATCTGACAATGTGTATTACAAAAGACTAGTATACTTGCACCATACCTGCCACAAACAACACAAAACCTACTTTGAATTGTAGCACAAAACCACAACCAGTTTGCAAATGTATTTACCTCCCCAGTAACTATAACTGTATAGAGTGGCAGTCTTGCCCAGTTAACTTGCAAAGGAAGATGAGAGAGGTCCTTCCTTGCGGGTATTAGCGATGCTTTTCAGGCTTCCTTGGTCAATCAGCAACTGGTGGGACATGACATTGCAGGTACCAGCAGCTCATATCCTAGATCTCTTTCAGAGGCCAAGCTTCAGGAATAAAAATCATTCAGATCTGGGAATCAGTAGGAAACCAGATGGTTTAGACCTAAGAATGGCAAGACCTTGCATTTTATTATGAAAATAAAATGATAGTTTGTGGCTTTTTTTTCTTTTCTTACCTGTTTTTACTATACACTCATATTTTAAATTGAGATGGTTTTGCCATCTTTGATTAATATACTGATGTTCTTAATATTTACTTTTCCCATCTTTGAGCCACAGGTTGGGAAGAAAGGCAAGCATTTTTAAAATTAAATATCCATTATTTCAGATAAGTTGTTGTGGGTTGGTTGTTTTTTTTTGTTTTTTTTTTTTTGTGATGATCAGTCAGGAAGAAGTGCAGAATCTTTCTGACCCAGGGGTCTGCAACCTGTGGCTCCAGAGCTGCATGCAGCTCTTTGGCTGCCCTCTTGGGCTCTCATCTCCAGACCACAGCTGCCACCAGGGGACCTTGCGAGTGTCCTGTGCCTGACTCCAGGTTCTCCAACACCAGTGGGGGACCCTGTCGTAGACCCATTCCTGGTTCTATGCTCCCTCCCTCAGCCAGGAAGCCTGCATCAGGAACCCTGGTTCAGCTTCCCCCAACCCCAAACAGGAGGCTGCATCCATTATGGCTCTCAAAACACATTTGAAGGAGTTTTTAAAATGGCTCTTCTTATTGTTTGGGTTGCTGACCCCCTGTTCTGATCCTTCCAATTCAAATCAACTTCACATAGGTGACTTTAGTGCCTAATTTTTGTAGTACATCAGGCTAGAGAGGACTTAAAATATACTACATGTGATTAATTTAAAGAAAAACTGCCAGATGAATTTTCAGCCTATATCTACTTTGTATTTGCCAAAAGAAGTGAAAGAACCATTTGAGAGTGTTTTTGATGTAGTCTGTATACCCTAAAAGAATGAGACCATGCACTACTATTGGCAAAAAACAAGTCTGCTGGTATTTGAAAGATCCATCATTACTACTGCCTGAAACAACTGGTCTTTGTAGCAAGAGTTGGAAGCAGTCAACATGTCTTCAATATTTAATATTGTTTCACCTGTTTTGAAAAGGAAACTGCAAGAACTTTAAGAAATTGATTGAAAGACAGTCTGGCTTGCTGTCAGCTTCATTCTATGTTCTGAAACCCTGTATCAGCTGGTGAGATACTGTTTTGTAACTTCCTGAAACATTGTTCAGTGAATCACAGCAGTTATCCCTAAACTCAATAAAATAACACATGTCAGGGTCGAGGTGATATCTTTTCTTTTAAGTGCAAACCCGACATAGTCAGCTGAATAGCAAGCTGAAGATTTATGAATGCTTTAATAAGATATACAGTAAAAACTATCATTCAAGGGACAGGAAAAATTAGTTACAAAAAAAGGAAGTGATCTAGTGAAGAACAGGCAAGTTCTATTCAGTATGTTTAATATTACTTTGGGGTGGTCTTTTCAGATATGAGAATTGCTCAAATTAAGTTTACTAAGGCAGTTTCACTCTAATGTATGTAAATCATTAATAGGTGTTTGGCTTAATTATTTTTTAGAGTTCCATTAACCATTATTACTGTTGTTTCTGATTGTAAAAACAAGCTAAACAGCACAAACATGAAAGTCTCCACCCTGAAGAGGTTACTATATGATTATCCTAAGAACATTAGAATGTAGCCATCAGTTTTCTGAGACTGAAAAATAAATTAGTATCAATTGCTACTACTATTGATCAGTAAAACAATTTCTCTTTTGTATTTTAAGTAACTTACGCACACACGCACGCACAATTTCAGATGAGAATGTCTGTTAGTCACTCTCAGTTCTGAAGAAGAGAAGGATAAATTGTTCAAGGAGCTTAGTGCCAGCTAAATGACATAATATGGCCAGAGAGCTGCAATGCAGTACAATGAGAAGAATCAGAATTTCGATACCATGCTCCTTGGGCTAAAAAATGATGGGAGTACTGCAGTAATAGCTTGTTCTGTCTATTAACTTAAGAACGATGATTTAGTCTGTTCAACTCTTGTGACTATTTAGATAGAAATTAATGAACCTGTGGTATTTCTAAGCAATAAAAAGGAGATCCTCAACTATGGAGAAAACTGATTAATGCTTTCTCAATTAAGGCTCAATTAGGAATGCAACCAACACACATATCTGGATCAGAATATCCCTAAAGTTAGGGGTGTTCAAAATGAAGATCTGAATTTTATGCCTTGAATCAGATCTTGAGCCAGTTCTCAATCCTAATGTCCCAAACTGTCTCAACCTGTGGAACACACAGTGACAACATGGTCATTGCATTAACTATACCAAAATGATATTGAAAAGTGTTCTGAGACATGTAGTTAGTATTTGGTGTTACATTTTTCCATCTTTGCTATATTTATCATTTTCTTTTCCTGCAGGATTACTGAAATGTCCAGTCATTAGCACAACCAGCTGGGTAACCAGATGTCCCAGTTTTATGGAGACAATCTTGATATTTGGAGCTTTCTTATACAGGTGCCTGTGACCCCACAACCCACCTTGATTTTTCAGACTTGCTATCTGGTCACCCTAACAACCAATACATTTCACCCAACCATTTTTCTTTAGCTCCTTCTTCTTTCTCCCGTGAGTTCTTAACCAGCAGTCTCTGCTGTCATTGCTGAGGCTGCTACACACTAATGGTTCCAATGGGACTGTATAAGTGAAATATCTCAACAAACTATAGGTCAAATTCAACACAGTAAGCTCAGTAAAACTCATTGTCTTTGATAATCCCCTCAGGCAAAGGTAAACTGCACTTTAACTAGGGAAATCATGCACCCATCAGGCTTTGTTTGGGTCAACAGGGTAAAGAAATATTTTACTCTTTCTCATCCGCATCATCCCTGCGGGTCCTCACAACCTTGTGATCTCAGGAGGGGCTACCCTAGTGCAGACTAATATCAAGCCCAGGGGCCAAACTAAAATGTGTTGCAGAAATCCATTGGCTGCTGCACATTTAAGGGAGAGTTTATTACACCCCTTCCCAAGACATTTACTTAGAAGGAATGGTTCCCTCACCCATCTTAGAATTACAATAGCTGTATTGGATGAGTTATTGCTGGATAGTTTCTTAAATATGTTAGCAGAACTGCAGCCTAGTTGAACCACATTAATGGTGTCTTCTCTTTCTTCCTGTAGTGTATGAAATAATCAGAAGCTTTTGCTTACCTTGCAGTTATCCATCCAAACTGTTATGTGTTTTGGAGGGTTCACATCACCATGTCATCTAGCTGCCTAGCACAGTAATGTTATCTGATACAACTGACAGGTTAAATTCTGCTCTGCCTCAACTTTATCTTATTTCCAGGACATATGAAGAAAAGTTTAAAAATTTGATCAAATTGTAAACAGATGCAGGGGTGTCTGCATAAGCCTGAAAACAGAAATTGTGAATCAATGGCTCAGAGAAAAGCAAACACCCACATACCAATTCATCTCATTTGAGTGTTATGTGTAAAGATTAATGATGACATTTTAAATATTAGCATTGCAAATTTCACGGATGATCATTTTGGCAGGCAGGATGGTGAAAGTTTTGGGAATGAAGCCCATGAAGTGGGAGTTACTACAGGAAGCAAAATGCAAAAGGCAGAAATGACAAGACAGACAAAGGCAGCGAAAGAGGATAATAATATAGAAAAGATTTGAGGAAGGAAGAAAAATGGAGGAAATAAGTGTACGGTCATGAAATAAGCCTATATTCCCACTGATTACTTCTTGTTAAGTGTACTGTTGTAATCATGATAGTAATTAAAACTAATATATTTGAACAGCATTTATATTTACTCTCAATCTTTGCACAACTTCCTATTGACATCGTGTAGTGATCCTCTGAGGATCCAGGGTAATATACGTACCATATGACAGTAAGTATTCTCGAATATCATATCATTCAATTAACAAAGAATAAATTTGACACCCTTGACTTGCACATGAGAACCAAACCACCCTAGCTTCTTGCTTTTGGTTCAAAGTTTCAGTTTTATATTTCATTCTCCAATCTCCTTCCATCAATTACATTGTGGGGAGGGTAACCTCCCAGAAATTCCCCCACAATCTTGACTCTCCACCATTCCTTGATATTTTTCTTCCAGCTTCTTCTGGGTGGATGACATGTAAGCAGCAGGAAACAGTTAAGAAAAGTTAGCTAGGAGTTGCTGCCTACGTTTGGTAAACAGAGAAGAGAGTTAGTAGTTTTTGTTTTTTGTTTTTGTTTTTTTTCCCCCTAATCTTGATTTTGGAGGAACTGACAGCATTTGAGGGTAAAGTAGTGATTTATTTTGACCAAATGAGAAAGATGTGTAATAGGATGAACAGAGGACAAACTGATGTTTTGGAAGCAGTGAACAAATGGTTAACATTGGGACAAAGACCAGGAATGCTAGAGCAGAGGTCTCAAATTCAAATCAGCACAGGGGCCGCATGAGGACTAGTATGTTAGCCCAAGGGCTGCATCACTGAAATTTTTTCATACAACAATATTGCAAATACCAGTAACAATAGTGTCATTGCAGGGCTTCATGCAGCCTGCAAGCCACATGTTTAAGACCTTGCCCTAGAGCATGGGTCTCAAACTTGTGGCCTGAGGGCCGCACGCGGCCACTAAAGCTATTTCCTGTGGCCTGCAACAACTCTATTGTTACCAATATTTGCAATGCTGTTGTATGAAAAGGTTTCAGTTGTGCGGCCCTTTGGCTATTGTACTAGTCCTCATGTGGTTCTCATGGTGGTTTGAGTTTTTGAGACACCTGCCCTAGAGGAAAAGGATAGGATTATAGAAGAGGCAGAGAGAGTTTGCAAGTTAAATGTACATTTTGTAAAAACACAGTAAACAACAGGCTTTTCAGCAATCTAATGACAATATTGAATTTCTTGGATCCTAACTCTGAACACTGGCATACAACAGAAAAACAAAAACTGCATTTAAGTGCATCTTACATTTTAAGCAAGTGTGGTCCTGTATGCACATAAGTTACATTGCACACATGCACGCAGACATTAAATGGAAAAAATCATTGTATTATGTCTTCTTCAGCCCTAGATCCTGCCCCCTTGTAATTAGCTTTCAATGCCTTCAGTAAGAGTTTTGTAAGCGCAAATATTCTAGCATATATAGCTTGCAATTGTAAATACAGCTATTTGTATCTCACTCATCAAGCAAAAGTAGTTTCATATTTACTCCATGACAAGACTAACTTCAAATTCAGCATTATAGACAGATGAAAAGGTATAATTTTTTTCCTATATAGTCTCTATTGCACTTGCTATCTATTGTCATATTGTTCATTCTCAGGCTTATCTGCTGCAGTTCTCATTGCAATATGCTGTTTTACAGACCTGGAACAGCCACCATCTGTAGAAAAGATTCCAGAAATTGATTTAGAATCTGGAACAAGTATATCCATTTCTACTTCTTTGCAGGGCCATATATCTTTGGTGGAAGATGGACACGTGGCCCCCACATGTGCTACTCATAATACAGCTCTGCCTGGCACAGATGTAGTTATAGCTCCAGGTAGACGCAACCTAATGGCAGATAGGAACAACCTATCATTCTAAAATTTGTATTTGTAAACCCTGCAATACTGTTCTATAGATGGTATTTCTGCATTTTCCTTCCACATTTTTCCAAGGATATCAAGATGCTGCTAAAATACAACAAGCATATGATGGAATTTAATGGTATATAATCTAGGACAAACTGTTTTATGAAGAATGGCTTGATAGTTGAACGTTTAAAAAAAATTGCTCACCTGGCAAACCCAAAGAAAATTAAATTAGATACTGGAATTTTTTCAGTAGGAGGTTTTTGGCAAAATAAAGTTAATAGACAGAAAGCTTTCTGCAATTAAACCTGACAGGTGCATTGCTTTCTCTTTGCCTTTAAATTAGATCTGTAAGTTCTATCTGTCAAAATTTAGTGAAATTCATTTTTTAAACACCTTCCAATTTACTGAAATTCTACACAGCAACATATTATAATAGCTTATCTCCATAACACAATGACTTTCTTAAAGAGCTAAATTCTCTGAAGACATGTACATCAGTTCTGTGGCACTTTTAAAAACTAACCACTATTCTCTCCCCCTTTTTCAACAGACCATTGATCCTGCTTCTTTAATAGAAGAGGGACATATCCAGATGTCCCCTCTGGAAACACAATTGCTTAACTTAATGATAATCCAGTTCCCACCATTCCACCCTGTTCACCTACCTCCCAGTGATTCCCAAAGCAGTCCTACTTTAACAGTAACTATTATGGAAGTGCTGGCCCCACAAGGTTGGAGATGTTATATTTTTCTGGTGGATGTGGGTGGATTTTTCTGGTGCAAAAGCATTTTCTCTTCCCATGTTAACCTCTGAAGCCATCCTCCACCCACATGACAAGGCCTTCTCCCCAGTGAGTCAGCTGCAGGTTCACCTCTGTTCCTCTGTCTCCCCCCTTATGCTGTGGCAATTTGTTCATCTTTAAAAGTGCCACAGGACTCCTTGCTTGCTTTGCTGAACTAGACTACCCCTTTGGAACACTTCAGTTCTAACTTTATCTGGCCACTGAGGACAGGAATTGTTTAATAAATAGCATCAAACGTGTTAGTTAAGAATTAAGAACTTTTTCAGGAAAACATGCAAAGTTTCCCATCCCTCACCTATGCTGAGAATAGTCTCCAGGATCCTCAATTTGGCACTTTCTACAAAGACTAAATAAAATAAATACATCCATTGACATTGTAGCAACATGAAACTACAGCATACACTGAGGTAAAGTATCGTACACCTTGGAAAAGGTAAAAACTGAAAAGAAATTATGAAAATGGCACTAACTTCAGCATTGTGCCCTCAATTTAGCACAGCACAATAATTACATGCATAACTGGGAGCAAGAAAATAATCTCATCCTGATCCAGGAAGGTACTGAATGGTGTATTTAATCTACACTATTTACATGTCTCACATGCTTAATATTAAAGAATGTAATTGAAAGTTTTGAATGAGGAACCATGTGCTGAATGCCATAAGCTCTTGAGGAATCACAGAAAATTAGGGATGGAAGGAACCTCTGGGGTCCTCTAGTCCAACCCCTTGCTTGAAGCGGAAGGGCTGAATTAACACGCCTCAGGCTGACGAGCACTATGCCTTCCCTGTACCCCTCTCAAGCCCCACCAGTACCGGACGAAGCAGGGTGGCAGGGGAAATCAATACAGGGGCCTTAAGAGCTGAAGCCTGGGGTTCCCCCTTTAAACCAGGGCCCAGGGCTTCAACCCCTATAGCCCCTGAAAGCAGGACTGACTCCAAATGAATCATCCTAGAGAGAGTTTTGTCAAGCTGCATCTTAAAAACCTCTAAAGACAGGGATTTTACCACCTCCCTATGTAATCCCTTCCAGTGCTTCACTATTCTCTTAGTGAAAAGTTTTTCCAAATATCCAGCTACACCTCACCCACTGCAACTTGAGACCATTGCTCCTTTTTCTGTCATCTGTCATCACTGACTACACCCGAGTTCCATCCTCCCTGGAGCCTGCCCTCACATAGTTTAAGGCTGCTATCAAATCCCTCCCTCTTTCTTCTCTTCTGCAGGTTAAACAAGCCCAGTTCCCTCAACCTCTCCTCCTAAGTCCTGTGCTCCAGCTCCATAATCATTTTCATTATCGTTTACTGTACACTCTCCAATTTGTCCATAACCTTCCTGTAGTAAAAACCGTGAGAGTCTCTTGGTACTTTAAAGACCAACAAATTTCTTCAAGCATAAGCAGCTGAAAGGTATAAGGATGAAGGACTGCAAGCGCAGGCTGCCTTGGTGGTGGTGGTGGGGGGGTTCCAGGCTAGTGGACGGGGACATAGTGATGGGCAGCCCAAAGCTGCCTGCAGAAACAAAGGAGTATTTCGAAGTAGAGGGGAGGAGGGCGGGTAGTGGAGTATGTCGGGAGTACGCATCTCGAAGAACTTCGGCTACTGCACGAAGGTGAGTAACCTCCATTTCTTCGACAAGCAGTGCTCCCGACTGCTCCACTCTGGGTGAGTGGCTAGCAGTTATCATGACTGGAAGTGGGTACTTCGGGTTGCTATGCTTGGACTGAGTTTAGTACTGCATGCCCAAGTGCTGTATCTATGGAAGAAAGTTGCTCCAGAGCATAATGCTTAGCAAAGGTGTTGGTAGAGGACCAGGTTGCCACCTGGCAGATAACATGAATTGGAGCCTTCGTCAGAAAGGCTGTGGAGCACGCCATAGATCTGGTAGAGTACGAGTGGATCAAATCAGGTGGAGCTGATCGAGAGATGTTGTAGGCAGCCCTAACAGAGGATGAGATCCAGGTAGATAACCTCCACTTTGAGATGGGTTGACCCTGAGAGCGTTCAGCAGTGGAAACAAACGAGGAGTCTTTCTGAAAGGTTTTGTGCGTTTGAGGTAGTAGGAGAGTGCCCGCCTGACATCAAGGGTGTGAAGTGCTCTTTGTTGCGTTGTTGCATGCGGCTTGGGATAAAAAACCGGTAGGTTGATGGTTTGGTTGAGATGGAAGGATGATGAAATCTTGGGGATGAACTTCGGGTGGGGATGCAAGGAGATCTTGTCCTTGTAAAAAATGGTGTACGGAGGGTGCGCCATAACAGCAGCTCTCTCTCCCACCCATCGAGCTGATGTAATTGCCACTAAGAAGGCCACCTTCATGGACAGATGTAATAAGGTAGCTGTGGCTAGTGGCTCAAAGGGAGGCCCCATCAACATTTTAAGTACCCTTGTGAGGTCCCATGGAATAGCCAGTGGCCGAATTTGTGGGTAAGGGTTCTGTAAACCAAGCATGAAACGTTTGAAAGTACCATGAGCAAAGAGTGAGTAGCCGTCTACTGGTTCGTGGAATGCAGAGATAGCGGCGAGGTGTACTCTAACTGTATTAACTGAAACTTTTGTTTCTTTTAGATCTACGAGATACTCTAAGACCAACGGAAGAGGAGCTGTGTCCAGGGTGATGGATCGTCTTGCGCACGAGGAGGAAAAACGATTCCACTTTCGGAGGTAAGTGTTCCGTGTGGCAGGTTTTCTACTATTCAATAGTATATGTCTGACTCTATGGGAGCAGACATTCTCTAGATCAGTGAACCATCGAGGTTCCATGCCGCTAGGTGAAGTCTGTCCAGGTGAGTATGTAGACGGGTTCTGTGGTGCTGTGATAGGAAATCGAGAACTAGGGGAAGGGTGATGGGATGCGCGACAGACAATATGTGGAGAAGAGTGTACCACGGTTGGCGTGGCCATGTGGGTGCTATCAAGATTACATGTGCCCTGTCCTGCTGGATTTTGCAGAGAATCCTTGGGATCAGTGGAATTGTGGAAAAGGCGTAGCAGAGTTTCTTGCCCCAATGGAAAAGGAAGGCGTTGCCAGATGAGCCACGACCCCTTCCTGCTCGGGAGCAAAAGCTGAAGCATTTCTTGTTCTCCTCGGTGGCGAATAGATCGATCTCGGGGAGGCCCCACTGTTGAAAGACTGCTTGTAAGATGTAGGAGCGTATTTCCCATTTGTGATGGATGGGAAAGGAGCGACTCAGGGAGTCCACTAAGGTGTTGTCCTTGCCAGGGAGATATTCCGCAAGGAGGTATATCCCATGGGTATGCATAGGTCCCATAATTTCACTGCCTCTAGGCAGAGGGCTTGGGATCTGGTTCCGCCCTGGCGATTTATATAGAACATGCACGTCCTGTTGTCGGTCCGGATTCTGACTGTTTTCCCCGAGATTGCAGGTAGGAGTTGATGACAAACTTTTACTACTGCTCTTAGTTCGAGCAGATTTGCGTGGGACCGAGCGTCCACTGGATGCCATTTGCCTTGTGCTGTCATGTCCAGGAGGTGTGCTCCCCAGCCGGTAAGAGAGGCATCGGTGGTAATTGTTAAGTCTGGTTGATGTGGAAGAAAGGGAACGCCCTGTAAAAGATTGTTGGGATCCGTCCACCATAACAGAGAATGCTTGACTGCGGAGGAGACAGATAGAAGTCGCTTGAGGAAATGTCGGTTTTGCTTGAATCGTGAGAGGAACCACAGTTGGAAGGGACGCATACGGAGACGTGCATAATAGACTAAAGAAGTGGTGGCTGACATATGACCCAGTAATTGCATACAGATACGGGCTGAAATAATAGGTGAATTCTGGACAGTGGTGATTATCTGCTGCAGGTTGTGAAATCTGTCCAAGGGAAGAAAGGCTTTTGATGACGGTATGTGGATATGAGCCCCGATGAAGTGTATTTCCTGCACTGGTTTCAGGCATGATTTGGTGAAATTTATAGTCAGGCCCAGTGAGCGGAAGAGACTGACTGTAGTATCGATCGCCCACTTGGCCTCTTGTTATGTGGAAGCCTTCACGAGAAAGTCGTCTAAGTATGGGAATATGGCAACCTGCCATTTGCGCAGGAGGGTGACAACTAGGGCCATTACCTTGGAAAAGACCCTCAGCGCCATGCACAGTCCGAAGGGAAGGACCGTGTACTGGTAATGGTGATTGAGAAACATGAACCGAAGGAATCTGCGTGTGGTGGACATATTGGGATATGAAAGTACACATCTTTTAAATCGAGGGAGGCCATCCAATCTCCCCATTGGAGGGAGGAGAGTATGTTGGGCAAAGTCACCATCCTGAACCTCTTTACTTGGATGTATCCGTTTAGATGCCTGAGATCTAGTATCAGCCTCCAACCCCCCATTTTCTTTTGGGTTAGAAAGTATGGGGAATAGAAACCCCTTCCCATCTGATCTCTTGGGACTTGTTCTATCTCACCAATCTGAAGAAGGTGATGAATCTCGACGTTCAGGTGCTGTATGTGAGAGGAGTCCCTGAAAAGGGACGGGAAAGGGGGTTGGGGTTTTGGTTTGGATAGGAAGGGAATAAAATAACCCTTTTGGATGATTTCTATTACCCATTTGTAGGATGTAACGGCTTGCCATTGGTGGAGAAACAGGCATAGCTGGTCCTTGAAGCTCAGGTGTGATGGAGGTGACTGTTGCTGGTGTTGAAGAGGTTGGCTGGTAGTTCCCCCGACCTGACCATCAAAATTGTTGTTTGAAGTTATCAGGCTGTGAGGTTTGTGTTTGGTTTGGCAACTTGTTCCTGGGAGGTTGTCGAGGTTTGTTTCTATAATTGTCAACCCTATGGTTGGATTGGGTTTGTTGGTATTTGGATGTAGACGATTGGTTCCTGTAGAACTTGCGACTTGAAAAAGGAGGGAAGATGCCAAGGGTTCTTAACGTGGCACGCGAGTCCTTCAAGTCATGCATCACTTCGTTTGTGGACTTAGTGAATAAGCTGTCCTTATCAAATGGGAGGTCCTCAATGGTGTGTTGCATTGGCTTTGGAGGTCTGCGGCGTGGAGCCATGAGGAGTGCCTCATGACAACGGCTGTGCCCAGTGTTCTGGCTGCGACATCAGCTGAATTGAGCGAGGCCTGAAGAGCTGTCCTCACAATGAGTTGGCCTTCAGTGATGAGAAGATTCGAGTGTTCTTGCTTGTCTTGTGGAAGAAACTTGGTTAGTTCACTGAGTTTAGAGTATAACTCGTGATCGTAATTCGAGAGCAAGGCGGTATAGTTTGCGACTCTGAACTGAAGCGCTGTGGAAGTATAAACCTTCCTGCTGAGGGTGTCTAGTTTCCTATCTTCCCTATTAGTGGGGTTAGTCTTTGAATATGATTGTCTGGTACACTGATTAGCCGCCTCAATCACAAGTGAATTTGGTTGTGGGTGATTAAACAAGAATTCATTACCCCTTGGGGCAATAAAGTACTTTTTGTCAATTTTCTTATTTGATGGAGGTGCAGAAGCAGGGGCTTGCCATATTTCCACTGCAGGTTCCATTATGCCCTTGTCTATGGGTAGGGCTAATTTATTGGAACCTGATGCCTGTAATATTTTGTACAATTTGTGTTGAGGCCTGGGGTTATCATTAAGGGAGATGTTCATGGTGTCAGCTGCACATTTAAATAGCTATCTAAATTGTTTGAGGTCATCCATCTGAGGCTGCTGCTCAGTTGCGGGATCCGCAGTGTGGGGAGCGTCCAATTCAAATGTAGTAGTAGCCTGCTGTAATGGAATTTGTAAAGCCTGTGGTATCGGTATAGTTGCAGAACCAGAGTTAGGTGGGTAATGCAACATCTGGTGACCTGGCCAGGTAGTGTCATTTATGCCAGGAGGATATGGGTAGAACATCCAGGGCGGATATGGCCAAGGATAGGAAGCAGTGGTTGCTGGAGCTGGTGGAGCTAGCTGGGGAATGGGAGAGTCAGGAGGTGTTGGACTCAAGGAGGCAGATGATGGGGAACCTTCTGGTGAATTAGACCTGGCAGACAGACTGCTAGACGAAGAGTCTGTTTGAAAGAAAGGCGATATTGGAGCAGAATGAATGGCCAGGTCCTGCGCCAAGTCAGTGCGCTTAGTCTTTGTAGCATGCTTCCTATTACGGCGGGCGCCTGAGGCACGAACTGCTGCAGTGCCAGAGGTGCTGGAATCAGTAAGCCTAACTGGGACGGTAGCTGCAGCACGGCATTTGATAGTGGTGGCGGTGCCGGTGAGGGGTACAATTTCGGTGCTGGAGGTGGTGGCATGCTCGGCGCAGAGAGAGGCAGAGGCGCCAGTGGTGACAGTAACGGCACTGTTGACTGCGGCAGCGGGCTCGGTGCCGTAGTGTCTGGCGGTGCCGCTTTCGGCTCCGTAGCTGCCTTAGAAAGTCTAATGGCATCAGCGCTTGCAGGATTTACCCTTTTAGGATTGGGTTCTTGCTGCAAGGCTTTTTGCTGTGGGCCAGTCCTCTTAGATTTTTTAAGAGGTAGTGGTGAGGAAAGTGCAGAGTGGCGCTTGTGCTCTCCCTCAGATATCTGAGGAGAGGCATCCGGGTCTGAGGCGGGACGGAGGGAGCCTTCTAAAAGAAGGAGCTTCAGCTTCCTGTCCGTCTTTCCTGGTCCGTGAAGTAAGGTTACAGCAATGCTGGCATTTATGAGGCAAATGCCCTTCACCTAGACATTTTATGCAAGATTCATGGCCATCTGAGGCCGGCATAGCATCATTACAGGCAGCACAGCGTTTGAAGCCCGACGAGTTAGGCATCGCTGGCTCGCGCCAATGCTCTGTTGTTGGTCTCCCTCCCCCCCCCAAGATAGGTATCAAGTTTCTGTTCTTCTGTCCTTTATCCTTCTGATCACCGATGTTTCTTCTATTTTAGGTATTGCTGAAGAGGAGCCACTGCTGACTCCGTCCAGAGCCGGAGGTGGTAGAAAGGAACTGAGGAGAGCACAGTGGAGAGATCGAGCTGCTGTCGTCACCAGCGGCGGGAAGGAGCTCTGGACGCTGCAATTGCCTCCTCTCTCCACTATCCAAGCCACTGCTGTGAAATCTCCGATCTAGAGTGCGGTGCCGTGCACGCACCCGGAGTGGAGCAGTCGGGAGCACTGCTCGTCGAAGAACCAACAAATATCCCATTCATGTAGCCATACATTCAAAGTGCTTCTTAACCAAACTCCTCCTGCATACCTATGTCAATTCATGCCTGAAAAAAATTTTTATTATGGGCACATTTCATTCTCATAGGAAAATAACCCTCTGGAAACCTTTTAAATCGAGCCTTCCATATTTAATAATTAACTTGGTCAGACCTTTTAATATATGGCATATAGTATAACCTGAAGAGCACAGGAAATGTCTCTGACCATTTTCCAAAGTATTTTCAACATTTAATGATTCCCACTCACATCCTGAAATAAGGAACACAAAATCTTTGATCCCCAGAGATCATACTTTAGATTCTAAATGGAAACAAGGTAAGCAAAAGGGAATTTGAGTTATAAAGGGGCACCGTTGGATCTTTTTTAAAAAAATATAAACATACAGACACACAATAAAGTTATTATTCCTTATAGTAAATTATAATATTTTTATTAACAAAGTCAGCATTTCAGAAATATAACTGACTTTTCAACATGTGATGTAGGTTTACATTTTTCATTTTTGTTCAACTTGGACATTGAAAACAGAGTTGCAGTTCTTATCTATTTCCCTCAGAATTTAAAAAAAAAAACACATGGAAATGATCTATTCAGTCTATGTCTCATAAAAGCTTGCACATCTCTTTATATCTCAAACCCTCTTAGAAAATAAACCCAGAGCTTACCTGCAGAGAACTGCTTTAATAATGAAAAACATTTTAATTTTTATTAAATGGCTTACACTTTTTTGAAACCTAGTTTTCAGAAAGTAGAATTTAAGAGAGAGATGAAATCAACAAGGCCATAAACATCCTAGAATTGAAAATTTTCTGTTGACAGACTTAAGAATAAAATAAGAAAAGGTAGGAGGCCTGTGCAGCAATGAAGCACTTTCAGTTGGCCCAAGTCAGCTGACTTGGCTGCAGAGCCATAAAACTGCTATGTAGACATTTGGGCTTAGACTGGAGCCTGAGCTCTGGGACCACCTGAGCGGGAGGAGGGCACACGTGGGTAGGTTGCAACCTGAGGGAGACTGTCCATGTGGCATGTTTTAGCTCTATAGCCCTGGCCCTATGAGCCTCAGAGAGCTGGCACAGGCTAGCCACCACTGTGCCTGCAGGTCTTTTATTCTAGTATACATGTAACCTGGAGGACAAAATCCCAGCCCCATTAAAATCAACAACGTAACTCCCTTGACAGCAGGATTTCACCCAGGGCATATTATGATAAACATATGTGCATGCCTCTGTCTGTTTTGTTCTTGCAGACCAGCACAATAGTCTAAAAATGAATCTTTATGATGTTATACAAAAAAGCCCTGTTCTGAAAGTTCTTTTCCTTACCTACACTCATCCAGCTTGTGACTGCTTCTCTGCTGCTAAAAATCGACTCTCTTTAAACATGTCAAATTCAGTTACCATTTCTGTATTTGACTTTCTTATATTTTGGCACACAACTCTCTAAAAAACAATCCTAAATGTGGGATGGAACATATCCCATACCTTTTTTGATATTAGAAATTGAATGCCATTATGCCTTTGTATTTGGATAGATTAACATCTATATATACTCAATAAAGGCAAAGAACAGGAATAATACACTGTTATGTGTTGTATGTGTCCAAATCATGTCCTAAAACAATGGATTTTAAAACTAAAAAGGTAACAGTCAACACAAAAATTTGAGAATTTCATGACATCATCACTTAAAGAAAAAAAACCTGTTTTTTTTTTTAAACTTTAATTTGAATTTTGCTCATATAACTCCCAGAAATCTTTTGCTTTTCTAATGAGTTCCCCTATGGATTAACCTTTTCTCACCTCAAGTTGTATACACACATGGAAGAACCTATTTCTGTGGAACTGCTGGGCAGTTCATTAAAGCAGCTCCTGCTGCGTCTTCCACCAAAGAGGAGGGAACTGTAGTCACCAAACAGGCAAGGCCAGGTCGACATGTTTCCTAACAACTTCTGGCAACTTTGATCAGGTTAGTGGTTCATACAAGATTCAGAGAGAGAGAGAGAGAGAAAGACAGACAGACAGACAGACAGACACACACACACACACACACACACACACACACACACAGAGGCAGGAACTTCTAAGAATTTTCTGCTGCTCTTTTAGAAACCAAAGATCACTACATGTTAATTTACAAAATATTGAGATGTCATGGAGAAGCCAAAGTGCAGTTCTTTTAGGCTACCAGATTATTTTAAGCTATTTTGGATTTTTAAAACAAAATGTGTTTATATGAATCATTTAAAGCACACAAAGAAGCTATAAATTACCTGGGTTAAAGAAAAAAAGCCCTGAAAGAAAGGCAATATTAAACTTCAGAAAGTTTGAAGATTTGCTATTTTAAATGGCAGTGTTCAACTTTAAATTGTGATTCAGAACAACATAGTTTAGAAGAAACCCTGCTTTTGTACTTGGTCTCAAGTCTGTAAAATCCTTGAGAGAGAATACTTCATTTTTTCCCAACAGACTGTTCTACATCACATGGTGGAAAAGAACATGAAGCTGCATTTAAGTACTTGAAACAGAGACCTCAGTGTCCAGATCCACTTCCAACAATTCAGTTAAGTCTCTCTCCTTGACACCTCCGGTGGCCAAGCTGAAAAAGTCAAATAGTCTGAAGTAATGAATGAATACTCTAGGACCTTTTCATAATGGTATAGTTGATTGAGGCCCTGTTTGAGAGGCCTTACCTCATTTCCCACACATTTTCTGGCCCATTTTGTCTGCCTTTTTTCAGAAGGGTTTTGCCTGTTATATTGTGGGCTGAGCAGTAAACTAATTATCTTGTTCAAATCCCTTTGCTACGCCTCTAATCCTATTAGTTATAAGAATGTGTGAATACTGATTGCACAATTTTTTTTTTTTTTTTAAAAAAAAAGGGGGTGGGGGACAGAAAGACAGTCCAAGTGGCATGATCCAGGAGTACTCTCCTGCCAAGTCTTTTGACCAAGACTAGAGTGGACACCCAAGATTTCTACCCACCTAAGTAAATAGGAAAGAAAGAATAGAGGACAATTCACAGCTTTTGTGTTATAGTTTTCTGTTGTCTTTTATATCAACTCAAGGGTTGCTACTACTATGAGCCAATAAAGTTCTGAACTCTTTACTCACAGCAGCTTTTGCTGACCCTTAACCCCAGTTAACAACTAAATTTCTCTCTTCCCTCTTCAAAATGAACGTTTTAAATGAAGGGGGATGACAATATTACAAAGTGTCAAAGAAGCCCTACGAAGTGCAGGAAATGAACAAATGTTAACATAGTCCTCTATGGGCCCTATTTCTCGTCTTCAAAGAATCATCACACATCTTATTAAAGGCCTCTCTCGCTGCTGAAGATACGAGAGCTGTTGCCTCCTGCTGTCCAATACTGAGTGAACTTTAATCACTTTTCCCATTTTGTTCCCACTGGGGAAGGAGCCAGGCTCCAGTGAAAAGCCTGCAGTCACAGTCGATGTTAAAGAGCATGAAATTTATCTGACTTCCATAAAAGATGAGTTCTGCCCTTCCATTCCTGCTTTTGCTAAGCTGGCTGCTCCGGGGACAGCTATTCTCTCTCTCAAAAACAAATATTTGCTTTTAGTGTGGATGGCTGCTGCTGCCTAGGAGCGTCCTTTCCCTTGCTTTTTAAATTGTAAACCTAGTTGTTTCCACCTACAAAGAACAACTGTGGTCTTGGGAAAGAAATTTAACTTTATCATTTAGACATGCTGTTTTGCAAATGAAGGTTTTAAAAATGCAAATAGTTACTGTTTTACATGAGTGATAAGCTCTAGCTAATTGGTTACCATAGAAGCAAAGGCACTGAAATAGACCAATTTAACTAATACTTTCCCAATGCCCAATGCTAACGTCCAAATGTCACAGCAGAGTGACAAAATAAAACCAACCACTAACAAAGAGTGAGGTAAGAAATATTTATTCCATTATTTAAATGCTATCTTTCACCTCAATTTTCCTTCCAGTGGATAAAGACTGAAATTTAATAAATAAATAAATAAAATTTTGTCTGCCACAAATCTTTAAAAATTTGAAATTGTTCCTGTGTGTCTTCAGCAATAATCATCCAAATTTTTTTTAGAGAGAACTAATTCTCCTAAGAGAGACTAATTAACAGCTACAGAGGGTGCATAGAAATTTAAAGGGTTAAAATCTCAAAAGCATGTGTTTTGGGAAGATCAGTCTCATGTTTCCTAAACAATTAAAGAAGCAAATAATCTCCCACTGGATGCATTTCTTAGGAAGCATATATATCAGAAGCAGCATCAGTTCCCTTTTCATTTCATTATGACAGTAATTCACTCCACGTATGGTACAGAACAATCTACATCTGTTCAAAAACAGCATGACCCCCACTAAATAACTTCAGAGGAAAATAAACCCCTCAAATTTCATATGTGCCATTAAAAGAACTGACAAGCAGTAACAAAAATGTACCAAATGGGGTTGTTTAATAAAATACTAGACTCTTAAAATGGAATGAAAAGAGGTGTTTATTCACTGACCATCCGTTCTGCATGCCATAACCCAATCTAATCCCCAATTGATACTGACAACTGCAATGACAAGGGCTAAATTGGAGTCATAAGTGGGAGTAATGATAGCATGCCACTTCAGTATGTCAGCAATTTCCAGATTAAAATTAATACCACACAAATGCTCTTCTGTAAAGTGGAGACTTATCAAACCAATGGAAGCACTTGTTTAATGGTAATGCCTCCTAAAAATGTGTCACAGAGTCTGAGAATAGTGGCCAGTTGACAACAAAGGTTAGCTGTTTGTCAGAAGGAATGAGGATACATAGAGAAAAATATTGGTGCTGTATTTTTAATTCTGGCCACTTAGGGGCACTCAAACTCCTACAAATGCTTTATAAATTCCAGATTTGATCTATCATCATTCCTGAAGAATAGTACAGGACACACTCTCCACTAAGTCATCCTGCAAAATATATCATTTAATTAATTCTGTTATGTATTATTCACTATTGCAACTTAGGTATAAATATAATTTTAAGCTGCAACCATTCTCAAATGTTTCTTTTATCTTGAAACAAGTTGGTATGTGACCACATTTTCTGTAAATGAATATGAAAGGCCTTCTCTTACACTGACTGTCTGAATGCTTTATTATGCCTTTAACTTTGTCAACTTAATATGCAAAAATATGAGATTATATTATCTGAAGAAGTGGATTTCCAGTTTGACTCTGCACTTTTGCTTCTGAATGGCAAAGCAGCTAAAACTTGCTTGGAAAGCTGCGTGGGGAGGGATTCTCAGCTATAATGCAATATAATGTTAGAAAGACCAAGAAAAAAAATGAGAATTAATATGAAACCCAGGAAGGAAGCAAAAGGTCAAGGAATTGCCATACTCCCCCTCTCTCAAAAAAAAAAAAATATTTTTTTCCCTTGTATTTATCCATTCACATATATACCCAGGGATAGCATTTTATTATTATAACACTTCTGTTCTTTGAGGAAAAACTCTGCTTTGAATTGATCTTCTAATTTATTATAAAAAAATTAACTATATTAAAGTAGATGATCACCAAAAAAAGTATCAGATTGAACCAAGTGGCTTGTAATCTCTAAATTGCAGTAGGCCACTAGCCAAACCATACCTAGTCAAGTTTTGCAGTATGAATATTCTGACTTTCTGCCACTTTTTGTTAATGTTGTTATTCAAACAGGGTTCACTTCACAAGCCGAATGAAGACCTGTTGCTTTCCCTTGTGGCCAGCTTCACTTGCTCAAAGTCTTAAAGAAATCTTGGAACACTGCAACAGCTTTTAAAGGAACTTTTGCCTGCAGCTGTTATTAAATAGCATTGGATGTATGGATCTCCATTGAGAAGCACCTCATGTAAAGGTTAAAAAATTGCTACCATATGCTTTCAACTTTAACCCACAATGTAAAAGCTTTTAAAAACCCTTCACGTCCATCATCTTTAGTGCCCATAAAATAATGAAAGAAATATTTCATTTCATACAGTGGTAAGACAAAGTTTCATTTCCAGCAACTGATTTCAGTGAAAGAATCTGCTAGTTATAAGACCTTAAAAGATTTCAGTATTGGACAGAAGTTACAAGCCAACATTTTGTTAAATACAATACTAAATAAATCATCATCCCCCCACCTTGCAAGAACATTCAGTCTGTAAAGTGAAGCACCCTATAGTGAAGTGATGCAAATGGTAAGGCTTCCTGCACAACCTTAATTCTGGTTCCATGTGCATATATATTATGAGAGTTCACTTTCCAAAGGACTCCTTCATCACTCCACATCAGTTGGACTATATACATTTTAAAGCAGTTATTCAGTATTTGTATTTTCCCTATTCACTGAGTGACACTAGCTCCATTAACTGCACAATGGCCTGCCTCTGTACTACACATGCATGCCTGATTAGCTCAATAGCAGTGGTGCAAACATCTGTCAGTTTCAACAGTGTAAATCTGGAGCAAGTACACTAACTTCAGATTTAACAGACATAATATGTTACTTCTATTATACAATAGCTTTCAGTAACAGAGGATCAAAATTAGCTCTTAATTTACAAATACTATTGAGTTAAAATATCACCCAGATAAGTAGTGACAGAAAGTCATTACCACATTAATGGCTCTTTGGTGGCATATGCAAGATGAATATACAATTTCATCCAACACCAGTAGCAGAAAATGTGATAATGTTAAGATTTGAGGACTTTTTCTAAATCCATGCTATTGTTGTGACAGAGCTGAAAAGATCTTACTTCTCTGCCATAGTCACATTCTGAAGAACTCTTCCAAACTATAAAACCACTTAGTTAAAACCACATGATGTCCACTCACCCTAAAGCACATATCAGCATAATCACTCTTCTTATTTCCCTGATACAATCATTTGTATCTGACATACCCTTCTGGGTCACCAAGAATGGCAACACAACAGCCTCCTTCCAAAGATTAGTCCAATCAAATAAGTGGCAGCTGCAGGAGCACTTCAGAAATAAGCGAGTATATTGATCTTCCTTAGTACTTAGTTTCCATTACCGGAGTTCCTGAGCACTTCAATCTTTCATGTAACAAACAAGGAGTCCTGTGGCACTTTTAAAGACTAACAAATTTATTTATCACATGAGCTTTTGTGGGAGAAAATCCTACTTCATCAGATGCCTTGAAGAATCTTTAATATGTTGATCCTCAACATCCCTGTGAAGTATGGATGTATTCTTATTTTCTCTTTTAAAGAGATGGGAAACTGAAGTACTAAAAAGACTGTCACAAAGAATTATTTGGCAGAATAAGGCATTGAACTGAGGTCTTCCAGGTGCCCAGACCAATGCCCTAACCACTTGAACGTCATTCCTTTCATCATCTTAATCTGATCCTTGATATTTCTGGATGGTAATAAAAGGAAGGGAACACCTGAGATGCCCAACAAAAACTGTCAATGCCTCCTTTAATTAAGGGACAACTACGATACAACCTAAAAAATGCAGTAGATTGACCACTACTAAAGAAATAACCATTGCATGCTAGGGGCCTCACCAATTACCAATCAGCATCTAACACCTGCTCTCCTAAGAAAATGAATTCAGAAAACCAAGAAACCCTCTGTAACAGGACTTGTTAACTGTCAACATTCTCTATCCTCTTCCCTCGCAGTCAAGTTTGCGATCAGGTTGTTATACAGACAGCACTTGCTCTGGCGGGATAATCTCCTCTGTTCCATAGGAGGAGAAAATATACCCACAGTCATCCAGCTGGGACTCCCTCGGGAATTTGATACCATTAATCTCTCAAACTTCTGTCTAGTCATCAAAAGCTGCAATTGTTTAAAGCCTTCCTATCAGACCACAGAGAAAAGGGTTGCTATGGGCAACTTTTCTTCCACCTCAACAACCCTCTCATACCTTAGAAACTCTAGTGCCTCCATATTAGTAAACTTCTGCATGAAACCACTGGCACAGCTGCAAGACAATGCAGACTGAAATATGTTAATAACAACCAGCTCTATATGTATTTACTACTGTTTATGTTTAATTTAATCTACTAAATTTCCCAATGACTAGCACAAATTAACAACATGATAAAGAAGAGCTGGTTAAAGATTAACCCAAGCAAGAATGCAATGGTGGTAGGACAGCTGAAGCACTCTGAAAAGCCTACTTTCTCAGTCTGTAACAGGGGTGTCAGACATGAAACCCCCAGGCCAAAAATGGCTTGCAAACCAATTCCATCCAACCAATAACTGGCACTCTGTCAGGCCACTCTCCACCTAACGAAGAGAAAGGGTGGTCTCCATACCCAGCACTCTGCAATGCCACAAGAGTGTCAGCTCTCATGACATCATGGAGTGCTGGCTATGTGAGACGACTCATAGGACGACTCAGGGCGAGAGCTTGCCAGCAGGTGGGATCTGCTCAAGCCGAGGCCATGCCCTTGATGGAAAGCCCAAGGAGTCCAGAAAGGGTACTGCAAAGGAACAGCCATTGAGGATACCACTGGCCGGGGGTACGGAGCCAACCACTTGCTCCTGGGTCTACTGATTCTGGACACCGAGGAGGCCTCATCCAAGTCCAATGGAGGCCCACTTTGCAGGAACCATGATGGTGCAGTACCGGAGACTGCCTCATGGCGGTGCCGTAAGCTCTGATCTTCAAGCACTCTTGGCAGCATGGGAGAGCAGCAACAGCCTCTCCTTAAAGGTCAACGGTACTGAGGACCCCCTTCCACTGTGACAATGATGGACGGTACCGGGGACTGAGACTAAGACGGCACTGCTGATGGTGCCCAAGAGTCCTTCGCCTGCAAGCACAAAGATGATCAGGATCTTGGTGCTGGAGACCGTGGAGAAGATGTATGCACCAGCAGAGGCTTCACTCTTGACGGCCCCTACATGGGTGCTGGAGATAGGGCTTGGCCCAAGGCAGATGGTGCTGTCTGTTCAATAAGGATGTGTGCTGCCTCAAAGGTTTCAGACGTAGAAGGCAGCAGCATGTCCTCTCCTAGAATGCCCGGCATCAGGGATGTTACGGGCACCGGAGCCAACCGCTCCACCTGAGCTGGTACCAAGGGTGCCGAAAGCTGCTGCGCCCCAGTGTGTGGCCCTTTAGGAGTGCTCGACCTCGCTGGGGAGCTCCTCGTGCCCAACCTCCTCCTCTTTTATGGTACCGGAGAGAGAGAATGGTGCTGCTGCCAGTGCTGGTGCCGAGGGCCTTCGCTGCAGGCCACTCAATGAATCATGGCAGCCCGGTGCCACCTGGGCACTACTAACCGACAGCGCCACACTGGAATTTGCTCCGGAAGCTGGTCTAAGGGCTTCCTCCATCAAAAGCAGCTTCAGCCTTTGCTCCCTATCCTTCTGAGTGTGCAGCTCGAAGCTCTTACAGATCCTACATTTGTGCTTGAGGTGTGCCTCTCCCAAACAGGAATGGTGCAGGTCGTCAAGCAGCAGCGGCTTGTGACATGCTTCACAAGTTTTAAATCCTGGCATGCCCCTACCCAGAGATCGGTGGCAAACTAACTCTGGAATGGGTACTCTTTCTAATAATAGCAATGAAGGACTGCATGAAGATAGTCAGGAGCACTCTAGCTACCGCCATGGCAATTAGAAAGAACTGAGGCGACGGCGGGTTGGCTGTGACTCATATAGAGATCCACGATGGCGCCACTCCAGAGGGCACCACAGCTGAACCTATGGGTGCTCTATAGGAAAAGCCTCTGGCTATCCACGCACGCGTGCACGTGCACGTACACCTATAATGGAATGGCCAGGAGCAATCACCTGAAGAAGAATTAAACCGCTCTTGGATTTTTCAGTGCTATTTTGGTTGTCCAAGTACAAATGGCAAAAAGACAACTCACTGTCATCTGTAACTGGCCAGAAGATTACTTTCCAGATCTGGCCACAGTGACCAACATATCTGAGATTGTCACACTGCATTACCACAACTCATGTTTATCTAAGAATGATGGCACATCACACGAAAAAGGCTATATTTGTGTTAAAGAACAGAAGCTCATCTGCTTAGCAGCTTAGTCATCATGAATTCATTCCTCTGGTGCTCTGCTCTATGTCTGGCTCCTCACTGAACAGTCTAATTCCAGGTCTCTCCCTGAAATCTAAAGCCTTCCACGGGACTGTGAAAACCTATTGGAAAGATCACTTCTTGGGCTATGGACAGAACCAACAATAATAGCTAAGTCTCACAGCTGACAATCAGATAAAGCCTGTGAATGTAGGAAATGGACCTTGCAGAGGAGGTGGACCTGACTGTACAACTTATTTAAGAGTTAATAATGAATTCACAATTTTCAGAACCAAATGCAAAACTTGTTTGTGACATAGTTTTGCATCAATGAGCTTTCAGATTCTACCCATACACTAAAAGAAATAATTCTAATCAAGAAAGAAAGAGATATGCTATTTCTATTTCTAAATATGTGAGAGGGACACTGATACAATCATAACGTGGATAGACAAATGTCCTTCATGTCCCATCACTTAATTTAAACCCAAAGTCAACTCACAAAATCAACACCAGGCCTCTTAGATGTAATCAATATACCTTTATGGGTATTTACTCCCTGATACGCATATATACAATTCCCATTTATAAAATTAATGCACAGACAGTGAGTGAAGAATAAATTGTTAAAATTGATGCATTTAGCTAATTAAAAGTAGACCTCAACTGGCCTACTCTTCCATGTTATGTGACGAGTTACCTGTTGCCATTATTAAGGGCTTAAACTATTTTCTCTCGCTTTCCTTTGACATATAACAGGTACTGGCAGTTAACTGCTATTGGAACAATGACTGTAACTTTGCTCTGCAAATAATTACTAACCTAACCACATTCTCTCCATATACATGCTGAGCTATATTTGTATGTCACTGTATTATCAGTGCAGTGATTGGTAGACCTATTTCAGTTTACGGCTCTGTCAGCATTTGTACAATAAGAACTTTTCACACTTTTCAGTCTGTATGTAAACCTAGTATTTTAATTAACTTTGGATGAAGCTGACAACAACCTCTTAAAATAACATTCCAGACATTTTGCCATTTGGTGGGAACAAGGTGGCTGCACAGCAACAAAAATATATTTTGATTGATTTCATTTTTTCTTATATTTTAACTAAAAATTAACTTCCAAATGAAACTTTTCTTTGAATTTAGACTATGACCTTCTGTTATATATATGTAAATATTAAAATACTTATAAAACGTGTTATATAATGAGGAACTCAGTCAGTCAAATACTTTTTTTGGGGGGAGGGGGAATCTTAGTTTGTTACTGCAACACAAAATGTGACAGAGTTCCTACTTACCATACTAAAATGTATAGTTGAATGGTTCCATTGACAATGTATCTAATGGGATAATATCCCAATGAATATTGTGTCAATTAATAGTATTTCTTTAAGTCTGATCACAGCAATAGTTCAATTATAAGACTGATTTATGTTGCCATATGTGGTGGCAAAATCACTGCCATGAGCCCAATGTTCTGGACACGATCAGCAGTGAGTAAGTACTCACTGCTGCGCTCCTGGAAGTCAGCGCTGGAAGTTCTGGCCCCTAGAAGGTGCAGGGGAAAGCTGACCACAAGCCATTTGTGGTCAGCTTCCCAGAGTGCATCTCAGTGGCTTAGAAAGTCGCCAGCAGTTACACAGAAGTCAGTGTCCCCTTGGTTGAGAGCCACTGGTAAGCAAGGACAGATTAGGCCCCCACAGTACCCACCATAGTGGAGCACCCCCCCACCTGAGGCCCCAGCCCCCCACCACCTTGGGGTCTGCAGGTGGGCCAGGGTGGGCAGGGGGGAGGGCCCTGTACAGAGAGGCCACTCTCCATGGCATTCCCACCCCACACCCAGCACAGCTGGTCTGTCCCCAGGGTTGAGGATGGCTGGCATGAGGTGCGGCCTCCGGTGCAGCCCTCTGGGGCCCTAGACCTTCGCAAGCCATGCTAGAGGCCACACCACGGACCAGCAGCCCTGCCCCAAAGCACGGCGAACACGCATCAGCCCGCCCCACTCTCAGTGACAGACCAGTTACCTCAGGGCTGAGGCCAGAGTACCTCACTGGTGCTCTGCCGGGCTGAGCTGGGGTCAGGTCATGCAGAGGCCTTAGGGGCTGCAACCTGGGCCCCCCCTTTATGCCTGGGTTGCAGCTACTATAGTCCTTGTGTTGATCCAGACCTGCTGGTGAGGATCACAGACATCCTGACACCTTCAACAAAGCTCAATAAAATGCCTGTTCACATTGAAGACAACCTCATTGTGGGATGCACATTTGAGGGGATGTGTGGGAGTGAAACATATGCATGTTTTGTTTTGTTCTCCTCTCCCTTTTCCCCTTTAAAAAACCCCCACAAAGTTATCAGTGAAGTTTACAAATCAAAAGCGAGGCCAGGAAAATGAAAATAAAGTATATGCACACAAGGAAATAAGCCAACTCTTAAATCTAGCTTTATCTTCTAGTGTGTCAAAGAATACCAGTGACAGCAATAAACTCTGATGGGATACCATTAGCAAAAGGCAAACAACAATTCCTGCAGGGCTCTGATAAGAGGGTCTGGCCTGCATCAGAAAAGTGAAGCAATCATTACTTCAGAAATGAGAGCAAAGATGTGCCAATAAGTCCCATGAGAGTATATACAAGTACTATCAAAACAGTAAAAAGAAGAAGGTCGGGGGGGGGGGGGGGGAGAGAAAGCCAAAGGGAATTTCAGATCACTTAATGCTGCTTTCTATCTAGGACAGATTTGATATGCCACATTATTGACTCACATGACATTTATCAGCTTTAGCCAGCTTTTTTCTTTCCTATTCACAATGAAGAAATTAATCTATTCATGATTTTTAGTTTAGAAATCCCTCAAACAAGTACAAAGCTGAAACTAATGAGGACCTAAATACAGCACCTTTATAGTCCCTGTCTTAAGGTACTATACAAACACTGATTAAAGGTTCACAATATTCTTGCAAGGTAGGTTTTATTATATCCTTTCACAGAAAGGTACACGGAGACAAAGATGTTAAGTGCAGAGTCCAATAATTCTTTACTCCCATTTTGCTAGCTATTGACTTGAAAATGCTATCTTCCCTCATATTTCTCTGTTATGAAAATATTGTTATTAAAATGTTAGGAAATCCTAAATTCTATTAAACAGTAGCTAGTTTTGTTCTAAAACATTTACTATATAATTCAACATGCAAAATGAGCTAAATACAATTTAAAACACTAAACATTCAAGGAAACACTTTACATTTGAAAAAAAAAATGTTTATGGATTTGCTGTAACTCCCAAACAGAGTATATAAACATATGGAAAAGAGAATAAAACCATTTCAAATACTCATTAAAATGTAATTTTCAAAGAATATCAGCCCATTAAATATTTGCAGTCACATATGGTACCAATTTTCTACCTTTTCTGCCATTAAGTTGCGTAGCTTGTTTTTTTCCTTAATTAGTTATCACAAAGTGATCTTGTTAGCCTTTTTAAAGAATGAAGATTATATGATGGTATGATGGAGACTGTGTGGAAATGGGCTCCATAAAATGTGATGTTATTTTTCAAGTAGCTGCATGGTGGTTAAATTAAGTATTATTATAAATCACTGAAATTCTGCTCCTTTGAAAATTAAATTCTAACGCAAAATTCTCCTTCTAAGGTTTTGCATCTTTCCTACGTGTCATGAAAGAAACCTCCCTCATTCACAACATATTTGGCCCTTGCCAACATCCGCACTCTGGCTAAAGGTACTATCTTACTGGACATTCTTCAAAGTGAGATTCATCAGAAGCTGCACGATATTTCAGTCAGTTCACTGATACCAAAATAACTACCCAAAATTCCAAATTACACATACACAAACCAACAGTTACATTATTTATATAAAGGGATTCATTAATCCCCTGATGCAGCTGACTACAATCTTCTAGGATACAAATCTTATGGCAGGGAATGGTAATTGTTTTGCTTAAAACAGACTGAACTTTGATATTTTCTACAGGATCTGTAATAACCATGTCAGAGGCCGAAATGCCCTCTTAAAATTGTTTAGACATGGTTCACTAAGAATAGCATTGCTGAGTGGAACAGGTGGAAAAGAAAAGGGAAACTGGCATTTCTAAAGAAGGTCTCAGTTAAAGTGCTTGGAAAAAGCCCTCTCAAATCATAGCATCACATAATATTAGGGTTGGAAGATATCTCAGGAGGTCATCTAGTCCAAACTCCTGCTCAAACCAGGACTACACAGGGCCATACAGGCCTTTGTAAAGTTTTAAAAAAAGGAAAATAGAAAGCTATAAGAAGTGGCATTGACACAAGCTACTTCAACTAAGTCTGTGACACCATGCTATAATAAAATCTGGCATAAAGTATATGAGCCCTCAGGCCCTGAAATCTACTAAGTTTGTAAATGAAGTCTCTGCTACTTGGAAAATGATCTTGAGTACAAGCCACTTAAGGTCACAGCCACCAAATAATTCAAAGGTGTCTTCAGTATTCTAGTCAGAACCACAGAAATAACCTATGATACAGGCCCCTCAATAAGCCATTCATGAACCAGTCAATCAAGTTTAGTCTCTCTCTGAGGAGAGACACTAACATACTGTTGACTAATTCAAGACAGGCTGAAAAATACTTTCAAACAAAACTAGAGCTGTGTCTCAACACCTCAATATGGTTAAGCAGTCTTTGGCTACGTCTACGCTGGCAAATTAATCTGGACTAAGGAGGCTTAGTCCGGACTAATTTAGCACATGGCCATACTAGGCTTTCCCTAGTTTGAACTAAGAAATCTCTTTGTTCAAACTAAGGAAAGCTTAGTTTGAACTAGTTAGTACCAGCACTTAGTCCAGACTAACTGACTTAGATCAAGCTAATGTTTGAACTAAATCCAACCAAGACCCAGACTAATTCTTAGTTCGAGCTTAAAAAGTTCCAGCTAAGCCAGTCAGTTTGAATTAACAGCACATTCTAGTTTGAATTAGGCTGTAGTGTGAAATAGAACGTGTGATTAGTTCAAACTTAGAAGTGCAAGGTTAGTTCTAACTAAGCTCAAAGCTCTTAGTTCGGACTAAAAAAGTCCAAACTAATTTTGCAGATGTAGACACAGCCTTTATGTGTAAAAAAATCAAACACTTACAGCTTTATTTGCATGTCACCACAGAGCACAGGGCCCTCCCAGCATTAAAACACTGGCAGACTATCAGTGCCTCCAAAAATGCTAGCGGAGCAGTTCTAGATCAGAGTGGGGGAGAGTAGAGCCCTGCACAGGACTATTTTTAATCCTGCTCCTGCTATTATGACAGTGGGGTCCTGCGGGACCCTGGTCCCACTGCCGCACTCTCCTGTAGTGCCATGCAAGGCTCTGCTTGACAGTCTATCGTACATACAAGGAGCCAAGAGCCTTCATCAGTGGAGTTTCAACAAAGCATCAGGGACACTGGCACTTTTTGCAGAAATCGAAAAATTGTTAATAGTAGTCAAATATTCCATGCACCAGCATTTTCTGCTGGGGGCTAAATGGCAGCCATTGGAACCACAGTTGACACTGGAACCACAGCAGACACTAGAACCACAGCTGACAAGTTAACTGACAATGCCTCTATTTTCTTTAAAGGGACAGAGAAGCAGAATGAGCAGACTTACAAATAAAGTGTGTCAAATAAAATGAGACAGGCTCAGTTAACCAAGACACTGCTGGGAAGTACAAAAAAAAAAAAAAATCAAAACAGAAAAAGGAACCTGGGCTTTGAGGAGAGCTGTTGGTTACAATGGATAGGGCAGTTCCTGTGAGGAGAAAGCCCTTTTGTTCACAATTAGAAAGGAACCCACAGGAATGTTCTGGGACCTCTGAAGTAACAGAGGTTAGAGCACAACCAATAGAACAGAGAGACATTGTTTCAGAAAGTTAAAATTTTTAAGAGTGAAAGGAGTTTCCCACATGACATAAACTGAACATACAAGAAACAATCTGAAATTACATGAAGTTTAGAGAAGTTTAAAAAAGTAAGCGTGAAAGTTGCACAAACCCATCCATTAAGCTTTCCATGGCTGGCATGAAAGTCAGACTCGTGGGTGTGCCTATGCTGAGTGGCTGCAAAACTCAAAATCAATATCTATAGAGTAGGGATTGCAGGGCTCATGCTGTGGTGCTAAAAATAACTGTGTAGATACATCAAGCTCAGTTTTTCATACCACTCCCTTCCATAGGCTTTACAACCTGAGCCCAAATGTCTACACAACCATTTTAACCCCAAATCTGATGATCCAATGCTCTGAGCTGCTGCTTGCTGCATAAAGATACCAATATAGTTTAAAGCCAAAATTAAACACCATCACCTAGTTTAATCTCTGTATTACAAAAACAAGGAGTCCTGTGGCATTTTTAAAGACAAAACAAACTTATCACGTGAGCTTTTGTGGGAGAACATCCCAGTTTGTAAGATGCTTGAAGATGCGAAACATACAGAATAGGGGAAAAATAAATGCATGGAAGTGTAAGTCACAGGATCAAGTAAGACTGTTTCACCAAATCGAAGCAGTTATTTAGATTCAAGCTGTGGAGAAAAGCATATAGAGAGAGGGAATTCAAATCACCTGTCATAATAAGAAACATTCCGAGATCTCTATTTAACCCTAAGGCAATGGTGTCAAATCTGCACATGAATTCCAACTCTGATGTTTTTCTTCAAAGCTTCAATTTGTAATCCATGTTTAACTATGACTATCAACAAATCATCAATGAAGTGAGTAGGGAGATTGAAGTGTTCCCCTTTCGGTTTTTGAAAGTTAATGCTGATGTCAGATTTGTGTTCATGTATTCTTTTGCAAAGAGACTGTCCTGTCTGTCCAATGAAAAGGCAGAGGGACATTGCTAGCACTTAATGGCATAAATCACTATGGTGGATGAACACATGAATGAGCCCTTGATGGAGCTGCTGGTTAGATTAGGTCCTATGATGATGTCTTTTGTGCAGATATGTAGGCAAAGTTCATGAAATGGTTTGTTGCAAGGATATGTGCCTTCTTTAATATTTCTGTTATTTGGTCTGAAGTTGCTGGTGAGTATCTGCTTATGAATGGAGGGCTGTCTATAAATAAGGAGACATCTGTCTCCCAAGGTTCAAGAGAGTATGGCATCATCTTGGGGGTTGTAGGTGATTGGCAGTAGCATTCTGTTGTTTTCCTTTTTGGGCTTCTCCTGTAGTAAGTTGACTTCTGCACATACATCTGGTTCTGTCAATCTGCTTCTTTGCTTCCCCAAGTGGGTAGTTTACTTTAAGAATGGCTGACAAAGATCCTGAAGGTGTTTGTCTCTGTCTGAAAGACTGAAGCAAATGTGGTTTTATCTTAGGGCTTGGAAGTAGACAATGGATTGAGTGGTGTATCCTGGATGAAAGCTCGAGGGATGTAAGTAACAAGCAGCAGTCAGTAGGTTTTCGGTACAGGATGGTGTTTGTGTGTCCATCACTAATTTGTAGTCTAGTGTCCAGAAAGTGGATCTCTTGTGTGGAGTGTTCAAGTTAAGGTTGATTGTGGGGTGAAAACTGTTGAAATCTCTGTGGAAATCTTCAAGGACATCCTTTCCACAGGTCCAGACGATGAAGATGTCATCAGTGTAGCTTAAGTAAAGGAACAGTACTTGGAGACTCCTTTCTACAGATCCAGATGTTGAAAATGTCATCAATATGGCAGAAATAGAGAAGTTTCACTTGGGAAATGAGAGCTGAGAAAGCATTGTTCTAAGTTAGCCATAAAAAAAGATGGCATATTGTAAGGCTATGCAGATACCCATAACATTACTGCTGACTTGAAGATTATTTATATTTTCAAGTTTGAAATAGTTTTGGGAGCTCTCCTATCTCCCCCCATCCTTCTCCGCTGCCCCCCTGGCCATGCGTCCCTGAATCCCTGTGCGGGGACCCCAGACAAATGCCCAGGCTGTCCCATAGCTCTTACATAGTGCCAGCTTGGGCTAAGTCTGCCATGGAAAACGTTAACATATATGGAAGATTTCATGGAAGAGGAATGCACTAATATATTTCATATTATGTATTATACATGCACTTGCATATAGTTTCTCATCTGAGAATCTCAAAATGTTTCACAAATGTTAATGAATTTATTCTCACATTTCTGCAAAGTACGTAAATTTTGTTTTCCCTTAATTTATTTCTTCCTCTTGCTCTTTTCTCTGTTTGTCAGCTCCTGAAAGCACAAACTATTCCACTGCATCTGTCTGAAAACTGCCTACCGTTATTACAAGAACTTCTGTAATCAAATTTTAAAAACAAAATAAAATAAAATATTTACCCACGGTCATAGGGGAAATTTTAAGCAAAGGCAGGAACAGAATTTCAAACTCTTGACCTGTCCTACTCTAGTTACACAATGATCCCTCATTCACAACCATTAGCCTATAGACTCAATATTCTTGTTCTTATTCTTACTGATTTATTTAATCAGAATCAGGGCCCCACTGTGCAAGATACTACCCAAACAGGAAAAACATGACCACCACTGCATTAGATTTACAATCTATTTTGAAACAAGAGCAGCAAGTGAACATGAGATGCTTTAAGAGGGCCAGAGCACAAAGGTAACACTAAAATCATATAGATACACAGATTAGTGATATATGAAACTTGATTGTTTTCAAGTATTTGGAAAGTCCCTCCTGCCCTTATAAAAACAACAGCTATCAACTATAACCAACTACCCGTCACCATAGTTTAGACACTTAATAGTTGGCTAAACAAGCAGGCCTTCAGCAGGATTGAGGAAAACATTCTTTTTTAAAGAAAACAAACCATGTTTAATGGATTTAAAAAAGGTAAGTGGTTTTAATAAATTATTTAAACTTCAAGGTCATTATATAATGTTTCTTTAGCATAAATACTTTAAATCTATACATGAATTATTCTGTACAATCAAAAACAGAAATGAAAACATTAAAGGTGTTTATTATATCTAATAAGGACACTATAGTTGAAAAAAGTATTTGAAAAGACTAGTAATAAAAACCAGATATTTCTGAAAAAGATCTTGTCAATGAGTTAAAGCGATAAGAAAGATGACATTCATCCTCATCTTAAAAAGTACAAGTTCCAAGGGGGCAGCCACGTTAGTCTAGTAAAGCAAAGCAAGGAGTCCTGTGGCACTTAAAGACTAACAGATGTATTTATCACATGAACTTTCGTGGGAGAAAATCTCACTTCGTTAGACGTTTTGAAGAAAGGGAACTTACAGAATGGGATGAAAATAAATGCAAGGGAGTGTAAGACATGGGATCAGGTCATAACTGGTTTCTTTGGGTTCTTCTGAATCAATTAATAAAACTTTGTCTACTGATGTTAAAAGCAGAATATTGATGATCCCATAAAAGAGACATCATAAATTTCTTAAGCAATAGCAAAATCACTTTTGATAACTTGATAATTTAAGAAACAAAAATTTCCCTTTACCATGATTTGTTACCATGTGAAAGATAATCATCATTAAGTCTTTTCCACAGTTGATTGAAGAAGTGACTCTAGCAGCAATTTAAGTCATACTATCCTCACATACTAGAAAATTCAATCTTGAAGTATAAAAATGAATAGATTATATCATCATTCAGTGGCTTGTGAAGGTCACGTTCCTTCAGTCACCCATTATAGTGGCAATCTTACATACGGTTACTGTTTTGGTTTGCATTTGTAACTTGTAAAACATCCCCATATATTCCTCCACCATGTTTGGCTATATCTGTGTAGCACTTCTTAAGTCAAGAGAAAGGATATGCAGCTCTCTCATCATCCAAAATAAATGTCAATTTTTGGCAGGATATGTTATACCTAGTTTTCAATTCGTTCCCTCCTGGAAACTGGAGCTCAGTGATTTCAAGCTTGGAATGATTTGGTTTAATCAGCAGGATCTAGTCAGACTGTGAAATAATCCTGTCTTCTACCACTAGAATCAAAATATGTATCTGCTGAACCAGAAGGCCAAAGAAAAATTATAACATTTAGGTGACTCAAAAATATTCTTTAGCTTATGCTAGGTGTCCAATACCAGAATTACCAGAAGTACTGCCATGACTTCAGATAACAGGGAACAGTGTTATGCCAAAGCTTCAAAGTGACCATTGAATTGCTAACTCCTGAAGTTGCAGTGCTCTGTCTCTGTCTTTGTAAACTTACTTTCCTCATGCATATATGTAAAAGTACCATTTTCAATGCTTAATTTTATTTCTCAGTTGCCTTTGAGTGCAGAAATTTCAATTCAGAATAATACAGAACAAAGCAAAAAGACAACATTTTAACCAGATTTAAGAATAGGTAGTGAGTTTATAAACAAATAAAGATTTCAGGTTTTCAATGTTTCTCTGCTGGGCTCTGACACAGTGGAGAGCGACTGCTCCAAGACGACAGCTGCAGCTCCATGACAGCAGAAGGTCAGGCGCAGGTGAGCCAAGTTTTACTACATCCCTCTCCTCAGCCAGTCCACCTTAACACCCCACCTCTTGCAGAGGGCTGCTGAAAAGGAAAGTACTATGGTGCAACACCTGTCTCTCTGCTAGAGTAGATTCCTCTGACACAAAGGGAATTTTCTTCTGCAAATCTTTGTGCTGTATGGCACAAATTGGCCTTGGCAGATTGATGAATTATCCACCTTTAAGTCTCTATGTTAAATAGGAAGCCTTCGAAAAAGTCACAAAGATTTCTCTCTCTTTCAGCCCATTCAGCGGTAATGAATCTAATGTAATCATGTGTTTGATTCCCACCCTCCAATATTTATAAATACGTAAGTCATGAGACTGCTGAAGCATAAGGGAGGACTATCATGAGACAGCTAACCTGAACATATCCTCTTCTCCAGCCTCTCAAAGCACCCAGTCATCCAACAACTCATACAACATGCATATAATGTAATCTACCCCGCTCATTGATCTGATTGCTTCACTCCCATCTCAAATCTCCCCCAACTCTCCAATCAACATATCAATTTTAACCTTATCACCATCTTTAAAGTGCCATATAACTGTTCACTCTGTTCCTCTCCACTTACTCTACACTGCACTGTCCCCACCCCTCTGCTCTGCCTATGTTCCTTGCTCAGTTGTTCTTTTTCAAGCTTCTTGCACACATTCCTCCACCAGTCCCTGTGCATAATACTACAAGGCCTCTACCCTCCCAATATTTAAGTTCCTTTTGAACATCTACTTATGGTGTGCTGTACACGCTTACTGAATTGATATACACTACCCATTGTTGTTCCCCTTTCCCTAATCTGTATACTTGTCTATCGGTACCACTATTGTGACTGTCACAGAGCAGGGACCACCCAATTTTGATCTTCTGGAAAACACTTAATATATCTGGGTGTCACCACAAATGAAAAAGCAGTAATAATAATAATAAAAAGGCAATTTGATATGGGCCCTCTAACTTTCTCCTTTTGCTTTCATTTTGCGGGTCCATCTTTTCCCTCATGCGAATTAACTTCTCTCTTGGAAAGGTTACAGTCACTCAACTATCAATGTTGCTATTTAATTCTTTCACCAATGTATACTAATTTCCACTACAAATTGGATCTGTCTCCAAAGAGACCTTTCTCACCTACAGAAATGCTCCCATAACTGGTTTATTGTGATGCTTATGGTTATTACAATCCAGGTCTCCAAAAAGATAGTAGTCAATCAAAACTAACAACCATCAACTATAACATCATACTACACTAAGCAATAGATAAAATGAACACTTAAGTTAACATGCCTGCCAGGCATACAACACTAACACAAGCATGTTAAAGAAAAAAAAAACGCCGCCTCTAATGTCCTGTGGCACCTTAAAAACTAACAAGTACTTTGGGCATAAGCTTTCGTGAGCCCACTTCATCAGATGGATGGGTTTGCAGGCCATGAAAATTTATTCCCGAAGAAATATGTTAGTCTTTTAAGATGTCGCAGAACTTTTGTTGTTTCTTCTATAAACAGACTTAAATGACTCTCTCTCTGAAAAAACTCAGTAATTTCAGAATTTTTCCATTTTCCCTTTGCCCTCATATGAGTTTTCTTTGAAAAGTATAAATAAGGGAGGCATTTTGAGCTTCAATGACTTCTTCCCCATCTCACTGATTTCCCAGAGGCAGGCTACATCAATGCTCAGTGGTCATTAATTAATGTGACTGTAGTTAAATTATTCTTGCTTTTTATATTCTTTCAACAGGTTCTTAGCTCTCAGGATGCTTAACAGCAGAACCCACTCTGACAATAATCCACGGTATTGCACTTTCCACAGCAGTGAAACTCAAGTGAATACTGTGGATGGCACCTTGCATTGCTTAGAAATAAGAGAGTGAAAAGTCATTTTATTCTGCCCAACCTACAGAGTAGTACTCCGCTAAAGCTTGGGGAAGCCACATTTTCATTCTCATTAATTAGACAGACTACCACAGATCACAGTACCAGGAAACTAAGAAGGCAGAAGGGTAGTGAGATCCAGAATATCATTATTAAAAAAAAGATTTAATCCTTATTGTAGCTCACAGTAGCATCAGCAGACAGATCTCATCAATATATTGCAGGTATTTTACAAAGTATCAGTCAGAAAGGAAACTCAGTCTGAAGTATTGCAGCATATATACTGAACATATTCACTGCAGCATGCTCAACAGACAATTACATTATCTGATCATATAGTTAATGTTGAGGCCTGTATGGATATATTACCATAACACGGTGTGTCACAGCATAGAACTATTTTTGTAATTCTTCCAGATAAGGAAAATGAAGCCTGCCCCAAATAGCCTCAATGAGAGCATGCTTGAGAATTCAGTGGCATTACATTACTTTTTGCTTGCTTTTTCCACAACCGTACTGCCAAAAAATGTGATTACTGTTGCACTTTAAAATGATTAGGTCAGGAGAACATTCATGGGCCTTGTTAAGTCAAGTTCAGGTACTCTATCCCTTGTTTCGTTTGAGCTTGTTCTAACTTCCAGGAGCTATACAATGAAGAACTTGCACAGCGATGAAATGGGTTACTCATAACGGAATCTGCTTATATTAGCATTAAATTAATTAAGCTTCAGACTGCCTATAAATTTATAGCAAACAAACACAGGAAGACACGCTATATTATATGTGAGCTGTGGACAGTGTTCCACATTAGAGTTGAGGCTTCTGAGCCAGGAATTATGTGGTATATTCAGATGTGACACTGATCAGAATTGTGATCTTTGTAAATTCATTTATTTTCAGTAACTGTGCCTTCCCTTATCAATGTATTAACTGGGTTCATGGGCTGTCTAAGCCTTAATCAAACATGTTAAAAACAAACAAAAACAAAAAAACAACCAACTAACACACACATACTTTGGTAAGTGCTAAATAATGAGCAAAAGACTTTTAAAGTCAGACCCCTTCATACAGTGCTGGAAGAATAAAGGATCCTTACATGAATGTAAATAGACGCACCTAAAATGCATTTAAACCTATTTCATGGAGCCTTCATTCTTAATATAAATGAGAATCCCCCACAACCTCCAAATATCATGTCTAAGGTTTAAACAACTGAACCACTACATTCCAACTGTATAAAAAAAAATTAACCATTATACTATGTCTATAATAGTAGTGTCTGTTTTGCCTAGGATAATGGAAATATAATTCTTTTAAGGAAATGCACATGCTGGGATAGGATCACATGGGACTCTGGTAATCACTTACAGAAAGACAGGATACTGGGAAACTATAAAGACCCATTTCCTGAACGCCTTGTGAGAGAAACAGAGCAAGTACTTCTGATATAAAATAAATACTGACTTTATTTTGGGACACTGATTGTTAAAAAGTGGTCTGAAAAACTGCTTGAAATAAACAGCATGAAACAATCTCATCAGGCAGATGAATGAGCTAGATGAACTGACAGGCCCTCTCTATCTCTAATATCTATGATGCAAAGTTCTATTGATTATACAAACTTTTAAGAAACCAGTGATATAACAAGAGTTTTTTTTTTAAAAAAAAAAAAAGAGGTATCATTTTAAAGGTAATACTTTTCCTACGAATATTAAAAAACCATGTTGCCTTTCAGACTGATTCATCACTTGTTCTTTAATTTTTTTAAATCACTTAAGGAAAATCATGTAAATTATGTAGAAAGTTTTAGTAACTATTTGCCAATGAAATTCATAACAACAATTACAAATAGTACTTGGCAGGGCCACCTACATATGTAAATTAAACAAATAAATCTTAATTGTGCACCTTATAGGTGCACACTGGGTGATAGGAGAGGAATGATGGGATAATGTTTCTGCCAGGCTGAATGTTACCAGAGGTCACTTCAAAGGCCAGTCTCTTGCATATATAAAATCAAGTTTAAATGATCTCCTGTGTGCAATGTTACTATGACCAGTCAAGATTCATACATAATTTATGAGCAAACTAGAATGATACATTAGCAATTTTCAAATTTTATGCTATCCTTGAAAATAAATGGCTATTTAGGATAGCTAGTCTTTTTTTTTTTGATCTGCAATAGTTATATAAAAATATAAACACATAAAAATAATGTAAAGCTGAATGGCAAAGGATCCATAAAGCCTCTCTGTTCATAGTAGTTTCACTATAAGCTTAATTGATTAGTCTTGATGCAGGCAAAACTTTCTATGATGTGACTAGACATTTCATTTACAGAAAACATTGCAGATTCCAACCACTTTGTCTCTGCTTTTAAGCAATTTTGCTCCCTCCAACCTCATCCTGTATCAAGACTGTCATAAACTGCTTTTAAAATGAAAGATGGAAAGCAAACTGCCTAATATGCATCTCTTTGCAATGTTATCTTACACACTGCTGAAAGTAATAGCACTGTGATTTCACTACCAATTTTTTTTTTAAGTTATCATCCCATAGTCTAGTTAAAAGAGGAGTAGGAGTATCTCCATGGAACTGAAAGTTGGAGCTCATTTTATTGTAGTTTGTGAGCTTCATTTTTAATTGTTTCCTTTATCAAGCTTTCCCTCACTGCAGGTCACCTTAAATGGAACTGGCTTCTCAGATCCCTTAATATCTAACTATGTAATCAGACAACAAAATGGAAAACATGTGGGACAATCAACCTCCAAACACTTCCACTCACTAAGGGCTCCAGGGAAGACAGCCAAGCCTGCTGCTTGACAGTTTTAGTTTACATGAATTCACACCAGACCAATCTCAAAGAAAAATGGAGGAGAAACCATCAAGTTCTGCCTAGTCTCAGGTAGAACCCATTGATTTTTCATACTTTTCACCCCATATGTATCTTCCAGGCGCTTGAAACTCAGCCAAGCTGTACAAAACTGATCCAAGTGCCAGCTATCAATTAAAGTTTCATATAGCTCCAGTTAGAACAGATAAGAATAAAGCAAAAATAATTTAATTAGTTTTATTCCCCACTAAAGGTAAGTAACCATGGATCAAAATTTTCTTCTAGTACTAGGCAGAACAACCTACCATACTCGTCACAGAAGAAGGGAAGGAAGGTGTGGCATTTCCAATGAGTCTGGTAAGGGAAATGATAATACAAGCCAGATCTGACCACTATCAGTCCAAACTTGTCTTAACTGAAATACAGGACACTTTTCAAGCAGTCCTTAAGTGGACTGGAACAAGTTACTTGCTATGTTTACTCTAAGCTGTGCGCGTGTGCGCATGCACACAGGTTGTGAAGCCCGTGCACACAACAAAATAAAGCACACGCAAAAATAATTTAACAGTGCTAATATTTTTGTGCTACTTTAAGAAGGCATGTTTCAAATAAGTTTTTTTGTAATTTATAAAATCATTTCCATCACCATGTCAAAATAAAATTTAGATATTATTTGCATCATATAATTCACTGCACTCACAAGTTTGAACATGCTCACTGGAGTGCGCACAAATTTGGATACTGGTGCTGAAAATGTGCACAAAAGAAATTTTTTGCACACACAGACTATGAAAAATTAGGGGGAACATTGGTTGCTTGTTAAGTAAGCAAGGAAAACCTCACTTCAGTTACACTCTACAGAATCCTTAACATAGAGCAAGGGCTTCAGATTGTAGTTCAATGCATACATATCTAGTTTTCTTCATCATTACTATATAGCTATTATCTAAACAGAGTTAATCGATTCATTCCAATTGTAAATCCACTGATTTAAATGGAGTTAAAAAGGAAATAGATTTTCCACCTTCAAAAAAATCTGCCACCACTTTCTGGAAAGAGAATACCTGACTATGAATTTTAGATTTTTGAAGTACTTATTTCTATAGAAATGTTTACTCAGAATCACTGAGGGCTGATCTACACTGCTGAGAAAATTTGGCAGCTGTCAATGAGAATTACGCAACTTACCCTGCATAGATTGTGTAACTCCTGTCAACCCCCTAACTCCCCTTCAGTGTGGCATCTTCAATATGCTGCATCACTTAAGGAGGTGGTTTTATCAAGTTAATGTCTGGATTCACTTAGCATGTCTTAATTGACTGCTAAGTCAATCCAGAAACATCAATTTGACAGCAACGACTTCACTGCCATCAGAACAGACAGGGCCAGAAGTAAGAGAAGAACATCTATTAGGTCATCCAATCAGTCAACCCTGCTGTTTGCTCGTGCTGCTCTCTCCCCCTGAACATAACTCTTTAAATTCATTAAAACTCTTAATTCACCCCAAAATTCTTTGGAAAACATTTCGGCTGCCACTCTCCTCTCTTAGCGATCACTGAGCATACCTGTACACTGACAATTAATAGTACATTCTTTATTAACATATTTACTCCACGTGCAATCACAGATTTATATTTTAACTTCAAGTTGCTTTTTGCCCCGATCTCATTTTTTACCTCTCTTAGCACTGCAGAGCCAACACAGCTAAGAACAAGCTGGAGTCCTCAAATATCTTCCTAAATGTCATTAATCAAGCTCGAGTTACCATCTCAAATTAGTTACACCTGTGCAAGTAAGACTTGTACAGGTGCATCTCAGGACACATCTTGACCTACAAAATCCTTGCTACTGGAAATGATGAGAGTGAAGAAAAAAACCCAGGCTGATTTTTGAAACTCATCTTAATTTTTTAATGCCTATATTTAGTTGTAACCTGATCTGGAAATCACTGAAACCACATTTTGACTGTGTGCTTAGCCCGATTGTTCCATTCACCTTCCCACATCAAGCACAGAGTTGTTGGGGTTTTTTGTTTGATTTGAGCACGCTGTCGAAACCATACTTGCCACTTCCTTTTCCTTGGACTCTTCTTTTACAAAGGAAAAGCACTGTGCTGAACATTTGCAAAATCAATCCAAGTTGTAACTTATCTGTAGTAATATACTTAGGATTTTTCAGTCTTCTTTCATAAATGTGAATTTCATTATTTCTAGTGACAGCTGCTCACTAATAGTTTTAATTCCCCAAAATGTTATTTCTTGAAACCTAATAATCCTTGTACTGTTTGCATTCTTCTAGCCAATTCTTTACTATGCCAAACTCAAGGAACTCATGTTGCTAGTATCAAGCTCTCTTGTTTTCACATTCTCAATTTCCCCCTATTACTGAGAATAGAGGAACTAAAACCTAACTAAGTTAATATGAATAGTGTACAGATCACTACCACTTTACCACATATTAAAAGCAGACTCATCAGAAAGCACAAGTCTATTATTTACTAGGGAAAGCAAGGCAATTATAGACATCAAGAATGCTAAGGTGTTTATTGCTTATTTTACTTCATTCTTCACTAAAAAGGTTAATGGTGACCAGATGCTAACCACAAGTAACATTAACATCATGCAGGAAGGAACACAAGCCAGAAACGGAAAACACAGACCATTAAGAGAATATTTAGATAAGTTAGGTATATTCAAAAAAGCAGTTCCTGATGAAATTCTACCTAGGATACATAAGGACCTATCTAAAGCTATTTTGGAATCACTAGCAATTACTCTTCAGAAGCCGTGGAGAATAAGCGAGACTCCAGACATGACCTCAGAAGGGCAAACAGTTCCTATCTTTACAAAGGGAACAAAGATGACCCAAGAAATTAGAGACCAGTTAGCCTCGCCTGAAAGATCTTGGAACAAATTATTAAGCAATAAACTTGGAAGCGTCCAGAGGCTAACAGGCTGATAAATAATAGCTAATATGACTTTGTCAGGAACAAATCATGACAAACCAATCAAATTTGCTTATTAGACTGGATTATTGGTCTAGTGAATAAGACAGAAGCAGCAGGCATGATATCTTGATTTTAGTATGACTTTTGACCATACTCCCATGTGACATTACTATAAGTAAACTAGTGAAATATGGCCTAGATTAACTATTCAGGAAAAATGCGGAAAAAATTGAGAGGGTCCAAAGAAGAGCTACAAAAATGATGAAAGGTTTAGAAAACCGGATCTATGAAGAAAGACTGGGAAAAAAAAAAAACTTGTCATGTTTAGTCTTGAGAAAAGAAGGTGGGTGCTAATAATTTTCAAACATTTTAAGGACTCTTATAATAAGAATCATGATCAGTTGTTGTTCCCATCAGAAGGTAGGACAGGACATAAATGTTTGCTCTGCAACAAAGGCAATTAAGATCAGATACTAGGAAACACTTTCTAATGATAAAGATAATTTAGCCTTAGAATAGGCTTTCAAAAGAAGTTGCAGAATCACTGTCACTGGAAGTTTTTGAGAATACATTAGATTAGTGTATGTCACAGGTCATCCAGGTATACCAACCAGTCCCACCTCAACATGAAGGACAGACTAGATGATCTCATGGTCTTTACAGTGCTCCATTTGTGATTTCATGATGCTGTCATTAATGATTCAGCCTCTTTTACTTTGCTCACTACCGAGATAAATATGTATTATAAAAATTACTATATTCATATAATCCTGTCAATCTGTAACCATCACAGAGGTTATACACCCATGTTTCAGCCTAACTTCCTGCCTTCCATTTCAGGATAGTCTGGATTAGTGGCCCAGAGTCAATGTGGCTGCCCTTGCAATCTGGGCTGTGTGACCTAATAGCAAGGGTCAACAGGGAAGCCCTTTTGGTTGGGGCAGCAGGACCACATGTTCAGAGTCACCCTATTTTGTGAGCTATTATTGCCTACTGGTGCATTGACAGAGTAGGGCAACACCTACAGGTCTGTAGAACCCGGGGCAGGGGGGCTTGGGCCTTCCCTGCTCCTCCAAGCCCCAGCCAAGGCCTAACAGTAGCATGGGTTCTTGCCATCAAGTAAATAGGGAATCCTGTTCAAAACACAACCCATTTCCTAGTTCCTCTACAACAGCAAAGCTTAAGTCTCCTGGGCCACTTCCTACCCCATTCCTCAGCAGTGAAGTCCATAGCAATCCTGGGTCTTTGGGGTTATCAGCTGTTGCAGCTCTCAGCAACTCTGGTCCCTCTGGAAGTCCTTTGCAGTGTTCACCTGGGTTGCAGCCCTCCTAGCCTGCATGGTCTGAGGTTCTGGCTGCTCCTGGTTCCTAGCCTGCTTCTCCTCTACTCAGTGGTCTATCCCAACTAATGGGCTGGGCTGCTCTCTTTTGTACTGATACCACAGGTCAAGCACACCCAATACAGCCAAAAGAACATGGCCTCCTCAGCCCATACAGTGGGATTAAAGCTGGTTGGACCAATGCAATGCTTTTACTTATCTCCAATACAGCATGAGCATTCCCAAGGTTTGCGGCACTCCTGTCCTACAACACTTTGGTCTCTGTCTACCCCACTCCACAGCTCTATTACACCATTGCATGCTTGCGGCTCTTCATGTTCTTCCCCAAATCTGCTGCTTCCATTCCATCACTTCTCAATTTCAGGACCAAAAATACTCCCATTTCACAAACACAACCTTTCTCAACTCCGTCCACTCTGTCTAACAAACTGTCATTTCACACAGTCTACCTCATACTCCTGATTTTACCCACATAAGCTTCTGCTCAAGATTTCACTTGAACTTCCCTGTCTTTAAATCCAGCAGCTTCTTCCATCTTCCTATCACCTATCAGTGGAATTAATCACCAAAGATCTTTAAGGAAAGAAGAGTTTAATGTTATCTAACCCTTTGATAGTTAGTGATGATTACAAGCACTATTTACACTTTATATTCAACTCAGCAATTGAAAAAGAATTTCTAAATGACAGTGTTACTATTCCTTCTTAAAAACAGACTTGCTTAGATATACAGTCATCTGTTTCTCAAAACACATACATTATAAATTCACAAGAGTGGGCACCAATGAAAGTTCAAGTACTATATCAAGACATTACGATGAGGGTTTCTTCACAGAAATGAGTACTGTGTGTCCCCTTTCCTTTGAATTCCTTGATTAATTCCTTTCATTCACAAGGACTTCTGTTCCTCTGAGAATGATAATTTTAGTAAATTACCAAAGAATACATTTGTAAAGCTTTTGTAAAAACAACTCTTTGAAAAATAATGCTTTCTATGTGATGATAATGTTAAGTACTCATAATATGTAACATTTTAAAACAGCTGAAAAAACATTCAGCCTCTTGTAATATGGTACTCTGAGGGCTGGACACCCTAGTGGTAATGCACTTGCACACACTTGTCCTCTAACTCCTTTTCACTCTGTTGGGATAGGCAGAGTGACAGTAATGATACCTAATTTCTGACCCCATGCTGCAAGTATTTGGGCCTCCCCCTGCATCTGGGCCAGGCCATTTGCCCTTAAGTGGAGTGTGGTATAGGATCATGCGCACATGCTGGGTACCAGGTCAGAGCCTGGGACCCTGCAGGAAGTAACATTAAAAGGTTACTCCTATTAGAGACCTTAAGATTGCTGCCCAGGACTACATGCTACCTATGTTATTACTCACGTTAGAATATGGCCCCCTATAGTCTAAACCAGGGGAGCCCAAAGTGTGGCCCAGCGATTGCATGCGGCACACAAGTGGCGTTTTTGTTGTAATAATATACTGAAACTATATAACTGCACATCATGTATAGTGCAAAAAGAACAGGTTCTGGAATTTTGCAGCCCATAGGACTGCACCAATCAGGCTCTGCAGCCCCCACATATCAAAACTTTGGGCACCCCTGGAAACAGTCAACAGCTCTGCCCCACTCCCCCCACCTCCCAAAAATCCAAAAAAGCAGAGCCTGCAGGATCTTGAAGGGCATGGTGGTTGGAAACCGTTTTCCCAAAGGCCCTTACCCCCTCTGTGATTCCTTGTTAGGTGCCACCTTTTGTCGGACTACCCAGAGGTGGACTCTTCTCCCTGCAGCCTGTCCATCACCTATTGGCTAGGCTCCTGAGCTATTACCCTACTCCTCCAACCAAGCATACCTGGGCCCAGTATTGCCTTCTAACCCCTTTGGGCTCACTATGGGGTTTGTTCACCCCATCACATGCGTTTCTGTTCAGCATGGGAGCTGCAGTGTCATGAGGCGTCTCTGAATCACCACTATGCCATGAAAACAAATCCACATTTTTATTTCCCATTCCTGTGTGGTGGGATTGCTTGAAGCTATTCAGCCACAAAGAGAGATACTACCATGTGATGCACTGGTTGTGATCTTTCATTAAGTTCACCCCTCAGAAAGGTGCAGGGTCACTTATTAGGCAGAAGGGCGATCCCATATGTAATATCACAGGCTTAATAGTTCATTTCATGATGAGGGCTCTCCTTTTCAATGACTGCACATGAAGCCTCTTGTAGGACCAACTTTCTAATGAGTAAAGAAATGGGATGTTCTTTTCTTCCAATTTCTTGAGACAGCATCACATTAATCATGACATTGGATGCTCCTCAGTGTTCTGAAACCTTGTTGTAGCTTGTTATCAAACAGATTCTTTTGGGCTTGGTGTCTTTTACCAAGTCCGTTAAGAGGAAAATACTGGGAAAGATTGGGATGAATCACCAATTGTAACCCACTAACCTTAGGAACCAATGAACTTGCTTCTTGATGGAGGTGGTGGGGCAGTCTTCTAGGACTTAGGATTTTTTTTCCATTGTATGCCCTGGGTATGATTTCAAGGTCTAGCCAGTCAGCACTTGGCTGAGTTGGCCATCAATCTAGCCTCCTTAAAAATGTATAGTACTTTCTTAAAAGTGTTTTGTATGGCTAGCCTACCCTTCCACCAAAGACAATGATATCAATATAGACAGCTGCATATGGTTCTCGTGACTGCAAGAACCTACCAAGTATTGAAAGCTTGCTGGGGCCTTTTGAGTTCACAAAGCATGGTCTTAAATGAACATTTGAATTGTGTGGAGAAGATAGTTTTCTCTTTAGACACAGGCATCAAGTGGATCTGCTAAGACTGTTTTGTTAAGTTGAGGGCAGTTATCTACTCAGCTGCTTCCAGTCATTCTACTAGGGCTTCAGCCCTTGGCATAGGGTATGAGCTGAATTTTGAAACTGAGTTCACCTTACGGAAGTCAATATAGAATGTCCCAAATGGGCATGAGCACAATGAGGCTCCCCCACTCCCTGTGTGACTTGTATACAACTCCCAGTTCTAACACAGCCTGAAGCTCATAGGCCACCATCTCCCATATCTTCTTTGCAAAGATTCAAAGGGATAGCCATGTTAGTCTAGTTCAATAAAACAAACACACAAGGAGTCCTGTGGCACTTAATGACTAACAAATATATTTATTGCATGAGCTTTCATGGGAGAAGATCTCACTTCGTCAGACACTTTGCAGATAGGGAAACTTATGGAATGGGAGGAAATAAATTCAGGAAAGTATGTCATGGGAACAGGTTGCACTGTAACAGCAAATCAAAACAACTGTAAAGATTCAAACGCTGGGGAACAGCATATGGAGGGCCCTCAGTTCAAATATGGTGGAGCGTCAGGTAGGCTCGCCCAGACTATGTCAAGAACACCTCTGGCAATGCTGTAACCAGCTCTGTGCTTGCTACTCTTGAGGCCAAGCTCCCTTTCTGCCAGCACTGAGATATGATCTTGGAGCAGAGAGCTTGAGTGCTAAGCCTGGGAGTCAGTGGGCACACAGTCACAAGGAGGCCTCTCCATTTCTTCTACACCTTCAACAGAAGATATACCTGGTCAGCTTTTTCCTTCCAAATAGCTGTATCTCATAACTGACAACTCCCACTTGCTGTAACCACCTCAAGGGGGTGTAGTCATCAAGCCAAAAACTTGGATTCTGACATCAACAAAAGCAGCAACACTTGAGTTACAGGTGGAACTCTCACAGATATGTACACTTATTATAAGTCTGCTCCTGGAGGTGCTATACCTTTTCCAGATTGCTTCTTGCACCTCTGTAGCAAGGTCTTCAACTTCCCTTTGAGGTACATAATGTATCACAGTATGCTGGTTGCCCCAAAATCCTACTTTCCCACATCTCACGAAGTAGGTCCATAATTCACCTTGGCTGTCTCCCCACACTAATTTGAATGAGGAAAACCTGTGGATGCCTGGAGTACCTCATGGGCAGCAAAGAGGAAAAGTAGGAATCAGGCAAGCACAGTGCTAGGGATCAACAGTTATAAATTTCCTCAATATGGTCCTCAATGTCTTATTTTTAAACCTATTCCCCACCAGTCCATTGGTTTGATGCAGATATATTGATGTTCTCAATGACTTGACCTTTAGCAGATTACAAACTTCTTCCTTAATTGGGAGGTAAAGTTTGTCTCCTAGTTTATTAGTAACTCTGGAGAACTCCACCTGCACAAACAGCTTGAGGAGCTCACCACCAACAATGGCCGTCGTAGCTGATCAGCAAGGAATTACTTCTGGGTATCTGGTGGCATAGTCCAGGATCATCCAAGTGTGGGTTTTTCCAATGGACTTACAAGGTCCATACCTAATCTTTAAAATGGTACCATTATGATGGGCGGTGAGGGACTCTCTCCCCCCCCCACCCCTTTTTATCTGCATCTGCTGCTGATGGCACCACACAGAAATGGACACATTGCCAACAGAACTTCACAAACATTTAGTTGAGTAATTTTTCTCCTCATCATCCCACCTCATGTAGCTCTCAGACAATATCACAGGAGCCACTGAAACACCCACCCCCTTAAGAACTCTCTTGGTATTAGTCACAGCATTCTTACCTCCCCAGTCCTAGAATCCTTCACAGCTTGATATACACTTTCTTCAAGCAGCTCAAAATGGGGCCACTGTTTCATTGGTTAAAGATCTAATATTTGTCTGCATGGACAAACTGCTCATAAATCCAGCCGATGGCAGGGGGGTCATTTCTCTGTTCTTCTTCTACGTCTACTTCCCCAAACAGTAACTCCACATTAAAAGGAAAGGGAGGGCGCATACTGCTCCAATTAGGGCCTGGCAGCTAAACACTCACTCATATCATCATTTGCAAGAACTCTCTCCTGAGATCTTTGTCTTCCCAAAGCACCCCTCTTTCATGATGCTCTTCTTCAGTCACCATGGCCATCTCCTGTTTTCTAGGAACTTTCAGCTTTGGATTTACCTTGACTAGGAATACACTACCCATTTCCAGGCAACCTCTTCAAAAAACTTCCAATTCCATCCCAGGATGATGGGAAATGTCAGATCTTTGACCACTCTAAGCTACACTCTTAGCAGTTTGGATAGTCAATCTAATTTCTGTCACAGGTTAAGGCCATCTATCTCTATGGATACACTGAAGGTAAATCTCTATACTTCCCTCAGCTTCTCTAAGCCATTCCTTGACCATCTATAGCCAGAGTCTATTAGTTCTTCCATTGGCATTCTGTCCACGTATAGGAGAACTAGCATTTTCCCTGGGCCCCTTTTCTGAGTCTGGCTGTCTGTAGACCAGGATTGCCCATAACTACAATGCATGGAACTGTTAGTCCTGCCAAAAATGGCCTTGTTGTCAAAATGTGAAGGGGGATGGCCATGTCAAATAAAGTTGCTCTTCTGCACTCAAATGCTTCCTAGAATGCAGAGTGGGTCCATCAGATATGTGGGTGTTTTTTTCAACTTGCAAATACCAAAATTAATAGTTCATGGCTGTGATCTGATTTGGAAATATAAACACAGATTAAAGTGAAAGAACATATGATTTTCTGATGATATGAAAGCATGTAAGAGTTACACAATCCTTTAACTCAGGAGATGAAGTTTATATTTCTCCAGTGCTATATACAATGGTGTTCAGAGGAAGAGAACAGCTTTATAATTATACTGTTACTTCAAAAAAAATATATGCAAGAGGCATTTTTACAAGCAGAAATATTTTATGATTTTTATACTTCCTTTTAGACTGAATTCTTTTGTTAATGAAGGGTCATCTCTCCATACTGAACCCTGCCTTTAAGTAATTATTACTAGATTACCCTTAGACATAAGGGGGAAATATTTTATAACCTCTTGTTGTGCAAATAGAAGAATAGAGAGAATGGATTAGATTGTTCAACAATCTACTGTATGAGAAATGGACATGTAAAAACTAGTTTAATTAACCTTTTGAATGTTCTATTTTAAGAATATTTAAATAGATAAAAGTGATGGGCAGCCCTGCTGGGCTTGGCTCCTCACTGTAAAGTGAACACCACCACCCCCAACCTTGGCCTCTGTCTCTCTTCCACTTGAGGGAAGCAAAGCCCATCTGCAGGATATCCTCTCCCTGGATTCCCAGCCTCTGAACCTCTGGTGGGGAGGGTAGCCTCCATGAGCAGCAGAGAATCATGGAGCCCAGCACCAGGGGCGGGAACGGGGGGCTGGGTAGCTGCTGCTGGGCTTGGCTCCCCATGAGCAGCAGGAAAACTTGGAACTCAGCTTCGGGCTAACCCTCACCCAGGTGCAGAAGCTTGGAACCCATGGTGGGGAGCTAAGGCCAGGTACCCCTGCACCCCCCCCCCATCTTTTACATGCAGCCAAGTCCAGATGCAGGATTCCCAACACACACACACACAGGCTTGGAACCCAGGGCAGGAGTTGCTTCAGCTGGGCTGGCTCCCTGAAAGTGATGGGGAGGCATGGGGCCCAGGCCAATGGGTGGGGGTAGCTGCAGCTGGGCTTGGGTGCCTACAAAGCCAGGGAGGAGGGCAGTCTTGGAGCCCAATTGCAGCTACCTCCTCCTTCCACCCCAGAGCTACAGAAGCTTGGAGCCTGAGAGGGGAATAGCTCATAGCTGGGCTTTGCTCTCCCCAAGCACTGAGAGGTTACCCCTGCCCCTCAGTGGGCTCCATGCCTCCTTGCCACTCATGGGGAGCAAAGCCCAGCTGCAGTCTACACCCCACCCACACTTGGCTCAAGCTTCCTCTCCTCCCACCACCCCAGAAGAACTGTCCACTGCTTTTGGTGACAGGAAGTTAAGCCCAGCTGCTGCTCTCCTCCAGCCGAGTTTAAACAGCAATCAGATGCTTAAAAAGTTTAGATGGCCAATCACTGTTTAAACATTTAGCCATTTCCACTTTTACATTCTTAATGAGAAATGAATTGGTAGTCTCACTCTCTAATGTACCCAAGTCCACACTGTAAAGCTACCATCACATCTGATCTTATTTATCTCCCTGGTTAGCACTCTTGGCAAAAAAATCAAGGAATAAATGTTACCACCATACTACCTTGTGGCCCCAACTGAGATAAGGGCTCCCAGTGTCAGACAATAACCAAACACAGAGGAAGAGATAGATAGATACACATTTAAATAGACAAGACAGATTACAGGTGAGATAGAGGAAACAGAGACACAGAAAGATGAAGTAACATGCCCAATACCACAGAGCAGGATGGTGGTCAAGCAAGGAATAAAACAACCCAATTCCAAATTGAGTGCCCTATCCACTAGATAAAAGCCATCTCTCCTTGGTAGTAATACACATCTTCTCCCCCTCACTGAGGAGATCCTCCTGGAATCCTGGTGTGCCTTCTGACTATGCTGAGGCACTGCGAATATGGTTTTAATTCTCAAGGAGATCCAAAAACAAAATGTCAATAGTAAAATCAAAAACTGTGACTTGCCTTCACTGGCCTGACAAAGGCATTCAGTTCCTTAAATCATGAAGCTCTTTGGATTGTACTCCAATGCATGGGCTGCTCACTGAAGATTGCTACCATGCTGAAACTCCTGCATAAATGACATGACAGGCCACTGTACGGAGTGAAAGATCAGAAATAGATGCTTTCTGTATCTGGACCAGGCTCAAACAAGATTGTGTGATTACTCCCACTTGACTGTCATCTATCTTATCCAAGACAACCTACCACCTGGCATCAGCATCCAAAAATCAATGGAATAGGAAAAGCCCTTCAATCTTTGTCACTTCTGGGCAAAAATGAAACTCGCCATCAAGTATACCCACAACGTTCAGTTGGTGGATGACTCTTGTACTCTATACAGGACATGAAAGCGATGCTAGATCTCTTCAACTCTTTATACAAGAGTCTTGACATGTCCTTGAATGTCACCAAGATGAAGGTCCTCCACCAATCACCCCCAGGCCGGAAGTATATCCTACATGCCCTTTACGTAAATAGGAAGTATCTGGAGCATGTGGAGCACTTCCCGTACCTTGGCAGCCATCTCTCCTAATGGGCTACCACTGATGATTGACGAAGTCCAGTACTGGGTCAACCGCTTCAAGCGGCAACAATGCGTCTCCAAAAACAGAGACCTTTGCAAGGTGACAAAGGTCCTGATTTATAAAGCTACTGTGCCAACCATGCTCCTTTATGGCAATGAAACCTGGTCTGCAAAATCCCAATCTCCCACACATGTCCCGACTGCTGTACAGTGAGTGCATCCAGAAGCTGGCTCCTTAATCATCTGAAGCCCCACCAAGCCTGACAGACTTCATCCTTGATCCCAGATGCTGCCACCACTGACAAATTATTAAACAAAATAGCCTAGTTCTGATTTGATCCGTCTCTGAAGAACAGAAAACAGAAACTGAACAATATTATAAAAAGCTTAAAATGCTAAGCAAGAGCATGCTGAGAAATTCTTTTTTCACTTTTACTACAGCAATTTGTACTCTACATACTGTTTTACAGCTTCAGCTGTAAGTGCTTTTTGGCATTTGTGCTTTATAAATGATTTTGACCTTTTAAAAATGAATCTAGCTTGACAGAGTAATTCATTCTAACATTCAGTTGAATGAAGACACATTGAATGTAGACATCCCAAGTCTGACTGAAGGACTGGAGTTGTATGTATGAAAGGATTCACAAGTTCAACCCAAAAACTTTACCCTACATTTAGCACCTTCAAAAGAGGCATTAGGGTTTGAAAAGCAGCATGTTGGTTAGTTGAATGATTTCATATCTCAAGCTCAGCCTTGCACACTAGACAAATAGTCCCAAACCTTAGAAGTATGTATCAAGAATTTGGTGGAGAGCTTGTTTGCATTTTACTGAAATGCTTTTGTAATGGTAAAACATTCATCTGCTGTATTTGCAGTACTACATAAATTACTGCTTTTAGTTAGGATTTTTTCCCCGCATTAAATTTTTGAGTGATACGTGAATGAAAGGAGCAGGCAAGCTTTTTCCTGCCTTCAACATCTTCACTACACTCAGGTGACAAATACTGGCTTTATAGTTTAAAAAAAGAAACAAAACAAAACAAAAAACACAAAACCTGGTCATATCTACTTAAAGATGTCACGCTCATAGCTCTCAAAATCAAATATTCTGGTAGTCTTAGAACAAGCAGTGGCCCAAAGAATGGCTAACTCATCAGTACGCCTTCACTCTGACTTGGAGTGAGAGCCATTCAATCCATGGCTTTTCCAAGAAAACCTTCAGTTAAGGGGACAGTTAAACTGAATAATAATGGCAGCTTTACAGCAGGGATAATTATTCATTATGAATAGGGTGAGATAAACAACTAATGAAGACTGCTGGATGGCTTTCAATTGCAAAAAATTTTCAGCCCTGAAGAAGGATGATGCATGGTTAAGATCTAGCCTTGGAGTGGCGAGAACTTGAGTTCAATCTACCACAGATTTTCTGTGCAACTATTCATTTAATAGCTTTGTACCTCAATTTCCTCATCAATAAATGGAAAGACTTCCCAATTACACAGGAGTGCTGTAAAAACAAATACATGAAAGATTGTGAGTAGTGGAGCCATTACAAAATACTAAGGTGGAGTCTCCTCCCCTTGTTCACACCAATTAGCATGTTGAAATTAATAGGATTGCCCACCAAATAAAACAGTCATCAGTTTTGGTCAACATAGCAGAATTAGACTCACATATCTTATTTTTAAGTAAATTTAACATGCAACCTGATAATTAAATTGGCACTATTAAACACATTACTCTTACAAAAAAAAATACGGTTATCCCGCCCTAGAATTAGTACTAAAACTTATGTGAAAATGGATTTTAGGATTTCAAATGTGGTCTTAATACAACTCACTTGAAATCAGCTATTTTAATCAAGGAAAACAGTGTAGTTTTAGAAGTTCATAGAAGTCTACCAAATAACCAGAAGCTACAGAGTCACAAGAGCCCATGGGATCCGTCTTAGTGTAGAAAATGTATGCATTTGCAAAGAATTTGACCTCCCTATAGCAGATACTGCATATGAAAGAAACAAACAAAGTACTTAAAGACTAACAGAATATATTTATTGCATGATCTTTTGCATCTGACAAAGTGGAATTTTCTCCCACGAAAGCTCATGCAATAAATATATCTGTTAGTCTTTAAGTGCCACAGGACTCCTTGTTTGTTTTATTGAACTAGACTAACACGGCTACCCCTTTGGATCTTTGCAAATGAAAGGTTACAGTTCCTTGCAAATCCATTAAGTGGCATTTTTGCAGTACTGAGTACCTCAAACATAATGAAAGAAAAACATGAACAGTATAAGAAAAGCTGAAGAAAAAGGTTGCAAAGAAACTGTTGTATATAAGTTCATCACCATCATTGCAGTAAAATCCTTAAACTCAAATATATATAAATGCAAAGAAATTATTGCATTTTCTCCATTACAAATCAAAAGTAACATTATAGTAATTCATGAGTAATTGAAAGGTAGGCTTTTTATTATTAGATAAAATGTTCATATAGAAGGGGGAAAGTGTCAAAACACCCACCTTTTATTATTGAAGATTGATTAATTACTCAAAGCATCATGGGCTCTACCATAAAAGTGAGTGATAATATCAAAGGGGAAGCTTCCAAAGAGTGTCACTGCTTTTGGACACCCAATTTGAAACAAGATGGAGTTGATTTTCAGAAGTGTGGAGCAGTCAGAAAGCCAAATGAAGTTAAAGAGAACTGCAAGTGAACAGCAACACTGTTAACACCCTCATTTTCAAAGTTCAGCACTCAATACTTTGGCATTATCAAGTCTTAAGTCTTTCCATGCAGAGGTCAAAATTCACCGCTCAGATCCAAGGGAGATCTCAGCTACAGTCATTTACTCCCCTTACATTTTTAGGTCAGCGTCAATGAGCACTCCAAACATTTGAGTTAACATATGATCAGACTGGCCGTTTACTATATAGACTTGAGGGAGAACAGATTCCTGGAGAAACTAGAACTAACAGGTTACCTGAGTAATTCAACAGACAGCAGGTTTAAAGAAAACAAAAACCAGTATTTTTACACAATTCATTGAAACCGCAGCACTTACTACCATGGGATGTTGTGAAAATAAAAAATACAAATCGCTTAAAAAAATTAGATAAATTCCTAAAAGGATAGATCCATTAATGAGTATTAGCTAAAATGATAAGAGACACAACCCCATGCTCTGTCATCCCTAAATTTTCAAGTGCCATAAGCTGTTCTGGACAACAAGGGGTGGATCGTTCGAAACAGCCTAGCTGTCTTTACACCATTTGAAGCATCTGGCATTAGCAACTGTCAGACAGGACCATTAGTTTGACCCAGTATAGCTGTCATCATGAGCGAAGATTAAGTTTGCACACAACTTCTATGCACTAGTTCAATTCAGTCACAAACTGTTCTATTATATGTACAAATTTGGCCTCATTCTAATCTCTCATACCAGATTTATCTGAGCATAAATCTGAAGTAAATATAAATATAAATTTTACACTGTTATAAGTAAGATAGACGTCACAACAATTTCATCAGCTAGCACATGTGGATTAGGATATGTATGTTAGTAACAGCAGCAAGACAAGGAAATTCATCTTTTTAACTGCATAGAGACTGGAATTTGAAAATAGACTCAGTAACAAAGACCATTTTGCTGAAGCCTCTCAGCAAAAATAAAATGATGGCACAGACAATAGATAATAAGGTTTGTTTAAACTGACACCAGAGAAAAAGTTTGTTGCCATTCAAGTTATTGTCTTCCCCTCCCCTTCTCTCCCTCTAGTTATAGTCTCCCCACCCCTGTAAACTTGCTCTCTTGCCAGCTGAGAACTCTGATGTCCTGCCATGCCAGCTGCACCGAGCCACTGTTGTTCCAGAGACATCTCTTCCTATTAGTGACTGCCAAAAAGTGATGCTGAATTAGGGTAGTCGGGGAGATGTGAGGGAGAGTTTAGGGTGGGTAGATCATTAGCTAGAAAAGCAAACAAAAGTCAGAAAAACTAGAGTTTCACTGCCTGGCTTATTTTTTTATTTACATGAACCGTTTGGCTGAAAAAGCAATGGGTGGCAACTGTATGATATCTGACTCCACTCCTTTCACACCCACTACCTTCCCTTCCAACTGGCATCACCACTCTTTCCGAAAATAAACTTTGCCATGAGAAAATGAAGAAAAATTTGTAGGGCGGGGGGGGGGGGGGACAGGACAAAAACCTGAATTGCTTGATACCATGTAATTAGAAAGACATGAGTAACCTTTTGCTTTACTGTGAACACAGTGGGCTTAAAAGACTTCTTTTCTTCTCTTCTGCACCAAGAATAAGGGAAAAAAGATTTCTGCACTACACTAGTTTTATGCACCAATAAAGTTCTTCAACTACTATACAACATAACTGATATTAAAAATATAGATGTAGCTACCTACCTAGATAGTAGAAAAATAATGTATATGCTTCTTGCAAGTCATTTCTTCACCCACCCCCCCAAAAAACCTGAGCTACAGCATCAAGATTCACATTACCTATTAAGTCTTTTCTCTTTGAAAAAATATTAAATTCCTTGAAGTAACAAACCACAAGTAATGTAGCCAAGTAACACAGAGGCATGTTGTGTAAATGGCTAACAGACATGTTAGAAGTGCTGAAAGACAGGATATACTTTACATACCTTTTTTAAAATAAAAAGCTACACCATACTTTTACCAGCAGTCTACTGCTGTTTTATTGGGAACTTAACAAGGTATTTAAAATTATGGTAAGAGGGCTTTAACAAGAAAGTCATGGATTTTTTTGTTTTGTCTTGATATAGACTGCACTTTTTATAAGTATTATTACAAAGGAGCTGTGGTAATGAATTGACTTATTCTGAGTCACTGGTGCTCTCTTATTCATATTAACATAGCACAGGAGTGCAATACACATCGTTTTAATAAATGCTCAGGGATGCTGTTAAAAAGGTGGAAGAAAGTAACACTCAAAATATGAAAAAGTCTGCACCTTTTACTCATCACTGAGAAACTATTTGGAATACATACTAGTAGCTCCAGCACAACAATTCGGGAAGTTTCAAAGATGTACGATTTGTTCTGGAAAGGATACATTTTGCAGCACAAGCACCACATGAATGTGTGCACATAAGGCTGTTCACATACAGTTACACACAACAGAAATCTGCTGTTTCTTAGGTGTATGCCTCATTGCCTTAATAATACCCCAAATTATTTCACTAACTTATGCACTTTTAAAACTCATTTTCAGTAGTATCAGACAAAAGGCAAAATGACTATTGTGAATATCAATTTAAGAAATGGAGGACCCATGTCAAACACAAACTACTCCAGTAATAAAAGCCTCCAGTTTCTGTTGAGCAAAATCTTATGGAGGGAGACATCCACAAATTATAAAGCATTAATTAACTATGCTAGATGAATATAAAAATATTTCACATGCCAAATCATTAAAATTTATGTATAAAAATACTGTATAAGGAACAACTATATTACCACAGTTCTTTCAGGTGTCTATTTTTCATTAGACTCTTATTTTTCAATAGTATTTAAAAAAACAAAACAAAACAAAAAAAAACCCTAAAGGAGTTCCCAAGCTCCAGACATTGCTGACACAAATTAGAAGTACGATCATAACAGGTCAAAAACAGATTCCTTTCATCCTAAGTCAAAATATAACCAACCATACAGAAAAACACAACTATATGACTTAAAATAAATGAACAAGTGAATAAACCCTTATCAAACTTCTTCCTTTCAAGTACACTAAGCAGACTAAAATATTTTTGGTTTGCAGCTACAAGATCAGAATATGTTGCATGTTGGGTTTGAGTGTAAATGTCTAAGAATCCTACAGAAAATTTTCTGTATGACCTATTCAGGTTTTTTGGTTGAAGTAGTATGAGATCTTGATGACTGTAGTGGTGTAGACTGGAGGGACAGATTCTCAGTATCAATTAATAAGGATGTTTCAGTACTTGATAGGGATGGAGCCTGATCATAATGTAATGCTGGGAAAAAATGATGGGCCCCTAGTACACTATTCCAACCAGCAAAATTAAGAGCAGTGCTGCTTTTTCTCTACTGTAGTTCAGACCCTGGGTCCACAATATAAAGAGATGAATAAGGGTGGCAAAGGCACATATCTCCATCTAAATGTGTCACAGTTCTCTGGTAGAATAATCTCCATATGTCAAAGCAGCTTTCTGGACTATTCATTTATCTGCCTGGAAAATGGGATTGTTTGCTTCGAGAGGTGTTTTTGGCAAAAAACCTTGGAGAGTTTTAATGCCTTTTCATAAAAATAATAAATAATCTGACAAAGAGATAGGCGTAATTCAACTTCTATATTTGGTTAGAGCAGCTCCAGCTGGTCCCATGAGGCTACACATAGGGGAGGCATATTCTATGCCTGCCTAAGGTTTGAAATTTAGGTGGTAGTTCTCTGCATGTGACCCACCGGACAGGCACCTCCTGGTGATAGAACTGGAGAACTAATCAAGTGGCAGCTCCGTCCAGTAGCCTGTGCCCCATCTTTTTTCACAGACTCTAGCTCCAAGTCTGGTTCTAAGACCTACGCATTCTGGCCAAGACCTCTCAGATCCCCCTTTCCAGGGTAAAGTCCAGTCCCGGGCGGGCCCACTTTGCCTTGGTGACTGCCTCTAGTTCTGGCACTGCCCACTGGTGGCCTGGGGGAAGTTAGAGGGACCCAGGCCCACCTACTTCTCCATGCCCTAGCCCAGAAACCCTATGCACCCGAACTGGGCTGCATGTCAACTACCACCTCAGTCCATAGACAGCACCACAGATCCCCTGGATCCAGGGCCATCCGTAATGGAGGGGGGAGGGGGCGCAGCCCACAGCCAATCAGCCTGTGCGGGTACCCCCTTGCACTGGGGTGGGGGGGGGAAGTAGGCTAGTCCAGGGACTGGGCTCTACTCCTCCACCATGCCTCTGGGCTGGCCCACCCCACCCCAGGGAGGGACAAGAGAGCGGAGCCTGGCCTCTGGGCTGGCCCACTCCACCCCAGGCTGGCTATTTCTCCATGGGGGCAGGGCAGAGTGGCCAAAGGGGATGCCAGTTGCACTCCCGGCCACCCTCCACCCCCCCCCACTTCCTTTGGCTTCTCACCAAAAGCAGCAGGTAGGGGTGTGGGACAACACGGCCAGGGGAGGCAGCAGTTTGGGTCCTACGCTGCCCTGATCAGGGCAGGATGGCACTAGGTCCACAGTACCATGGGGCCCCGGGTGATCGCTCCCCCATAAGGACAGACCTGCCTGGATCACATCCATACCTCCTCTGGCTACCTTTCACCCTTGTATCAGGGTCTGGAACACCCAAGCCCCAGCAATCAACAGTGAGCTGTCCTTGGTTCTGCCCTTGCAGCCAAGCAGATAAGCTCCTTCCTCCCCGCAAGTCAGAGTAAGACTGCCCAGAGCGGGGACTGCAGCCTTCTTGCACACTGGATCCCAGGCCCTGATTGGCTCTGCAGCTGCCTGCTCCAATTGGCTATCCCTTCAACACTGGGATTTTAGCCCCCCTCTCTGCCAAAGCATGGATATCACCCTGTTACTGGGGGCGGGGGGTGAGGTAATGCCTCCAATATGCCCACCCCAAAGTAGCCCATGGAAAGGAATTAGTCTCCCTCTACATGTTACTTTAGATACATATAGATTTTCATTTGTTAGGAAAAATCTAAAATAGTTTGAGTGAAAAAATACTTACTAGCTCTCAGAAAATGAAAAAGGAATTCACTAATTCACTACTTTAGATCTGTGCTAAACTAGGCACACTCAGACTAATTTGCAGGCTGGATTTTCTAGAGAGCTGCAGATAAGATTGCACAGATAAAATGGTAAGATCACAGCTTTCTCAGCCTTCCCAAACTGAAAATGATGGAGAAGATGCCAAGACATGCAGAAAAATCAGAGATTCTTTTCTTCCATCTTCCCATTGGTAGTAGAGCAGAGACAATCACATTAGGATATCTTTGTTTCCCAGGCAGTACAGCAAAGAAGTAAAAAATACCAGGATTTAAGATAAGACTCTGATGTATAAACATTTATAGACAGAACTTTACTTACCAGAGAGATCCACTTACTTCAGTGTGACTACTCTTAAGACAAAAACTCTTTGTGTTTAATTCCTAAATCACCAGCCAGAGAAGATAAACCGCATGGCATGAAGTGCTGAGCTACGACTTTACATCAGGTGCTTCTTACATTATCATGAAAAAGCCTTATAGAGGGAACTCTACAATATATTTCAGGTGAGGAGGAAGGAAAGTAATACTATACACTCAAGACCCAACTGATTTTAAACCTAGATGCGCTTCCAGGGAAGCACAAAAATCACGTATCTATCCTGGTCAAATGGCCACCCTCTCCCAACCAAAATCAAAGGCTATCACCCCATTCAACTTATGGGGAAAGAATTATCCACCACAGGAAATTAACTGATACAGCAGTGTTTCAAAGCACATTCATGGAAAGCCCCACTTTAGCCATGTGTGGAGGAAATGGTGCGTCTAAAAGCTTAGAGAGAATGAAAACAAGGCCACTAATAAAAGAGCTATGTTTTTTCTCATTTCAGCTCATTTCTACAGAGACAGACCTTGAAGCACTGAATAAAAACCATGATTACCTCCTTTAGTTTGGAATCATAACCACTGATACATGTGAAATATAGTTACCAGGGCCAGATCAAGGCTTGTGGGGGCCCAGGGATGCCCACCTAGTTGGGTCCCCCCCCCCCCATCGCAGCAGTGCCCTGCGGGGGGCAGGGACTCTGGCTGGTGCTGCTGCAGGGAGATTCATGGGAGAGGGGCCCCAGGCAGTGCTTCTGGGGGGGAATTGAGGAGGGGCTGAGGACTGGTGCTGCTGAAGGTCTTAGGTGGGAGCCACGGACCAGCACTGCTGCAGGGGGCAGCTAGGGGGAGTCTCAGGAGGTCCACAGGCAGCACTGCTGATGTTTGATCTGAGTACGATGTGAAAACGACTTCAGATATGCAGTGGCAACCCTCCCTTTTTCTGAAGCAAGAGGAAGAACAGTTTTATATTCACTGTAGCATCAGCAAGTAGCAACTCCAGCGATGAGACTAGAATAGAAAAAAAAAAATACTGCCACTATTGCCTTTCTGCGAAAAGGACAGGACAATTCCTAACTCCACCTCTCTTTTTGCCATTTCAGTAAGGAGCATAAGGGACAGAACGTGATGATGACATGGAGCTACCTTGATAGCCTGCATCGAATGTGATTTTAAATTGGACTGGCCCCACACCCAGCACATGTGCAGAATCTGCCTGGAGGTTCAATACCTCAGAACACTGAAAACTAAGAAGCACACCTTTACTATGGATTTGTGGACATGCAAATTAATAAAATGTGAACTTAATGTGTATCATGCAACAAACCAGAAATTTGATGATGCAAACAAAGCAGGAATTTGTCTTAATACTGTTGGTTAGCATCAATTTAATAGAGACTTAATTTTGACCTGGAATTAGTCTTTTGGTCTATTCTTTTGTTTTTATTACAAAGGTAGATGTGCATATCCCAAATAAAAGCTCACTAAAACATGATTTAAGGACTACTACAATTATTACAGGTATATACTGTTATATGGTCCTGTGCTGCTCTCTCTATCCTTCACCTCCTCCCTATTTTTTTAAAAAACAAAGATTATGTATATCTGAGAATGGATGCCGGATCCTGAAACTGAGATTACCGAATACGTTAGTTATGCTAAGAAAACTGACCCCACATCACATTTGCTCCTTCCATTATAATATTTCTTATGTTCTTTATTCTGCTTCTTGGTGAATTGAAAAAGCTTTTCAACATTAAACATTTATGAAGAATAACCTGTATTTTTTGATGTGAAAGGTTTTCCTTGTAGTAAATTGTCACAAACTTTCTTTCTGGCCCCTTTATCTATGAAATGCACAGGTGAACTTGGCAGTATCACTTAAAATAAATCTGCTATCATAAAGAGAAAAATGTTACTAATTTTAGTACTTTTGTTTCAGATTATTACATATAAGTGGAGCGTACATGATTCAAACAAAATGCTGCATGGTACTTCTAAATAGGAGCACACGACCGCTGTCTGTGTAAAAGCAAACAAAATATTTATGGGCACATCCTGTTGCTGATACTTGCAAAGAGCTTGCTACTATTAACATTAATGAAAGTTATTTGTACCCAGATGGATTAGACCTCTCACTCTGCAATGTCTTTGTAAAGCAATTAATGCTGTAGGCTTCAGTGTCTGTGATGGTCTGCTAGCACTGTGATAATTTATTAAGAATAAAGCACTTACGGCTTGCTGAAGCTTTGTGCTAACTTTGCACCTGCACTGGGGCCCCAGCTTTCAAGAGGCCATGTGGATCAAGTGCTTCTGTAACTGCAGTTAGTCATCTGTATCAGAATCACAGCAGACTCCTTCATAACAAAGTCTTTTCTTTTTTTTGGTTGTTAATTAAGACAGCACCAAAAAAATAAAGTTACTTTTCAATCATGAGGACTGAATGCTCCCAGTAGGTATTCTTTTTCACAATTCAATTTCCCTGATGGGACTCCAAGAGGAAATGAAACAACAAATTGTATTCCTGATGATCTAAGCAGAAGCTGCTATTCTACAGGGAATCCCTGCTAGGTCAATTAGTTCATCATGCTAATAGAATAGCAACCCAGAAACCAAAGTCCCTATAACAAATGTTCAAAAATGCGAAGTTCAATGCCCTGTTGTAAGACTGTGTCCAACCCAGGGCTATTTTAGGGAATAGGCATTATGTTCACAAATAGCATATTTACAGAGTATGCCAATGAGTGAGAGCGTGAGCAAGTGAGAGACCTCACAAATACTAAAAAGGTAGAAAAATGTTATTGCGTAACTGAAGCGAGGTGGGTGGGTAGTATCTTTTATTGGACTGAGCTCTGTATGACTCAAAAGATTGTCTCTTTCACCAAGAGAAGCTGGTCTAATAAAAGATATTGCCTCGTCCACCTTGTCTCTCTAATAGTATGGGACTAACATTCTGTAACTGCACTACATACTGTATGACGACTCGCTCATGAACTGACTGGAAGCAATCCACCTTTACAGAATTTCAAATTCCTATGCCAAACACTAAGCTAGTCTACCTTGCTACAATACTGCACTTTTAAATAACATATTAGATAAGAATGTCTAATAATATTTTTCTTAAAATCAAAATCCAGTGCTCTAGACTTGTTTTGTCAATCTTATTTCTTAAACATTGTAAGCCATTCTACAAATTCTGACAAGTAGATGTTCTTTTTTGTACTGATAACCTACTGCACAAATAAGGGATTAACCAAACTTTTGGTAGCAAACTTCTGATTACTTCAACACCTTTTGTACTGGTTAGTATAAGTCAAAAATTTGATGTAATTCATTTAACCAACAAGTGTCCAGTATAAAAATTTACTCTGATTCACTTCAGTTTATATTTATAACAGCAGCACACAACAGATAGACAAAGAGTATTTTAATACATCTTTGTGGATTGTTGCAGTTCCTCACTTATAGTTTAACAGGAAATAATTGATGGCATTCGTTGGCTGATGTTAATTTTTAAAGGGCAACCACTGTACCTGAAATTGGCAGATCAGCTGTAGAATACATCTGTGGAGCAATGTGGTCCAGGTACTGTGCACAGAACTAAAAGCCTGGGACTCCTATGTTCCTGTCATCCAATTGCTCTGTGACCTTAAGCCATTCAATACTCTGCTTAGTAATGACTTTAAGTCATTTAACACTCCTGCCTCAGTAATTTAGATGTGTAAAAAGTGGATGACAACACTGTTATTTACCAACCTCACAGCAGTGGTTGCAAATATTAATGACTGTACAGAACTTTGATAATAAAAAGAGCAAAATAAATGTTAGCTCGCTGTATTATTTCTGTATGCACATAGCAATAAAAAAATAGCATCTTTTTTACTCAGAGATGTCAAATCTAAGACAGTATGTATATTAGTACATTATGAACACAACAGATTTAGAAAAAAAAATACATTTTCTCCTGAAAAGCCACTTTAATATTTCAAAGCTTTGCAACAATAAAGACTTTTTGTTTGTTTGTTTTGTTACAGACTGGTCACAGCTGTACAGTAGCTAGATGCATAAAAGAAAAGTGCATTATTTTACCCTAGCTTACCTTACTGCCATCAGCTACTGCAATATTAGACCTTGGTACTTTATTTACAGAGTCCCCCACTGACAAAAGATAGGGCTGCATAATGAGTACACAAATGTATTTTCAAGTGCACATACTGAATGCTGTTTTATAGAATGCCTTCTGGCTGCAATATTTGAATGTACTGTATGCTGACTGTCAGCAGGGACAACAACACAGATGTGCTTTGTTTGGCTCCTAATGGATTCAGTCCTGAGCAGCATTAAAGAGAGAAAAGCAAAAGCAAAAGCTTTATTATTTACAAATGTCTGCTCTCTCTCTCTCTGCTGTCCTAGAGTTGAAGTACCGTCAGACAAGTGTATAGGCTATTTATCGGAGAGATATCCTCCAGTTTTGTTTTCTAAAAGAATGAATAAAATACAGAGTGGTGTTTTCTTTGGACAGAAATAAAGCTTAGAATATCTCATCCAAATAGCCATAACTTTCTTAGCTTCAAATAGCCATAACCAAACAGCCTGGGAAATGAAACACTATTACAATTTTTGCTGTTCTTGAGAAAAATATTTAATTGGGTTTTTGACAATAAAAAGTTTGTTTTGAAATGCTTATATTTGTGTGCTCATTCCATAAATGTCACTAAACCTGATAATTTGCTAAACAAACAAAGAGTCCTGTGGCACTTAAAGTCTAATATTTATTTATTGTATGAGCTTTTCTTCTGTCTTGTTTGTTTTGTTGAACTAGACTAACATGGCTACCCCTCTGGAACTTGATAATTTGCTGTTTTCAGAGTTTTCAATTTTACATGGCTCTGTGTGGTTCACTAATAAGCACATTTAAAAAATCTTGTGTGTCACTGTGAGAAGAAAAAAGGTTATAGTAACTGGAGTTATTCAAGCAGAACTGAAGGATGGTGAGTCATGGAGACCACAATCCTCAAAGACCTACAGTGAATACAATTTAAGTAACCTTCCATTTTTCCTTTGAATGCTGATTCCTACAGATCTTCACTATGAGTGATCCTCAGGTAGAGTCTTTTGAGAAGGAAGGTGAAAGGAGTTAATTGCTCAGCATCACTGTCACAAGGGGTAGAAAGGACTTGGAGAACTGGCTGGTCCACAATGCCCCATATGCCTTTGGCTTGGAACACAAGGAAGTGAAAGGTGAACATATGGACCTAAGGGCACTGACTTTTGAAGAATCTCCAGCTGCAGAAGCACAAACACCCACAGTGACCATCGGTCCCATAGGGACCATCATTCAATGCCATAACGTGCCTCATAATACAACCATTACAATTATAGCATAAATATAGCTGAGTGGTTACACAAAATCATAGGAATACACCAATTCTTACATGCCCCACTGGCAGTTATCAAAGTATTTACAGAGATGCTACTGTTGATTAGAATGCCTTAGAACATACATCTTTCTAATAAAATGGCAACAATAATCATGCATTTTAGATGTGTCACTGAGCATGTGATTTGTATTTAAATCCAAACACAATATGACCATTGTCATATACATGTGACTGATTTCATACAAAATAGCTATCCTCATACAAAAGTGCAATCAGAAAACTAGGTAACCTAATGTGACCATTTTTAGAGACCGTGATCCATGGAAGACTTAGCCTAGTTTTAGCTCCACAAAACATGAATTGTTTGAAACATGTCTGAGCTTTCAAAAACATATATTATGCTGACTTCATCCCCTGAAGAGGGTATTCTTGCAGAAGCAAAGGTATGAAAGCACAAGAAATATAATTAAATGGAATGTACACCCGAGAGAGGTTAGAAGGTTAGCTCATAGCTTACAAGGTTTAACAATTAACTTTATGTTCCAAGGGACCATGCATATGTTGTTAGCTGTAAAAAGCAAGTTCAGGTGGGACTCAAATACACATCAGGAGTGCCTTATGTGGATCAACTGAGAACATGTAAACAAAATACCAAAGCCAAATAACCAAATTCCTAAAGTTTATCCAGGTCCCAGAACAGAAGTAAAGCTAATACTATAGCAACCCATGGAAAACATCTCTAACAGCAGCTGATGCAGATGATTCACACCAGCAAATAGCTCAGCTGCCAATATAGTGTCGATATTTGTTCACTGTCAACCTTAGTCAGCAAGATGAAAAAGCAGGGTTACAATCTAGATGGAAATATGGTAGGCTGGAGGTGTAAACTAAAATGTTTCTATTAAAATAGCTCTCTTTCACACTTTGAGGATAATTTCTCTGCAACTTGTACAATGACCATATAATCTCTCTTGTAATTATTACAATTCTTTTCTTTAAAATAAACAAATGGAGAAATAAAAGAAACCATAAAAGCACTGTGCCATTATCATGAAAAAAAAACACATCAGTTATAATTGATTCTGTTTTGTTTGACAACTTTCAGGAGCACTCATCATTGATATTCACATTTCTGCTCAAGATAACCATTATTAGCCCAAAGAACTAAAATTCACCACACACTATATAGATCTTAAATTTTCCACCTTTCTCAGTTTTACAATCTTGGATTTTGCACTGAAACACTTGATTTGGGTGGGGGCAAGTTTCTATTTCTAGGATCATCAACAACTTGTATTTGGCATTGGTTTAAAAAACAAAGCACAACACATTGGAGCAATGTACAAATCATACCCCAGTGTGCTTTGCTGATGTCACAAAGACAAGTCCTAAGACTTCCGTAAGTCACAGGGACTTATTTTCTTAAGCTATTCAATATCTTTTTCACTGAGCTGGAAGAATACATAAAATTGTTACCGTAAAATCTGCAGATGACACAAAAATTGGTGGAGTAAAAAAGTAATGAATGGCATAGGTCAGTTATTGAGATTCCCCTGGATCACTTGGTAAGATGGGCTCACTTAAACAACATGCTCTTACTACAACTAAATACAAGACTGTGTACCTAGGAACAAAGAATATAGGCCATACTTACAAGATAAGATGCTGAATACTTCAATGGAGTAACACTGAAAAGAACCTAGAGGTCATGATAATATTTGAACAGGAGCTCCAAGAGTGATGCTGTTGCTGAGAGGGAAAATGAAACCCCCAGATCTAGTAGCAAGAACAGGGTGGTGGTATTACTCTGTCTAAGGCATTAATAAGATCATTACTGGAATACTGAATCCAGTTCTGGTGTCCACATTTCAAAAAGTATGTTGAAAACTGGAAAATGTTCAGACGAGAGTTAAGAATGATTCTGAGGTCTATAAACCACATCTTATACCACAAGATGAAAGAAGCTTAATTTATTTAGTTTATCAAACAGATGGTTAAGAGGTGACTTGATCTTGGTCTGACACGTGTGAGACTGCCTGGACTTGGGAGACCATTTTTGACACTGTTTCCTATTAATATTTCATAATTGCAATAATCCACAGGAACTATGTCATATTTGGTACCAATAGAAAGGTTGTAACTTGATGGAAATGATTATATTGTTTATGTGTAGCTGTCATCTGTAGTAGAAGTTATGAATATATTTGTTATATCTGCATCCCAACTTATTTGATTCTAGGAAACTTCCCAGACTGTAATTCCCCAGTAAGGAAGCTCACAGGTATTGTGTGTCCATGGAGAAATCTGGTTGGTGAGTCACCTGGACAGACCACGTGACAACTCCATTTTGATTTGTAAAAACTCCATGCAGCATGGGGAAAGCCAGAGGTGGTGAAAGGCAGCAGCAAAAACTCCATTTTGTCTTCAGTCTCCAGTCTACACCTACCTCTGGATCTATTCACCTGCGACGGGACAAAGGACCGAGGCCCACCCAGGTGCTGGGTGTCTACCAGAGGAACTGAACAAGTCTGCCAACTTCAAATTCTTCCAAGGACTTGTTTTGCATGGACTCAGTCATTCATACACATGTGATTCACTCTGACCCTTTAACATCTCTCATATTTTGTTTCTATTCTTTGCACATAGCCTTCAGCTTTAGTTATTAAAGGACTGGCTAGCAGCGTGATACTTTAGGTAAGATTGAAACCTGTATTGTTCTGGGTAATGTGTCTAGCCCTTTGGAGTCAAGAGAACCTCTCTCTCTTAAAAGACCCAGTGGCTAATTGGAAACCAGAAGAACTGAAGTGCAATAAAGGAGGCTTCTTGATAACTGATGTGAAGAGTCAGCAGCATGTTTTTTTTTTCTGATCAGGAGTCTTGACTAGCACACTTCCCATCGGGGTCAGAGAGTTTGGCTCCAAGTGTTGTAACTTGCCTTGATTTTTGCATACACAGACGGTTATCCCAGGAGACCCTGATCACAACAACTATCAGATGTCTGATGTTAAAACAGTCAAACAATATAAAAGAAAAAGGCATATATTGATCCTAACAGTGAAAATAACCAACCACTGGAAGAATCTACCTGCAAACATAGTGGGTTTTCTGTTACTTGTAGTCTGTACTTCAAGTTCAGATGTCTTTCTTAAATATATGCTGTAGCTTAAAACAGAAGTTATGAGCTTGATACAGAAATTACTGTGAAGTTTTCTGAGTTGTGTTATGCAAGAGGTCAGACAAATTATAATGGTCCCTACTGCCCATAAAATCCATGAATCATCTCTTTGCTCCTGTGATAGGGTGCATCTGCCTTTTGTAATTCCTTGCTGGGGGTCCGATGATCCTACTACATCCAGACCTAAGAAGCAGCAAACTGATGGGAAACAAGAAGGGAAGGCTAGCCCTCCAAGTTTACCTAAAACAGACTTGACAGGGTGCTCATTTTGGAAACCACCAAAATGGTACTCCAAGGTCTAGAGGGGCTGCTAACAGCCAGCATGGACCCTTCTGGCCTAGACAAAATGAGTTGCTTGGCTGTAGCAGTTCAGTTCCTGGATGACACGAGAGGGAAAAAGAAAAGGAACTCTGATCTGTCCAAAGATACATTAGAAACAGAGTTTGTTTTCTGGCTACATTTACACAGCTGGGTTTGCAGGGGGAGAGGAGGATGTAGGAAACTGAACCCTGAGGTAAGGGCGTAGCTAAAGCAGCCAGGAAGGAGGCGGCTCAGGGAAGAACTTGAAGCCAACTAGACTGAGCTCTACGTGGCTTATGTTCATAAGTTGGAACCCCAAATAGTGGGGGACCTCAACGTCCTCTGCAAGTCTCGGGGTAAAGTGGCATAAACCCCAAAAGTGGACTGAAAACTATCTGGGAGCCTGAACAAAGATTTAAAGCATCCAGAGCCATGGCTGAAGACCCTAGTGAGGCCAATAGACTGCCTAGTTATTGGACTCCGTTAACATCCCAGAAGAAATTCATTCAGCCTTTAAGAATTGGCTGGAGAGCCACGCCACTGAAGACCCACCATCATTGTGTGGCAGTCAGCAGGAAGCACCAGGAATGAGAGAAGGACTTCAATACCTCACCCAGCATCAAGGAGACATTCAAGAGGTGAGTGCCCCTTCACAGCTGCCCTAGCTCAGTACTTTGTTTCTATGCAGGACTATACATTGATGTCCATTATGTTCGACTAACTTATCTTTTGTGTTTACATCTGTAGCACAGTAGAGGGGAATAGGTCCTTCTGTGTCTCTGCCACCCTCCTAACAGCCACTCCCCCAGTTGTCTGTGCTTGGGTGAAGTGGGTGCTTAGGGCCTCGGATGGCAGGGAAGAAACTCACAACTGACAAGGCTGATAAAATAAGGCAGAAATGAACCTGAACGTATACAGGAACAGCTGTCCACCCAGCTGCAAGGAGACTATAACCCAGTCAGGGAGAAACCATAGGGAGGTGTGGTCAAGGAGGAGTGCAGAAGCTCTGCGCTTTAGTTTGGCTCCTGGCCAAGGAAGGGTGAGCAGCCAGGTGGGCCTGGTTCAGGAGAGCAGTCTGTACTTACACACTGTAAATAAATGACTTCAGGTGATTGCACCAGGTGAAGCTTACAAATCTATTACTGCGGAGAGACGAGACCACTCAGAGGGCAAAGGAGCCTGTAGTGACTGGCTAAAATAGTGCTGTGTTGTGGAGTGGGAGGAGGGGTATTTAAGACTTGTAGAGCAGAAGTCCCATTGACATTCAGTATGACTTGGCTCCTTATATCCTTTTTGTATACGAGTCTTAGGCTCCTAAGTCACATAGTGCTTTGGAAAACTTACTCAGCATGACTAAGTATTGTGACTCCTGCTTAAAATACCCAATAAAGTTATCTTGTAGTAAATAACCAGCGAATAACTTGTCTAGTAAAAAATCCAATCAACTTTTGCAAAGAATGCAAGTACAGTGAAAAATTACATCACGTATGCCACAATTATTAATTCCAGGAGTAATGAAGACACAGGCACTTCATGTTTGTCTAGGCTTTCCTCTGTTTTCCTGTGTGTTACTTCTCTGCCTAATGCACTGTGCCTATTGTTTGAACTAGTTATTTCAAGGATCAGGAATACTATGATGGTTTTGGATGAATCAGTATACTGTGCTGATGCATTTTAAACAAGTAGCAACCCATCAACAAAAAGTGACAACCTGGAACAGAATTGATTTTGTAATAAATTCTAGAAATTATTTGTGCATGTGACCTTATGAAAAGGGATACTAGACATCTGACACCTGATACTACTTTCCATTTTTTTGAATGTTCTTCGAGTTACAGGCCTAAATTAAGCATTACCAGCAGGCATTTTTTACTGGTATTTTCAAACTCTGTGTGGTATTCACCACTCCTTGGAACAACTTGCTTGGTGTTTCTACAGGGATGTGAATGAAAGCAAATATTGCACCACACAGTACAACAGGCACAGTGTATTTCTGTATGTACTTGTGGGCTATGGGCCACATCCCCTTTCATTTTCTCTATGAAGAGAATCAGACAAAAGGATCTACCTTTGATGGATTCTATGCTTCATTCTCAACCATGTTTCCCATTTTGCCTGCCCACAAAACCAGTGCACAGAGACAAACACACACAAGCCTGCTCCTGTCAATTTCCACACAGCTCAGAAATCAGGATTTTCTACAAATATCTTCCTTTTCCTTGTTATGCTGGTTTATCTGTGTTCTTTGCCTCTTAGTAATAAGCCTCCTATAAATGTGTAGACGATTACTAGGGACTACTTATTTTCTATAGCACCCACACTGTCTCTACCCATAAAAAAAAATATAATAGTGCCTGACCACAGAAATATAAAATTAAGATTTAAGCCATTCTAAACAATGCACTAAGAAACATATTCAGTGTTTTACTTAGTATTTAAATAGTGTCAGAGAAAAACACTAAAAGCTAATATGTAGGATTCCCTCCGCCCACAAACAACATCTTAGGGGTGTCAAAAATATCCTTAGAAAACAAACATTTGTGGGAGAACAACTGCTGAACAGAAAACTATCCTAGCTCCTTTCTTTTATTCAGGAGTAGCCCCTGCAGTGTCACAGAACTTTTTGATGTATTTTTCAAAATGTTTTTCAACTCAATCTACCAGGCAGTTTTTGGGAACTCCAATCTTTATACTGGCCTCTGGCCTTTGCCAGCAGTTATCAAAGGACATGTGGCATTGCATCCTAATATTCTGCAAGTGTGATCAGGCTGTCTCCATATATTTTCTATACGTATGATCCAATCCAAGTGTGACTCTGCAAATAAAATCTTTGTTAAGCTTTTTTACGTTCATGACCCTTGCTCACTGTGTTAATATTTTTGTTGTTGTTGTTTTAAGGAAAATCATCATCAATACTGATTAAAACAGCTCAGAAAAAAGGCCTTTCAGAGTTAAGTGACATGTTTTCATCAAAAGTGATGCCAGGTTTAGATATTCAGTTTGGTCTGACTAAAAAGGTCTTTAAACCCGAATTTCAGAAATAGGTAACAGCAGAACAGCATTTTTACATATCAATTTCATTTAAGACAGGTTTGATTAAAATAAATACGTGCTTCTCTAAAGTATACAAATCAGTGCAGGAAAACAGTGTATGAACAGAGGGATTTGTATGTAGATATTGTAGATACTACTAGTAAACTTCCAAATCTTGCCTACATCATCTGTCCCTCAAAGAACAGAAGAAATGAGAGAAGAAACCCCAAAGCAGCTCACTTCCTAACAGTGAAAGTGAAGAAATATTCCTATGTGTTTTCTGGACAGAGGGAGTGAAGACTGTCTGTTTTCCCTTTGTGAACAGAGGAAATGTTAAAAAAAAAACAAAAAAACCCCACAAAATCCAGTTCCAGAACCCCCATCCCTTCCCCCCCCCACACACACACACAAGAGTGAAGCTTTGGCTCCTCTACCTTATCTGAAGCAGCATTATGGGAAAGAGGAGAGCTTGTTAACTTTCAGCCCCACTTACCTCAAAGGTCTTTAGGTTTTGTCACCCAAAACTTTCAGGGGCATTTCCATCCTAGCTCATCAGGGAGATGGAGAAAATAGCCTTGTTGAATCTGAAATCTGACAAAAGCTCCCTAGGCATGAAGGCAAACTTAGCATCTTCCTTTCTTCTGTAGCAGAAATACTTTACTGTTCCCGCTACTTTAGTTCTGTCACCCCTCCAAAGTATTTCATAGTCATGATACCCCAGAGAACACAGAGTTTATGAGAAGAAACACTGATCTTTATTGGCCACTACTTACAAATGCAGATAGCTGGTAAGACATCCATTTCTCCACCCCAAGGCATAGCTCCATGTGATGAGGCGTCCAAGTTATTTCAGGAAGAATGGAACTTGACATAATCAAGAATCTAAGCCATCATTCAACAAAATTTCAATATATGTTGTTCAAAACTGACTACTATTCACTGAAACTGACTGATTGCATCACCATTTAAACCAAACTATTACAAGCACCATGTCAAACACTGTTATATACTGTTACTAAGATGATTGGTTTGTTTGTTTCTGATTACTATGTGTGAAACATTTTCTGCAGATGAATGCAACTAGATACTAGCAGGTGAATCTATGGTGTTAATGTCATCCTATTGGATGCCAACTCAGTTAGGGCCAGCCAATCTATTAATAACTCAAATCTTATGCAGAAAAGAGGTGGGACCTGGTTTATTTAAAGTCCAATGCTTTAAATGCCATGTTTTGCATTATATTTTCAAGAGAGACAACAACAGATATGCCATATGCAAAACCAGTCTGCAATCTGAAGATAGAGACACTTTCTGAAAGTCTTCAAGAGTGGCTCTTAGTGAAGGCAGTGGTACTCTGCAAAGCACAAATAAAACTTCTCAGAGAAATTCCTGTTAGCTTTGCCTGATTTATTCCATATCATTCAGCAACCACATGCCTGAAAAACCGAGTCGCTTCAAGATGAACATATTTATGCAATATTCCGCTGATAGTGCCTGGCCGCCGAAAGATAAATTTTGCTATAGCAGACAGAGAAACCATTTTTACTTTCGGAAAATCAGAAATTAATAGAAATTTGATGGTCCAACTGAATGAATTAATCATTCAAATAATCAAAGTCATTAGCTCACAAACACAGAGGAACTGATAGGGGAAGAAGAAATGGGTAGTAGCCTGGGAAGTGGTAACCATGAGATGGTATTGCTCAGCATCCTGACAAAAGGAAGAAAGGGAACAGCATCACATAGATCCTGGACGTCAGAAAAGGAGACTGACTCCCTTAGAGAGATGACGGTCAGGATCCCACCACAAGGCTGATATAATGGAAAACAGAGTCCCCAGCAGCACCTGTATTTTAAAGAAACCTTATTAAGGATGCAGGAACAAACAATCTCAATGTAGAGAAAGAACAGAAAATATGGCAGGTGAGCAGCTTGGCTCAAAGAAGTCTTCAGTGAGCTTAAACATGAAAAGGAAGCTTACAAGACATGGAAGCTTGGAAAGATGACCAGAGAGAACTGTAAAAATACTGTTCAGACATACAGGAGAAAAATCAGGAAGGTCAAAGCTCAAGTTGAGTGGCATCCAAAGGTCAGGAAGGAGTTGGCTGATATGATAGCAGAGTCATTGGCCATGATGTCTGATAACTCTTAGCAATTGTGGGAGGTCCCAGATGACTGGAAAAATACAAATATTGCGCCTATACTCAGAAAGGGAGGGGAGGATAAAGAGGATTCAGAGAACTACAGACCAGCCAGCATCACCTTAATTCCAGGTGGGGGGGGGGAATCAAAGAGCAGGTCCTCGAGTAATCCATTCTGAGGCATTTGGAAAAGAAGGTGATCAGGAACAGCCAGCATGTATTCACCACCACCAAGTCATGCCTAACCAGCCTTACTGCCTTCTATGATAAGATGGCTGTCTCTGAGAATGTGGGGAAGTAGAGAATGTGATATACTTTGACTTTAGAAAAGCTTTTGATATCATCTTCCAGAGTATTCTTGTTAGCAAGTTAAAGAAGAATGAGTTGGATGAATGGACTATAAGATAGATAGAGAGCTGGCTAGATCATCAGGTAAAAGGAGCAGTGATCAATGACTCAAGGTCTAGTTCGGCAGCTTGTGACAAGCAGAGTGCCCCAGGGTTGGTGCTGGGGCTGGCTTTGTTCAGCTTCATTAATGATTTGTAGAATGGGGTGTATTGCACTCTCAGCAAGTTTGCGAACAACATTAAGTAGGGCAGAATGATAGATACCCTGCAGAGTACGGATGGGATACACAGACAGATTGGAGAATTGAGCCAGAAAAAATGTGATAAGATTCAACAAGTACAGAGTCCTGTGCTCAGAATGGAAGAATCCAATGCACTGCTAGAGACTGACTGACTAGGCAGCAGTTCCACAGAAAAGGATCTGGAGGTTACAGTGGACAAGAAGTTCAATATGAGTCAACAGAGTACCCTTATTGCCAAGGAAGCTAATGGCATATTAGGAGCACTGCTAACAGATCAAGAGAAGTCGTTATTCCCCTCTGTTAGGCACTGGTGGTTACCACATTTGTAGTATTGTGTCCAGCTAATTTTGGGCTCTCCACAACAAAAAGGGTATGGAAAAATTCCAGAAGAGGGCCACAAAAATTATTAGAGAGTGAAGCACATAACTTATAAGGAGGAACTGAAGGAATTAAGATTATTTTTTTTTTCTTCTGCAAACTAAACAGAGGGAATTTGATAACGGCCTTAAATTATCTGCAAGTGAGTTCCTGGGAGAATGGAACTAGGCTCTTCTCAATACTCTGATGACAGAACTAGGAGCAGTGGTCTCAAGTTGCAGTGAGGGAGGTCTAGGTTGGATATTAGAAAAAGCTTTTTACTAGACTATGGTGGAGTACTGGAATGAATTACCTACAGAAGTGCTAGAATCTCCATCCTTAAGAGATTTTTTAGCTGTTGCTTGACAAAGTTCTGGCTGGAATGATTTAGTTGGGATTGGTCCTGCTTTGAGCAGAGGGCTGGACTAGATGACCTCCCAAGGCCCCTTCCAAACCTAATCTTCTGTGTTTAGAAGGGAACACTCTTCCATACTCTTGTTAAGAGACATGCAACACAAACTAGCAGACAAGCAGATATTTACAGCATTGGATTAGAACAATCAATACTGGCAACTGAAACTGGAGGAGAAATTTTACAATATTGGATTAGACATATCAATACTGGCAACTGAAACAGGATGAGGAATTTATTCTGTTGCACACGTTTAATGTGCCTGTGGGGACATTGCAGATTTTGTACATCATTGTCCAGAACTAAATGAGACAGGAAAATATTCCAGAAGACAACAACGAACACTTGGTGATATTCTGGAAGTATACGTGAATTGTTAATGACGTGGTTATTGCTGCAGTTCATGGAGTTGATCATGATACCATTCAGAGGAAAGCAATCCAGAGAGAAAAAAAGGGAAAAAAAACCCCACAGAAAATACAGTACAATGTTGTTGAGGCAGAATCTATGGATTATATACTAATTCCATATAGAATTAAGTCTGATCAGATGAATGCTAAAGATAACAAATTCCAGCTCCTTTAGGCAAAGAAAAGTTAATTCCTTTGAAGATGCACTACTAGTATAGCGTTAAAAGTCAGAGCGGAAGTTTATTCTGCACATGAATCCTGCACCAAATATGATGATAATTTACCACAGATTTTAGCTGGAGAAAATCATTTAAAAATATTTACAGAGCACTAAAAAAAAAACAAAAAACAAACAATCACTTCCATAAACACACAGGCTACGTCTACACTGATGGTGGCAAATTCATCACTGTCAGTTTGCTCAATTGAACCTGGAGGAGCTGTCAGTCAAGATGTGTTCAATCAATTGGGCCTTCAACTCTAACTCGATCCCTGGAAGTAGAGAAATACTAAGTCAAAGGCTTGGTGTGTGACACTTGTTGCACTCTAATTTACCATCCCTATTCTGACTACACAGAGACTACCTCTCTACTTCAGATCTGTCACATTCTGCCCAAACTAAATTCCAATCTCATCCCGCTTACATTTTCTTGTGAATTTCTAGCCATTAGCTCAAGTTCAACATGGCTCTTCATCTTACGCTCATAGCATTTCCCACTAACTCCTTTCTTAGTTACTGTGGCAAACTCCACCATCCTGCATGTCCCTCAAAGCTGTACTGGTAGTACTCTTTCCAGATCCTTAAACAGTTTATCTAACTCTCATAGAATCTTCTCCCAAACAATTTGTTTAGATTCAAACTGCGTGGAACAGCATACAAGAACATTGGGAGGATTGAGGGAGGTGAAAATCACTTGGCCTGGCTTTCTGATTACAAAAAGTGATCATCTTTCAGAAGCTCCCAAACTTCTTGTATGCTGTTCCACAGCCTGCATCTAAACCACGTGTTTGATTTGCTGAAATAGTCTCACATGAACCTGTCACTCACACTTCACTGGATTTATTTTTTCCTCCCATACTGAAAGTTTTCCATTTTCAAGCATCTGAGGAAGTGTGATTTCTCCCACGAAAGCTCCTGGAATAAATATGTTCATTGGTCTTAAAAAGTGCCAGAAGACTCCTTGCTTGTTTTATACAGAAAAGAGTGTCTGAACAAGGTACAAACATAATTTAAATCCTGCTTAAGTGTCAAAACACGACAAATTATTCATGGAGCTTGTTCTGCCCCCCTGCATAGGTAGCATTTCATCCGACAAGAACTGTTTTTATTAAGTTATCTTCAAAGATGTCAATTACCCAACATTATTTAAAAATCTATTTTTAAAAATCATCTTAAAGATATTCCAAGACTTTGTAAATTAAAACTGCAAAAATGAACTGATTTTGAAAATATCATGTGAAGGTGCAACAGACTACAGCAGCACTTTTCATATCAAGATACATAACTTTTACTGAAGACCAAACTGCCAGTAAAAACAGACACTGTCAAACTGGGTGATTTTGTTGCAGCTTTTATTGAACAACCAATTGAACAAAACTGATTCTAAGCCAGGCAGATAGTGCTTGCCAAATCTGATCCACATTAATGTGCATTAGTAACCCACACTGTCGGAGTACATGAGCATATCTACCAAAGCAGGCTCTGTTGCTAAGATCACCCATGGAACAAAACCTGATACACCTGATCTTTGCACAAATACACATACTGCCCTTCTCCCAACCCAGTGCAAAAGATGTTATTCTACTGATCAGAGAAGGTGTATATCTTCAGTGCACGCTCCCTGAGAAGCGACGCATAAGCCAGCTGTCATTCTGATCCTTAGTTTACTAGTGTAACAACCAGTACGTACACAAAACGATTTAAAAAAAAATCCACATAAGGTGATGTTAATAGTCTGGTGTACATTATGCCAGTGCTTCTGACTGCAGAAGTGACTAGTTTTAAGCCAAGGAATTCATGGAAGACTATACGACATAAGCAAATAGTAGTAAGACACAGCACAGTTATCTCCTTTAGAAGAGAGAGTCGCTCATAAAAATAACGGAGCAGAGGATATATACAGCAAGCATGGGAGCAACAATAAGGTGAAGAGAGCAGTAAAAGGTCTCTTACACTTCCATACGTGTCCTGTAGCTGAAGAAAAATCATGGCAATCTAAGAGACTGATGTATTGGAAGGATGATCAATATCCCTGATCCCTAATTTGGCAGGATTGCCCCTAATCACGACCATTTTTCCTTTCTTCACCAGAGCAGAAAAGGGGTTCCCTGAGGCTATTGTCTCCTAGCTCATATTCTATTCTGAGAGGATGCTGCTTCCTCTTTCTGCGCACCCAACCTATCCCAAATGACATATTCAGAATATCAACGAATCCAAGTACACCATTCAGAGAGAGATGGCAGGCCCAACAAGGTCAGTAGCTGGGGTGGGCGGCATGCTGACAAAATCCGCAGGCTATGCAACCTGTTTGTGCCAGGCAGATATTGTTGGCATTTCTCTTTAAATTCCTATTCCCAAGGGCTTCAATACACCTGTTGTCTGTTAATTTTTAAGGGTCCATAGGACTCTTATTGTTTTGCAATACATCCGTAGTAATTGACACTAGTCAGAAACTTCACATAAAAAGTCTCAGTCACAGAATAACAAAAATAAATTTGAAAAATAAAAGTTGCGAAAGGTATGATATGGATAGAACTCAAATAAAATCATCACTCGAGTAGGGATTTAACAAACTGCATTTCTATGGTTTGAGGTCCCAGTACAGTGAACAAATAAAATTAAATTAACAACAGAGTTTTTCACAGTCATTTGTTAATTAATTATTCTATTCAGAAATAAAACTAATGCCACAGGACATTACCAGCACACTATATCTGATGCATGTGCATCTTTTTTCCATGAGTTCCTTGTTTTAAAGCTACCTTTTCAACTTCTTCTCATATTTCATATTACTACACATCAATGCACAACCACAATTGTGCTATTCTTTGTCCATATTGAAGGATGAGACAGTCTATACAATAATCTTCAGGTGCTATTTAAAATTACAAACGGCAAAAGGAAAAACCCCACTGTGATCACTGAACTGTGTCATACTACTTCCTAGGAAATCTCTACAGAGATAAAGATAACAGAAACTAACCTTTACAAATCAGTCTGGGAGCACAGCTATCATAACAATGCTGGTTGAGTTAAATGCTCAGTCAACAGGGAACAGGAAAACAGCATCATTCTACAAATAACTTTTCATTCCATTATTTTATTTTATTCATGGTGATAGAAATAATTCTTTAAGGGTCTTTAAAAGCCATTCACTCAATCAAAAAAGAAAATATGCCCACAGGCTTTACCAACCTCTATATTTTCTTATTTTTCATATAATCAGATGTCAGATATTGGCCCCTGAAAGTGTCTCACACATTGATGGTCTGTGTCATGTGTTTCCTATCTCTTCTCTCAAAAACATTCATATGCATGCATGCACAACCCCTTCCTCCGCTCTCCACACCCTTCCCTTGCTAAAGAGTTTTAGTACATGCCCTAACTTCTTCTCTTCCCTTTTAAATTGCATCCCCCCTCTCCCCAACAGCTGATTGGAAGTCTGATTTATCAGCCTGTGTGGCAGCAGAGTTCATGACCCACAGTTGTGAGCCAGCACTTCAACCTTCTGGCCAGCAAACAAAGTGCTGATGCTGGTGCTCCCACCAAGCAGAGGAGCTTCCTCCAGGCTGGCAGGGAAGAGTTAGTCTACCTGTGGAGCTAACCCACCCAGTGGAAGGCCCACCATTTCACTTGCTAAAAGAGCCCCTACTTCTGAATAGGATTTAGGAAGGGGCAGGCCCCTCCTTCACAGCAGCTCCATGATAGAGCACATCTGGCCACTTCCTGAAGGTAGTAGGAGGACAGAGGCTATTGAGATTCGCCCGAAGAGACCTCTAGTAAGTGGGGAGCAGGAGGGGACAACAGCTCATTGGAGACAGCAGTCTATAAGGTCTGGGGCAGCATATGGAGGAATCAGCAGCCAACTGTTAGAAGCCAGGGGCACATGGGCAAGTATGAAGGAAGGCCATCACACACTTATTTCACAGTAGTTGGGGATATTGGAAGCCTCATCTCCCAATATGGTCCTCAGTGGCCATTAGCGGAGCTCTGGGGGTAGGAGCTATACCAGCATAATCATTCTCCTTTTTAGCCTGGGGTGGGGGAAAGGAGGGGATGAGACCAGAAAAGAGGAGCATGAAAAGCTGCAAAACCAGCTGGGAGACAGGGAGCTGTGCTGAGGTACCAAATTCTCATGCATATGCTTCCTTCAGCTCTGAGAGCTCACCTTTCCCAGGAGGTAGGATAATGGGAAAGAGCAGCAATCAGGTGAGGATTTCTTTCTGAGGTTGTGTCTTCCCTGAAGTTGCATACTAGGATCTGAAAACACAGTCCACAGGAAAATTCACAGCAATTCATAGGAAGCTGGTAGGCCTGGCCTCCTCTCACATGTTGATACTTATAAAAAACACTGATTTATAAGGTTACTATTTCCCACTGCTTAGAGACTGATGGTGAATTGTTTCGGAAAAGTAGAACAAAAATTTCTTCAGCTGTTTTTGATTTGAACGAGAATGAAAAAAACCCAACACTTTTGTCAAGAAGGGGTTAACTCCAGTTGGTCTTGAGAGCCACATAGGCGTGAAAACTCCCTGGCAGCCAGCCCAAACCAGTTAAAACTTGCTTAAACCAGTTGCAGCAGTCATATACACAGCCGCAGGGAGGTCTTTACAAGGGGAAGTTGGAGCCTGATCTGGTGCAAGAGTCTGCCACCAAGCTGACAGCTTAATCACTCAAAGGCAACTCCCCAGTCCAAGTATCTTGAGACCAAGCATGGCTGACCAGCATCCAGGTCCAGGGATTGCTAGTAAGTAATGCCCAGGAGGCTATCCAGGAAGCAAGCCCTTAGCACTCACCACTTCTTGGCACACTGGGTAAGAGCGAGCCAATGGGTAGTTAATACACCCAAGGCGAAAAGGGAAAATTAATGATACCTCAAACTGTAATCCTGTTTTAATTAAGGGGCTAACAATAGGTTTAGGATTAGGAGTAATAATTACCTTGATATTGCTTAGCATAGGGGTTTTTTCTTTATAATTTGTCTTAGGGCTTTTAAAAAATACGGGAAGACTACCTATTTTGGTTACACCTGGGCGTGTTTATAGCAATTAAAAAATAGGAAGTAATTAGTGACCATTTTAAGGTTAGTGGTTGTCTGTTATTAGTCAGCTTTGCTCTGATATAGACAAACCTGCCTAAATCCTGTAAACTGTGTAATCCGACTCATATTATAATAAAAATTACATAAAAAGTGAAACTAAAAGCGAACAATTCCAGTCATCTGTCTGGTCTGACCGAGCCAGGGGCCTCCAACACCACCAAATGGATTTATCTATCCGCCATGTTGTTAAAAGCAGCTACAAATTTATGTCCCACTTTAAAAAAAAATACTATAATATAAAAAATAAATTCTGAAGTCACAGTCAAAATATGAAATGTAGATATATATAAGTGGTAATTGTATCTTTGCCTGGTTTGAAAACAACTAAATTAGATTTAGTAAAACCAAGGAAGTATAAAACCTTTATTCTGGACCATTCCCTTTTTCTATTTTAATTTAATTTTGCCCCCTCAATAGTCAAGGATCATCTCTAACAGGTTTAGGTGTGCAGTTAAGCACTGATCACCCATTCTCTAATATTTTCAGTTGCTTTAAAAAGGTATATAAGAGTGCACCAACATCTGAGTATTTTCTGTAAAGGTAGGTAGTACTCAAATAACATGAGCTTATTAATTTGTTATCCAAAACTCCAATTTTTTAAGGCATATGTTTTGAAAATGAGTAAAAGGCAGCCATTTACAATTCTAGGAAGGACTAGGTGTACTAATTTTCAATATGACCAAAGGATAAATGACTATAGCAACTACAGCAAAACTAAACAAATGGTTTACTACTGATTTGGAGTGAAGAACTCCCTTAAGCAAAGTGTCAGAACAAGGCCTTTGCATCTTTTTTTTTTCCTCCTGAGAAAGAGGCATACAAAACAAGTACTAAGAACCAGATTCTGCAAGCTACTGAACGTTTCATAGAAGGTTCTCTGCGTACTCTCTAAGTCAACTGACTTCAGTGACTGTTTAGGGCATTCATCCCATCTCAGGAGGCATGCAGCAGGTAGCAGAAGTGGGCCATGTATCAGTGACATGAGTACCTGTAGTACTCTTTAGGGGTATCTCATCCAATCATCATGCAAAATTCTTTTTACCTTATCAAACATGATGGGTATCAACTTTATGTTCTTTCCTAAGCTATGCACACTCTCAAATAAGAAAAATAAAGGATTATATATTAATGCAAACATCTACATTTCCTATGCCCAAAATTCTCCATAATTTTCTCTGAAGGCCCAGTTTCACACTCACTAAAGTCAATGACCTATATGTGGCAAGTTAATTAATTTAGACTTGCTTTTTTTGCTCTCTCCTTCCCACTTAAGACAGACAGTTTATACTTTTCTCCTACTTATTAGTATTACAGATGTAAATATACCCCATTGTTTCAGATTCCGTATGCACACAGAGGATAAAATAGTCCTTGTCCTGAAGAGATTATAATCTGAACAGATAAGAGTATCAGATTGCTTGGATCTGGATAACATATTCCAAACACTTATTCTCTGAACAATAACTGAATTTGTCAAGGCTATATGGTTCTCAGCTTGTCACTAACAATGATGAAACCTACTCCACTTCTTAAATTAGTGATAATTCACTGATATTTTCTTCTCCCTCATCTGAGCACAATGTTTGAAACAAAAATAAAATTCAAACACAATTAAAGAAGTGACACTAACTAAATGAAATAAATTTAAAGTGAACTCTGAAAGATCACCATAAAGTCTAAACAATGAGAGACCTGAGGCTCCTTAAAGACTAACACATTTCTTTGAACATAAGCTTTTGTGGGTTCCAACCCACTTTGTCAGATGCATAAAGTCTGCCTATCATTTTCCTTGTCCATTTCTTAACATATGATGTCATGAGTTTCAAAAGTTTTAATATTCATCCTTCCCAAAGAGATATAAGAAACAAAGTAATATCAAAATAAAAACACTGACAAATTTTTGTCCCCGATTTTGGTTATCTTCTCTATCAGGCAGCTATAAGGTCCACCAAGGTTCCACAGTTGATGTTGTATGTTGGGGCAATATATCAAAGTATGAGCCAATGATATCAACATGGCTGAAATACACGCACGCGCATACACGCACACACACACACAAAAACCTGAGAAGAAAAGCAAGTCTATACGCTGAATACACCTTTTGGCTAACACAGGTATTCTATGCATGCTAAGTTTACAAGGTTTTTTTTTCAAGAATGATTTGCTGGTAAATCTTTAAAGTCAGCAGATGCTAGATAACTTGATTGTGTTCACTGCTTTTAAAAACAAGGCATCTCTCTCAGAACTTACTTTAAGTTCTCATTCCTGTGGCATCGTTTAGGCCAGATATTCAACTGGTGTAAGTAGACACATCTCAGTTGAACAGGGAGTGAGGCAACCACCCCTATTGACAGAGATGCTCTTTGAACTGACTTCTGTTCTCTACCCTTGAGATACACATTCCTCTAAGGGCTATGCCTGGCCTTACTCAACTAGCTTAAGCTATGTTAAAAGCACAATACCATGTCTATGCTAGGCTCTTAACACATTACTTAATGCATAACAGTCACTACTTACAAACATCTGAAGGGGTAGCTGTGTTAGGCTAGTTCAGTAAAACACAAACGGTTTGTTTTACCTACAAACAATAAGTCTGGACAAGGCCTGATGCTTTATTACAAAGCCAGAAAAGGAACTTTACAATCGTATAGTTCTTATCTCCTGTATCAAAGCCAAAGGACTTCCCTGAATTAATTCCTGTTTGAGCAAGAGCACTTCTTTAGAAAATCATCAAAACTAGATTAAATAATTTCCATGATGCAGAATCCACCATAAGTGTTGGTAAGTTTTTTCAGTGGTTAGACTCAGACTCCAAGGTCAGAAGGGGCCAATATGATCATCTCATCCTGAAAAATGAAGGCCACTGAATCTCACCCAGCCACTCCTACAATAAACCTCTAACATATGAATGAGTTATTAACGATCTCAAATCTTGGTTCAAAGACTTTAGGAAACAGAAAATCCACCAGCAGGAGAGCTGTTCCCCAGGGAAGCATAAAACCCCCAGAGCCTTTGCCAATCTGCCCTGGAGGAAAATTCCTTCTCAATTCCAAAAATGACTATCACAGTAAGTCAGATAAACCCTGAGCATGTATGCAAGACTCAGGAGTCAGACACCCAAGAAAGAGTTCTCTGTAGTAACTGAGAATCCACCCCATTAAACATCCCATCTCAGGCCACTGGCATATCTACCAAAAGTAGTCAAAGATCAGTCAATTGTCAGACCAGGCTCTCCCATCATACTGTCACCTCCATTAATTTATCAAGCTGAGTTTTGAAGCCAGTTAGGATTTATACCTCACAGCTCCCCTTTGAAGGCCATTCCAGAATTTCACTCCTTTGATGGTTCAAAACTTGCATATAATTTTGTCCTAATTCCTGATGGCCAGCTCATATCCATTTGTTCTTGTATCCACCCTGGCAGTGAACTAAAACGATTTCTCTCACTCCCTGGTATTTATTCCTCTGATGCATTTATACAGAACAATGATATCTTCTCCCAAATCTTTGATTAGGGAGCCAAGCTCCTTGACTCTCCTCTCATAAGGCAGGTTTTCCACTACATGGATCATCCTAGTAGCCCCTCACTGCAGTTGTTCCAGTTTGGATTCATCTTTCTTAAGCATGGGGGGCCAGAACTGCACACAGTATTCCAGAGTCAGCTTCACCTGCACTTTGTATAATAGTACTAAAACCTCCCTATCTGAAAATACCTTTTCTGGTGCATTCTAGGACGACATTAGCTTTTTTCATAGCTACATCATTTTGGCGGCTCAAAGCCATTCTGAGATCAACCAGTACATCTACGTCCTTCTCCTCCGTTACTTCTAACTGATGCATCCCCAGCTTTCAGCAAAAATTTTCTTAGCCATTAACCCTAAACACATGACTCTTCACTTTCCACTATTAAATTTCTTTCTCTTCCTATTACTCCAGTTTACAAGGGGATCCAAATCTACCTATACGGTATTTTGATCCTTTTCTCCACTGGCAACACTTCCCAACTTGGTGTCATCTGCAAACTCCATTAGCATATTCCCACTTTTTATTGCTGATGTTGGCAAAAGAAAAAGTTTAAGTAAGATCGGTCTCAAGATCGATCCCTGAGGAACTCCACTAATAGTGTCTCTTCAGCCCAACAGTTCACCTTTCAGTATGACCCAGAAGGATAATTACCCACACTGTTAAAAATGTGTCTTATTTCTAATGTGAACATTTTGGCTTCAACTTCACCCACCACATCTTGTTATACTTCTCTCTGCTAAACAAACAAGCCCTCTATTATCCAGTTTATGATCCCTGATGTAGGTGGCTGTTCATAGAATCATAGGGTTGGAAGGAACCTCATGCGGTCATCTAGTCCAACCCCCTGCCAAAAAAGCAGGACCATTCTCACTAAATTATCCCAGCCAGGGTTTTCTCTAACCAAGCCTTAAATATCTCCAAAGATGGAGATCCCACCACTTCCCTAGGTAGCCTATTCCAATGCTTCACCACTCGCCTAGTAAGAAAGCTTTTCCTAGTATCCAACCTCAGCCTCCCCAGATGCAACCTGAAACCATTGCTCCTTCTTCTGTCCTCTGTCACTACTGAGAACAGCTGAGCTCTGTCCTCTTCGGAGCATCCCTTCAAGTAGTTGAAGGTTGCTATCAAATCCCCCCTCAGTCTTCTCTTCTACAGGCTAAATAAGCCTAGTTCCTTCAGTCTCTCTTCCTAAGTCTTGTGCTCCAGCCCCTTAATCATTTTTGTTGCCCTCCGCTGGACTCTAATTTGTCCACATCCTTTTTGTGCTGGGGAGCTCAAAACTGGACACAGTATTCCAGACGCGGCCTCACCCGTGCCAAACAGGGGAACAATCAATCACATCCCTCCATCTGCTGGCAACACTTCTTCTGATGCAGCCCAGTATGCCATTGGCCTTTTTGACAGCAAGAGCACACTGTTGACTCATATCCAGCTTCCCATCCACCACGACCCCCAGGTCCTTTTCTACAGTGCTGCTACTTAGCTGATCGCTCCCCAGCCTGCAGCAGTGCATGCGGTTTTTCCACCCCAAGTGCAGGATTTTGTGCTTGTCCTTGTTGAACCTCATGAGATTTCTATTGGCCCACTGCTCCAATTTGTCTAGGTCTCCCTGAATCCTGTCCCTGCCCTCCAGCGTGTCTACCATTCCCCCCAGTTTGGTGTCATCCGCAAACTTACTGTTCTCTGAACCCTTTCCAATTTATCAGTTTCCTTCTTGAAATATGGACTCTAGAATTGTATGCAATATTCCACCAGTGCAAAATACCAAAAGTACCAAGTATCAGAAAGGTAATCTAACTGTTCTACTACTTGAGAGTCTTCTTTTTCTACATCCTGGGATGGTGTTTGCCTTTTTGGACTAAGCATCATACCACCAGGTGCTTAACTGATGATCCTGGGAATCAATAATTTTAAAAAGGATTTTGGGGTGATGATAGATAATGTCCGCATCCAGCCTAGATTCTTTGTTACTTGATGTATGACTTTACATTTGGCCATATTAAAAGGCATATTCTTTGCCTGCACCCAGTTTAGCAATCCAGATCTGTATCAGAAACTTTCCCTCTTTATTATTTACCAGTTCCCCAAACTGTGTCATCTTCAAACTTTTTCAGCAATGTTCTCTTCCAAGTCATTGACAGAAATATTAAATAATGTAAGGCTAAGAACTGATCCCTGCAGGAGCCCTGTAGCCATATAACCACTCAGTGCTTCCCATTTAGTTACATTTTGAGACTTATTTAGCAAGTTTTCAATCCAACAAGTGGGTGTTATATTGATTTTGCATTGTTCTAATCTCCTAATCAAAATATTACACAGTACCAAGTCAAATGTCTTAAAGAAGTCTATGATATCAACAGTCTTACCTTTATCAACCTATATATATATAAATTTAGTTTGAGATCTCTTTTCCATAAAGCCATGCTCATGGGCATTAATTATATCAGCATCCTCACAGACATTAATTTTATTAGTCTCTTTTCATTCTTTATAGCTGAGTGCTGTTCTGTTACTCTGCCAGGTCCAAAGTCATGCTGATGAGCCTCTCAGTACTGGTCATTCTGTTTACCATTTTTAAATACTGAAAAAATTATTAGCTTTCTTTCAGTCCAGTGGAGGTTGTTAAATGTTCCGAGACATAATGAAAGTTAATATTAGCAAGTCAGAGACCTTCTAAACTAGAAAAACAAACAAGTCCTGTGGTACTTTTAAAAGCTAACAAATTTATTTACACATGAGCTTTCATTGGAAAAAATCCCCCCTCATCAGATGATAAACTAGCTGATTGTAACCATCAGAATGCAAGTTCTTCGGACCTGCTGATTTAAAAACACAACTTTAGTAGATGGTGTTTAACATCCTACTAAGTTACTGTTGGAATGGAAAATTCTTCATGATTGTATGACTGCATCTTCTAGCGTTTTCCCAAATAGTGAACAGAAATATTTAGAGAATGTTCGTCTTTTCTGCATTATTTGTGACAATTCTACTATTTCTATATAGTAATGGACCAATACTATTGTCAGCACTGTCATTGTTGCTAATGTATTTAAATTCCTTATAGTCCTTAAGTCTTCTAGTTATTAATTTCTCCTCATATAAACATGTAAGTCAATGCAAGCCTCTCTCTACTGGCTTTTTTGAAAAATTCTCTTGTACAAATCCCAACTATCATTCACATTTTTCTGTTCAATCAAAAAGAAATAATTTAATTTTGTTCCTAACTGTTTTCAGCGTTGTGAAACTGGCACTTTTAAGGCACCAGTTATACAAATATATTATTGATTTGGTCTTTACAAATATAATTCAATTCATGATCACCAGCACTCAGGCAACCGCTAATTTTTAGTTATGTGACCAATTCTTCTACATATATATGCTGAAATAAAGTCTAATGCACAGTTTCTCCATGTTAGATGTAACATCTTTTGAGTAAAGAATTTTTAATCTAGATTACTTAAAAATTCCATGGAAGTTTTAGCATAAGATCTCCAGCATGTCATTCAAATGGAAATCTTCCATGATAATGCAGCTTTTTTCAATACACACTGTAGATGGCTGATTAAGGAGCTGTTCTATAATGTGATTTGATGGTATATAACTCACACCAATTAGTACCCCTAGCTTGTGCTTTATCTGGTTGAACACTAATCTGTAAGCATTCAAGATAATTTGCTTCCAAGTTGTAAGTGACTCAAACCAGTAGTGACTTAAAAAAAAAAGAAGTGCCATTCCTCCCCCTTTTTTGCCCACTAGACTTTGGAACTGTATGAAATGTGAATACTGTAACTTTGCCAAGAAGGACACTTCAATCTCAATGAAAGAAAAGAAGTGATCTCAAACCAATCCATCTTCAAAGGAGCTGAAAACTTTTGCAGAGCAAGTTCCCATGAAATAGGCTCATGGCCCCATTACAGTGAATAGAAGTGAAAAAGAACGAAATGAATGTATCTGGTCTCTTAAGTTTTCCATTGACAGTGTCAACCTGTTTGTTGCAGAGATAAAGACTAGATGAAGATGTAATAAAAAGTCAATCATTACTCCAACACCTCTATCTTCCCAGTCCAAAAACTGATGGCAAGGACATAGGGCTTTGTTAGTTAGCCAATCTGGAAGCATCAGTGAACTATTTCAGAGAAAGTAAATAGCAAAATTAGCAATCAAATCAGTCATAGGGTAAAGAAAAAAAAACCTAAAGATAAAATACTGGATTTTCCTGGTGCAATGTTTTTAACAAAATCCAAGAGCTGATTAAATGAATTAATCAGTTATCTGACCAAGTGGACCTTTAACTAAAGAGCAATAAAGACACCTCATATAAAAGGAAAGGCACTTGGATACCCACTATCTAAACCTCCCTCCCCCCTTCTCTGCCCCCCAAAAGCCCCATTACACTTCTGTAACTTGATATTTACAATGAACCTCCCATGTTTAAGTCCTTGGGGGTTAAGTATAACTCATACGATCTGCTGAAATGAAAAAATGCAAGGCATGTATTAAATACCCCAGAGGCAGCAGTAACTAGTCCTCTAACAAGCAGAGTAGCTTTTTCTACCTGAATGCTCCAGTGAGCTCTGTGTGTGTCCTGAACTTGACAATATTTTTACCTAGACATCAACAACTATATATCATACCTCCTTTTCTTTTCATACGTGAATGCTATTTTTTTTTTACACTCACTGCAGGCTAATCTGAAAGCCATCTTTCCTAAAACGATATTTTAGTCAGACAAGATAGGAATTTTATAGAAGACAGGGAAGTCTGACCAGTGTACACATTTCCTCCCTTCCAGGAAGGAAAGTTTAAAACAAAACAAAAACCTGCTTAAAGTTGAAGCTCATGAAGTAGCAAATATTGTATCTCTCTCTCTCACACACACACACACACACACACACACACACACACACACGTGTGCATGTGTCAAGATTTCTAAATAGAAACCTGGCCAGTCAATTCACGCTCCTGAACTTCTTAACATCTTCAGATTTAATACATGGCTGTTGCTGGGTTTATGGGGGGAGGGAGGGGGCCACACCAAGATTGGAAGGGAAATGGGCAAGAACTCTCATATCAATTTCTGTAATGATGAACAGGCACTATAATAAAAGATAGTGAATGAGCAAGCTTGAGAGTAAATGGTTAATAATTGCTTAATAAGGTATATGAGAGACAATACATGCATTTAGGGCCTGATTCAACATTGGCAAGTGATCATTTTACATGAGCTTGCTACAACACTGGAGACATGGAACATACAGAATATGTTCAAAAGAATATTCAAAAGGGTTCCTCCACTAAGCTTTGTAACACCTCTGCAGGAGACCTAGGCAGAGGGCTACTGGATTCAGACCTGTATTCCAATGATTCTGCGCCTCTGCAACGGGATATTCTAACTTGCACTAGGTGTCACACAAGTTCCCATAGCATCTTGAATACAGAAAGCTTCAATTGTCTCCCTCCATCACTGTATCTGTACCTGCACAATTGCAAAGATGAATCTGCCCCTTAAGGCAGCATTTCTCTCAATTGCTGTTCCATGGAACACCAACACTTTGCAGACAGAGTGAAGGTGTTCTGTACCCACCTGACCCCTCCCCGTTAAGGGAGAGGGGGCAAAAAGCAACACACTGAGTCAATGAATGCCTGAGAAACCTAAAATGCCCCAGCTACATCAAAGCTTCCAGGTACACATCAGCATCCTCCATCACTTGCTCCTTTGGGCTATGTCTACACTATAACAGCAAAGAGTCTACTTAAAGTCGACTTTAAGTGGACCTTATTAAGTCGACTTAGTGAGTCCACATTGCATTAAGCTGACTTTATAAAGTCAACTTTAAATGGGTCCCCTGGCTTAAGTCGACTTTACATAGCACATTGCACCAAGTCAACTTTATTAAGTCGACTTTAAGGTCCACATTGCCTTAAGTTGACTTAATAAAGTCAACTTAACTGTAAAGTCGACTTTATAAGTGGGTGTTATAAAGTCGACTTTACCTGATGCTAAAGTCGACTTTATTGCCCTGCAATGTAGAGAGAGCTTTGTTCAAGATGACTTAAGGGCCCTTAAGTTGACTGAAACACACAGTGTAGATGTACCCTTGCTGAGGCTAGGGCATTTTACATTTTCCACTACTGTCACTGACAGCATCAAATTTGCTTGGACATTACTTCCACAGTAAACTTTACACCAAGAATAGGTCAGGTTAGGGACTACTTAAAGAAGCTAGATGTGCAAAAGTCCATGGGGCCCAGCTGGACAAAACCCTGGCTGGGATAATCTAGTGGGAGTGGTCCTGCTTTTTTGGCAGGGGGTTGGACTAGATGACCTCATGGGGTCCCTTCCAACCCCATGATTCTACAAATAGATTAACTTTGTTCAAATATGCAGGCTCAAAATTCCCATTAAAACCTAAGTAATATTTTGAGTTTCAAGGTGCATGCAAAATCACTATATATCTATATTTTTAGAAATAAACTCACATTATATTCATAAAATTGTATTTAATTCAGTTTCCTGAATCATTTTTGCAGGAATGAGTAGTATGCAGATATATGAACATTACAGCTAGCATATGCCAGCTTTTCTGAAAAGGTTTCATAGGTGTTCTGTGTACAATAATTAACATTTGTAAGTGTTCCCAGCTCACAAAAAGATTGAGACACACTAATTTAGGGTATGTCTACATGACAATCTGAAATATGACAGCAGCATAAGTAAACATACTTGTGTGGTAGCTGACTCACACTAGTATCATTATAGTGTAGGCCTGGCAGTATTACTACTCTGTACTGAAATCTATACCACTATGTCTACACTGCTATTTTTTAGTCAATCTAGCACTAGTAAAGCAAGCCTAAATATGCCTACTCATGTTGCAATCATATGTCATATTGCAATGGAGGTATCCTTTGTTCTTCATAGGAGCTTGCTTTTCCTGGCCAGCAATTAAATTTCCTGATCAGTGAGTAACAACTTCAAGATCTCATCTGCCACTCAGTCAGTCACAGAGAGAGCATTGATCAAGGAAAAGGGTTCCCAGCCTGGATTAAAAACATTTCTAATCTCTTTAAAGGATAGGTATGTGGGACAGTGAACCAAAGCATTCTCACTCACACTCTTTTTGAATGGAGCTAGCCTGCTGAAGCGCACACAGAGAACTTTTCCCTAGTCAGACTACTTTAGGTATTAATCCTATTGAAATATGTTTAACCAAGTCAGGCTCAGGAAATTCAACTGGTATCTTTCTTTAAGTTATTAAAATAAGTTAAAGTTCAACCATAAAACATATAAGAATCTTAACACAACTGTTCCAGCAACTGCCAAATCTGAGAGGGATCCAAATGGTAAAGAAGAGTCCCAAAATTCCCCATTTTACAAACAAGAAAGCTCCCTTCTGTTTTCTTCCTACATGGAATAACAGACGGGCTATTTAAAAAAAAATTAGTCAGCACTGCCTCATATCCAACACAGAAGAGAAATGAATTCTGTAGTCAGAATCCCTCTATCAAAAGCAGTGTCCAAAGCAGAAGAAATATTGAGCCTTGTAGGTCTCAAGAAAGTGGAATGGAAGGATTTCTCCCTAAGTGTGCAGCAAAGTGAGGAGAATGAGATGGTCAACATGTAGTAGAAAAAGTGGCTTGATTGGAATATGCGTTATTCTAAAGAGGCCAGTTAATTTGTACTTTTCCTCAAGACTAGACCCCATCTATTGTCCATGGAGGATTGAGACATTTTATCATCCAAGTACAACATGTACCTAGGTGTGAAAGCTGGACGTAGGCTTCTCTCAGGCAGTTGCCATCATACTTAATAAAATCCCTCTGGATGCTCACCAGGACATACAAGAGGAAAGTTATTGAAGTGACAGTATTCCACTGAGGAAGAACCCCATGTATTTCTAGTCACAAAAAGACACACACAGATATTCACCTCCCTTTGTGTCAATATCCTCATATACCCTTTAATCCAGAGGTTCATCCATCACATCTAACATTAGTTGCCCAGTCCTCATCCTCCTAGTTAAGTAGCAGAAAGTATGTTTGAACCATGCAGAAACTGAGGTTTCAGACCTATTTTTCATTTTGATTTACAAAAACTTCATTTCAGGTCAGTTCAGTATTAAACCATATTTTCCCATTGCCACATGGTAGTTTTAGTTCATGAGCCGGATGCCCATATTCTCCTATGAGGTAAATTATGTCTTCCACAAAGCACCAAATAAAGCTTATTCCCAGGGAGATCTACATTCAGAGACATAGCCCTCCAGGGAGCTTGCTCCACATGAAGAGGATGAGGGCCCAAATGACATCTCCCATTGCAAAAGGTGCTGACAGGAGAATGCTGTTTAAATGATTTATTAAATTAATTTGAAACAAAATATTTTGTATTTGTTCAACAAAATATTCTGATTTAATGTCTAAATTACCTCAAATAAAATAAAATGTTTACATTTTTTCTTTTAAAGTGAATTTTCTCCCTCCAAAATCAAGCTTTCCCATGGAAAGTTTAGACTTTGTGGGCCAGTATAAGGAACTCATCTGGTGGTGGGCATGATCACCTAGCAGTCCAATGAACTCAGACGGACCTAATGAACTCCTGTAAGTGACTGTCCTCCCTGACTGGACAGAAGGACCAACAAATCATCATTAAGCCTCAGAACAGCAGCCGCACAGCGGCTGCTGAATGCATTCCACAGCCACAGCAGCACCAGACCACTTCTTGTATTGGTGCCCTTGCTCCAGACTATGGTTGCTTCCACTCCAACTCTAGTTCCTAACCTCCTCAGAATTCCTGACTCCAGGCCGCCAACCATTGACTAAATCATAAATTTGGCTCATGTGGCTTTCTTGTATCATTCACAATAGTGTTTGAGTGGCCCAGTCTGAATCATGAACCTTTTATTTTCAATTTATTTAAATATTTATGGAAAATGAGCTCTTACAATTACAGAACTACAATGCAAACAGCAGGAAAGCACCCAGGTCTGTGCATGTGTTATTCCATTTGTAGAGACTCCATGGGGGCAAGCTTGCTTCTTCCATGCATTTCTGTTTCAAAACAAGCTATTTACACACAAGCTGACAAGCACAAACACTCAGACTAAAGAAAAAAAAAAGGAGGGAGTTGTCCCTCCACAGCAACCTGAGCAGTGAAAGTCAGATGAAGAGGGCCTTTCTGATTTTACATTTTTTTATTATTAACCATAGGAAAGCACCTTCCCTCAATAAAAAGCATTTTCAAGCAGAAATCTGTAAGATATTTTCAGACTTTTCTTGATGTTCACATTCAGCTTTAAAGAGTACTCCTCCAACAGTAGTTAGTTAAAATAAGCCCTGTAAAACATGAAGAGGTATGGGAACAGCTATGCTCCCTCTCATATTAATTCTCCATTTTTAAAATTATAATCCAGTGTAGTGAAATAATAGATGTTGAGACATAATTTTTAAAAATTCTCTACGATTTCATTTTAACACTTTATTTGCCACTGAACAAGCCCTTTAAGCTAAAGTTACTGAGCCTTTATAGATTTACACCATAGAACAGAGATCTTCATAGTCACTAGCTTAAATTTTGTGTCCACCTGGTTGGGGGGGGGGCAAAAGGTAGGGGTGTTGTTTTAGTTTTTATTAACTCATGCAAGATTTCACACACAGTTTTGAAAGGAATTTTTGCATGTTATACTATGACTTGACCAAATTGTGTCAGGCATTTTCTTTTAAAACTCATAATGTATGATATATAGACTATAGGTATTTCAAAAAAAAAAAAAAAAAAAAAGATGAGGGGGCATAAATCACATGTACTTGCTTGAAATTACATGTTTATTTCTATATATTTGAACTGATAACAAAATGAAGATTGGCACAGATGTGCTTGGTGGATGATGTCCTGATCCAAAGTTAGAATTTGAAGCTGGACTTTTGTATGTGCATTGATCTTGAATCAAAAGTTAAGTGGGCAGGAATCATGCAACAACAACTTTTCCCACAGTGCAATTTACCTCCTCACACAGATCTTTAAGGAAGCTGTACCTACATCTCCCCTTCTCACTAATTCCCAAAATTTTTTCTTAGGATAGAGGCTCACAGAATTTCTTCTATTTCCCAGGTCTTTGCGGGGACCTCCATTACTCCTTCCAGGAAGTGAACAGATTAATCCTCTGCTCTCCACCCGAATGCCTACATTGCTACTTGGGAACGATAGGTAGTCTGACAACCCACATGCAAGAAGCAGCACTCAGCACTACAATCTACTCTCCAATGTCCAAGTTGCTAAGTGAAACTACAAATCCCACTGCTGTCTTAGTGGAAACACTCCCTGTCTTCCATTCCCATTAAAAGAAGCCAATGGTTTGATCTGCTGCTGCCCAAAGAGGCAACAGGAGGATGCAGCCTGCCAGCCAGTGCCACAGTTGCAGGAGACGTCAGTGATGTAGGAGACTCTTAAGATGAAAAGAGTGCCACCAGGGAGGGCTGCACCTAATTTCTCCTTCCAAGTTTCAACATCAGAAAATGACTTTATTCCAGATTTTGATCCGAAGCCCAAGGTCTGATTCCAACTCTCATTTTGACCTCTCTCTAGCATTCTAGCTCAAACACAAAACATGGGCTTGATGCAGATAATCACCTGGTAAAATTCCAAGGCCTGTTTATGCAGGAGCTTAGGTCATTAGACGACCATAACAGCCCTTTCTGGCATTAATCAAACTGTGAATGGATCCCAAAAATTGTGGTGTGGTGCTACATTTTTTTTATTATTATTAATAAGCTATGGCTTTCTATAACAAACTCCATACGACTCTACACACCCAAGTGTGGTTTCAAGGTCTGCTATCTCTATAGTACTCTGTACTCTCACCATCTTCATTTGTAATTCTACTCCACACATCTCACTTTATACATTCTATTTCTTGGTCTTATAACACTCCTTCCCACCGCTGCCACCCAGTCCAAAAATTTAAATGCCAATTGGTATCAACCTTCAAGAAGTAGGCTTTAATTCTGAAGTAAAATCTTACTGAGTTAGTTTGGTGTATATTACCCTACCAAATTGTTGCTTTCTTACCCCCTTTTCAGGAGAAAAGGACTTATATTAATTACTGTATCGCTTGTCATGGATTACATTAGATATGGAATGATTTCACAAATCCACCAAATTCTGTAGTTGAAGCCAATAATTAACAAATCAAAGCACAGAGAAACAGTATTTCATGGTGACATTAATTCTTTCTGGTACCAAACCTCTCAATACATCCATGGCATAGTGTAGTAAAAAAGAGAAAAACTACAGTAGCTGATTTTCACTAGTATCACTTAAACTACTCTATTCTGTTTGTTTGTTTCTTCATTAAAATGTTTGAAACTTGCTGGGCACCATCAGCTGGTAAAATTAATGATTTGACAATCAGGGCAGGGTGGGAGGGAAGGGGCACTGTATGACTGAATGATAAAGGAAAACTTAATGAAGCTAAGTCCGCTCTGGAGGAGGTAAATGAATTCTTTACTTCTGTCTTTTCTGCAGAGGATGCAACGGAGAGTCCCATACCTAATCCAATCTTTTTAGGTGATAAATCTGAGGAACTGTTCTAGATTGATGTGTCAATAGAGGTGGTTTTGGAAGAAATAGATAAATTTAACAGTAATAAGTCATCAGAGCCAGATGGTGTTCCCCTGTGAAGGCTGAAGAACCTCAAATCTGAATTTTCAAAAGTACTAACTGTGATATGTAACCTATCATTTAAATAAGCTTCTGTGCCAGATACATAGAGAATAGCTAATATGACACCAATTTTTTAAAATAGGCTCCAAATGTTTTCCTGGCAATTACAAGTCAATAGTCTAATATCAGTAACAAGCAAACTGATGAAACTATAAGAAAGAACAGAATTATCAGACACATAGATGAACATGATTTGTTGGATAGAGCCAACATGACCTTTATAAAGGAAAATCATGCCTCACCAATCTATCAGAATTCTCTGAGGGGGTCAAATGTGGATGATGATTATTTGGAGATATAGTGCACTTGAACTTTCAGAAAGCCTTTGACAAAATCCCTCACCAAAGGCTTTTAAACAAAGCCACCACTCATAGCAAAGAGGAAAGGTCATCTCATAGATTGTTTAAATGACAGAAAATACAGTGTAGGAATACACCTCAGTTTTCAGAATGGACAGAGTTAAAGAGTGGTGTCACCACAGGGATCCATACCGGGACCAATGCAGCTCAATATATTTGTAAATTATCTGGAAAAAAGGGTAAATAGTGAGGTAAGAAAATCTGCAGACAACATGAAATTATTCAAGACAGTTGGCTAAATACAGAACAGACTATGAAGAGTTATAAAGAGATCTCACAACGCTGAGTGAACAGAAAACAAAATGGCAGATGAAATTCAATGTTGATGAATGCAATGTTATATCATTTGGAAGACAATCTCAACTAGACATAGAAAATGATCAAATCTAAATTAGCTGTTACCAGCCAAGGATAAGACCTTGGAGATACTGTGGATAGCACACTTCTCAATGTGCAGTGGCAACCAAAACATGTTAACAGAATGCTAGGAACCATTAGGAAAGGGATATATAACACAGAAAATATCACAGTGACATTATATAAATCCAAGGTATGTCCACATCTTGAATACTGTGTGCAATTCTGGTCACCCCATCTCAAAAAAAGATGTATTAGAATTAGAAAGGGTACAGAAAAGGACAACAAAAATGATTAAGGTACGTAATAGACTCTTTATGAGGAAAGACTTAAAAAAATGAGACTTTTCAGCCTAGAAAGACACCCCTAAAAGGGAATATGATAGAGGTCTACAAAATCCTGACTGATGTGAGGCAAGTAAGTATTATTTACTCCTTCATATAACCCAAGAGCCAAAGGTCACCCAATGAAAAAAAAAGAGGCCACAGATTTAAAAACAAAACAGAAGTATTTCTTCACACAGTACAGTCAACCCATGGAACTCATTGTTGGGGACATTATAAAGGCAAAAACTATAAAAGGGCTCAAGAAATAATTAGATACGTTTTGTGGATGAGAGGTCTGTCAATGGCAAATCAGTCAAGATGGGCAGTGATGCAGCAATCCCATGCTCTAAGTATTCCTGCTTTCTGACCAACACAAGCTAGAAGTGCATGGATCACTCGTTTATCATCTGTTCTTTCTCTCTCAAGCACCTGGGATGGCCATTGTCTGAAGACTGGATACAAAGCTAGATGGACCACTGGACTATTTGATATGGCCATTATTATGTTCTTAAAACAAAATATACAGGAGAGGGGTTTCAGGGGTTTTTTTGGTTTTTGTTTTTAATCTAAGTTCTTCTATAGATGAGAATGTCAATTAACTACTCTGCTTGAAGTGCTTCTGTATTTTTTTAAACCAGATTTCACTACAATACTTTCTTCTCATGTAGTCACAGTAAAATCAATGGAGCTATTGCTGTAGTAAAACCCTGTTCAATGGAAGAGTGAAATAATATGGCCTTAGTGAAAAATTCACTTTATTTTGATAGAACTATGTTCCAGACACCAACCTTGCAGCTAATGCCAATTCTTGCTGCAGTCAGACAGTGATATCTGTTACGTCTACTGTTGTTAGGCTGTAGATGCTACACTGGAATAGCAATACACTTCCTCAACTGAAAAACATCACATTCCAAATCTTAATGAACTTTGAGCATCTTTATGTGTGCCATGAAGCATTTATCCCTTGGGAGTTTCACAGTCAGTAATATGTCAGGCTGAATTCTTTTTATACTCCACTGAAACTCTGCACCAATTGTTAACAGTAAACCACAAAGAAAAAAAAAAAAGAGAGAGATGGCAAGTAGTTCACTTCAGCCCTGCTTACAGGTTTTATACAAATAATAGCAGAAGTTCAATATGCAATAATACAATTCAGCTAGGAGTTCATGATATTTGTCCTCTAACATAGAATCTTGGAGAAATTCTTAGAGGGAAAAATATTAAGAAAATTTAGGAAAGTTGTGTTATGTATGACTATGTCCTCCCCCACCACTATATCTGGAATTACAGAGACACTCTTAAGACTAGAGCTATCTACAATGCATCAGGTTATAACCTAAACAGCAGCCAAAACAAATACAATGTTGCCAGTAATCTGAAGAACACAAGAGAAAAGAAATGCTTAATATTCTCATAGTTCCACTAGCTAGCTAGTGCTCTCTCTCTCTCTCTCTCTCGTTCTCTCTCCCCCCCCCCAGAATACAAATGCAACAGAGACAGGTACACACACTTCTAAACGTTTACACATACACATCAAGCGTATACCTATAATGTGCACACACACGCACATGTACGCCTGTATATCAAAAGTAAATATGATCCAGTAACTGGGAACAAGTCGTAGTTCAATTCCTTGCTCTGCCCAAAACCTCATTTGCAGGCCCTGGGAAAGTCAGTCTGTCTATGCCAGAGTTCCCAGTCTGTAGAACTGGGATATTACTTCTTCCGAAACTCCTTTGACAAACACAGATCCACCATTGATCTGACCCCTCGTATGAAAGTTTCTACAGCTTATCACAGAGGAAACTCCTCATGAAAAAAAAAATCACAATTAGTTGATCACTGGCCACTCTTCTGAGAAGGGTGCATTTAAATCAAGTTATCAAATATAAATTGGAATAGGAAAACTGAATTGAACTGAATAAACTGAAATGAAAAAATTATTCCCTCTGAACCTACAGTGGAGGCTCCTAACAGCAGGTTTGGAACTTCAACAATTTCCAGTTCCAGGTGCTCAAGTACTGACTTCACAGATTCAGTGGTTTGTCTTTCTTTAAAACTTTGAAACCAAATACGTACTGCTGGAATATTTTTATTTTAAAATTATTATAAATTTCAATATCACCAGAATCCTCTAAATCTGTAATCATTCACCTTTTATCTGTGGACCATTTTTACAGATCATGGCAGATCCAAATTTTATATCTAGAATTCTGCAAACCTCTAACATACTCAGACCATTTCTGCAGATTACAGATTGGATGTTGATACAAATTGTGTGTCTATGCAGGGCTCTAAGTATAACTTTACCTAATTTCAAATTTAATTTAAAACAGGTCTTTTAATAAAAAGGAATTTAACTGAAACAAAAAAAAAATCAATTTTAAAAAAAGGAGTTGATTGTCCTGTATGCTGGTTCTCATGCTGTGAGGGACCTGGAGGTAAAGAGAGAAAGAGAGATTGTAGTGGGGGTCATGAAGGAGGACGAGAGAAAGAGTATTTCCCAACCCACAGAACTGAAAATCTTGAAGAACAGCTACAAACATGAAACTGGCTTTGCTCCACAAAGACAATTTTCCAATTTAGACATGCAATAAACCAAAAAAGAAAAACTTTGTGCAATAACTATGATTTAATGCAAGATTAATTTTGAGAAACCTTTCTCTCCACTGTATTCATTCATCTGCCCTTCAATATCTACAATAAGAATACCTAAAATTATTTTAATCTCACTTGCCTGCTTTTTTCATGATGTAATTCAACTCCTTCCACCTTCAAAAGCACATCTAGGTGTGTTCCTTAACTATTTACCCTGCACTTTAGGTGCCTTTTTAGCTTTTTTATGTTTGTCTTCCTTTTCATGAATTAGCTCTCTAAGTTCCATAGAAATGTAAGACTGGAAGGAACCTCAATATATTATTCAGCCCAGTGGTTGTCAAACTTTTTTATTCAGGACCCAGTACCCGACCCCTCTGCCATGCAGCGACCCTCCACTGGAAAAAGAGAGCTGCTACCGCCCGAAAACTGAATAGTGACCATAGCTGTAGGAGGACTGAGGCTCCCCCCTCCTGGAGCAGTGCAGGCCAGCTGTCTACAGGCAAGCCCATAGATATAACTGCATCTGCTCTGATCCCTCAGACAGAGACAGACATCTTAAGGATCTCTATCAAGCATTCTTGAAACTACACTATCCAGCTGGGGAAGTAAGAAAACAAATTGACAGAGCTAGACGGCTTCCCCGAAGTCATCTACTACAGGAGAGGCCCAAGAAAGAAAACAACAGAACACCACTAGTCACCACATACAACCCTCAAGTCAGACCTCTGCAACAGATCATTAAGGACCTACAGCCTACTCTAAAAGATGATTCCTCACTCTCTCAAGTGTTGGGAGACAACCTCTCCTTGCTTACAAGACAGCCACCTAATCTTAAACAGATACTCACCAGCAACTACAGGTCTAACAACAGAAACATTAAAGCAGGCACACACCCCTGCAACAAATCACGCTGCCAAGTCTGCCCACATATCTGCACAACAGATACCATCATAGGTCCTAATCAAGCCTGCTACTCCATCAAAGGCTCATTTACCTGCTCATCTACTCATGTGATCTATGCCATCATGTGCCAGAAATGCCAAAACACCTAATACATTGGACAAACAAGACGATTCCTGCGCAAAAGAATAAATAAACATAGAACTGATATCAGAAACCACAAAACAAAAAAACAAAAAAAAACCCAAACAAAAACAAAAAAACCCCACCAACAACAGTTGCTGAGCACTTCCATCTTTCTAATCACTCGATAAATGATTTGTTAATGACCATCGTCAGAGATTTGACTGGGACATCAAGACTTCAAAGAGAAACAGCTGAACTCAACTTAATATGCAAATTAAATTATGTGAAAGCAGAATTGAATCGAGACTATGGGTTTTTTTCCCCATTACAAAAGGTAATTTGACTTCAGGCTTCCCAGGGTTTGAACCTGACAACTGCTCTAATTTGCTGTTATTGTATGACCTGATCCTATGTTTTACACCCCCTTGCATTTATTTTCATTCCATTCTGTAAATTCACCCATCTTCGAAGTATCTGACGAAGTGGGATTTTCTCCCATGAAAGCTGATGCAAAAAATAAATCTGTTAGTCTTAAAGTGCGACATGACTCCTGGTTTTTGTGCTGGACTGGACTAACACAGCTATCCCTTTGGAAATGAGGAGAGTTTCTCCCACCCACACAGGTACTACACCTCCCTGTCTACATCAGGAGTTCAGTCAGTATATTTGTTACCACTCAAATGACTCATATTAATACAAATCTGTAGTGTAGACCAAGCCTCAGATTCACATATTAGTTGTTTAACCTTCATTTGTACAAACAGGCTTTGTAAAATTTGGTTAGTCTTCATCTGTTACATCTTTTCCCTTAAACAGTATCTAGTTTAGAATGCAGATTTGACTATATAGAGGTAACTAAATGTTCAAGAACTCAAAGTGAATCTATGACATATTTTTAAAAACATCAGACTATAAAAACCCTTATAATGAACAAGTTGAACAACTATGTTATGTTCACACCTAAACTGCATAGTCATACAATTAATGTTATTCCTCTAACTCTTCTCTTCCCTTGCCCCAAACCCTCCCTAATGTTTGTTAGTTTCACTTGTGTCTAATATTTTTACCACTGATACTCAGACCTCAGTGGTTCATGAGCCAAAAGTAAGGACTAACATTACCCAAAAGGGCCACAGTAGTGTGAGTGAATTGTTTCATTTACCAAAGTACAACTTAAACAATATGAGAGAAAATATTTAGTTTTATATACATATATTATTCTGACAGTAAACAAGTTAATCACTTAGTACAGTAGAATATCAGAGTTATAAACATCTCAGTAATGGAAGTTGTTCATTACTCTGCATCTGAAAAAAATAAATTGTTCTTTCAAAAGTTTATAATGGAACACTGACTTAAATACACCTTTGAAACTTTACTACGCAGGAAAAAGATGCTGCTGTTAACCATCTTAGTTTAAATGAAAGCAGCAAGGAAATGCTCTCCTTACCTTGCCAAAGCATTTTAAGCTTTCCCCTTTTTTAGTATTTTACATTTACCACAGCACTGCACTCCATTTGCTTTTTTTTTTTAAATCTCTGCTGCTGCCTAATTGTGTATTCCCAATTCCAAATCAGGTATGTAGTTGGTCAGTTTGTAACTCTGAGGTTCTACTGTACAAGTCGAAAACTTCTTTACTTAACTTAATAAAAGCATCCTGATTGGTTTAATTAAATCACAGGTTTAGTATCACGTGCTGCAAAGAGGTGCAAAACTTACATTAAAGATTTAGCCTCTCGCAGCTTGCGAGCTGAACATCTTTGATTTAGACCATAAACACGGGCAAGGACCAGGACCTTGCCTTTTCTGAATTGCTTAGAAAAACTCTGGGTGCAATAAATAACAACAACAAATAACAGCAACAACAGCAGCTATAATAAATGGAGATTACTTACTGTAACTAGAAGTTCTTTGAGATGTGTGATCCCTACCTGAATTACACATGTGGATGTGCATGCGCACCATAAGCCAGAGCCAAAAATGTTTGAAGCAGGATCTGTCAACCTGCATGTGTGTTGTGTGTTGGCCATGTGGTGCGTCCAAAGACTTACAATACTGAGTAGGTCAACACTCCCCCAGCTGAGGCTCAGAAAGTGCAGGTGGATTGCAGATAAAAGGTCAGCACACAGTGGATCTCGAAGGTAGGTAACATATGCTCCATAGCAGAGGTGTCTGGCTTAGGGTAAAAAGTTGGAATTGACTGGTCCAAAAATGGTGGTGTCATTAAGGGCAGTCAGAGACAATGGGGCTCTGCCATGAAGTTCCAGGCTGCAGGGCCAGGAGTTGACAGAGAAGTAAGAGAAGGAGGCTGCATGATCCCAGCTGATTTGTGCAACAGTGGGGAGCCCCCAGAAGGCAGAAAGCATATCTGCTGCAGATATGAGCCGAAATAGTCACAAAGATGTTTAGTCTTGTGCTCCACTTAATGTTTCTTCAGAGGGACTAGTGCTGCCAGATCATCACATGACTTGAACACTTTAACCTTTCTGATCACTCCATTGACAATTGTTAATAGCTATGCCCAAACAAGTGACCAACGAAGCAAGACTTCTAAGTGAAACTGCAAAACTGGAATTCATATGCAAATCTGACTGTGTGAAATCAGGCTTGAATAGGGACTTTATATTCTTTTCCCATTCCAACAGGTGATTTGTCCTCACCCTCCTCTATATGCTGTTCCCCAGTCTTTAAATCTTAACAATTGCTTTGATTTACTGTTACAGTGTGACCTGACCCTATAATTTACACTCACGTGCATTTATTTTCCTCTCATTCTGTAAGTTCTCCCAAAGCGTATGACAAAGTGAGATTTTTCTCCCATGGAAGCTCATATGATAAATAAATTTGTTAGTCTTTAAAAGTGCCACAGGACTCCTTGTTTGTTTCACATAACACTGCATTTAGAGGTGATCGCCTCTCAGGGACCTAAGGACTTCTTATGCCCATGACTGTGCTTCCTATGAGCATAGTGGGGTTTTCCCAGTGCCATTCTGGCAGGAGAAGCATTCATCAGTGGAGAGACTGAGCACTCTGTTGGGTCTACCATTGCCATGTTCAAGTTTGCATAAGGGCACATCGCTTCCTCTGGAACATGCTTATGAAGCCCGAGTTATCAAGCCTCACGGATCCACAGCAGGCATCAGATGGACTAATGAGGGATGATGTGAGCTTCCCCAAGGCAGTAAAGACTATGTTGGCACTCACTGCTCACCAAGGAGAACAGGCATGAAGAATAGTTCTTAAAACCTGTTTGTTGGGGTATAGTCCCCCATAACAGGTAATATGTCCCACACAGGGACAAACAACAGGACTATATTATGACTATTAACCATCAAGTTACTAATAAAAAACTACATAGAACAGTCTATATACTATGCAGTTCAAAAAAAATGCTCATGTGGCAGTAAAAAGGAACTTAAGGGGTGTTTACTTGTGCAGCCTCATTACAGCTTGGATGCACCATGTGGCTATGCATCTCTCTCTCTCTATTTACGTATTGAAAAGTACATAATACAATCAGGTCACAATCCAGATTGGGACTGCTAGGTGTTGCTGTAATATAAACATTGTATAACTGTAATAAATACACGTTTACTGATCATCTCAGGTGATGAACACGAGTCACCTTCAGAGGAAGTGGAGCAAACACCAGGGTTTATTGCCAGGAACAAAAAAAACAAAAAAACCAAAAAATATCCTTAAGAACAGGGCATATTCACAGGGAATAGCAAGTTTTAGATGGTTTTACACAGATATTTTGCTCCTTCTACTTGGAGAATTGCCTATGAAACACCCACAGCACCCTAAGCAGAAGAATGCCTGTTTCACTTAGAATATTGTTCAATTAATTATTTCAGTGCCCTATTCTAATAATTGTGTCTTTGTGATAAAGAGACAGACTATCAAGTAAACATGAAGTCCCAGTAAGACTATAAGGATCAACCTCAACATTTATGATATATTTAATAACATTAAAAATTTAAATTAAAAATATTTAGCACACTAGCCAACATAAAACACTTGCTGTCATTGTTTTAACACAACACAGGCCAAGAGCAACTAAAGTTACACTAATGTATTCATTAAAATAGGTTAAGTTAAGAAAGGAGCATAGTTCTTTAATTTGATGTGTGCTTGCTTTTTATTGGGTTGGGGGGGGGCTGTTTTTGTTTGTAACTTAGGCTGGTCTACTGCAAGCATCAAATGCATAATGCATTCTACAAAGTGGGAAAGGAAAGTAGATTGGTAAAGAGAGGCCCATGGTGGAATACTGGGATTCAGAGCAAAAGTAAGTTGAATTAGTGTTAGTTATAAAAATATTGGGGAAGATGTACGGTGTTTTCTTAATATTATTTTAAATACACTATGCCTGTTTCGCCTTCCCTGAGGCTTATTGAATAATCATACACTTGACTCAGTGGAGCATAATTTAAAATTGCTTACTGGCTGGCTGCTACAGTGTCTGTCCACTGTTTAATCAGTCAGTCATGAACACTGAAATAGGCTGCTACACTCCTGAATTTAAGAAGTCATTGGTTTAGCATCAGAAAGGTGATGAAAAGCAACCATATTGGCTGTGATTCTCTGAATCTTTAAGCACTTGGCTACTGTGACCTGGGAGGTAGAGGAAAGCGACTGCAAGGTTTTACTCACTCGAAGGAGGGTTTCTAAGCAACCTTGCACAGCTGAGTAGCCTCAAGCAACTGGAACAATGGCTAATACTGGCAGGGCTCCATTAAAGGAAGCTTGCACCAGCAGCATTGTATTCCTACCACCAGTGGTTATAAACATGAGCTACATTAAATAGGATAACAAGCGACAGGAAAACAAACCTGGATACGGGGTGACATGAGGTGTGAGCAGCCTGCATATTTTTGGTCCTGTTTTAAACTACTGTTCTTAGCTGTAGCATTAAATACAAAGAATGATTTTACAAAACTTGTATCTTAACACATACAGATTTGGCCCTTTTCCTGTAAATTAAATGATTGAAATAAATTAAGATTTTTCCAAACTATACTCTGGAAAAAAAACAACATATGACCTGTTTGCAGTGGTGGGATGTTTGTTGTGGCTTGGGGTTTTGTTTGTTTGTTTTGTTATTTTGGTTTGGCGGGGGGGGTTGGCATGACTGGTAAGCTCGGGCAAGAAAGTTATTCATCTTTCTTGTTTAGATACCAAAACATCTTTTAAAAATAAGTTTTAGATCTTTAACAAGATATTTTATGGTAATTCTCACAAAAATTTTTCACACTCTTCCTACTCTGGGGTGGGAGAGATTTTTGCTTTTCTGCTTTTAATCAAAACAAAACAAAAAATATCAGCAATTAATCAAAGTTTTCAAAACTTATTCTGCCAGGCTGAATAATTTGGGGGGGGGGGCACGAAGGTAGTTTATGGTGGCTACAGACTAGCCCAGTGTTTCCCAACTGTTGTCCCCTCAGGCGTGAACAAGTGTGCCATGGAGTTTTTTTAAAACACTACTCAGAGTTCTGGATTCGCTCATGAATATTCATAAGTTCATTTTTTGGAGACCATATGGCACAGTGCCTCAAAATAATTAAATATATCAAGGTGTGCCATGGCAGAGAAGAGGTTGGGAACCACGGCACTAGCCATCTATAGCTGTGTACTACAGCGACCAGATGTGTATTTTATAAGGACTGTTCCAATATTCAGGGATTTCTCTTACACAGGTGCCTATTACCACCCAACCCATTTTGATTTTTCATACTTACTATCAGGTCTGTGTTGTGTGTCCAGAGAAGGTAGAAGGGGAAACACATTTGTTTATCAGGTAATGTTCATTTGTTTCAAAGGGACAAACTGGTATTTCCCCTTTCAGTGCTAGTTCATCCTCTTTAAGATTACCATTGTTTTATGAAATATCTACAAAATTTAATTAACCACCTTATTATTTTAGTCAGTGTATTCAATATTCAATTTATTCCACTATGTAGAGCACTGTAATGAAAAACTCATTCCTAACCATATTTTAGGACCTGTTATTTGCATACCATGAAGACTCATTTTTGCTGCTTTTTAAGTCTAATGTAAACAAAAACAAATCACAATTTCTGCTTTAACTGAAAATTTTGCATATAAAAATATTCCTCTGTAAAATAGCTTAATTCCTTTCTTCACTCACTAGGGGAGGTAATATTTTAGCAAGTTTGAGTTACATAATCTGAAAGATGACCTCTTTCATTGGCATGTTATGCATTTAAGACAGAAGTATGCTTTAAAAGCAAGCACCCATACAATATTTAAATAATTTTCTACATATACTTTACCACAAATACAGAAAAGGAACATTACACCTTCAAAGAAATAACTATGGCAACTCTGCATGCAATTTTAGTATTATCATTGCATCATTTAATTAGTGCACAGTGTGGCGTTTATGTCACAAGTTCATGGGTGCTATGTTTGTCAAGAAAAAGCATAATGAATCTTTCTTGTTTTTGTGTCACACTTGTCTGAAAAGTCAGGCCAGAAACAATAAATGATATACTTCTATGAAAGAGCTTAAAAAGGGGGGGGGGAGAATTCTGTAATTAAACATACCTCTCTAAATGAAAGAAAAACAGACATTGTCATACATTCAAACTCAAAAAACCTGAAGGACACAAAATTGCTATTTTCTACGCTACAATTGGCTTGAGTAATCTATACCTAAATCATATCAATTTACAGGACAGGGCTGAAGAATTGTCTGTTTACTAGGAGAAGAGGTGTTAAACAGTATGATTTAATATTCATTCAGCCAGAAGAAATGCATTACCTCAAGCCGCGTAACTCTGATAATTACACACTCCTTGCCACGCAATTTTTGAAAGTTCATTGGATTTATTTAAAATCTTGTGAGGTTGACACAATTCATCTAACCATAACTTTCCAACATTAATAAATATCCAAGTGAGAACATATCAAATATTTCACATAAAGCTTTAGAACTGCAATTACATTGAGTAAAAACAGAGCCTACTTTCGAACACATTCAAAAGGTATGCAAAATGAATTCTGCTTCATTACATTAGTCGAGTGGGATATTTTGCCCTCTCCAAAATAAAGGTGCCTGTTTATTCTGTTGCCATATTACAGCAGATGGTGATAATACATAATTAGATTTAGTAGTCTTGGTTCACTCAGATCAATTTCTATAGTTTCTGACATCATTTAACCATTTAGATTGTTTGCAAACCCTATTTAATACAGAGAAAAGATATTTACATCAAGCTGTGACCATTCAGGCAAAAAAGCTTAACAATTTAAAATTAATGTGTAGCAAAGGATATAAATTATTGTATTAGAAAATTTAATTTGCAATACATTTGTCTTCATCTTAAAAAAATCTTGCCTCTAAACTTGAGATACTGGACTTATTTTTAGTGCACCTTTCAGTAAATGCACAGGGCTATTGCACAGACATTTTCTCCTTCACCCTTGGATGTCTAATCAGTCCAGAACCCAGATTAGGACTGTCAGATTGTGTCAGGAGTTTACAGTGAGTGCTCACTAGAGTGCCTTTAATCCTCCAAGGTTTGCTCAAAATGTCACAACCATCTGGAGGAAAAGGCAGCTCCCTGCTAGGTTGCACTGACCACAAATTAGCTTCTAAAGAGAAAGATGACAAAAAAAGCAAAGCAATTGGTAAATATTTGATTTTTCTTTTCTCAGCAAGTGAAACAAAACTACTTTTGGTGTCCTGAACCAAAGTACACTTCATGATAACTACTGAAAATTACTAGAAGGCACTTGTGTACAAACAGGCACAGGGGGAAGATTCTTTAGGATAAATAATAAACATTAACACCTCATAAAATTAAAACTTCATCCTAAATACTTCTTATTGTTTATTTGTATTATAGAATTGGTCAAGGGACCAAAGCTGGGTTGGGATTCTATTGTGCTGGGAGTTGTACAAACCACAAAAGATGACAATCCATGTGTCCTATAGTTTATGACCTACTCTTCTTAATAATTTAGGGACACTCAAATACACTATGGCACTTTAAACATTAACTTTACTTGTAATGTTTAGCAAAATCAAGAGTTTTACGTGGTCCGATCAACTTTAAACAACAGTGGCACAGCAGTTTTGCTTTTAAAAGAAGAAGACAGGTATGTAGCAAGTTACAGTGCTACAAATTCTCACACAAACAGCGATGAGGTTTGTGGATTTGTGAATTTTTCTTTTTTATTCCTGCCGCCTATAAAAAATCTGGATCTAGTTCCCTCTCCCCCAGTTTTAGGAGGTACACAATTAACCCTCATCTCTAAGGAAAGCCATTTCCCCTGTCTGGTGTGGACAAGACTGTGAAACCAGCTGCATCCCATTCTTTACATTACTGCATCTATAGTCACACTTAAAAATAGGTAACATTACCTGTGTTTAGAGGCAAAGTCATCCGCTTAAACTGGTTTTGAGTATTTCATTTTAAACTAAATAAAAACAGAGAAATAAGAAGGAATAGAGGCATTTTGGTTCTAAAGATAAAAATCATTGCTACACTTGTTAAAATGTCTTGCATTCCTTTCATTACTTCCTGCCATTCATGTCCACACAACATTTCATGGTTTGAAAGTCATTAAGAGAATGTGAAAATGCTTACCACCACCAAGAAGCTTCAGACTACCATCATTAAAGCTGGGAGAGCTATTTGCAATGAACAAGTCCTCTTCCAAATTCAAACATGTCATCCTATTAATAAAATATCTGTGACTAGACTCATTTTTACAAGGTTACGCTTCACTGTGAAGAAACACACAACTTTACCGTAACTCTATATATATTCGCTTTCTCTTATATTCATACTATGCAACTAGAATTGTGGTGCTGAGTGTGTTCCCTGATTGGTTGGCTGAAACATCATAAACAAAAGTTCCAAAAGGGCAGCCGTGTTAGTCTAGTAAAGCAAAAAATGCAATGAGTCTTGTGGCACAAAGACTAACATATTTATCACATAAGCTTTTGTGAGAGAAAATCCCGCTTTGTCAGACGCTTTGAAGAGAGAGCTCTCTCTTCAAAGCGTCTGACAAAGTGCAATTTTCTCCCACGAAAGCTCATGCGATAAATAAATCTGTTAGGCTATGTTCACACGTAAACTGTTATTTTGAAATGAGTTATTTTGAAATAAAGTCCTTATTTTGAAATAAGTTAATTCAAATTAAGAAAATGTTAATTTGAATTAAGAGAAAAGCTCAAAGCAAAATGGCATGTCCAAAGACAGGACGGGGAGCCCCATGGGAGGTGTGGCAACATGTCCCCCTCCCTGGGCCATGCCCCCACCCAATAAAGGCTAAAAGAAAGGCACCCTGGGAAGGAGAAGGGCAGAAGTGTTATTTTGAAATAATGGTTATTTCTAAATAGCACGTCCAAACATCGTTGTTTCAAAACAACAGCTATTTCAGTTTCATGTGAGCTTTTACTGTTTTGAAACAAAAGTCATTATTTCAAAACAATGGGTCCCGTTGTTTCAGAATAATAGAACATTGTCTGGACATAAGAGATTTTATTTTGAAACAACGGCTGTTTTAAGGCCACAAGACTCCTTGCTTTTTTGTCATAAACAAAAGGTGAACACTTTTGTTATCAACTGCAAAAACGTTTCACTCTGTAGTGACCTTCTTTGCACATGACTATAACCTGTTTACTTAAAAACTAATGATTTCTCAAATTTCATATGATCAAAAAAAAAATCCATCTGCACTACAGTTCACAGAAAAGCAAAACTAACAAGAATATGAACTTCTCACGACAAACATAGCTTTTTATACACAACCAGTACCCATGGACCTTAAAAATATTTTCAGAATATGCAAGAATATTCTAACAGTTTCTGTTCAGCTTTAATCAACATTAAGCTAGATCTATTTTACTTTCCATTTGATCTCTGCCTTTGATATCCATGCTGCCAAAACTGCCAACTTTAAAGCCACAGAAGATGATGTTTCATATCCCAAATAATGACAATGATGTTTCAGAGAGCTCAGGTAGGTGAAGCAATGTTAGTGAACAACCTACTCAAAAAGCTTGTACCACTTTTCACCAACAGAAGTTGGAAGGTTGATCAGATAATGTTTTTGTGTTGGTCCATCTCTCATCTCTTGGAACCAAGGCAACTACACCACCACCAGCACAAATCATGTTTTACATATTCTATATATATTTTTAATAAACTATAGATTATAATTTGGTATTTTAATTTTTGACACATCCTTATTACCTAATCTGTTCATTCAGAATACTTTGCAAAACACTATTTTCTTTCTCACTGTAATCATATTATTTGGTAATAGTAATAAAATGAAGTATGCCACTTGCATTCCTTGCAATGTCATATTCTTAAAGAAAATTTACTCTCAAAAAATCCATTAAGTTTTGCCCCAAAACTGTTATTCTAAAAAGTCTGAAAATATCACCTGAATTTTAAACATAAGTGAGAACTCTTGGAATTTTAACAGACCTCATTAAATTAACAGAGAAGAAAGGAATTTTACCATTTTCCCCTTAATATGGTCACAAAGACATTAGTTTGGCTAGCCTTATGTCTTACTTTTCCAAAAATCTGCTTCATTTGTTTTCATTACCCTTTTAAAGGAAAACAAATGGACCTATGCTTAAAGACATCAAGTGTAAGAGAACAATTGACACATTTTCAGCATATAATGTGCAAAAAATTGAAGGTATACAGTATCACTTGTTACCCGTGAACAAACGGTGACAAAATGCAGAACTGTTACGATGGTTCTTCTTAAGTTTTCCTACTTGTACCTCCATATCACTCAATATTGCATGTCGTGCAGAGCGTACACCAAGACAAAATCATGTAATGAAAATTAATTTACATTTAGTCTACTACACTCTCACTTCAGTTCACTTAGTGAAATTTGAAGCATTGGAGAAATGCATATAGAGTCCAATGTAGGATTAAAAGGCTAATCAGTGAGATTTTCAGCAGTAAAAAACACTCAAATGGATAAATCTCATACATTTCCATCTTGCAGCCATTTATTTTAATGGAAATATCGTTTTCCCAATTTGACATATTTACATATCCACAAGCTCTAGGTACCTTAAATATAAAATCACTTAGGGTCTATTTTTCACCATTAAGCCAGAAAAATAAAAAGCTACCAAACACACACCTATGAAGTATTAATAAAACCAACACAGAAAAGGACAAGTAATAAATTGTCAACAGAGCATAGAACATGTATAAAATATCCATTAACCTAATAAAAAAGCAAAACAAGTACAAACATTTTCTAAACAAGTAGCAATTTAGCAAGGTTGTTTGGAGAAAACAACATTTATAAACTGAGCTATAGCAATGGGTATTTAAGTTGTGCAAATAATTTGCTAAGTACCACTATAACATCGGGGTTCAATCAATCGCTAGGAAGCTAGAAGAAAAATGACAGAGCACAAAAAGAAAAATCACACAGATGTCAGTGCTCTCTGCCTGTATTTTGCCAGAAGCAAGTGGTAGACTACTCAACGAACAATAGCAGATGTATTGCCATTTCAATCCTAGAAAAAAAATTAAAAAGATAAGTGATATAAAAAAGGCACAGCCCAAGATTACAATAGACACCTGTCATGTTAAGAAAAAGGTATGTGCCAAGGAAGTTTATACCAGCTTTTCCACTAGAAATGTCAAAATGTAAAGTCGGTTAACTTTTGTACGAGTCCATTGTTTCAAAGTGACTACTAAAGGCAAATTCACATACAATGTATAGAGCAAAGTATATTAAAAACAATATATTCAATAAGTATGTTTTACTACATATACACAGAAAGTTCTTTTTTCACAGTGTCTTAAGTAGTGTCTTTAAACATTTTCCAACCAGCTCAGACTATTAGAGGTGTTGCTGGCAGACCAGATGCCAGCTCATGTCGAGGCGCCCAGGCCTCATAGAACACTGACAAACACATGGCTAGAAACTAGTCTGTCTCACCTGTACATCAGTATTAAGATAGGTACTGGACCTGTATCAATATGTCCAGTGTTTAGACTTTATGAAATACTTTTAAACTGCTGTATGCATTAATATTTCTATAACCTCGATAACGCATGCAATAGAAACCGAAAATGTTACTATTAAAAGTCAAAGTCAACTCTCCAGCACTCATAGCATGACCAAGTACTCTCTTAAACTATCCCTGACAGGTGCTTGTCTAAACTGCTCTTAAACACTTTCAGTGATGGAGATTCCACAACCTGCCTATGCAGCTTTTTCCAGTGGTTAAATCACCCTGACAGGAATTTTTTCCTAATGTCCAACCTAAAACTGCCTTGTTGTAACCTAAACCCGTGGCTTCTTATCCTATCATCAGTAGTTAAGGAGAAAAGTTTTTCTCCCTCCTCCTTGTGACAACCTCTTAGGTACTTAAAAACTGTTATCATGCCCCCTTTCAGTCTCCTCTTTCCTAGACTAAACAAACCCAGCTCTTTCGATCTTCCCTCATAAGTCAAGTGTTCCTGACCTCTAATCATTCATGCTGACAAATTAGAGAAAGTCCAGAGAAAAGCAACAACTTTCCTGAAGTGAGGAGCCTAGAACTGACACAATACTCCAGTTGAGGCCTAATCAGAGCCAAGTAGAGTGGAAGGATTACTTCTCATGTCTTACTTACAATACTCTCATTAATACATCCCAGAATGGTGTTTGCTTTTCAGGTTGTGATCCACTATGACACCCAGATCCCTTTCTACAGAATTCCTTGCTAGGCAGTCATTCCCCATTTTGTATATGTGGAACAGATTGTTCTTTCCTAAGTGGAGTACTTTATACTTGTCTTTATCAAATTTCATACTGTTTACCTCAGACCATTTCACCAGTTTGCCCAAATCACATTGATCCTATCCTCCAAGGACCTGCAACCCCTCCCAGCTTGGTAACATCAGCGAACTTTATAACCGTACTCTCGATGCCATCACATAAATCATTGATAAAAATTTTGAACAGAACCGGACCCAGAACTGATTCCTGCAGCATCCCATTCATTATGCCATTCCAGCATGACTGTAAACCACCGATAACTACTCTCTAGGAGTGGTTATCCAGCCAATTTTTCACCCATCTTATAGCAGCTCCATCCAGGCCATATTTCCCAAGTTTGTTAATGAGCAGGTGATGCAAGACCATATTGTAAGCCTTACTAAAATCTAGATACACCCCATCTACTGCTTCACCTATATCCACAAGGCTTGTTACCCCATCATAGAGACCTATTTGGTTGCTTTGAGACAATTTGTTCCTGACAAATCCATGCTGACTATCACTTAGCACCTTATTCTCTTCTAGATGCTTGCTAATAGATTCCTTAATTATTTGCTCCATTACTTTTCCTGGTACAGGGGTTAAGCTGGTCTATAATACCCTGGGTTGCCCTTATTTCCCATATTTATAGATGGCACTATCTTTGTTCTTTTTCACTCTTCCAGGTCTTCTCCAGTCTTCCATGATTTTCAAAGATAATAGACAATGGTCCATATCTCCTGAGCCAGCTCCTTGAGTACTCTGGCATGCATATCATCAGACCCTAGTGACTTGAAGACATCTAACTTGTCTAGGTAATTAATTTATTCTTTCCATATTTTAGCTTTTGACCCTGTCCAATTTTTACCACCCTTCCCTACATCAGATATACACTCACCACCAACCTTCTTGGTGAAGACTGAAATGAAGAAATCATTTAGTTCCTCTGCCATTTCCACATTTTCTGTTACTGTTTTTCCCTCTTTGAGTAACGGACTGCCCTTGTTCTTTCTTATTTCTAACTTAATTTGTTTATTTGCTTGTTACCCTGTATACCTTCAGCTAGTTTGATCTAAGTCTGCCTTGGCCTTTCTGATTTTTCCCCTCCATAACTTATTTGTTTATAGTCATCACTATAATGTAATACTTAATTGGTATATAACTGTAACGTGTTTGTTCTCAAACTAACTCAAAACAGGAAACAAAACTTCACTTAACACAAAATGCTGGACTCCTACAGAAGGTGTTGTTATTTCCTGCCCATTAGACTGAATCCAAACCAGCCATTGTGGAACACAAATTTTGTTTACTTATTTTCCCACAACCCTGAAGACGGTATAAGCCCAAGACCTCATTCCATCACAGTCTGAATGCTTGAAGAAGAGAATAAAAATGCCTGTTAAGAAGAACTTGACTCCTCTGCTACTTGATCTCTAATGGACAAGGATTTTTAAGCATATGCAGTGAGCCCCCAACTGTTCGGCCTGGATTAGCCCCAAAGGATATGCAAAGTCTGCTTACTACAGAAGTTGCTATTACTTTCTGAAACCTGATTAACTCATTTGAGTATGTATGCTTACCTGCCTCAACCTTGTAAGTAACTCATTTCTCTTTCGTAGAAAATAAACCCTGCATAGTAGCCAGTTCCATAGTAAATTAAGTGTTTGTTCAGGTGAGTAAAGGCACATTCTGAGACAACAGAAGACTTTTCCACCACACAACTTCTGAATTTGTTTTTACCTCTCAACTCTCAGTAACTATTCCTTAACGACTTATACGTACGTTGATGAGGTAATTATCTGTGCCTATTAAATAACTACGCTATTACTGCTTCATGCAGTAAACCAAGCTGATGGTAGAGTCACAAAATACTTAATTGCTTCTTTGCATATTGATGCTAAAAATAATCATTTAATCCTTGTTGACTTTTGAAAACATTAATGTTCTTTAACATTTAGCCTCTTTCTGATACCCTAGGAAAAACAAATGCACTGATTGTTTAAATAAGAATAATTCTCAATGTTATATTTCAGCACAACCATTCTATAATTAATGTTAGGTGAATACATTAGACTACAAGCCAACGAACCAAACAAATTATTACACAGTGCAGATTTTAAATTTCCCCATTCCTCATGTTTAACATACAGTTTAAGAATTAATTTTTCCAACTAGTTATTATACTACTTCCTCATGCTCACCACAATGCTGTGCTATGCTCAAATCTTATTCATTTTCTAAACCTAATTACTTGCATTTTAAATAGAAAGACCCTTTGGCAAACAAAAACAAACATACCAGTGAGACTACATTTCCCTAGAGATCTATAGAAAAGATGGCAAAGGTGTCCAAATGTCAAGTCATTAAGACTGGTTTATGTCTGGTCTTCAATTTAGCAACCACAACTATAGGGAGAAACAAAAGATAGGGGGACAAACACATGGAAGTGCTGAACCATTTTCACTTTATGTAATATAGCAGGATAAATAAAATTAAGACTAATTGGCATAAGTTTTAATTTAGTCCTTACATGCTGTCCACACTATAGTTACTTACTATTAAAGTAAAAATAAGTTGCTGGTATGGTTCTAGTATAGCTTCTGTGATGTGTGTGGCAGACACTGAGATCCAGGTAGCATTTACAGCAATTATACCATCAAAAATATCTTTTTAGAAGAAATAATATAAACACAGTTACTACAACAAGAAAAGTCTCTTTCTATAACAGGTCAAGAAAACAATGAACGTGAACTCTGAATTAACTGGATTTATCACATTCAGTTTTGGAATAAATTTCCACATCCCTTTCTTGCATTTTATCTTAAATTACTGATACGGTCTCTCAACTTTAACTTTATCTTATCATAGTTTTTGTACGAGAACATCCATCTGGAAGAACTGTCAAATATAGACAAGAGATCTATCCATATCACCAAAGCTACCTGACAAAAACCAGCTTGCATCTGAAACAAAAAGGGATATTTTATATTGTGATATTTGAATGCACAGTAAAATGAGGGAACCAGGGGATGTTTTCTTGTAAATGTAAGCCAACTGACAGTAAGATGCATATCACTAATGTACAAGGAGCATTAATATTTAATTTGTAGTCAATGTCATTCCTTCTGCATGCTGGAATAAGCTGCATAGAATTGTGCATTTCTTGGTGTTCATTCATTTTAGCAAGCATGGAAGAAAAAAAATACCAAAAACAGGCTGTAAGAAGGCAAGAGGGGCTCCTTTATATAAGGAGGCAAAATGGCCGCCCTTATTGAAGGAGGCAAGATGGCCTCTTTCAAAGATAGGCAGCCGGGGCTGCCCCACCCCTAATGGGGCAGAGCCAGGGTCAGGGAGTATTAAAGGCAGGCCCTGGTGCTCAGGTGGGGTTTGGCAGCCGAAGGGGAAGGAGATGCCTCTGTTTCCTCCGCAGGCCCAGCAGGAGACCTGGCCAGTTGAGAACTTACCGAAGCCCTGGGAATCAGATCGCTGCCTGGATCCACCAGCAACATCCTCGCCGGAGACTTGGCCTGCTGAGAACTTACCGGTGCCCTGGGGACAAGATGGCCGCTTGGACTTATCGGCCATGAAAGGACCAGGGATACCGCCTCAAGGGACCACTCTCACAAGGTTCCTGGACCTACCTATGCCACAGATAGCACCTGTTGTCCTGTCCACCTTCTGTGGCTTAAAGGAGCTTCCCTTGAACAATGAGGGCTGCCCCGAGAAGGCTGGGTGTGACTTGGAGGAGCTACCCTTGGCAGAAAACCTACCCAGCTTGTTGATCCTGCAACATTCTGATGAGGACCATGAGGAGTCCAAGAACCTGCCTCTAGCCCACTATATGGAGGATCAGGTACCTCGGGTCACACGGGCCAGGGGTGAAACAAGGACTCAGAGTCCTGGGGCAGCAGAGGCTGAGCCCGGGGATAAACTGGCATGTTGTGGACAGGACCCCGCCAGTCCCCTACACAACTATGAGACTCAGCATCAGGACCTGGGCTGGGACACAGTGGAGTTGGGGTGGTCTCTGACCTCTCAGCTCCCCACTTCCGAGTGCCTGCTGGATGCTTCTCCCTGCAGCCCCTAGCAACCCACTTGTTCTCCCCTCTTTTGTCTTTGCCTCCTACAGACTATAATATTTAACTGCCTGCCCTGCTGCTGGGCTAGGAACAGTAGTACAGAGTATAATATTTAACTGCCTGCCCTTCTACCTGGCCTGAGGCAGTAGTACTTGGTCATTGCCTCATTTGATAAGCAAGGCAGTAAACAACAGTGACCAGACGCCCTACTAGGAGGCTTGGGCGTCCTGTCTTACACAGGCAAATAGGAGTAAAGCAATCCTGTTGATGTAACTCATCTGATTCTGTGAATTATAGTGGGAAAATACACTAGCTAGAAAGAGCAGTATGAAAATGATTCTTCTTAGACATACAGATCATCATGAATTAGAAGTGAATTCTCATATTTTTAAATTAAACCAACTGGATGCTAAATTAGTTTGTTCCTCTACCCACCCTTCCATGCACAAAAACCATAATCCGTAATCAAGTGATGGGCTTGTTTATATTGACAGTTCCTTCTAGAATAGCCTCACGGATAGTGAATTCTTCTTGAGTTTTGATTTCAGGAAATAAGAACAGACGCCACAGTATGGACTGGCCAAAAGATACATTACACTGGTCTAAAATTAAACTTCCCTGGTAAGTAGATATTATCCACACTAAAGAGTGCAACAGATACTAATACATCACAAAACAGGAAAATCAAAATGGAGGTAAAGGGCAAGGAAATGGGGAGGAGAAGAGAAGAATAAAGGAAAACTGCAGATTCTGATAAAATTGGACAAAATTGAGAATTCTGGGTGCCCTACATGTGGTTACAATTATAGCAATTTGCGTAAAACTTTTGGGGTTGGCAGAATTTAAGTTTTGGGTTTTTTTAAAAAACTTCAACACAATATCAATTTTTAAGATTTCTAGATTTTTCACAGCTGGGGCCTCAGACAATATTTCATGATAGTAGACAAATTCAAAAAGTTAGTTATAACTATTAAAAACACAAAAATTGTCAGCATCTATGTCAAAATATACAAAGTAAAATATCCTTAAATCAAACTGATAATTTCATAAGTATAACTTTCCTTACTTTGCCTATCTGTAAATTTCAACTACTATTAATGGAAATATTTTTCCTTCATTTTGTGGATGTACAGTGAAATCAATGTTTATCAACATTTGATGATAAAAATTTAATTCTTTTAAAGTCCAAATATCAGGTTGTCAGGTGAATGTTAGATTCCACTAGGATCTTCTGTTTTATTTTTAGGACTTCACATTACAAAGAGTGACTGATCTTTGCAACAATACATCAGCAAACCCTTATTTTATGGCACAGAGGCAGAAAGAAACAATATGCTTTTCCTATAATTACAACTCTCTCAGATGACTACAATCAAAAGTGTATTGCAAAATTAAAATTTCAGACTGGATGAAAATTCCTGATTTTATCCATTTGCTACACCACTGCTGCCAATTCCTGTCTATAGAGAATGATCAATGCCAAAAATGTTTGTATGTCCAATATTAAGTGCACACAATAAAATACTAATATTTAAACTAGGAGGAAGTTATAACACAAATGGACAAAACTTAGGATATTCAACATGACAGCTAACACTGAATCTTAACTGATACTGTAACAGTATGGGAAAAAAGGAGACACACAACAACAGGCTGAAGGATCATGAGCTAGAGAAGGAAAGCTGGCACTTGGGCTCAGAATGTCTTCACTTGTCAATTTAGTTACTGTAACCATTCTTTATCTGTTCCAGTCTGAGAATAAGAAAACCTTGGACTGAGTAATCACAAGACATCTTTATTCAGTATAGTTAAGAATTGACCGACAGACCAGAAAAGCAAATTGTGGGGTATTTAAAACACGCACAGAGACAGAGCACTAAAAAAGCATTAGTATGAAGACGACCTAAGAAAGCCTCAACTATTCTACAATTAAGATAAAAAGAGACCTCCAGTTCCTCTGAAAGAGGAGCTTAATAGTGTCCTCTGATAAGGTGGTCAAAAAAATATTTTGACCTTTTTCTGGCAAACGGAAATCTTGGAAAGCAATCAAGAATCTTCAGAGAGTTAATGGATTTAGAAGCTTTACATGAACAAGAAAAATCATCTTGTTTCAGTCAGACTGGCCAGACACCACCATTTCTCCAATACTCATACTATTTTGTTCTAGTAGTTAATTATGCCTTTAAGGTTTGATTGTGCCTTAATAGGCATAAAAGTTTGCACTGAGAGGTTACAGCTTGCTGGGGCAGCTCTGCAACAGGAACCCCTGAAGGAATTCCTGCTGATTCAGGCTGAAATCCTAACATGACTCTGAGGAAGGTTATGCTGTAGAAGCAGCTTTGCTAGGCTTTAAAACAGGATGCTAGGTAGTAATGCCCAAAGTTGGTGAGCCTTCCCCTCAGGTAGCATTAACATCAATCCTAGGGAAAGAAACTGTTGGCCCAGATCAATGAGCTAATAATTTTGTCTGGTTACCACATTTTTCTTCCCAAATAATGACATGGGGCTAGGGCAGTATTGGTGAAAGTATTAATATTTAAAAGAATAATGACATTTTAATTAGGTTGATTTAACCAATCTCATCAAGAAGCTTATTGTTTTGTCTAGTGCAAGGTTGCAGTTAATTGTCAAAACCAAGATAACAGAACCCGGGATCTGACTTGAACTGAATATTACTGTACTGTATTATAATGGAAGGACAAAAGAGAACACTACATAAAACCCAATATTGTGTTTTCTTCCCCCTGAAAGTATCAAAAGTATCAACATGATATAATTTGATGGGATTGTTTCAGAAACAGAGAAACAAATTACTTGCATACAAAAGAGATGAAGCTGGTTTTGATTTCCCCTTTAAGTATGGCTAACTCTTACAAGAGCTACTCAAAGCCACTCTAAACGTAATGAGACATACGGACAGGCAACCTGTTCCCTAAGCAAACAGCAATGTTGCTAATACAATCTAACTCATACGAACAATGTAATAAGATTTTTTTAAATATACTACTGATCAGTTTTGGAAAAACACCCATCTTCTGTACTACTTTCTAAAGGCAAGGCCTTCTGTGGCAAAGAAGGAGAGGTAACTCACCTTAAAACACTAACTGGAGTTCTGTGACACTTAGGCCTTTGTGGCTGCTCCTTCTCAGTTGTGCCTATGCTTGCATCTTTGACTGGAGACATTTGGGAGCAGTGCCTGTTCAGCCCATGCATGTGCCCCAAACATCCTCATGCCCCTGTGCTAAGACTAAATAGAGCTGTGCATGTGAACTAACATCAGTTCTTTCTCCAACTCCAAGTTTCACAAAAGGTGACACTGAAACTGACAGGAAGGAGGGCAGGACACACAAAAACATTCCAGTTACTGCACAACTTGAGAAACCATTCTTCCTTGAGCGTGTCCCCATGCTTCATTTCAGGTGACTCCCAAGCACCCTCCTCCCTCTCCCCAGCCTTCTAAGAAGAAGTAAAGTTCTGAACAGAGTCCAATACAAAGAAGAGAACTGTGTTGCCTATAGAATCACAGAGTTAGAAGGGACCTCATGAGGTCAGAAAAGGCAGGGCCACTCTCACTAAATCATCCCAACCAGGGTATTGTCTAATCAAGCCTTAAATATCTCCAAAGATGAAGATTCCACCACTTCCCTAGGTAGCCCATTCCAATGCTTCACCACCCTCCTAGTAAGAATATTTTTTTCTAATATCCAACCTCGACCTCCCCAGATGCAACTTGAAACCATTGCTCCTTCTTTTGTCCTCTGTCACTACTGAGAATAGCCAAACTCCATCCTCCTTGCAGCATCCCTTCAAGTAGTTGAAGGTTGCTATCAAATTCCCCCTCAGTCTTCTCTTCTGCAGGCTAAATAAGCCTAGTTCCTTCAGTCTCTCTTCCTAAGTCTTGTGCTCCAGCCCCTTGGATCATTTTTGTTGCCCTCCGCTGGACTCTAATTTGTCCACATCCATTTGGTAGTGGGGTGCCCAAAACTGGACACAGTATTCCAGATGCGGCCTCACCAGTGCCAAATAGAGGAACAATCACATCCCTTGATCTGCTGAAAACATTTCTTCTGATGCAGTGGGCATGCCATTGGCCTTTTTGGCAGCAAGAGCACACCTGACTCATATCCAGCTTCCAATCCACCATGACCCCCAAGTCCTTTTCTACAGTGCTGCTACTTAGCTGATCGCTCCCCAGACTGTAGTAGTGCATGGGATTAATAGCCACATTTGATCTTGCTGCAGGAACAAGAATGTAATGATTAGAAAAGGTATGAATAGAAGATCAACTTGCTGATCTACAGATGTCTGAAACAGGTACATCCTTAAATAAGGCTACAGAGGTAAACAGTACTCTTGCAGAGTGTTCCATCAGTCTTGAAGAGGCTGGACATAAGCTGTATAATAACAAGTCTTAATACAACCAGAGATCCACTTCAACCACCTATTTTGATATTACTGTTCCCTTCTTTCTGCCTGCAATGCATATGAATAGTCAAGGACCAGGAGTTTTCTAAGTGGTCTGGTCCTGCCTATGCTGAAGGCTAATGTCCTCCTTATATCTACAGCATGGAATTTGACTTCTTAACTAGTCTGATCCATTTCTGGTAAGAAGATATACAAATGAATGATTTTATTAACATGGAACTCTGAAAACAACTTAGGTAAGAATCTTGAACAGGCCTAAAGAAACCCTCTCCCTCTCTGTCGAATGCTATAAAGGAGGGGGTTCACCATTAAAGCCTCCAGTTTTTCTACCTTATAGGCAGAAGTGATTGTTACTAGAAAGGCTGTCTTCACAGACAAATCTAACAATAAACATGTAGCTAAGTGGTTCAAACAGATGCTTCACATGGCTATTAAAACTAGGTTCAGTTCCCAGCTTATTTGTGGGAAAATATGACACACCTCTTAGGAATCTTTCTATAGCTGGTGAAAAGCTGTCAGTCAACCATACGTAAAACCTAATAAAATTCACAGAAAGACCTAATGTCTTCAGCTGCAACAAGTAATCCAGCACTCTAGGAAGAAGAAAAAGTTGGCAAAATCTGATTACTGGCACATCATATTTGATATTATCTCCATTTCTGGCTGCAAATAATTATTTTTGATGATTTTTCTCTAATTTAATAAAACTTGTGGTATCTGTGAGGAACAAAATCTCTCTATCCCCAAGAACAATTGAGGAACCATGATTGAAGCCTCAGACTCCACAAGGTAGGGTGAAGTGTCTGACAAGTATCCTGAGCCAGTAAGTTAGAACTAACCAGAAGTTTCCATGAAGGATAAGAGGTAAGTATGATCAGATAGGGATATCAATTTCACCTTGGTCAGGCTGGTACAATGACAGGTCTGACTCTAAACTGTTCTTGTTTGCTATTTGAGAATCTTTAACAGAAAAAAGTGTCAGTGCACAGGCACAGAGAGATCTGTTCATCCCTGAAATGATGAAATGCATCTTCTACATAAAGGATCAAAGCCCTGTCTAAAGCAATACCTGACACATTTTCAGTTCGGTGCTGGAGACCAATAGCCTCTTGAAGATTTACTCCTTACAGCATTCTGTTTAGAGGCAGATCCAAATGAGACCTTCTGAACCACAGGTACATTCTGTGCCCCACACATCTCTGTAGCAGTCTTTAACAAGTGAGATCTTGATGTGGACAAGCACTAATAGTACTAAGCAGTCCTCCACTCCTGGATCTTAAGCTGTCTGTAAAGCTTGCTTAAGTTTCATCTGCCTTTTTTGGGGGAGGACAGGCCAGGAGTGGGGGGCAGTATCTACTTTTGAAGGCTGTGCAGATTTTGCACTTAGCAGGCACAGAGGTATTGCACAAACAGGAGAAATATTCAGAGGGGTAGCCATGTTAGTCTGTGTACAGCGAAAACCATGAGAGTCCTGTGGCACCTTATAGACCAGGCGTGGCCAAACTGCGGCTCTCGAGCTTGTGGCTCCCTGAAGGACACAGCAGTGAAGGGTGGCATGGTGGGAGACAGGGGTGAGAAGTATGCAATGGTTGGGGACCGCAGGGAGGTGGCGGCATGGTAAGAGCCGGCAGGGAAGCAGGGGATGGTCACTGCTAGCAGGGAAAGGCAGTATGGTGAGAGCTGGCAGGGAAGGGCAGCGTGGTCGGGGTGGGAGGGAGAGCAGAAGTGTGGCATGGTCAGCGAGAGCAGAGAAGGAGCAGCCTGGTAAGAGACTGCCAGGAAATGGCTACAGGGGTGGGGGAGGGAAGCGCAAAAGCCCCGGCATGTTTAGATTTTCTCACAAGGCCTAATGCAGTTTACTTGTTGTTAAAATAAAATTGTGTTTTATAAGTCCTAAACATGATGTGGAATACCGAGAAATGAAAATACAAAAGAGAAAAGTTTAAAACTGAATGTAGATTACTTTCAATTTTTGGCACCAACTTACTGCTGTGAAGCATCATATTCCACAATGACATTCAAAACATTGTGCAATACTTAGAGATCAGCATCTGAAAGAGCGTTTACCTACTGCTTTGACAAGTTACTGCCCAGATTTTAAAAAACACGTTACAAGCCTGCAGTGTTCTACATCTAGTTTTCATGGTAACCTTAAGTAATTTATTAGAATCTGATGATAGTAGGATCAATATTTGTCCTGTTTTTACAATAAAGTTGAAGTACACAATGAATTTTAAGCTTAGTAATTTTGGAGTAGGTAAAAATGTGGTTATATGCCTCGGTGCGGCTCTCGAAGGTTTAATGATCAACTTGTACAGCTCTTGAGTTCCATAAGTTTGGCCACCCCTGTTATAGACTAACAGATTCGGGCATAAACTTTCATAGGCTCCAACCCACTTCATCAGATGCATCTGATGAAGTGGGTTGGAGCCCACAAAAGCTTATGCCCAAAGAAATCTGTTTGTCTATAAGGTGCCACAGGACTCATTGTTTTCACAAGCAGCAGAGATACTAAGATTATAAGAATAGTCTCACTGCAAGAGAAGAACCTCTTGAAACCCAGTCAATCTGGCATTCCCAAGAAAATTAATGAAGACGTTCCCAAAAAGGGGAAGTTAACTAGCCAAATAAGAATGAAGTACTTTATTCTCTCAAAAATAAAAACAAAAGCCACTGAAAGAACAACTGTTCCAACACTATGAACTCTGAAAGGTAAGTAACTATAAACTACCTACCCAAGAAAATAGCAAATACTAGAGAACAGCCACACACTGTAGACTCCCTCTAAGGCCAAAGGCTGCTGAGAGGGAATCGAAGGCAGTTCGCTCAAGCAGCCGCATATATTTAGCAAGCAACAGTGGAATGCAGGTCCATGCATGGGCCAGAATGGCACCACTATGAAAAATCTCCAATGAAAAGATGCAGGTGCACATAAAATGAACCTCTCCTCCCCAATGGCACTACTGAAGAACAGCCTATTTTTACAGATTTCAGAGAGGTAGCTGTGTTAGTTTAGTTCAGCAAAACAAAAAAGGAGTCTTGTGGCACTTTTCAAAGACTAACAAATGTATTTATTGCACGAGCGTTCGTCAGATGAAATGGGATCTCTCCCATGAAAGCTTGTGAAACAAACCAATTCTTTAGTCTTTAAAAGCACAAGTCTATTTTTATGTTAGCCCCCACACAAATGATGAAAGATTTTGAAGTTAATACCAAAGCAGTTCAAAAACAGATAATCCAAAATAATTTTCATGTTTACACTTCAAAACTACAGATTCCCAAACCAAAAGCACTTACAGAAACTTCTGATGTGGCAGTAAAGCTAAATCCTTAAATAACACAAAGATCACATTTCAGTGCTCTGTGGTATACAAAATAGATGAATTTGAAAGACAAAAATTACAACTTGTTTCTCTATTTTGATAAAATAAATTCAATTAGAATATTAATTTACAGAAGCAATCACCAGTGATCATTCGCTTTCCCATCTAAATCTTCCAGGCCTCTAAATTGACAATAACATTTGGATAGATGAGAACTTTTGAACAAATCGCTATTACTCAATTTAACTACAAAAAGAGCAAATATTGTTTGTTTTTTTTTAAATACTGAAGAACCCCACCCACCTCCCATTTTGGATGATTTCAAAGCAAGACTGTAAAGAAAACGAGTGAATACAGTGGAAAAAAGGAGTACAAAATTGACAGTACACCGCCAAGAACAAGGAGGCTAAGGGGAATGTTATAAATGTAACACCTGCTACTGGCAGTCCCCAAATCCCACAAGTTTTGAGAGACAAAAGGAATAGCATGGTCTTTTTCAGTTTAAAAAGACACTTTTATTTGTTGCCCATTAGAAAAGAGCAATTGGAAAGTATTAATTCCATCATTAGCACTTATTTTAGTATAACAGTATGGGAAAGCTTTTCATCTGTGTTTTTGAAAAATCAGCTTCAATAAAACTATCTGAAGAGATCTGCCCTTGAATGATGCATTCATTGTTTTTTTTTTCATTTCCAAATCGTTGCTTCCCTCAAAATATGTAAGTTCTTCTATTCTTTAAGAACTACAGACCTATCTATACACATCTACAACACATAGCATATGACCAAAGAAAGAAGGAATTTAAAACTATCCAACAATTAGCTGCATGCCACATTCTATGTTTAGTCTTAGACTGCAGGAAGGAAACATACTACAAAATAAGAATTCACATTTGTTGCAAAATTGGCTAGTGATTTAAATAAAAGAAGCAGTTCCCTTTATGCCGTATCTGACCAGTATACTCAAAAGATTTTCTGGTGGTGCTGTTTCACAACAGTCTGTGTCTGAACTGTATCAGCTTGTTTGAATTCCTAGAAATCTTCAAAACTCTTTGACCATCTCTTAAGACCAACTAACTATGAATGTTTTAGCTCACAGTGTGGTTCACAGACTCTCAGAGCTGCATATAGAGAATAAAGAATAATATAGAAATAGGGGAGTCCAACATAAATGGTATAATTTCTATATATAAAACTGTGGGTTTTTATTTGTTGTTTTCCTTAAGAGGTGCCTTTTGTGTGTACCTAACTGAGCTTAGCAGAGGAATAGGGAAGAAAGAATATTTTTCCCCCTCAAGTAACTGTCTCATTCTCAGACAATTGTAATTAATTTTTAAAAATTAAATGTTTATATTTTTATAACAGGACAAACACTGACTGCTTTAAAGATTGGACATATTATTGCAAATGCTGAATTTTCAAAGGCCACATTTGATGGCTCATGCAATCTTAAACTGTGGACCTGTCAAGGCCAAAATCAAGCTAAACAAATCAAGGCAAAAAATCTAGTCTAATATATAGTTTAAAAAGTGTATTTTCCCTGAACATAATAAAATTCTTTTGTACTACAGTAACAGCAAAGACTAAGGTGGTCACTGGAAGCAAAACATCATTTTAAAAACATACAGGCACTGACAAATTTGAATTTTGGGTAATTTCAGTGGTATACTAAAATGCATTCATCTTGCTAATCAATAACCTTTCCTAATAACACCCAAAGCATGTATTTCAGAGCCAGCTTCTCAAGAGTTGCTAAGTTTTCTCTTGGTTTCTTCTGAAGAATTTACAAGATCATCTGTTTATGAACACATGCATGACCTGATTATCATCTATTTATTTAAACTTTTCACAGCTAACATGAGTTAACTTGGCTTCAAATCTATTTAGCAAATATAATGGAAGATAAAGTTAACTTGTTCCCTGGTTAATTTACTAAGAACCAGAGCCAAGTGATCAGCCAGGAGAGATAGGAAAAACATCTATGGTAAAGGGCATATGGGGGTGTAGATTGGATGACCTGGGCACCAAACTGCAAATTGGTTAGGAGCTACTTCCTGATACACAGTTCTTCTGTGGAAGATGACAAAAAGATATTATGAAGGAAAAATAAACACAGAGCCTAATCAGAAGTACCTTTTATTCTGCACTTTTCCTGCAGTTGTTACTCAGGGAGTTAATTTTGCAGTTGGAGATAGTCATAGCCATTGTCTCCACATTCTACCAAAATCATTCTCTGTGACCACATGGTGATGAATGACAAAATTAATAACTTATTAACTTGGCATTAGTGTTTAAGTGTATGATAGTTTCTATGGTAATAAGAAAGACAGGAGAAAAGCAGGAAAGAGTAAAAGCTCTTATCTACCCAAATATAATATGAATTAGACAAACAGACCAAATTAAGCTTAGCATAAGTGAATATGGATGAAACTGCTTATGTCAAGGCTGAATTTGTCAATCTACTTTGCTGTGCCCAACCCAAAAGAAAGGCTTAAAGTTTCTGATTTTCTATTTTCAAATAAATATTCACCCTGGCATGTAGCATCACTATGTTCTCCGACCCCACCCCTCCAAAACAGACACACTGTTCCTGCTGTTATACAGAAGTCTATAGCATCAAAGGTATTATTTTGCTAGACCATGTAATCTAGCCTCTTGCCAATGCAGAAATGTTCACCATAGTGTACTTTTTCCAGTGCTCTACACAGTCTAATTTTAAAAATGGCTCAAGTAATTTGTCTTCTACACATACACATTGCTCTCTCCTTGTCATTTCCTGGAATGCCTCAATTCAGCAGTAATTACTGAGCAACGAATATTAATTTTAGAGCTCAGCTTTTGTTCCACGTTTGTTATTAGAATTAAAAATAGTTTTGCTGAACTTTTCGTACAAAAATAAGAATAGAATATTTCCAAAACAGCATCATTATCAAAAGACAACAGAATAGTTTAATAAACCATTTCCTAGAATAAACAGCAAAGGAATTTATAATCTTAAATTTCAGGTTCCACAAATACAGTTAACTACATTTTCATGCAAAAAATGCATTCACTTGCACATAAAACACATGTGAATTACATAAGACTGTCACTCCAAGTAGTAAAAATATATTAAAATATCTTACATATCTGAGTGTTTATGTTTACTACTCAAAGAAGCTAAATAGTCATTCCAGAATGACATAAAATAAAACAGATCACCTTCTTCAGGGTCTGTGCTTTCTGATATACAGTCCCCAATACATCTTTATATTGTTTCATAAAGATTTATAAATGATCAAAAAGTCCAATTTAAATAACGGTTACTTCTACATTATCTTTCAGGTTGACATAGTAAAGAATCAATTATATTTTCTTTTAAAGCAGTGGATTCTCTATGGCTAAACCACAATCTTCAAAGAATACATGACCTTCTTATCATACCTTTCAATCTCTGCTATTTTTCTGAACTGCCTTAGGAAGAAATAGCTGAAAACGTCTGTTTAAAAAGACAGTGTGCAAGTCAGCTGTGACTAGCGCTTTGCAGCTGATAACTCTATCTTTTCATTACACATCAGATAGCATTCCAGAACATATGCTGTATAGGATATCTGACAATACTTCTTCTCATCTGTGTTTCTACAAAATTTGCTTAATGCTAGGAATGTCTAACTGAGACAAGAACATGAAGGAAGAAACAGTAATGACAGTTCATCTTCAGTGTCCACCCGTATTTTAGTTTCAAAGCAGATATGAGCTGAACTGTCCAAGACCCAGCTTTCCATAGCTTTGTGTTTTCCAGTACAGACTTCTGTTTTACTAGATCCTGTCCCTCTTCTGCTCATGCTGCGAACTGTGAATGCTAGTATAGAACTGTTCACCTAATTGCATATTTGATACATGAATATTTAACCATACCAACTTGTGTTACATTCAGTGTCTAAAATCAGCCAGCTTGTGTTGAACATAGACTGAACAAGCAAGATCAGGAACCTTTTCCATTTTATACAAAATGACTGTTGAGCAAGCTGGGATTGTTCCAAAAGTTTTCTGCTCCCAGTAGACAAAAAAAGTGTAAACCCAGCAAACAATATTGCTGCAAGCTATCACACTAATTCAGAAAATGTTTAACTGATGTGCTGATTTAGAGCTTAGTCAATGGAAGAATGCATTCCTGCTTCAGGTTCACACTAAACCTGAAGAAACCACATCATCAGACAATCACAGAAAGGACACGTCTCTAGAAAATAAAACAAACTAACTGATTTTAATTAAAAAAATTGTAACCGAGTTCCTTACTGATGTTAGATAACTGGTTTTCAATCTGCATGTACAGTAAGCTTTCAGGCACCCATTTCTGAATTGTTTTAGTTATACTTAAAATATTTCAATATATTTGTTATACACTATAGTAAAATAACTTACCATGGAAAACCCAAAGAAGAAACATCTAGTGCCTTAAAGCTGTTAAAGAAGTTGGAAAATAGCTACATGAAAAACGCATTGTATGGATATAGGAAGACATGGAATTTTTATCCAAATCAAGCTAAGTAACAGTACAAAACAAGTTAATGAAGAGTTGTTACTCACATTTGCTAGATCTTACAGCACAGCCATCACTCCTGCCTCAACATTATCCCCATCTACTCACACAGAATCCACCACAGTGAAAGAACATACAGTATCATAAAAAAAAAAATCACCTCTTAGTTATTGATGAAAATGTAATAGATGTGTAACCTAGCTACTTAATTCACTACCAGAAGATGATCAAATACCACATCAATAAGCACAATTCAAGAATATATATAGAACAGAAAAAGAAAACCATTATGGAAAGATAGCTTTTAACATTGCAGTCTTTTAACAAATCAATTGTCATTTTATCTGGTCCACTTCTTATTTAACCTTGCATAAGAAAGGTAAGATATTCAACACTGGAAACATACCAAGACCTCTAACAAACCTCAATTCCTAACAGCTATATAGTCTGATGGGGCAATAGAGAGCAAAACTGCAGTTATGCTGCCTATGTACTGAAATATCGATCTATACCATATGTAAAGAAAAATCAATACTGCTGTTAATGAACAAAGGCACACGATAGCATAAATTAATCTCAGCTAAATTTACAGGATCTATGTTCTAAAGTAAAAGTTGGAAGAAAACTGGGTGATTGCAAACAGGATCTCAAGAGAGAGAGGCACAGAATAAAGCAACATTAAGAATGGGAAAAGGGCAGGATAATAAGAGTAGTCAAATGCAACTTAAGAGGATGGTGAATGGGAAAATTTTTAAAATTAAGATGCCAACTGCCTAATCTTTGCTCCTTTTGACTATTCTCATTCCCTCAAATGGGACAAGTGTCCCTTCATGAATCAACCTTCTGAAAAAACTCAGCTCCTCACCACTTGTTTGTCCAGACATTTAATTCAGCAGAACACAAGCAAGAGCTTTTTCAAACCACTGACCATCTATAAACAGCATTCTGAAGACTGGTGGATCATGCACCTGGAAGCAGACCATGCTCATCTGAGGACTTCTGCAACACCATCCCTTCACCAAACACAAATGACAAATATAAAAAGCACAGAAGTGTGGATCAAGAGCTGTAAAAAATAGAACAAACAGACGGAGTAAACCTTGGTCCAGAACTGATGCTTCTCTCTGTGGAGAAGGTTATGGGGATACTAGAGAGCATATTACTGTTCAACAGCAAGCAGCAAAAACTTGCATTGTAACCGCAGGCTGAGCACCACTATTGAGGGAGAAACATCCTGATTTCACAAAGTTTCCACATAGTGTTTATATACTACACAGGGATATGCAACCCCAAGCACACAAGCCCATTGGGAGCAGCACACAATGCCCCCTAAGACACCACTGAAATTGCTGCTCCTGCCACTGAAAGTCACTCCTTTCAGCGGTGTGCCTGAGAAGGGGAAGCCAGACACGCTGCTGAAAAAAGCTGTTCAAAGTGGCTTCTTTTGATGGTGGCCGGGGTGGGGTCTCCAGGCATGCCATGGAGAGTAGCCACCTGGAGCAGCTCCTCTCTGTGGCCTGCATGGGGACCGGTCCTTTCAGTGGTGTGCCTGGGGAAGAGCCATTCCACCCCAATACCACCCTCACTGGCCATAGCTGCTTATGATTTTCAGGTGGTGGTCGCTCGCTCTTTTCAATGGAGAGGGTTGTCGGCACTCGCTGACAGTTAAAGAAGAGGAACAAACCCCATCTTACTATGATTTTACACTAGGAAATTCAAGAATAAAACCACTGAAATCAATTCACTTTCATTGGTTTAAAAAAATTAAGTCAAATCAAAATCAGATCCTTAACTTTAGCAGAGCAGCTTGCTTATATCAAGTATTGCTCACCATGAGGAAGGCCATTAAGTATTAGGGCTAAATAATGCAATTTACTGACGGAAAACAGGTACAGAGTGTGAGATAAATGAACGGTGGCTGACAGTTTACATACTGGTTTTGTCTTTTATAATATAAAAATACTGTTGCTCTATAATTTCTAAAGTATGTCCTGTATTTTTCCAGTGGACTATGTCCCCTGCCCTTGGTTTCCTCTATTCTGATATGCAACAATTAGCCTAAAACAGTGAGTGGATCTGGAAAAGAAACAGTAATGTAATTAATTCTTCTAGAACTAATTATTCTAATGTCTGAATAATCACTTCCTCTTTTCCTGTTTCTGAGGGAAAATGAACTTAGAATGGCCATACTGTATCAGACCAATGGTCTACCTATCCAGTATCCTGTTTCTGACAGAGAATGCCAGTTGCTTCAAAAAGAATGAGGAAAACACAACAGTTTCAAGTGATCCCTCTGCTGTCATCCATACCAACTTCTGGCAATTTGAAGTTTAGTTATACCTGGAGTATGAAGTTGCAACCCTGACCTTCTTAGCTAACAGCTATTGATAGACTTATCCTCAATGACATTATCTAATATTTTTCTGACTCCAGTCATTCTTTTGGACTTTACTACATACCACGACAACAAAGTACCACAGGCTCACTGGCTGTGCAATATGCAAGGCAACACCCTTGTATTTATGCTATGTGAAGAAGTAAATAAGACTTTCTTTTTCACTCTCCCCATACTACTCATGATTTTATAAGTCTCATTCATATCCTCCCTCCCTTCCAAGATTAACAATCCATCTTTCTAATCTCTCCTCATTCAGAAGCTGTACCCTACCCTTCACAATTTTTGCTGCCCTCTCACACTTTTTCTTTTGAGACAGCACAGCATTCAAGATGTGAGAGCACCACAGATTGATAAAACGGTATTATGATATTTTCTGTGTTATTATCTATCCCTTCCTTATGAAAGCCAAACATTCTCGTAGCTTTTCTTGAGTGTCTTTGCACATTGATCAGATGTTTTCAGAGAACTGTCCACAATGACTCAGATCTCTTTCTTGATTGGTAACTGCTAATTTAAACTGATTATTTTGTACTGGGATTTAGCTGGGATTATGTTTTCCAGTGTTCATTACTTTGCACTTCAACACAGAATTTCATGTGCCATTTTCTTATTCAGTCACTTAGTTTTTCCGAGCTCTCTGTAACTCTTGACTGTCATCTTGGAATAGTGTGGGTAGTTTTATACTGCCTACTAATTTTGCCACCTCACTGTTCATTCTGTTTTCCAGGCCATTTATGAAAATGTTGAAAAGCAAAAAGTCCCAATACATATCTTTGGGAAACCCCACTATTTAAATCTCCATTGTTAAAATTGGCCATATAGTCCCATCTTTTAACCACTTACTGAAGAATGAGAGGTCCTCTTATTCCGTCACCACTTAGTTTGCTTAAGTGCCTTTGGTGAAGGACCTTATTGATTAGTTCCCAAAGTTTATCCTTCATATTTTCTTCAAATAAGATTTGACTTGCAATTTTTAAAGGATGCGTCTTTTGCCTGCAACTGCCTCTTTTACTCTGCTGTTAGCCATGGTGGCATTTTAGGGGTCTTTTTTTTTTTATTCTGAGGTGCATATATTTGATGAGCACCTCTATTATTTTGTGTTTTAAATAGTTTGCATGTATCTTACCCATCTCACTGTTCCTTTCAATTTATTTTTATCCAGCTTCTTCATTTTTATATAGTGCCTCTATTTGAAGTTAAATACTACCATGGCAGGTTTCTTTCTAATTTCTTTATAGGGGCAGAAATGCCAAAAATATAATTAAATTTAACTGCCTTACACAATCTCTTCACCTTCAAGAAACATAACCTAAACAATTTCTGATACACAACCACCAATTAATTTAACTGTTTAAATTGTTCCCTTTTTACATTAATAGAATATATAATTATTTCCTATGTGCAACTAAAGAACAAGCAGTAGTGACTGAGCTTTTGTTTACTAAAAATGCTTTGCTAAGGACTTACAGTACCAAAGCTGCAAAAAATCCTTTATTCAGTAAGCACAGCCATGTGACTTATTTTGCTCCAAGGGAAATTAAGTATCTTGTTAAGTCCACAAAGAAGTTCACTTATTTCTATTTTATCAGTTATATGCATCTTTATTAGAATAAGTCAGACAAAATTCAGGAATAGAACTGTAGTAATATGCGTAACAACTCTGGAATTATAAAAAGCTTTTGAATGGTTTATTTCCTGTAGAGAAACGACTAAAGAAGGGATTGAAAATTCCACTCTCACATTAAATGCAGGAAAATTTCTCTTTGGTTAGTTGGAAATTTCCAATTAATTTTCCAATTTTAATTAGCAAAATCTACACATCCTACACTGAGATGGTTCAACTTTACTTGTGGGTCACGGAGACAAACTAGACATGTCACTGGTAGAAACAGGGCTTCATACTCTGTCAAACTAGTGGTCTCTTCAGTTTCCTCAAATAAAAGAGATGCTGAGCAACCAGGTTCCCTAACAAGTGAATTTTTTTAAAAAAGGTTAATCAACTGCACAGCTTGTTTTCTCTATAATCAGTAAGTACCAACTAAGCAATCTATTCCCAAACTGAATTGGGCTTGTATTGTGGGTTGGCCTTATGGGCCTTTCTATAAGAAAAAAGAAATTTCAAGTAAAGACATTTTCTTATTTATTGTCAAAACAAAGATAGGTGGTATTTTATCAACTATTGTTATTGTGGATGCTTGAAGCAGCAGAGCAACGTTTGAAAAAGTTGCGTACTTTAATCATGCCCCCTCCCCTCATTCTCCAGACATACAATTTGCAGTACACAAAGATTTGCAAACATAATTAGTAAAAACATCTTATGTGACCAAACACCTGGATTTGTGCATGCTGGGAGACGATAAATCTTCTCTGGGAGCTTGTCACCTCTCTACAGAATAGCCTGCTTCTCCAAATATCCAGGAACCTGCCCATGGTCAGAGAATGATCGTATGCAGATTGGGCTAATTACACAGTGGCTGAGGAGATGGAGACAGATACATGAAATCATCCCACTGCAAATTCCCCTGGATTTGTTTAATCTGATTCTCCCAGACTGGCTGCCATTCCTTTTTCATCTTGTGGAGGAGAATCCACAAAATGACTACTTGGTTTGTGGTGCATCTCATCTTCGTTCCTATATAGCCTGGTGGGCTCTAGCATCTGTTTGCTTTTGTCTATAGCTCTATCACAAGACTGTCCGCTGGCTTCCTGAAAAATTAGTGGCCTATCACTCGACAGTAACAATTTCTTCTGGACATTGGTCTTCCTGAATTGGAGAATTATTCCTCCTTGAAAGCACAAAGTAGCTCATAGCCCTTGCTGAGCATGAATGCATATGCATAAGTACACTGGCTATGAAAGATGCTGTTAGTGATTTTTTTGGATGGAAGCCCCTAATTCATTAAACCTTTTTGTTCTCAATAAGAGACCTATTTCATATGTTTAGGTTGCATGATGTGCATGATTTCACTGCAGAGTTAGCCCAGATTTTTACCCAGGTACTGTTCCTAGCTCCTCTCCCATCCACACACAAACCCTCTCATGCAAGTAAAGTAGCACTTTCAATCCAAGGTCACTGATGCAGCTGGATCTGAGAGTGAGACCCAGGTCCTGGTGGTAACATACCCACTTTACAGAGAAACCACGGGCTAATCATTCTCTAACGCTTTCCCACAGTTTCCCCCCATGTGTCCGGGAGGAAAGTTCCCCTGCTATTCAAGAGAAAAAAAGACAGATTGGTTTTCGCCTATCACAGGCAAAGATAAAATTCTGTCACAGTTTCCATGACTTTCAGAGACATCTGTGACATTTTTCAGTTTCAGCTCCATGCCCTAGGGTGGCAGGGGATCCTGCAACCCCCAACAGCTGCCAGGAGTATCGGGGGTCATAGCTGTTGATCCTCACAATGGCAGCCAGCCCCCACCCTTCTACTGTTAGTAAAAGCTGCAGATAGGTCATGAGCTTCTATGAATTTTTATCGCTCACAACCTGCCATCACAAAATCTAACCTTAGATTGACAACCTATACCACCAGAAATCTTAGTGACACTTGTCATAGGGGAGGATAGCACTGGTAAGGACACAGTAATGCGAGTATGTCTGCTTAGACTCAGATGCCAATTAGCTCAGCTAACACTGCAGTAAAAACACACCCAATTGGGTCAGTATCATTCTACTTTCAGCTTTTCCCAAGAGTAGCAAAGGCAGTCAGTCACTGGAATAGATAAAAAAAAGAAGGCTGAGGGAACTGTAATTATTTGGGAAATGCTTCAACCTTTCCATACCATCTCCCCATGTTACAACAGAACAATGTTTCAAGAGTCTCCTCCCTTCTAGTCATGATCATGCCTCCCTGCCCTCTTTGTGACCCCCAAGTTTAAAAACCATGGTGTAGAGGTTTGGAGTCTGGCAGGTTTGAGGTGGGAACAGACAGAAAACACTATTTCTTCCTTCCGGCTGCCACAAGCTTTGAAGGGCTCAATTTACTACAAGCTCATCCTGAAATTAAAGATGGAGCCCAACCAATGAGATCTCAGGGTTTTGCCCACACCCTCAGGTGTTAGACGATCACCACGTTTGGGGTCACAAAGGAATTTTCCCCTGGGACAGACTGGCAGAGGCTCAGGGGTTTTTCTCCTTCCTCTGTAGCATGGGGTATCAGTCACTTGCTGGTGGACCGCCTTCACTCTGAAGTCCTTAAACTGTGACTGAAAGACTTAAACAAACAGTCATAGGTTAGGGGTAGGTGAGGTTCAGTGGCCTTTGCTTGTCAGAAGATTAGACTAAATGGCCATATTTGTCCTGTCTGACTTCAAAAGCTATGAGATCTAAGATCAGCATCTCATAATAATTCCAGCAATCACCCTTTTCCTGAAACAACAAGAAGGAAAAAACAGAGTAAAGCCAGGCAGGGAAACAACATCTAAGAAAAACAAGTGACAAGCAATTTATAATATTCAATAGAAAGTTGATTATCGGTGTTGCTATTAATAACAATATAAAACTGTTTTCTCTCTTTAAAATGAAGATTTTAGTGAGACAAATTTATCATGCTTGCTAGTACGCTTAGTCTTAAAGCTAAAACACAAAGAATATTTTGAAGGCCTGCTTCTGAAACTTCACAGGATTATTTATAATAAATGTACACAAACAAAGCTTTCCAATTGTTTTTCCTGGTTGTGTATAAAAATAAACATCCCCCAAATAATCTGAAAATATACAATAAAAACCCACAGAGTTTGAGTACACAAGTGTTTCAGCCAGAAAATGAACACATAAGAAAAAAGTACAGCATCTGAACAGGTTAAAATATTGCACTAACCAAGGGGCCAAAGGCTCTTCAAGCAGTACTTTGAATTGAAACATTTGAGTGGTTTTGCCATATTTTTTCAAAGTAGTTTCATGGAAAGGAGTATTTGAGCATCAACTTCACAATCAACTATTTAGTACTGATCAAGTTCAACATCCGATCCGCAATTCATTGAGAATAAAATAAGGAATGCAAATGCTGTTAAGTGTCCTTCAAGTCTTATGTTAAGCTTGGGCACCGAATTCCTTTGTAGTTTCTGTAGGGCATTACCATTAGTATAGAAGGGTTAATGGAAAAGGCTGGTGATTGTTTAAAAATTCACATTACCAAAGTGGATTACATTGCATCTACTGAAGGGATCAACAATGTAAGCCTACACTAAGCCATTATTGCAGAAACAAAGCTTTCATTTTAAGCCTTTAGAAACAAGCATAAAATGGACAAAAGAAAAAATTCTTCTGATGTAAGAACAAGGCAAACACTACAAGCTTTTCATAACCATGCAGTACACATGAAGATGGAACAAAGACTCCCCAAAAAGCTCATCATGAACTCCTGACAAGATCAGCAAGTTACAGAAATGGACAAAACATGCTGAGAACCATGGGTTATTCAGAAGGCATGGAGGAAGTCTTTTCTTCTACAGCAGACACAGTCAATTTAAGTATCTTGATTTAGGAACGAAGACCTAAATAATTCAAATGTGCATGTAAAAAGCTCAGCCTCTAAATCCATAGTGAAATGACCATCATTTGCTAGATTTTAAGAGATGCTGACAACCCACAATTTCCACTGACTTCAACAGAAGCTGCAGGTTAGGCTCACCTGAAAAATCAGGCCACTTAGCTTTCTAAACATGGTTTTAGAAACTCAACTTCAAAACACCCAAAGTTGAAAATACTGGCTGATTTATTTGGAGTTTTCTCTAAAAAGCTCTCAAATCTGTCTGTGTTCCTCCCACCTCCAATTTACTAGGAATCTAATCTTAAAACAAAATTATGTCAGGCTACAATTTAAACTCAAATTCAGTAAAAGGAAACATTCTAGATCAAGTCAAATTCATAGTTTCAACAGCTAGGGAAGAATGTTTTAATTAAGTTTTAGCAAGTAAACATCTGCAGTTTCCTTAGGTAAATATATGTTACTTATTCCAGTGTACACACAGCAGTTCAAGTTCCCAGGAAAATCTTCGGCATGGGAGGAAATTCTAATACAAATTTTAATGTACTTAACTTTTTAATTTGGAACTAAAATTTTTAAATCATCACATGCCAATTAAGCTACATATTGTTCTCATGCAAAAATCCCACTTGTAAATACAATCCTCCAGAAATGCAGTTGATTTGACATTTAAAAAAGAGAAACACACAAAACATGATGCAACAATTTTCCAAACTGCATTCAGATATGAAAATATCATCTAACATTACTCAAGCTGTGAGATGTTTCTTTTTAAGAAAAAAAACAAGGAGTCCTGTGGCACTTTTAAAGACTAACACTCACACAGATGTTCTCCCATGAAAACTCATGTGATCAATACTTTTTGTTAATATTTAAAAGTGCCACAGGACTCCTTGTTTGTTTTGCTGAAGTAGACTAACACAACTACCCCTTTTGAGCTTTAAAAAGGGTTTCACGGGTAGTTTAAAAGCCAACTTACACTTGAATCAAACTCTACAAATCAACTATTGAAGAGATAAACTGGAAAAAAACATTAGAAGTTGGCTAACACACAGAGGTACAGCAGCCTGCTGTCTTTCTGATGTGTTTTCAAATTGCTGTTAGGATGCTTCTATTAGACAATTCCATTTTTCTTTATGAAGGTTAATCCAGTGTAAAACTGCTAGAAAAGATACTCTTATGATCACATAGTTCATAAAGTGGATACAAAACGTAACATTTCCACAACAGGGTAAATTTATGCTGTTAATTTCAGTAAGGGTCTGATCTTGCTATGTATTCAGACAACATTAGTGAGCTCTGCATCCTGCAGGAGGTGCTCTGTTTCACTGCAGAAGCAGTGGACATAACAGAAGTATTGCTACTGATTTCAATAGCAGCCAGACTGGGCTCCCATGATACATTGTGGTTTAGTTTTCCTATGAAAGAAGAAAAAAAAAAGGATGCTATTAAGTGAACAATTTTCTCATTGCCCAGTGAAGTCATTGGTGTATGATGAGGTCGAGTGATGGAAAAGAAATGATAGATGGTGCAAAGAGATATAGGTAGTTTTTTTTTCCCCCCACAAAAAAATTCTTAAAATGTCAGTTTTCAAGGTATTCATGCTAACTCTCTTTTGGTAGAATTTTCAAAAGTACTGAAGTACTACAGAACATCTCTGGCCAAACAAATACTCTGCAGTGAGTAACTGACTAATTCTGTCGCTTTTTCTATTTGTTTTATTTCATTTCTATCTGCAAATAGCTCATAACTTTTTTACACCAGAGTGTTTACACCATAAAATTGTTTGCTAAACAATTCACAACCTGCAACTTGTTTGAGCAGTTGATTGTTAAGTATTAAAATATACAGAAAATCCTAGTTGTGTGGTTAGTTTTGACTGGCCATATATTGGAAGCCAGTGGTTGTCAAAGCACAGATCATGATGCAGTACTGGGTTGCAGACCTGTTGGTACTGGGTCACAGTGCTGCCACTACAGCTAGGGTGTGGTGAGGACATTTAAGAAGACGTCAGCAGTCCCGCTCCTACCTGTAGGCCCAGGCAGCCAGCATCCTCTGACATTTCCCGCAGCTGCTTCCATCCAGGAAATTTAATAGGATGCCAGCGATGCTAGGAAGTCACGTTTTAGCAGAGCGGCCAGTGTCTTTGTCAATTTCCCGCAGCTGCTACCCCTGGGTGAAAGCAGCCATAGGGAACTGACAAGGATGCCAGCCGATCTGCTAGAACTCGACGACTCAAAGAGGCCAGCGCCCTTATCAATTTCCTGTGCCTGCTACACCTGGGCAATGTTCCCTCTAAGTATTCACAGACTGTGTGCACAAACAATTTCTTTGTGTGCGCAAGAACATTTCTTTGTGAGCACCAATATCAGCACTATTGAATTTTTTTGTGCACACTTTATTTTGTTGTGTGCGCAGGTTTCATGACCTGTGTTCTCACGCACATGTGCACAGCTTAGAGGGAATGGTGCCCCTGGGTGGAAGCAACTGTGGGAAATTTCAAAGGATGCTAGCTGCCCTGCGCTGCAGGATGAGCAGCATTCTTTTAAACTTCCCATGGCTGCTACTACTGGCCTGGGTGGAACCAGCCCTACTTCTTTCCTCCTGGTGCCGGGGACCCCATACCTGCACCTGCAGCCACCACCAAATTTTCAGGCAGCACCCCCCTTTTTTCCTTCCAGTGGAGGGGTCACCACGTGATGCAAGGGTCCAAAGCTGGGTTCCGGGGAAAAAAAAAATTTGACAACCACCACTGTAAGCCTCATGTTCTTTCTATTCTCTGACTGGATATGCAAATCAGTTTTATGGTACACATGTTCATAAATTCAACTTGCTTTTCCACAAACATTTTCCAGAATTTATGTAAAGTATACTGTTTCCAGGACTGTTGCTGCCAGTAAATTTTTATGTTAGAATAATCAATGAAAATGACACGAACAGTCAAAACAATTTGTTTGTAGCACTGCATGAATATTTGACAATATTTTGCAGTAGTTAACTTACTCTATTCCACTGTAAGCAAACAAAACAGATTCCTCAAAGGATACACTTGTAATTAACTTTTTAGAAACTGAAATGTTAGACAGAAAGGATATAGGTATCACTGGAAGGCAGGGAGGAAATCTATTTTGTTTTGCTTCAAGCACAGTAGATTTATAATTTAGAATTTAATCTTTTTGTTAGCAGTTCAAGAGGAAATCAAATCCTTATAGGAAGCAATTTAAAAAGTGATAAAAAGTTTGCTTGTAAGAGGTACAATTTTCTATTGTGAGAAGAAAAACTGGTGGTCTGTTTTTAGAAAGTTGTCTGGTATGGCACAAGTGATTTGCTACAACCCAAACATTGTATTGACATGTAATCAACTCTTGCCCTATTCTCTGCATAGGACTACAATCACACACTCTGGGATGTATCCGTGACACTTAGCTCAGATTGTTTTTTCTGATTCTTTTCCAGTCTCTGCTCTGTAAACTGCATTTTTTTTCAGGTAAGGATGTCAGAGAAACAACACGGAAGAGAAAGTTAGCTGTTTATATAAAGTTCACTTAAAATGCTGTATGTGAGCAGAAAAGCGGTATTCCAAATCTGCCACTGCAGATTGTTTATATCAGAGTATCTACATCTTGTTTTCAAGTAGACAGTTACAGACAGCGATTGCTGCCTATCACATAAACGGTGTTTCTACATACACACACACAAACATACTACCCCCATCCTGTCAGAACTGTTTCCAATACATTTGTTTTACCATTTGTAACATAAAAGAATAATAATAGCACCATCTTTCTGTTACAAAGCTTAACTTAACAATAACTAGAAACCATTTTTGTCGCCCCCAAGCTTCTGTTATTTTGCTTTAATACTACTCTGGATAGGAAAAGGATTTAGGAATTGAGACATTAAATCACAATGATCAAGCGTGCAGAATGGGAGAGAGAATTTAAATAAGAGATAGTGAAAGATACTTTAAATGTACTGCAAAGGATGTATTGAATGCAAATCCTAACTCTGAGTTCTTTCGTGTTGTTTTCTTTTTTATCAAGTCCAGCTGCTTTTTGCCTTTATGGAAAAACTTACTGGCTGAACAAACAAGAAGTCCTGCAGCACTTAGACTAACAAATTTATTTATTGCATAAGCTGTCATGTAAGAAAATCCCACTTCATCAGGTACTTTGAAGACGGGGGAAACTTACAGAATGGGAGGAAAATAAATGCAGGGAACTGTAAGTCATAGGATCAGGTCACGTGGAACAGCAAACCAAAGGAGCTGTAAAGATTCAAAACACTGGGGAACAGCATAAATAAGAAGATGAGGCCAAATCACCTGTTGTAATGAGAAAGTCTATCATCCTTGTAAAACAGGAACAATTATTTGAGAGAAGATGAGCCAGATGAAATGATTAACAGAAAAATATTTTTATACAACTTTAATATATATACTCACTGTAACTCAACCAGAACTGCCTCAGCTCTGCTGTGCTCTCTTATCTTTTACGCCCATCACGCTTTCACACGTTCTTTTAAGACTTATACAAGAAAGTTACTTGTCCTGAAAACAATTCTGGTTATAAATAGTAAATAGAAACTTTCATACAGAGAACAATTTTCACACATCTAACTTAAGTGCAAATCCAGTTGCCACATATAGCATTGTTCTCACAATTTCCCTGCCAATTTATTAAAATTTTTTATCAGTGTGTGTGTTAGTAAGGGTCTCTCTCTCTCTCTCCATAAGGGCTCCTCCTTCCACTTGCAGTGAAGCTGTGATGTCACACATTCAGCACTACAAGCCTCTCCTGAAGAACAGTGCTAAGTAGAGGATTATCACATTATTTCAACATCCAAGACTGTTCCTATAATAGCATTATGAAGCCAGGAAAAACTGGCTAATTCATTTAAATTTTTAGAAAAATGTGCTTTCATTCCAGCTCACTTAAGCATGGACCCAGTAAATCAGGCATCCTACGAGACCCAAAATTTACATAGACAGCCATACTCTGAGATGGGATACATGTTTTTTGTTACATAATGCAAATAACCTTACTGGATGATATTTTTGGGTATGTCCACATGTACTTTTTAAAATCGAAATAACGGTGGTTATTTAGATTTTAAAAATATTAGGCCTACATGACTTTTTCTGAATTGAAATTACAAGCTCTGTCATTTCAATTCAAGAGACATTGAATCGAAATAGGTTAAACCTACTTAAAAGCAAAACATCTGTTAAATTGAAAAGGTTATTTCAAAATAACGCCGCTTGGATGTGTTATTTCAAAATAACCATTATTTCAATTTAAATTTGCCCTTCTCCTTCTGGGGTGCTGTCCTTTTTCTACATGTTGTGTGAAGGCATGGCTTTTCTAGGGGGCCATCTTGCCACACCTCCAATGGTGCCCCTCTCCTGAATCGAAATAGCAAGTCCTGTGTCTGGAATGGCTATTTTGATTTATGTTTTTTTGGTATGGACCTGTTAAATTGATTTAATGATTTTTATTTTGATTTTATTAAATTGATTTAAGTTAAATCGATTTAACCATGTACATGTGGACATAACCTTCAAGTATCTACTATGAAGTACTGCACATTGAACTGGAAAGAAAATGAAAAGAAGTCTACCAAGGCTTCATTAACCATTGGATACAATCGTATAGTATGAAGAACAAGAGTAATATGCTGATCTATAAGGCATGGCATAAAGAAATGCCAATGTCTGTGCAATGATACAAATGAGGAATTCATGTCTGAAATACTAAGATGGGTTTCTACGATCTGAAGAAGATCCAAATAGCATAAAGAAGATGGGTACAAACCAAGTGAGAGATCTGAATAGTTGCCTTTGGAAAACCAGGAACACTTATGTTGATGGAACAAGTTCATACCTGGATCACAGCCCAGGGCAGATTCTGTGTTTCTCTGCCCTAGCAGAAGAAACAACCTGCATACCTGCCATTTCCCTTTGAAGATGGGGGAACAATAAATTTGTTAGTCTTTATGTGCCACAGGACTCCTTGCTTCTTTTGCTAGATTAGACTAGCAAACCACAGCTGCCCCTTTGGAACTTACTTATAAAGTAACTCAATGTTATTCTTGAAAGACGGCCCTGTCTGCATAACTAATAGTAGTTACAGAATTTGCAAGAGGGATGAGGAAAACTGCCATCATGGTTGCTAGGTTAACTTGATAATGCAAGACTATACTACAAATTTATTTTATAATGAGACTGCATAAGCCACAAATTAAATGTAATTTAACTTGATAATGATGTAAACAATTACTATATGCAATAAGTTAATCATAAATCGGTGCTGTGTACCCTGTAATGTAAAAAAAGGTAGACTAAAATCAATTCCTTATAAATAAAATGTATATAAATTCATCCACATGTTCTACTCCCACTGATTTCCATCTTAGTGTTCTTTTGCCAGGATTGATTCAATAAAAATGTAAAATTAATTAACAGTTACTGTTTTAAGATGTACAAAATATAATAGTCTAAATATTCTAAATTTAAGTTTCTTGTTGTATTTATATTCATCTATAACCAAAGCATTCCATTTCTTCTGCAAATTATTAGAAAAGAAACTAAAACAGTACTGCTACAGAACACGAAATCAAGGCATCAGACACTATATCCTACATGCACTGAAAAGAATGAAATCTCAGCAGCAAAGAGAGGTCTTTTGAAAAACCAGGTGCTAGCCATTTGGGGCACCAGTAAGCTAGCTAGAATCAGAACACATTTTGCTCCAAACTTTAGCACGAAAATTTGATTTTCATGTTGAAAAAAGTCCAGAAAACTAACACTTTAGTATCCAGATAGCAAGATTAAAAAAAAAACAAAAAAACAAAAAAACTAGTCTGTCTTCTTTCGTATTTCCTCTTGTTCTTTCTCTACTAGTTTTTCCAACTGACACCTTTCCCAATCCTGTTTTGACTTCCTCCATGTCACAACGAGTGCAGGATATCCTCTACTAATCTGTCCATCAAGCACCCCTAAAACTCAGTTTCTGCTATGTCACCTATAAAGTCAGCTTTGAAAACTGACTACCAAAATGTGTATGTGCCTTACCCAGTAAGCATATATTCCTATTATTCAGTCTTTGTCCTTTCATGCTTCTTGTCAGCCAATATATCTGACTATCCTATTTCACTTACAAATTCTGTACAACTCCCTAGGTACCACCTAATCTGGGAGCCTGTGGAATTGATAAACTCTAGCACAAAACTCTAAATACTAGAATTTTATACCATCAAAATCTGGGAAGATGACAAGATTTTTGTAAAACAAAACTAGCAATTTTCAATGCTTCCAGTTCAGTGGCAAAATTTGAGACACCTTTTAAACGGGCAGAAATTGTGAAAGGAAGTTTCTCAGCACTTAATGCAAACAGGCCACTTTATAAGGGGTCTGAAGCTGGAGAATCAAAAATTACTAGTTGTTTCTGAAAATCTTAGTCATGATATATACTTTGGAAATGAGTATTTATAAGACAGCAAGAGACTGAATTCTACAGTCCTCTATCCATAGGAGTAGACAAAATCACCACCTCAGATGTTAATATACAACAAATTAGATTTATACTACTTAGAAAGCATTAGCTTTCAGTTTCAAGTCAAATTAGATCGCTAATCATAAAAGATAGTGTAGAAAATGGTTTTCTGGGTCACGCAAGTCATCGTGGTGAATGAATACAAAAATGCCCTCTATACTGCATATACTCATAGCATGCATTATACTTTGTTTTCTCTTGAACACCTTCAGTGCCCACCCTCCAGACATAATTCTATTGTCTAAACACACTTGATACTAGAAATGAGTTTTAATATTTAACCTGCATTAATTAGGAATAAATAACTGATGTTCACAGCATAGCTTCACTCTTTCATTGCATTGGTTTAGGACTAGAATCGTAAACTGGAAGGGACCATGAAAGGTCATTGAGTCCAGTCCGCTGCACTCATGGCAGGACCAAGTACCCTCTTAAACCATCCCTGACAGGTGCTAGTCTAATCTGCTCTTAAAAACTTCCCATGATGGAGATTCCACAACCTACCTACACAACTTACTCCAGTGGTTAATCACCCTGATGGTTAGGAATTTTTTCCTAATGTCCAACCTAAAGTTCCCTTGCTGTATTTTAAGCCCCTTGCTTCTTATCCTATCATCGGCAGTTAAGGAGAACAATTTTTTGCCCTCCTCCCTGTGACAACCCCTTAGGTACTTGAAAACTTATGTCCCCTCTCAGTCTACTCTTTTCCCTATCCTCTCTCAATCTCCTCTTTTCCAGACTAAACAAACCCAGTTCTTTCAATCTTCTCTCAAAAGTAAGGTGTTCCAGACCTCTAACAATTCATGTTGCTCTTCTCTGGACTTTCTCCAGTTTGTCCACATTTTTCCTGAAATGAGGTGCCCACAACAGGAAACAATACTCCAGTTGAGGCCTAATCAGGGCTGAGTAGCGCAGAAGAATTACTTCTCCTGTCTTACTTACAATACTCCTGTTAATACATCTCAGAATGGTGGTTGCCTTTTTTGCAACAGTGTTACACTGTTGACTCATATTTAGCTTGTTGTCCACTATGACACACAGATCCCTTTCTACAGTACTCCTTCCTAAGCAGTCATTGCCCATTTTGTATATGTGCAATGCATTGTTCTGTCCTAAGTAGAGTACTTTGCACTTCTCTTTACTGAATTTCATTCTGTTAACCTCAGACCATTTCACCAATTTGTCCAAATCATTTTGAATTTTGATCCTAACTCCTCCCAGCTTGGTATCATCGGTGAACTTTATAAGTGTATTCTTTATGCCATCACTAAATCATCAACAAAAATACTGAACAGAACCAGACCCAAAACCGATCCCTGTTGTACCCCGCTCATTATGCCCTTCCAGCATAACTGTGAACCATTGATGACTACCCTGAAAATTGTAACACCTACAGGGGAAACATTTACTTACCAAGCTTGTGCCAAACACCATTTTTAATTTAGTGTCTGTATGTATATGGCCTTGTCTATGCTTACCATAAAATTTGGTGGCAGTCAGCAAGAGATAGGCAAGTTACACAGAGCAGTTTGCGTATCTCCCACAGACTTCCTAACTTCTACTTACTGCAACATCTTTATTTCACTGTGCCATTTGGAAGTAAGCTCCCATCAGTGCAGCAGTACTTCTTCCTGAGGGTGGACTGAAGAGGTCTCCACTTCCACTCAATAGACCCTGGGAGGAGGGGGGAAAAAAACACCCCCCCCAAAACAAAAAAGACACCTGACAGCAGCAAATTTGCCGCTGTCAGTGAAGACGTACCCTGTACCTTTTGAGCCACTCAATGGAATTCAGACACCTGTAGAGAAGCGTAGATTTTCAGAGAGACTTCATGGTCTCTTACGGCCACAGAAAAATGAAGTCTTCAAGAAGATGAGACTTTTCTATAAATATTGCAATATTCAGGTTGAAGGTGTTGGTTCCTTTTAAAGTCAGAAACATTATTGACAATACATACCTCCTCAAGATCCACTTCTGTTTCTACATTTAAAAGAAAATCATCCAGCTCAGATTTGGTGTTTTGAAAGGAACATGGGAAAGAGAACAGGTTTTTCAGAGATAATATACATTTGCCCTTGTATGCAATTTAACTGCTTATTCACCCCTCAAACATCACTTGCCTCTTCTTCAGGGCATGTGGTTGTAGAGCTGCTAGCTGAATGGAGATAGATCATTTCAGAGGCATCCAAGTGCCAATTAATTAATAGTGTGTAATAAACAGATAATTACCTTAGAACATAGGAAAAGCCATACCACCGTGATTCCCTAGTTCAGGATTCTTTATAGATGCTTCAGACAGAGACTCCAGAAGTGCTTTAGCAGACATAGATGAAATAAGCTGCCCATTGTGGAAAAAGTTGCCTAACTCAGTTTGGTACTTGAATTAACATATCACCTATGAACCCTAGCCATGTACCAGGAACCCACTGTGCTAAGCACTGTGAGAACAGAAAATAGGATGTTTGCCCTCCCCACCCCCACCCCCAAAAACTTACACTTTAAGTATTAGTTGGTCTGTTCCCTGTAGAGTATATGCTTTCATCTGCATATTTATATACATCCTACTGAGTACTTGGCCTTAATTCCAAACAATGTGTTAAAAAAAAAAAAGTTTTCCTTTTATCCATTTATGATCATTGCCTTTCAATTTGTTGGATGCCCCTATGTGCAGCTGTTAAACTTAACTTTTAACACCCAAATTATAAAAATTTCTCAAACTGAGGTTGCAATATCCAATATCTACATCTTCGGGTTTGAAAACTGATTTTGATCATAAGCTTTTCTGTGCATCAACACAGAACTACTCATTTTGCATAGGAATATTCAGTGTTTACTCACAATTCAAGGTTTTTGCATACCTACAGTCTAAGACATGGAAAATTAGGAGTACAAAGTTAGTCATAAACAGGTAGATAGCATTAAAGGCTAGAATGAAGCACCTTCAAAAATCTAAGACAAGTGCAAAAGCATACACATGTACCTACTATGCTGTAGTATTTAATGTTTTTATAATAAAACCCAGTTCTAAAACTATAAGACTTTAATTTTAAATGTACTGGAGAATGCTTTTAGAGTCCTCCTTCCTTTACCATGCCCGGAAATTTAATTTTTGGTTTGACCTAATGATCCTTTAGCTGATGACTCCACCTCTCACAAATGAACTGGTGGTGGGGGCCCCCCCCCCCCGGCGCCGGGGCGGGGGGGGGGGGGGGGGGGGGTTTGGTCCATTCTAGCGCGTCACCATTAATTTTCCTGCTTTAGCACAAAGTCAGTATCTGTCACATTCTGCCCATTTTAGGAGTTGACCTCCCTCCTACACACACACACACACACACACACACACACCCCAAGCTCCTACCCTTGCTCGGCAGAACTTCATCTGACATCTTGATAGCCCTTCTAACTCTACATCATTTTCTTCTTCCTCCTCCTGTCACAAACCAATCCCTATATTTATGCCCTCATAACACTTCATTGATCTCTCACTTTGAGTTCCTTCTGTCAGAGCACTATCTTCATTCGCATCTCTTTATTCTCTCCATTATTCCCCCATCCCAACTCCTGAATCTAAAAAACTCCAAAAGATGACATTTCTCTAAAATGCTTTCTAGAACGTGTTCCTGATCCTACCTTCCTCACACCTTCAATGTATACATTAGTATCTAGAGAGATCTCTTACTATCCGCTTCACAATCCTGTGCATCCCCAAAATATAAATGCATGATCTGTTTTTCTTACATAATGTGAGAACTGTCTGCTGTTCCTAGCAGTCATACAAGTGCCATAGTTTTCTACCTGTAGGATTAAAACCCTGGAGAAATGTATATAAAAGAAAATACCAAAACTACTGAAAAAAACATAGGGCTTGGAAAGAAAGATACATGGAAGAGACATTAGGATGCACAGGAAACAAGCATTCTGGTTAGAAGCAGCAGTAAAATGAAAGGGCTCATTATAACTCTTTACAGCATGATCCAAAATTTCTACTACATATTTTGAAATAGAAGTTTCATTATGTGATAGAATACATGTGTTAATAGAATATGGAGAGAGATGCTCTCATATAGCCATGTAAGGTTTTGAAATCAAAATCAAAATCAGAGTAATTCTGCTTTGGAGTTTCAGCTATATTAGATTTTTTTCAAGTAATATTAGCTAATGTCTGGTTTAGCAGTTTTTCACTACACACTGATTTAGGCAGAAGTAAAAAGATGATTATAGCATATAAGAATGCAATCAGTGTTTGAGATATATAATTTATATATTAAATATACACACAAGAATGGATACTGTGAATATGAAGTATGATTTTGATCATGCTTGCTTTTTAAAGATTTTAGTTTAATATTTACTTGTATAACTTTTCATACTTCCAGTTTTCAACCCTAGCAAATAAAACTCTTTCGAGTAACTAAGCACTAAAATTGAGGTTGATATATTATTTGGGTGCTGTATTTCTTGCTGGAATCCCTTCCCACTTGTCAAACATTTAAAAATAATTGTGCAACTTTACATTTAAAGTCCAGACTTTTGAGGGGTGAGGGAATAGTGCTGCAGAAAGATTTGTGAAGTGGAATGATTTGAATGAGGCAACGAGCATCTGATAATTTGGAAATCAAACAAGGAGTCTGGTGGCAATTTAAAGATTAACAAATTTATTTATCACACCAGAAAATCCTGCTTCAGACAATTGAAGATGAGGAACTTACAGAATGGAAGCAAAATAAATGCAGGGGTGCTGAACTAAACTAACATAGCTACCCCTCTGGAGCATTTGGAAATGTTTACTAAATATAAGGGGCAGGATGGCAAAAAAGCACACCGATTTATGGAAAGGTGGAATTGAGCCTTGCTTCTTTGGTGGAGCACACAAAATAGGGGAAGAATGCACAAGGAAGCCAGGTCAGAGGTGTAAGTTGTATTATTATTGTGATTCATAAAAGCCCCGAGTAAATACACTGCTTGACCATCTTTCAGATACTGTACATAGAATGGACTAAGTTCTTCACCACCACCACTAAAAATAAAGATGTCACAATGTATTCATGAATTTCCACTTATCGTTCTCATTTCTGAACTTTCTACTAATAAAGTGATTTGAAACAAGAAGTTTAAGTGAAAAAAAAATTTCTTTGAGCCACAGTAAATTGTTAGACAGGAGATAGTAATGCAGTAGCTACTAACTTATTTAGCATTCCAGTTCTTTACTGTGTTTAAGTAATATTTTTCTAGCTGCACAGCCTTTCATAAATAAATTCTGTTTCAGGCTATCTGCAGAGAGGAATATTTATAGCCTAAGCTGTAGGTTTAGATATTTTTCCACTAGCAAGTATCAGCAAGGGCTCAGTATCATGGAAAGATTCCAAAATAGAAAAACGAATATACGATCTAGCATTTCTTATTAATTTAGGCCACAAATGGCTGTACCAAAAAAAGTTGCAAACACTTCCACACTGTTAAAAACAGTCATTCTGATATCACTTTTCATAAAGGCTAATAGATAGATCTACAAACTGATTTTAAGTTCCAGGGAGGTTTTGTTTGTTTGTTTTTTAATTCTTCAGGTGAATGAGGAAAGTACATCAGTTTCTTATAAAACTACGGCACTGACAGCATTGATCAGAACAAGATGCAAGGCGCTCGGGGTCCTTGCACAGCTGTGCTATATATCCCAGTTCAGATGTGCACCACAGCATTCCTACCCATCCTAATTCTAAGCATAAACTGCTAGTTGTACCAAGCAGCACCCTGGCTTCTGAGATTTTAAAAATGCCCAAAAGGATAGAGAAACATGAAGAGAAATCTCATTGAAGAGAGCTTGCCTTTTCACCTCACATAATATACAAAGAGCAAGAGACAGCAACAATACAGATCACCTAATCACACTGATCTCAATTATAAAAGCTTCAGTTTGCACAATCATTTTCTTCTGCAAGGCTAAAGGAAAAGCCATGATGCAGTTGCAAAACCTAAATTCTAGCAAAGACAGACAATATAGCAATACTTTAGTTAAAACAAGTAACCTCATAGCAATCTGTTCTGGCTGCAGCAAAAGGTGGTGAGGAGACAGCTGCCCCCCTCCCCCACCCCACCCTGTGTTCAAATCATTAGCACTTCTACTGTTTGAGACCTGACAGACCTACTGAAATTTAAGCCCTCACACAGACCTGAACAATTCCAAGGACTAGTTGGACCCACAGACTACTACACATGAAATCACCAAGATTTAGAACAAGTGATAGAGATCCATATCCCACTGACACCAAAGGATGGTGGATGTCCATTTGCTCCACCCCTATACTTCCATAGCCTGGAAGAGCCAACCACCCCCATATTCCATCCCCCAAACAGCATCCCTCTTCCTACAAGACACAACCTGAAAACTTTCTAGACACAAACTAGACAACTGCCACACTAGGTCACAGTGCTCCATAATGCAAACTAATTTCACTGAAAAACATCTATGATCACCTCAAGTGATACAACATAACCTAAGCCATCATGTGAAATCAAATCACTGATTTGCTGAACTGCTCCCTGTTTTTTTCAGTGGGTAGCCACTGGCCATCAGCCAATGAACCCCAGCTCAGCTGAACAGGGCCATAACTGCCCAATACTATTGCTTAAAACAGGAAGGCTGCCATTTGCTCATAGGTGAGTGTCCCCTTAGCATGGATCCACAGTCTGACACTGGCTGGTAAGACTGGCAGCCCTCGTTGTCTATACTGGCAATGATATGAACTGGATCATATATTTAAACAGATCCCCATTCACTATTGAATACATCACTATTAGCAAAATAAAAATGAATTAAGCAAACATCTGATCTCGTACTCTTAGCAGTATAACGTTTGTCGCTCACTTCTATGCTTCCAGGAGCATCAGTAATTTAATATTTCACAGTACAATCAGACACCAAAAATCCTCTTTTAGATGAGCAAAAACCCTTTTTTGAATTTCCCTTTTCTACCTGATGTGATGCAGTAGACATGCAAGCTGGGAATCAGAATTCTAAAGGGACTCATCTTGCTCAGCTGTTAATTTATAGTGTGCCTTTTGGCAACCCCCCCCCCATACACACACTATTTTGCAACTAAGTAAACAAAAGCACAGGAACATTCACTATTATCTCACTCAGTAATATGGATGCATGGATGTTCTGAGGCTAATATCTGTAACATGTTTTAAAATCTATTACTATTATTGACCATTCAGTGTCAAAGATTTTTGGGTTTTGATCTGTGGATTAGCTAGCCCTATATAATCGTTCCATGCTGCCATAAAAATTCCAGAGGTCATAGGTAGTACTTACAGTCAGAAATAATGTTCTTTGTTAGGAGAACGGCCTTTCAATTGTGGGAAGTTAAGGGGAGTAGATGGAGGGGCAGTAGTACGTAAATAGAGTAACCAACGGGGCTGCTCTTATGAAGAAAGTAAACTTGAGTAGGATTAGACCCATATGTCATGATTCATTTTCACCGGAGTAAAGAGATGCACTTTCACACACATAGGCCCATGGACACAACTGTACTAGTGAGGTATCCAATGCTAGATGAGGGTAGGAGTGTGAAATCTGCCAGCTATGGGCGGTTCTGAAGTCCCACCAGATTAAGTTGCCTGGGAGACACATTAATCAGCACATATTTCATGGGTACCCTATGATCAGGCCCCGACATCTTACCATCATTCACTTTTAGGAAGCATTGGTGTTTTCCATACTGCCCTTTGGAAAAAAGATGTGGGGTGGGGACACACTTCAAACAGCTTATATCACTGTGACCTCCCCCTGTGACCCCACTCCATAACACAGCGGTTCCCAAACTTTTCTCTGCCGTGGGAGACTGCAGTGTGCTGTTGCACACAGCTCCCAGACCTTGCCACTGTGGGCAGCCCCCAGCTGGAGGCCAGATCTCACTGCCACTGGTGACCCCCAGATCCTGGCCAGGGCGATGTCCTGCCACAGCTGGGGATGCGCTTAAGGGGTTGCTGTAGCACACCAGCGCACCACAGCACAGTTATGGGGAACCACTGCCATATAGAGTTTCTACAGCTGAGCTTTGGAGCTCTACTTATGTGAGCCTCTCTCTGTAGAAACTTGAAAGCACCTTCAGCCATTACTGTTTAAATTGCAAAGTTGCAAATATTATATTACTAAGGGCATAGTGGGTATGTCAAAGGACAGAATCTTTAGTCTCATGTTGGATAAGATATGTATCACAATTACATTTGACCCACTTTAGTTTTATTAAAAAAATACATAAACACATAGTAGAAGAATCCTATTTATTGCAAAAAAGTCTATTAAATATATTTTTCTACGAGTTTAAATACAGATGTCAGAAGTTAGACTTTTTTCAAAAAAAGTAGTAGATCCTTGACATCACTTGGAAGATATTTCTTCAAAAACAAGCTATATAGATATATAGACACACACACACACACACACACACACACACACACACACACACACACACACACACACACACACACACACACACACACAGTCATCTCCAATTCCTGAAAACACATGCATAGTAAGACATCTTTATAAGGAAGACTACCGCAAATATAGTGTTAGAGAGATTGCATCCCGACTCAATCATAGCTTAACTCTTTGCACCAAATGAGTCCTCGTAATATGCAAAGTGGCTTTCTTCCAAGAGCAGATTTAGAAGAAAGGGGGAAGCGCTCTTAATAAATCTGGCAGCTGAAAGCACTCCATCAAATATTTTATTATTAACATAAAAAACAAACAGTGAACTAGTTTTAAAAATATGTTTCATATGGTTTCTTTTAAAAGTGTACTTATTAAACATGGGAGAGAGTTGTAAGACTAAATTATTCCACTAGAGCAAGCCCTGTTTTCATTTGTTAGCTCATGAGGTTTTGCTGTTTAACCACATTCTTTCAAGAGGTGATACACTAATGATAACATTTTAAGTAATATTGAACTTCACACAGAAACCAGCTATTATGTTTCAACAGGGGCTTGACAGGCTGCTGATGACATAAATCCACTGCATGCTAAGAAAGCATCTTCAGGTTACACATCTAAAACCTCAGACAAAGAGCACAGTAATGTTTTGTCAATCATAGGGACTCACTGGAGATTTCTGCTTCTGTAAAAGGGACCATACTTGCTGTGCCATATAGGATAGTGCCAGAAGTTGAGATGGACCACATAATAAAGATGATTTATTTCCCCACTGACCATTTCAGGATCAAAAACTTCAGATCCAGATTAGATGGCACCAACATTCCCAAAAACAAAAATCCAGGATTTGTTGATACTGCAGAGTTGGAGGGCTAATGAATATTGCTTGGACCAAAAAGCTCAAAAGTACCACAGATTTGGTTGCAAACACAAATGATCACAAACAAGTCACCACCTGAGAGACAAATACTCACCTGTTTGTTAACAGCATTAGCTTGCCTTTGATATTTCAGCCTTTCCTGTCTCACAAGTATTTACCAGAGATCTTCTGTTTCTTAAGTAACAAAGGGAGGCTTTTTATTTTTATTTTTGTGACACTATTTTACTGATGTAGGCACTGGGACTTGGTATCTGTGACAGCTCCCATTGATCAAAGAATTTCTCCCGCATATCAAATGGGCATTATTTTGGTAGGGGAAGATGCTGTGCTAATACATTCTTCAGTGACAGCATGGCTTGAACTTGAGTTATGGCATAATCTTTCACCAATTTCTCTTATGCAGCTACTATGTTTTCCTCATACATGTCACTTGCACATCTTCATTTCTCATTAGAAGTATTACCAGATCACCATAGCTCCCCACTCATGGGCCAGGACTGCATTGTACTAGGGTCTATACAATAAAAAGATGGCCTCAGCCCCCAAAATGGCACGAGTCTTTCAGTATGGGATCGCTGTGTCTTCTAGGGAGGAAGTCCTTGGAAGCTAGTTTTTCTAGAATTAGAAGCTGGAATTTCCAAGACGTTGGCATAAATCTCACACATCTGTCTGGAATGGAAAAAAGAAGGAACTAGGGCTGCAGGATTATGTCCTGGCATGGTAGGAAAGGGGGAGCCACTCAAAGCTATCCTCCAGTGGTAAAATTAGGATTGAAGGACTGCAGTGACAAGATTACTTTTCTACTGATTGGGCATTCTCTGTTGACCTTAAACACTGCTGAAATTTAGTAGCAGCTAGAAGAAACAGTAGATGCAGAGAAATCTGTATTAGGAATCTCAACAAAAATAGCACCCCTTGGTTTTTCAACCAGTGGTTATGTCAAGATTTTACTGATGCCATCGCATACGACGGCACCACCAATTAACTCATGAATTTAAAACCTCTTTTCAAGAATAAATTTTCCTCAGTAAGTACCTGATTTGGGACGTCCTTTCTCCCTAGTTTCTGATTTGGGGTTGGGTTTTTTTTTCCCCTGATTTGGTTCTGTTTAAGAAAAAAGTTGGTGATGATCATATACTATTTTCTTTGTCCATGTTAACTTCTCAAAATCTCTTCCCTAATAAAAATACTTAAATCTGATAGTAGGAATTCTAAACATTTCAATCAAAAGTTTATCCCCAATACAGCAGAGAGAAATGCAAATAGATATGCTACTACATTTAAATCCAGGATCTAATGGCGAACTCTAGGACTTCTGCTCCTTACACAAAGTATCTGAAAAGATGACTGCTTGAGCTGTTTTAACTCCGCAGCATCACTGTCTGGTGAGTCTGCACAACGGCAAGGATGACTACAGGTATGCTTTCATCTCAGCCTCCAGACTGACATTTTTCATAAAAATATTTCAAAACTCAAAATGTGATATTTTAACAGCTCCATTTTATCCAACAATAAAAACAATTAAAATAGCTTTTAAAATATTACAGCTCATAAGAAATGCCAGAAATTGCATAAGAAACATTAGAATTTAGAGCATGACTTATCTATACAAACATATAAGAGGCTGGAACATTTTCCCTTAAGTTATTTTCCTCCTATTCATCTGTAAGCATCTGACAAAGTGGGATTTTCTCCCACAGAAGCTCATGAAATAACCACACAAGGAATCTAATGGCACTTTTAGAATCTAACAAATTTATCTCATGAACTTCCGTGTTTTACTGAACTAGACAGACATGGCTACCCCTTTGGAACAAAAGGAAAGGTTACCTTAAGGTAGGGATTTTCTCCCATAAAAGCTCATTCAATAAATAAGTTTGTTAGGTCTTTTAAGTGCCACAGGACTCCTTGCTTGTTTTAATGCTCTTGTGTGTAGCTATAACATTTCAGAGCTATATGATATGCCATAGTAAACCCAACTTTGGGAGTCTAAAGATTTTAAATCTAAACAGGAACATAATGTGACAGAGATATAGACTACAACAGTGGGAGGGATACAGAAGACAGTGAAGACAGTACAGGAAACAAATACATCTTTGAAGACAATGAGCCAAATTTTAAAAGAACATTGTTTACCTCAATGAAAGTTCAAAGATTCCAAGATCTCTTTGTTCTTAATGATACCTAAGCAATTTATTACACCAAAACTACTTAGAGAAGAACATAGCAGAGGAGTCTATAGGGAACGATTCTGAAGAATAGAAATAGTCTCATACATAACCTACACTTTTTGATAAAAGAAACTGTTAGATGTTTCCACAAAGTCACATTGGTTTGAAAGATACATGCAAGGTCTTCATCACCATATAACATGTTATTTGTAAGTGTCATTTCAAAGGTAAGGCTGAGAAGTATATTCCACAAATGAACAGATATTGAACATGGGGTAAACAAGGCCATTTCCTAAGGAAGACCCTTACTAACAATTGTGCTGGCCTAGATTTTAGGAAATGTTGCTTATACAAATGCCTAGAAAAATCACTGATAGTTTATATAATTCCTTGACTTGTTCTAAACACACTTCAGAATTGATATGAAACTTTACAAAACCCATATTTTTAAAATATATTAAAATACATAAATAGTGGCACAAAGTGTCCACTTAAAGAGGTTAATTTTTTCCAATCATACCCAAAGACAACTCGACAAAAGATTTCTAATCTACAGTAAATTGCTCTACATTAGAGCTAGTTGAGAAATAGAGAGGAAAAAATTATCCATTCTTCCCCCTCTCAAATTCAAAAGGTTTGAAATTGACCAGCACTACTGTGCATACAAATGAACTACTCTTTGTTTAATACTGTTATACCTGACAAAGTAAGTGATTTGATGCACAGAATGAAAGGCTGTCTATCTTCACCAGAGCTTTTGCAATAGTACTTTTATATGGTTGCCAAGGTATTATTTTGTAGTTTTTCACAGCAGAAATGAGTGAAACAGTAGTTACACCTTACAGAGCAATTACAACCCTAGGAGGCTATAATTCATTTATCCAGCAATCAAATTAAAACAACACAAATCAAGGCACATTCCTACACTGATACCTTGACAAAGAGGCAGACTTAGAAAGGAAATCTTTGAAGAAAACCCCCAAAACCAAAAAGTACCCCAAACTCTGCTGAGATCTTTATCTAAAAGCTCAAGTAGTAAGTTGCTATTCTTGTGTTCCATTTATAACAAGAACAATAGTATTTCAAGTACATCAGTTTTAATAATTGAGCTTTTTTTTTTCTTTGCAGCGTTCCAAGATAGAAAAGTTTTAGTTATCTTATTGTTAATCTCAACAGTACTCCACCTTCAAAATATTTAGTTTATAAAGGTAATCTCTATTACATTTAACATACTGTTATTCAGTGACATTTACAAGAATTTCAATTTGCTTCATTGAGATTAATTTAAAAAAAAACATTCTTTAAGGAACAACAAAGGCTGACTTCAGACTAACTCTACTGACCTCAAAAGTATTATAGTAGTTTTACAGATAAAGTGACCCTATGATTTCAAAAGTAGTGATGAAAGCATTAGGTTGGTCTTATTTTTCCACCTCCAATTAGAAAAAAAAATTGTTTGTTCCTATTTTGGAATAAAACTATATTCAGGATATACACTAGAGAAATTTCAAAGATCAATAACCTTGCTTCCCCCAAAAACAAAGGAAGTCCAGTGGCATGTAACGAGTAACAAATATATTTATTGCATGAGCTTTCGTGGGAGAAAATCCCACTTAGACACTTTGAAGATGGGGGAACTTACAGAGTGGGAGGAAATAAATGCAGGGAAGTTTAAGTCATGGGAACAGGTCACTCTAACAGCAAATCAAACAAGTTGTTAAGATTCAAAGACCGGGGAACACCATACAGAGGAAGATGAGGTCGAGTCACCTGTTCCAAAAAACCCCAAGTTAGACCTCTACAACACATCAAGGATCTACAGCCTGTTCTACAAGATGATCCCTCACTCTCTCATGCCTTGGGAGACAGACCTCTCCTCACTTACAGAGCCTCCCAGCCATAAGCAGATACTTACCAGCATCTACAGATATAACAAGAAAGCCGTGAAAGCAGGCACATATCCCTACAACAAACCATGCTGCCCACTTTGCCCACATATCTGCACAAAAGACCATCTCACAGGACCTAATAAAACCAGCTATCAAAGGCTTATTTACCTGCTCATCCACTAATGTCGTTTATACCATCATGTGCCAGAAATGCCCCTCTGCCTTATATACTGGACAAACAGGACAGTGTTTGTGCAAAAGAATAAATGGGCACAAATCTGACATCAGAAATCTCAACATTTTAAAGCTAGTGTGTTTCAATCTTCCTGATCACTCCATTGACAATTTACTAATTGCTGTGCTCAGGCAAATGAATAACAGCTCAAAGCTTCAAAGAGAAGCTGGAGAGCTCAAATTTGTTTCCAAATTTGACTCTGTCTTGCTTTAGGATTATATTGGGACTTTGGATTTTTCTTCTCATGGTAACAGATGATCTGACCTCCTCTTCCACTATATGCTATTTTCCACTGCTTGAATCTCTACATCTGCTTTGCTTTGCTGCTACAGTGTGACCTGTTCCCATGATTTACACTTCTCTGTGTTTACTTCCTCCCATTCTATAAGTTCCCCCACCTTCAAAGCATCTGACGAAGTGGGATTTTCTCCCACAAAAGCTCATGCAATAAGTAAATGTGTTAGTCTTCAAGTACCACAGGACTCCTTGTTTGTTTTGCTGAAACAGACTAACGGGGCTGCCCCTTTAGAAAACTGCTTTCCTCAGTCTTAGAAAGTTGGGAAGCGTGGGCTTTGTCTGCATCGGCAACAGTCAAAGCTCTTAGCCTCTTAAAAACTGTGATCTCGTGACCCTTGTATACCAGAACAGGTGAGCACTGTAGCTGATTGGTGCAGCATAAGTCTACTGGTTCCCCCCACACCAAGGAGAGACCTTCAGATGCCCTTTACCTTGCCTGGAGACACCATTTTCAGGGGGGGAAAAAGTCCTCTTTCAGATTAAAGTAGGACTGGGTTTTGAGGCCTTACAGTAGGGATCTTACTAGCTGCCTGTTGGGGGCTGGGAAGGAATCTCCCCTCCTCCCCCTCCCCCATGACTGTCGTGGGAAGTAATGTATGTTGTTGCATTTGTTTTTCTGCCTCCTTTTAACAGATTAGAGGGCTGGTGGGTACACTGAGTTGTGAAATTTGTCTCCCAACTAATAGGTACCCCGTGCAGGACAGCATTCAGTAAAGGGTCAGCTCCTGATAAACTAGAATTGGTAGTGGATTATGAGAAAGTATTTCTTAACAAAACAAAAAACAAAAAAAAAGGGCAGGGAATGGAATTAGGGCTCAGCATATCTAATATAGCAATGAGACAAATCCCTGTCTCCAACCCTCTTTTAATCTTCCTTATATGTAGAGAGTAGTGAATCCCAGCAATGGTGCTGGGACCAGGTTAACAGTTGCTTGGAGGGAGAATGGGGGGGGGAGATGTGGGACTGATGGAGTTCTCCAGCAGATGGAACAACTTAAAAAGGAAGGATCACCTGCACTGGATGAATTATTGACAGATAGTTCCCACATGTGTTACTTTAATAGAGTTGCAGGCTAGTTAAACAACACTCGAGAGTCTTGTCTTTCTTCCTGCAGCATCCAGGACAGTGTCTCTAGTGCTTTCAGGGTACTTACTATCCCATAGGTTTACATCCTAAGGATGGCTGTGGTGGGTCACAGTGCTATCCCTAAAACGTGTTACAAACAAGTATGAAAGATAATGATCTGTGATGTTCTCTTTCCACCTAGCTTATAAAACATTCAACAGTTCACCACCACTAAGAGGATCACATTCATCCAAGAACTGTATAATTCAGGAAAATCATGTAAGACTGAAATCCAGCTATAGGTCTCTACCATTCTATATATGAAAGAGCACTGTTTCTGTTCTAAGCCTTTCTTGAGAGATTATAAAGTGTTTTTCCACGGAAAAGCTAAAAACAAAAGTAAAAAATTCTAACATTAAATAAACCTTGTATTTTGATATTAAAATCCTACATAACATTCATATTCTTGCATGCACTCGACTTTCAACTTGCATTTCATTCCCTATATTTTACAGCTTTAAGAAATTTACAGTTAAATTAGTATTTTATATTCACAAAAAGAGAACGGCAATTCAGTAGGAAATGTGAATAGCTGTCACTACGCACGAACCAAAGTTGTCACACCTAGCTGCCTCGAATAGGCACTTGAATGTGTCTGTATAACTCTGAATCAGAATCTCTCCCATGCCATCAGATGTTGCTTTGGGCTTGAAGGCAGCTCAGTCATTAGTGACTCACTCTGTGCATATCCTCCATATTTAAGCCTCCTCAGTTTTGTATCTCTGAGCTGTGTTTGGAGATATTCTTTCCCAATAACTGAGGTGGAGTTTAGCTTTTCACTTGGGCATTGTCTTTAGGCACTGTATAGGGCTCCTCCATTTGTGTATTTCACCAGCTACCCAAGCTCCCTGGAAGTAAGTCGGTGTGAGCTGAGGTGCTCCTGTTTTGCTGTCTGGGAAAACAAATAGCTTTAGTTTTTCCACCAACAGAAAAGTTTATTATTGTAACCAGTTGCCAGCTCGACAAATCAGTAACAAACCACTGCTCTTGATTACAGTTCCCAACTTCCTATATGTCTTGTGCCCCCACATTCACTTAATGGTATTTTATAATCATCTTCTGACTTGCTTTCACATTTTTATGATCTACTCTTTTTTAGAATCTAATGCAGGTTATTGTTTAAGTCTCTGATTGTCACAGTCTAGAAGTCTTAAAACATCTCATATTATTTTATCAGTTTACTAAGGTATTTTTCCCCATAAAAGAAATAGAAATGTGGAGATGGCAAAGCATAAATTTATAGCTGAAGTATCAACCGTAGATTTTGTATTACAACTATGCACCACAATACAGCTAAAATACATACTACAGACCAGAGAAGTACCCACTCATTAACCACCACGTTTTTGTTTTGATGTATATTGTTTGTAATAAAACACTAAATTTTGTGAAATATTAAAAGGTAAATATGGAACAACTATCAAGATTATGCTTCCCCTCCTCTTCCACTTTTAGAATGGATTTTAAAAATCCACTTGCCTTTTTGTATTCCTTCCTTATAGTCAAAAATACAGATTTTATCCAATGGAGACCAGATTACAATGACTATCAAAAAATGATGTGCACATTAATACATTTAAGTTTTGAAAAGCAAGCTAAAATACTGTTCAATTAGATTAGAAAATAAAGCTAATGACTTCATTCAGACAACAGCACAGGGAGCAGTAAATTCTCAGACAATTGAATTGTATTAATTAAAAATTAAATTAGTTTCTTGACCAAATATTTTAAATTCTAGCAGATTCTACTCACTAAACTGAAAGAAGTTTTACAGAACAAAACCTAAAGCAAAAGAAGATTGAGAAGCTCTGTCTTGGAAATCAAGATCTTCTTAAATTAGGAGTAAAGGAACATTTACATATCACAACAGTTATTAGCAGATAAAACAGTATTCACCACGAGTTTGGAATACAGTTTAATTTTCAATCAAAAGGGGGATTTTGATCATATAGAAACATTGCTGGAAAAATTTACACGACACTTATTATGCAAGGCAAAAAATACCTAAGCTCCACAAACTCGGACCCTGCAATTTAAAGGAATAGTTGTGCATCCTATTTAATTGCACCATGTTGTAATTCAGTCAAATTTCTATTGCTTTCCCTAAGTAATTCGTTATGGTTTGTTCTATGCGAGTCCTTTCTTCTACCCATTAAATCTCACACTGTACTTCTGTTTTCTAACTTAATTCCCTGAGACAACCATCTCCACAACTTCCACTTTACAAGAAGACTTCAGAGTCTCCCCAGAGAACTAAATCCACTAGGAAAAACCCAACAGGGAAGAGAGGAGCCCTATACAGTGCCTAAAGACAATGCCCAAGTGAAAAGCTAAACTCCACCTTAATTATTGGGAAAAGGGAGAGTGCCTGGATTTCAGGATTCTTTCTCTACCCATGAAGCATGTGCAAGCTCTCTCTGAAGTATGTTTATAGGCTAGTATCTGCAGACCATACTGAAAGTAACTGACAACACATCTCTGCAGCCAGCTGGAGAGGGGAGGGGAAAAAGAACACTCTCTACTCCTGTTTCCTGTATCCAATCACTTTCTTGCTGCTGCAAGAGTTAAGAGGAAAGGAGATGCTGGTGTTACTCTAGTCTCTCCCAGTGGCTCAGGCCTGCTCCACTGTTGTCAGGAGCTTTCTTAAACTGAAGTGTGAGACTGACCCAATTATATTAGTTTGATTGCTGTTCACAGCAGTTGCCAACAGCATCAATGAACATTAACAAATTTTCACTCTGCTGCAGCTCCGACAAAGCTACAAGGAGAAGCAACGGCAAAGGTGCGGCTGTCAAGAGATACAGAAGAGATCACTGCAGTAATTTATACTTTTTTGAATTGCGGAAGTTTGTCTTCTCAAGCATAAAGATTAGACTATTTTTCCTTTTAAAATGGAAAATGAGGATTCCAAAGCAAAAGAAGGAATCCACTGAGGAAAGTACCAGCTCACAGACCTTGCATTATTTGGGCTATTCCACCCACGCACCTAATATAACAGGACAGCATATTACCTGATAAAGGAGACCAAGTCACCAAGATTCTCGAGAATCAATATTAAAGGCCTTAAGTCTTAAAAAACAAAACAACCCCCCCCCAATCTTTAATTAAACCACATCTACATCAGGCAGCCAACAAAGAGAGTGATGCAGAAGGTATACAGGTATTTTATAGACTTATACAGTGACCTGAATCCCTAATAGTCTCAAAGCACTAGCCCTGGGAGGCCGTTTGTAATAGCTGTGTGTGCCGTTAAATAGTGTCAGCCAGGCAGCAGCAGAATTTAAACAAAAGTTAAAATGAATTTTGGCTAGCACTCTGGCTTAAGCATGTCTTGATATCTTTAGTCACCTACAAACTGTCAGGACTGTAGTTTATCATCAAATTATGGCAGCTTTATCAGCCAAGAGATTTCAATAGTGTGCTAGAATGCTGGGTCAGTACTGATTCAGAAGTAACATCTGCTCAACCACTATCACTGAAGTTTATGCAGCCTCCCAAGTCAAGCCCAGAATCATAAGAACAGACTATGAAATCACCAGGCAACAAAGCTTGCTAATTCCAGCCACCACCAAGACACAAACTGACAATTCAGACATGAAATCAAAATTCCAACAAAGCAGCCTACTCTACATTAGCCACAATTCCACTTGCCACATTAAGCAAACAGTCAAATTATGTTTAAAAGGAAATACCTCCACCTTAAGTTATATCCAAACAACTCCACTTCACCATCCTCACCATTCTCTCAGCTCATACTAAACCAAGTACAATAAGCTAGAGAGTGGGCTAGTTACTTGCCAACAGCATCCTTCAGTTAGGTGTTAAACTTGCTTGCTGAAGCAGTTTAAAAAAGAAACAGGTTAATATTTAATGAACTGTAAAAATTGCAACCACCAGGTAATATCATTTACCACATCTCATATTTTCAGAACATAATTTAATAATAGGTTACTTCTACCATTTGATAATATAATGTCTAGGATATTAGGTGTTCTAGCCTCACATACAATAAAGCTTGTCATTTTTATTTTGTGAATCTTAAGTTCATGAAAGAAATGGGTAAGGTATATTTTATTTGCAGACAAACAATTCTGGTTTTATTCATGATACAGCAACATCCACTAGCACCCGAACTTTAATGGACAAACTAATTCAGTAAAGATCATTAGAAAAGGCTGGCTTTTTAAACAATTACATCTCGTTGTAAAGAAAATGATAGTCTCTGCAGCATAAGCATGTAATAGAGCCACTCTATAATCTGTTATAAATAAAAACTCAAATTATTTGACAAGGTTAAATCAGTGCACTAACACATTCTTGAAGCAGGAGCCATCATCATTCATTAGAAAATCCATAGACAAAAAGCATTGGGGGGGGGGGGAGAGCAGAGATGTTTCATGGTTTGCTTGTTTGTTTATAAAGGAATATATCTGCCAAAGTACATTCAATTGAAGTCAAAGTATAACTCTAAATAGTCTGAAGTGTACAATTTGGTTTATGCCACTGAATGTACTGCCATTCCCACCTATAGCACATTTCTCTGCATTAAGGGAAGTGAAAAGAAATTTCCTTTTTGACCCCAATGGTAACATGTATCAGAATAATGACCACACGCCACCTACTAAGCAGGAGATGGGAGGAAAGGGGGTTCTGTCCGGCTTGCTGGAAGAAGAAGAAGATATGTGCCGCTCTAAAGGACAGAGAGGAATTGAGTGAGTGTGCAGTAGTCACAGAACAGGTGATCATGGAGATCACTGCCCCATGTCTCCTGGTGACCAGAAGAAAGAGGTTACAGAGGTGCATGCCTGGAAGGAAAGGGCCTCTCTTACCTTGACCAGCCTGCGCATGTACTCTGTAAGGAAGGGATACAACCACCAGATAAATGGATTGGCAAAGGATTTATAGAAGGTAGAGGGAAGAGGACAGGGACCCTATGACTGGTATAGCAGGGAGCCAACCCTCACATAGTAGCCCAACCCATTAAAGGGGCTAGGGAATGGGAGGAGGGCCAGGAAGGGATAGTAAGATACCAGAAGTGGACAGACCAGGGACCAGGATGGGAAAGGGTGAGGACTGACAAAAAAAGATATATTAAAATAATCATGAAACTACCTGCATTGTTAATCTATCTGCCAAGCACTTCCAAACAAAGCTATGACCTAAACTACATTCACTGTCTCCTGTCCTTCCAGATAACTGTACAATGGGTAGCTGGCTGAGGCTCATTGAAATTAATAAATTGGGAAAGCAACCAGATACTACCACAGAGGTTTTGCCTCTAAGCTTTTCACAGCTAAGGAATGTGACTGGATTCCCAGCTGCTGAGGAGATTGCCACCTCCAAGAAAGTCCCCATTACCCCTTACCTGCTATCTGCTTTTGGTCAGGGAGGCATAACTATTACTTATAAAATGTGGACCTACTATTTTTAGCTTGAGATCAAACTACTGCATTTATTTCTACACAAGGCTTACGTCTACTCAGAATTTGAAGTTCGAGCAAAATGCAGCAGCATGCTTGTTAAACAGCAAGTCAAACTAAGAATACATACACTAGTGTTCCAGGTCCTCCACAGCTGCCTACTGGTTTCCAAGTGGAGGGTCAGCTACTAGATTTAAAAACAAATAAATAAATGGAGAAGTTCTACATAATTAGAAATGTATTCATCTGAGTGATCACCTCTCTCTTTGTGTTGGAGCTGCCAGGGTTGCCATGAGTTGAGATGTTCAAGATGTAAATACCTTGAGGTTCCCCTGACCCCCCTTTGTCCCCTTTGTTCAAGCTAGCCAAACTGGGGATGCTCAGAACTCACTGATGAGGTCACCTAGCTTCACAGCCTTTTTGCAAAGGCAGGGTGTAATGAAGACTGATGCTTCTGGCTTGCCTTTAACTTATTTTCTGGCTGGCAATTGCTAGTTTTTAGGCCAGGAAATGGCTGCTGGTTTTACTATTTAATCATTGTTTTAGATACAGAGCAAAGGCACCTAGAGGTCTAGATGAGCACTTGTACCCTGCACATAAATTTAAAGAAAAAAAGCAAAGTGGTCAGTAGCAATACTCAATTCTAGTACATAACTATGATAACAATCATCAATTTTTTCCATTTTCCACACACTATTTCACCAGTGTGATTGCTTCTAATCTTTATAATAATGTTATTTACATATATACAACATATCCCTATAGATTTATACATTACCAAAACCCAGCAAGGCAGCAACTCCACAGCAAGGGCTTTAATGGAGCAGAGGACAGTCATGCATTTAGTTTGCCAATTAATAATAAAAAAAAAACCAAAAAAAAACCCCATACATTGGCACTAAGAGTTTAATAAAAATTGGATTGTGGCTACTTCCAGAGGCTTATGTGGCATCTGTGGCATTGCCTCACAGCATGGGATGTCAGAACAGAGAGAGACTGTTTACCCTGTCACTCACTTTTCAATCCACACAGCTCTCTACAAACACACCTTGTATTTGGAAGCTGTTTTACCAACTGCAGTAATTAAAGTTTTTAACACCATGACAGACACATTTTGCTAAACTACTAAATTAAAGCCAATAACATGCACAGGAAAAAAAAGTAATGTCATGGTTACCCTTCTGCAACTGGAAAAGCTGAATGTTAAAAAGTAAGCTTCTAGTTATTTATTTAAACCACATGTTTACATTTCAAAGTACCTCTTCCACTTGTAGAAGCCATTTATTAAAAACCAGGAGTATTTACTTAGTTGAGTGGTTTATTTATTTTTCTGTTTAGTTAAACTGCAGAATTCTGAAGTCAAGTAATTTCACTCCCTTCCCACACTCAACCCACTCACAAAAGAAAAACACTGTAGACTTCCAAGGCACAGAAGCCCAAGGAACACTGGGCACCAAGGATGTAGGATGGTGAAGAGAAGAAAGCCAGATTCTCTTCATCATCATTCAGAAAGGGCTATTAGATCTTTCATAGTGCTTGGATAGGTGGCAACAATTACAAATTTATATCTAGACTTGACAGACTGAACACTGCTGCAGCAGTAATCCGACTGATACTATTCAGGCCCTTGGTGAAGAATGAAGGCAACACCTATAATGATATCCTCCACTGTTTATGACTGGTGACCATAGTCACAGACTCGCAGTCAGTTGTTTGCCTCAGTTTCCATTTAAAGAGGTTAATCTACATACACCATGAGTAATGTCCTGCAGATCCACAGGTAACCACTTCAAATATGCAGATACCCACAAACCCATTATTGCAGATTCAGTGCAGACACAGATTCTACCCTTAATCTGCCCAGGGTGGAACCAATTGCTGCAGCTGCTGCTATGAGCCGGGTCAGCAGCACACACGGGAACAAAGGAAATGCTCCAGCCAAACCCAGCTCACTCTGGTTGCGGTCTGCCAGCCTGACAGTCAGTCAATAAGACAGACAGCATGCCAGCCTTTGGTTCGGCTCCTTCAGTCCCCACTTAGCCTTTGATTGGCTCAGTCCCCACACAGGCTCTGCCCACTTTCCTTCTCTTATTTGCTGTTTGTGCACTGTGCTGTCAGAGATTTATTGGCCGAGGAAATCTGATTGACAGCACAATGCACAAACTGCAAACAAGAAAAGTTGGTGGGGAACACATTAGTTATAAGCCAATCAAAGACCAGCATGCTGTCTGAGCAAGCCCAAGCCTGGATCCAGATGCAGATACATATGAAACATGACTCACGGATCATGGATTGGATGGATACTGACACTGAGATGGCGGATCAGATCCAGATCCACATTTTTGTATCCCCGCAGGGGTCTACCCATGAGATATAGTGATGTGATTCAAGCTGCACTAGTCTTTCCAACATAAATCAAAAATTAGCAGTTCCTTGGCAGGGTGAAGAATGAACTGCTGGTTTCAAATGGTTGAAATGCTGCATGTTACTCTCCATTGTTGACACTATATCTTTTGTTTTTCCCCGAGGACAGAAATATTTGTAAGATTTCTCTGCTGTTCTTGTATTATTACTGATAATTGATATTACACATAATTACCTTTTTTCAATTAGTAATAAACTGGTACCATTGTCAGGATTCTTTTTGTTCTTAATATATTGTAAAAACTCTTCATTGTCCTTAACTCCGCTAACCATAGATTTCTTATTTCCATCAGCTTCCATTAAAAATTTTCTGTTAGCTATAGATTTCTCCTTAAATCCCTTGTCTTCCCTTAACAATTTTCTACAATTTCTAAAGTCTGATTTATATTAATTGCTATCGATGTCCCTTTTCTTTCGTTTAACGCTGTGTGTGCATGCATGTGTTAACTGCCTTCACATCCACACTAAACCAAGGTCTTAAAAAAAGTGGCCTTGATTCTTGATTGTGGAGTTGTGACTTTTGGAGTACTTACTAAGATTTTCTTAAATGATTATTGTTCTTTTTAAGTTCTTCTGCCAAGCTGATCTAGCTCAATTATTTTCAGCTTTGTGAAACTGGTCCTACTTGCGTATATTTATTTTATAGAAAGATTAATATTATATTCCCACCCTCACTGACCATGTTTCATGAGCCTCAAGTTTCATAAAGGTGGTGGCATTGGCCAAAGGAGCTCTAAAGGAATTTACTTTATTAAAGGCATTTCACTATTTGGACAGGTAGCTGGTGAAGGATCCAGACCACTCTTCTGCCAACAATTTGCTTTTAATAAATCTAAGTAGAGTGGACCATCTTAACAAGAGCCTTCTAGTCCTATCCCAATAGCTGCAGATGCATTCACCTGGTGAGAGCAAAGGTAGTACCTGTCTTCAAAAAAGGTGAACAATGAGGAACTGGGGAATTATGGACCTGTAGCTTTGTTATATGGCTAGATGCTGGAACAAGTTAGTAAACAATCCATTTGAAAACATCCAAAGATTAATAAATAGTGTAATAAAACTAACAGCTTACTTGGATTCATAAAGAACAAATCATGTGAAACCAACCTAATGATACAGGTAGTAGCCTGGTGGATGTGAAGGGAAGTAGTAGACCTTATTTTCATTTTAGTAAGGCTTTTGAGAGTCTCACATGAAACACTCAAAGGAATGGTAGTGTGCACTAAATGAAGTTATAATAAAAGTGAGTCCACAATTAATTGAAAAAATGTTCTCAAAGAGTAGTTAAATGTCTGCTGCCAAACTGGCTAGCTATATATAGTACTACAGTTATATGCTGAGCCTATGAACCACAGGAATCTGTCCTAGGTCTGGTGTCATTCAAAGTTTGTGGATGCCATCAAGTTGGAAATTTGCAAAGCACCTTGTAAGACAATATTAGTATTCAACAGGTCCTTGACAAATTGGAGAGTTAGCCTGAAACCAACAAAATGAAATTCAGTATGTATGGTGCAAAGTACTATAGTTAGGAAAGGGGAAGAGGGAAAAAAAAATCAAATTCATAAACACAAAAGGGGAATATAACCAGATAGATGACAGTACTACTTGTAGCCAATTTAAGAGAATTCTAAAAGGCAACTTTCGCCGTATTGACCTGAAAACTATAGCATCACAAGAGCTGAGCTCACTCTGTAGAGATACTAACACTGAACTATAAATTCAATTTTAAAAAGAGTCTACATGCTGATAAGGATCTTGGGGTTACACTGAATCTTAAAGTGAATATAGTAATGTGATGCAGTTGCAAAAACAGTGCAAATATTCTGGGTTGTATTAACTGGGTATTAGATTTAAGACTTGAGAGATAATTGTTCAGTTCTACTCAGCACTGTTTTGTTCAGTTTTGAGCGGCACTCTAAGAAAGACATGGACTAACTGGAGAGAATCGAGGGCAACAAAATATGAGAAAAGATGAGGAAAGCTTAAAAAATAGGAATGTTTACTCTTCAGAAAAAAGACTGGGGGAGGGGAATTTAAATGTTAAGGACTATCATAAACAGACAGCAATCAACTCTTCTCCATGTTGGCTGAAGGCAAGACAAGTAGTAATGGGTTTAATCTGCAGCACAGGAAGTTGGGTTACATACTACAAAAAGTTAAGTACTGAAATAGGCCACCAAGAGAGTTTGTAGAATCCCAGGTCAGATTTTTAAGACTAGCTCAGAGATGGTCCAAGGATACCCGCTCCTGATTCAGAGTAAGGACGGAGAAGTAGACTAATCTACTACTAAAGCCCCTTCCAGTCCTACATTTCTGTGAGATTATATGATTACACACCTTATAGTGAGCAGTTAGATGGTTGCGGGGGGGGTGGGGGAGAAAACACACATCAACATAGAACTTCAAAATTCTACTCAGGGTGCTCATTCACAGTTCAGATCTTGTGCCAGGATCTTGTACCACTTATTCATGCCACAGCGTAAATCAGACTTCATCTCCCACGCAAACAGTAAAAGCAACTCACCTCTGGCAGAAGGCACCAGATAACTTGCTGGCAGAAGCAAGCCTGCCAACTCCGAGTGGCCAATATTCACCACAATTGCTAATGCTAAAATGCTGGGAGGCCACTATGGGATCTGGGATGCCATATCTAACCAGGGAATCTAGTGTTGGAAAGATTTGCTTATCAAAGCTTGGAGCCCAAGCAGTTCTTTCTACTTCTTGGTTGTCATGAACCAAAACAGCTCATTTAACAGTTGTTCTTATCAATAAACAGGAGCTAAAATGGAGGACATCAAAATAGGAAGCCACACCTAAAAGTGAAGACTACTCTCCTGCACTGACTTTTTTCCTGTCTTAATATCTGGTTTCTGGGAACTTCCTATAATCTGATCTGAAAGACAATCAGGCCTGCTTGTTATAAGGATACAGGCATTTGTTGTGGCAAAATATTAGAAATAAAATTTAAAGTAAGTTTGACTAAAAAGTTAGTATCCAGCTGGAGAGCTAAGGAAGTTCTGGTATCTGACCATCATAATACAGTATATACACATTTCTTTGAGAAATCTTAAGAGCAATATTTCTGTTTGTTGGTATCACAGAACACAGTCTATTGTCCAAAAGGCTCTATGGAAAAGTTACTTATGCTGGAGAGGTAAAATCATGTTAAAATTTTTAATCAAAGAATATGCATGCATTTACAAAGATTTTCAAGTACACATCCAGCCTATGTAACTAACTAGGGCACACACCCCAGAAGATTTGGTTTCTTTAAATATTCTCTCTCATCACTAACTGCAGCTCAAAAAGCTTGGTGTAAGAGACAAGTCTAAAGCTACAATTTTTATTGATATGATAAAGAATGAGAAAGTTCATTCCCAAATATGAAAAAACAATCCACTTCCTTTCCACCACCATATCTACTGCATAGTGGGTAATAAAACACCAGATTTGATTTAAATCACATCCTAAGAGAATATGTTTCCATTTCCTTTTATTTTTTTATTTTTTTTAAAGTGTGCCACTTATTCATTTTTAATCTGCTTGGAAGTGACCAAATATTTGTTAGTGTTTCCACTATGGAACTATTTATCTTCATAGCCATGGTAATATATTCACATAAAGGCATCAAAGCTGCCAGATCCCTTCATTACAATTTGGCTTTTAGCGTAGAGGCTGGGTTGTTGGCATTTGCATCTCACTGGACCTGTAACAGCAGACACCCATCATCTCAGTCATTATTACATTTTCCCTTCATGGCACAGTGTATTTTAAGAAATTCCCATGTGTTCAAACACTAACTAAACTTTATTTTACAGTATCAATTATGCATAGAATTTTAGTGCAAATGGATAGTTACATATTTTTCCTTTACAGTTCACACATTGTGAAGTCAGTGTCTACAAACTTACATCTTTAAACTTGAAAGAAAGAAAGAAAGAAAGAAAGAAACGCATGCTTTAAAACAAGTCACCCAAAACCTTTGGCAAGACATCATGCATAACACATTAACAACTGGAGTTAATCATACTCCCAACACATTCTGAAAATTCCACATACCTGGAGAATTTCTTTAATGCAACTTTATTTAAACACTACAGAATCATTAAAGCATTGCTACTGAAGAAACCCAAAACGCAATCATGTAATTGAGGATTAAAGAAAAGTATAATGACAATCTGACTTTCAGATCTGCAATATCCTTCCCAGGTTGGTAAGAAACAAAACTAATTCAGAACTCTCAGTCATTTTCTTTTAACCCACCCAGTTTAAAAGGAAGCATTTCCCAGATATGTTTTAATTATTCAATTGCATAAAACACCATCTCTTTACTATACATGGCTTTCTACATGCATTAGCTCCACTCATAATCAGCTTACGTAAAACTAGGGATGATGGTTTTCCTCAGCACCACTGAAAAGGAAAAAGAGTTCCCAGGCAGACTTTGGCAAGTTCATCAGCCATGGCTACCCAAAATGAACGTGGAAAATAAATACACCAGTCTCTGGTGAGTACAAGAGCCCTCTTGCAGGAATAAAGCATTCAGTTTCGCAGCCTTCACGTTTCTTAATCTCAGTGGAGGGAGGGAGGAAATAACAATTCCTCCTTCCCTCTAAGAGATCCTCATGCTACTGAAAGACCCTTTTCTATTTAAATACCTGTTCTGGTGAGTCTAGATGGGGATCATATTCTTTGTAGGTTGACACGTACACCTCAAACCTTTGGAGAGAATTAACTTCTTCTCTGCTTGACAGTGTGGTAATCTTCACAGGGGAAAGACATTCTAAGAGTCCATTACTTCATCTATACCCTCTGGAGCAAGCCAGCAGATGGAATATGTAGAGGAGGGGTCTGCAACCTGTGCAGCTCTTTGGCTGTCGCCCCTCAAGGCGCTAGGGACCCACCAGAGAACACTGAGTGGCCTGCTCCTGGCTCCCTCACCACCAGAGGACCCTGTGAGCAACCAGCGCCAGGCACAATGTTCCCCACCACCTTGCAGGGACCCTGTGGGGTGCCTGCTCCTGGTTCCAGGCTCCCTCTCCTCACCAGAGGATCCTGCAGCAGGCACCCTGGCCCAGCTCCCTCTACTACCCTCTCCCACCAGAAGCCTACACCCATTGAAGCTCTCAAAACACTTGGTTACTGAAGTTTTTTAAACTGGCTCTTATCTTTTTGTTGCAGACCCCTGTAGTAGAGCAATAAGTATAGGTTCACTACTCTAGACCCCCAGTTTTCCCTTTCTTGCTCTGCATCTTCTAGAGCAGTGGTTCCCAACCAGGGTTCCCAACACCCAAAGTGTGCCGCGAGCATGCCCGAGAGTTGGAGTTAAAGTTCCCTCCCTCCTCAGCCCAACCACCTGGGCTGTGCAGGGCTGGGAAAAGGCAGAGGTTCAAGTAAGGGGGAAGGCACCGGAACACAATTCCAGGCCCCCCTATTTTTAGGCAGGCAGCATTCTGGCCCCTTAAAAATAGAGGAAGGCACCAGAACACAGAGCTCCAGGGGTCCCCCTAAAAATAGCAGGAGCAGGCCAAACACACCATTCAGGTGGCTCCACCTTAAACCGGGCTCCATCTTAAGCCCAGCCAGCAGAGAGCTGGGGGAGGCAGGGAGCGTGTGAATCTCCCCCTGCAAGGAGGAGCAGCATGTCAGCCAGCCAGCCTGCAAACAGCCCAGGTAAGAGCTTTGAGAGTGGGGCTGCTGGGGATTGTGTTGGGTAGATGTGTGTGTATAGCAGAAGTGGGTGGGAGGAGCAGCAGTGGGGTGAGGATTTGCCCTGGGTGGCAGGCAGCCGCTGCAGAGAAGGGGGAAATGGCTGTTGCACCATGCTCCCCTGCCCTACCTTCCCACTCCCCAGGTTCCCCCATGCCCTACCACAAAGCCACACTTTTTCTCCCTTCCCCTCTCCTCTCTTGCCACCCTTGTGCTGTTTCCCACATGGCTGCCCTTGTCCTCTTTTGCCACCCCTGCCCTGCTCTGCTCTCCAGACCCTCTCCTGCCACACTGCACACGACTCCTGTCCTCCCCTGTTTTGCTATCCCTGCTCTGCTACCCCTACTACCCCACATAGCAGCATTTCTGAAACACTGTGCCATGGTTCATGAAAATTCATAAGTAATTTAATTTGAATATTTTTGAGTTTAATGGTGGTATGTCTTGAAAAATTTGAAGGTCTCAAGGTGTGCCACAGCAGAAAAAAGGTTGGGAACCACTGTTCTAGAGCCATACAATTTACACACATACTGATTGGACTCCATTGATCACAGTGATTATGGTCTGTATTGCATCAATGCCTAGGAAGCCATTTTACATTAGACAGCCAAAAAGAAAGTATTTAATATTTATGTTCATAAGATTATAAGTAAAAGGAACACAAGAACAGGTTAAACATTGAGAAACCTAACACAGCCTAAGATGATCAAAACCAGGGCCAGATGAAGGATCCCTGGGGACCTAGAGCTGACCACCCTGCCCCCCCCCCATACACACACTGAAGCAGCACCCAGCCAGTGCTGGGGAGACAAAGGCCCCACACACTGGCCAGCCTTGGATGTAAGGCACGCCAGCACTCTGTGTTGGGGACCAGCTGGTGCTGGGGGGGTGGGGGGAGGCTGCAAACAGACCAGTCACAAAGGCAGGGGTCCACTGGAGCCAGCAGGGCAGCCGGTCCCACATCTGGCATGGCACTGAGGCCAGCTGGCACATGATTTACTTTTGCAGGGGTAAAGGCAGCAGGGCCCCTCAAGCCCATGGCTGCAGCCCCTGAAGCTGCTTGATTAATACAGGCCTGGTCAAAAACTATGGAAAGGTAAGAGTTGAATGAGATTATGGTATAAGAGCCCATTTTATAGGTTCCATTCTCAACCATGCAAGTATACATAGAAATTTGCATGGCTGTATAGTGAAAACAGCTCTTTTATAGTTTTTAACTTTGATTTTTTCCCCGTAAGCTATATAGCCCTCTAAACCATGACTGACAGAAGCCATTTTTAATGTCTATACATAATATTCATCATATTTTCTCTTAGACAAATTAAATATCAGTGATTATATTTTAGAGAAAATTTCTTTATTCAGGAAGTATTAAAAGATATAAAAGTACATCTCTCCACTCTTGATCCTCAGAAAAATGGATGACTGTACAGTAGAATTTTAATTTTAAATTGTCACACAAATATTGAAAACTTGAATCTAAAGAATTAAAAAGAATGTATGCACTTGTACCAAGTCTGACAGGTTTCCACAAATCAAGGTTGCATGAATGGAAAGGTATAGATACATACATACAACCCCCACACTTGAGTATCCAGAAAAGTGTATTTCTTATTTTAATATCTCCTACAATTTGCTGAGTTGGTCCCAGGACATTAAAGAGTGAAGGTTTGTGTTGTAATATCTTTCATCAAGACAAGCTAGTTTAAATTAAAAAACAAACTTACAACCCCCCTCCCCACCACACCCACCCCATCACTCTAGCTACTTTAATAAGATGTTTTAGACCCTAAATTTTATCAGTGTTTCAGCAGCATAGCAGTGTCATACGATTTCATTTCAACAACAAATGCCTTCCAAACTAAGAACTTTTCTATTAAGATGTATGACAATTAATCTTTTGTGCTTTCCTTCGGAACAAGTGTAGACTGGCAACTTGAGACGATGCTTATAAGCTATATAATATTTAAAGCTGTTTTCTGTCAGCCCTTAAGAGTAACTACATACTTAGGCTGAATTCTTTTAAAGGAAAAAAAAAAGCATAAACTGAAAATGATAAGATAAGTCTCTCCTACACATGCATGCAAAATTTCTATCATGCTCAATCTGAGCTGCTTTTAAGACAAATAGACCTCTCCATGTAAAACATTACCAAAAATCTGCTCTGATTCTGTGAACATGTGGTATTTATATACAGTGTGATATAGTGGCAGGATTCAGCTAGCAGTATTGTTCCCATTAGGTCATTGTTTACGATGTTCTGGATAAAATCCCCCACAACTCAAAGTCATTTCCAAAGCTCTGTGCAGGTATGCCAAGTGAATGATACCTATCTGCTCCATTTGCCTAAAATGTCACTATAAAGTCGGCATAACACTATATAAATGAGCCAAATGTGAAAGCTGCCTTACTGGAAAAGACCACCAGTCCATTCCCTTTAGTAGTCATCTTCACAGATTATTTTGCTATCAAGAGGACCTGTATCAGTACATGAGTTCAATGAGAGAGCTATAGTCAATTAAAATGGTGACAAGAAAGTTTCTCTCTACTGAAGCATCTGTGAAATCCCAACCAGTAGAAGTGTTCCTAGTGATTAACAATTCACTAAATCCATGAAGTTTACACTGACAGGTCATTTAATAGCATCTTGATTTTTCAGTGATATTTGCTTTGGGACAGTTAGCGTTTTATCCAGAGTAAATCTAAATGTACCAAATGATGATGTTTTTGCAACCTCTGTAGGAAAATTTCACAAGCTAATAGAGATCATCATCAAGAAATTCCCACCCCATTATTAAGCCTAATTCCACTTAATTCCATTATACTGCTAGTATTAAACACCCCTATACAGTTCAGATACTGTATATTTTTTCCAGACTTATCTCCTGCACTCCCCAGTTTTTGCCTAGTCAAGCTCTGCATATATAGCTATTTTAAAGCCTTCAAACTGTCTATCCAAGTATTCAACTCTCTTTTGTTACTAGATCTGGGTCTGGTGATGCAGGCAGGCCAAAACTGCAATTTCTTTTGCTATCCTATCTTACTGCAAACTCCTGTCTCCACTTAAGGCAAGGCCATATGACTTAAGCTTTGCCAACAGACCTATACTGGCATATCTATACCAGCAGAGCCCCCCCATGAAGATGCAGCTTATACTGGCAACGGAGTTATTTTGTTGGTATTCTTAAATCACCTCCCCAAATGACAAAGGGACTCTTGCCAGTATAGCTACTATGGCACACACAGCAGGTGGTGGGAATTTACCAAGTTATATCAGTTACAGGATGCACCCCACACACACACACACACACACACACACACACACACACACACTCCTGACCCAGATAGTTTTGGTGGCATAACTATGTAGTCCAGGCTGGAGTACGTCACTTCTGGTATTATTGCTTGCACTACAGGGGTAGTGTGTCCAAAGGTGCTGAGATTCCCAGGGATGTCCTTGCTCTGGAATTCTATCTGGGCTGCAGACTGTGCCATGGTCATCCACTCCTCTGACCTTTACTATGGTTCACCTTTGTGACAGAATAGGTGCAACCAACAAATAATACAGCAAGTAGCTGCCAATCTCATCGGCTGAGTTAGATGCATGAAGAACTTTTTTTGCTCCTAAGTGAAATTTAAATTTGGCAGAGATCATACCAAGCCTCCCTCCCCCAAACTTGGTTTGAATCTTGGCAGAGACTTGCCTCTCTGCCTTAGTCATTATTGCATTCCCTCTGAGACACCAGAGAATCTGGTCACATTCTAAAGACTAAGAAATTTATTTATTGCTTCAGCTTTTTTTGGAGAAAATCCCATTTCAGATACTCTGAAGATGCAAAAGAGGCACTCTGGGTGAAGAATTTGCATCCCTTTTGGTCATCGAAGCTTAGGTCTGTTAACACATATTTTAGCAGGCATACTACAAGCTCATCTTTTACAGAAATAATGTTTTTGTCATCATCATTTGTTCCCTTCTGAGGGAGATAGAGGAGACGGAAAAAGCCCAGGATCTTAATGTACCATGTGTTCCTATATTTCCAAGCAGGTTTCCTTTAAAAACACACCTTTTTTTTTTATTGCCTAGAAAGTTTTGCAATTACTATCACTTTCTATTAAAACACCCACACCCACACACACACACACACCCACACACACACCCCTAACCTAGTATCCTGCTTCTGACAAAGTAAGAAACTAGACAATTCAGACAAAGAACCAACCATTTGTTCAACAAGGGGAAAAGGAGGCTGGGGGACAGAAAGGAAGTCTCTCCCATTCCGAAGGGTGAGCTAATTTTGCTTGGGGCTTGGTGTCTATATTTCTTACTCATCTAATTAACTTTAATTTGTGAAAAACAGCATAAATTACTTCTCATATTAGTTTTTTAAAGGATAAAATGGTTTTTAAACTTCCCTGTTATCCCCCCTTAAAAAAAGAAAAACAACAAATATTTACTTATATTATACAACAGCAGGAACACCTATTACTATATCAAACATTATTTTAACCAACTTTTGTACTCTTTTCCCAAATGAGGGGCCTAATCAATAGAATACAACCTTTCAAGCCTTGTTAGCAGATCAATTACTGAAATCCACCCCCTTCCAAAAAAAAAAAACAAAAAAACAAAAAAAAACAAAACACCATTATCCCAGTTACAAAAGTCCTGCAATAGGTGGGAAGAATAAGCACCACTGCTTCTTCCAATTATTCAAATACTCAGCTCAGCCATCAGTCGTCCCCCCACACACGCTCCAAAATACCCCAATATATTACCACATTTGCAATACTCAAGAGCAGTACTTTTCAGACAAACAAGCAATCTTAATTATGCATGATTGTGTCTCTTATTTTAGCCATGTCCTACCAAATCAAAATATAGCTCATTAAATATTTACCCCTTTTTTTTTTTTTTTAGTTGCTGCTGGTCACTGAGATAATTGTCAGCAACCTCCAAACTAAGATTATTTTAATCCCATACAGTTGAGATTGGTTCCAACTAAAATCTAGCTGTGCATAGAAAATTTAACTTCTTTCCCCACCATGTGTTATTTAACTTTGATATCAAATGTATTGAACTGGTGAAGAACTAAACACGATTACACTGCGGAAAAACAAGCTATCAAGCATTGTGCTGTGTAAGCCTCCCCTTTATTCCTAGTCCTGCTTTAGCCATGTGCCAATATAATTGGAGTTCTATAATCTATATACATATTAATTATATGTGTTCGTACAGGCACTCAGGTGAAAAAAGTTGCCAAGTTTTTTTCAAATGGTTTTGATGAATTAAAGTATTGTTTTATTTTTAATAGGTAATATTTGCTACAGCAAGAAACATTCAGATAAGGATTGTTGCACATTTATTAATTTAAAAATGCAAATTCAATGGATTCAGAAGGAAGATTATATCTGTATCTATATATGATTTTATACTGTTAGTATCTTATTCCACGTAGCACTGAAAGAGTATACCTGTTTGGAACAGCCTTCTGTGTACATTTTAACTGGTGTGTATTTTACATCATTTTTATGTGGATAAAAAACAGAGTAGACTTTTGTTGACAAATGTTAAAGTTTCTCAAGTCCACTACACATAGCTGTGCATCTACAGAAGAGTGCATAACAGAACTTAACACCTAGCAGTTGGCATGCTGAGAGACCACCACAGTCTTACATCAACCAGTACTGTCTCATTGTTCCCTTGTATTCTGCTGAGTCTGTTTATACCCATCTGCAACTCTTGTTTTATACTAAGGCCATGTCTACACTGTAAGAACTATCATGACAGAGGTGAAGCTATGCCACTGTAGCATACAGACATGCTACAACAAGAAGGGTTTTTTTCCTTATTGTTGTTATAGATTACCATCTCAAGAGGCAGTTGTTAAGTCAGTGGAAAAACATATCCGTCAACCTAATGGTATCTGAGTGAATTTTTCACACCCGTGAGTGATGTAGCTGCATCAACCTGTTACAGGCATAGGCCAGGTCTTAGACTGTAAGCTCTCTGGGAGCAGGGAAAGATTTTTTTGTTCTGTTTGTACAGCATCTAGTACAATGGAGTCTGTTGCTTGTAGGTACTATGATAAAAGAAAGAGATGAGTATGAGCACAGCAAAAGCACATACTAAAAAGAAACAGTGTTTGGGTCACTTAAGGAAATGAAGTTATGACTTTATTAACATATTTGTAAAGAATTATTTTCTACAACCATTTAAAAAAGGCAGGTTTAAATAGAGAAAGAAAGGAAAGATCCCTCCCACAAAATAAAACACATTATACTAAAATATATAGCAAATGTTCTGAGTTTAGCTATAATTTTGGCTTCCTTATAGGTAAAGTGACTTAAAATACACCAGTTGCAAGTAGCTGCTCTTTAGCACAGTACAGTTCATTTAGGTTTAGCTCAAAGATGCAAAAAAGTTATTCATGATGCTTTGTAAATCTACATTATAGCAAAAGAAGCATTATTATGCAATAAGAGCAAGTGGATAATCTTGTTTGCTGTGACACAGAGCACACGAAGCTTGGTTTGTGTTGCCTAAAATGCATATTCATTTTCTTGGCTAATGTTATTTCTTTTGCCACTTCCTGTAGTCCTTTTAAAAATTTCAACATACAGTAGCTGCTGCTGCTGCTGCTGCTGCTGCTGCTACTACTACTAAAGTAGTCTGCATCTTTTTTCTACAGGCACTCACTTATTTTTATCTAGATAATTTAAATTGAATTAAAAGCTTGAAAGATTGTTAATCTTCATAAAGGAAAATGTGCAACAGTATTTTCTACAAAAAAAACACTGATTAACGGGTGGTTTTTAAACTACAGAAAATTTTGTTGTTTGAAGCCTAAGTGTATAATTTTAGAGAACCTCTAAAATAGGTACACTACCTTTAGAACACTATATAAATCAACATTTAGGATGAAGGGTCAATAGGGGTTAAACAGTCTGTCTTTCTTGACAGAGTTCATAAGCGTCTTTCCTAGCCGTACTTGCAGAAGCAAATCAAAGAGTAACTTGGATATTAAAACCTCCAAGGAAACCATCAATAAGAGCTGCTAAGAATTTCACAAGTTTTTTTTTTCCTTAGGTGTTAATTAAATGATCATTTAACACTGAAATGTAAACACAACATTTCCATCTCCTGACAGCCTAGCCTATTATAAATCCAGGGTAATAAAAGTCCTGGTGTTAATACTCTGAACCAAGTTCCCACAACACTCTAAGATGCCTTGTCGTGTCTAAGGTTAAGTATCTAGACACAAAACAAAGATTGTGCCTACTCGACTTCCAGTTCAATTTTCCCATCGCCCAGTGACCTAGGTAACACTTTGAGTAATAAAGAATAAATTTAATTTCTTCAGCATTTTGTGAGGATTAGGAACAATTGTTGGACTGCAATGACTTTTTATCCTTGGATTCTTTTTCTTCCAGAGCATTCCCCTAGTTCTAAAAGAAAATTCTGATGGTTTAAGACATAGAACAAACAGAACTTTAAATTAGGCTTTTTTCAATCAATTGGAACTGTTGGAGGGGAAGCAATCAAGCTTTCTTTGGACTTTTCTTAGCTATTCAGTTACTTTGAGACTTAATCTTCTACCAGCAGAAGAAATCTACCATCATGGGGTGAAGCCCAAATATTTCTTCGTTTTTCCCCTGGCCTGATTTATTCCTCTTTTATTCCTTCTTTAATCAAGATGGCATGGCTAAACTTCGATGTCCACCTATTGGAAGCTGAGACTTACAGATGTCCTCTTTATAAAAGATGTCACACCATGCATCTGTACCACATAATAATGGTATTTCCTCCTACATGACTTTTTACTTCTCATTACTTCCTTTACTGTGATTTAGTTTCCTACTTAACTGCTGCCTGAAAAGGTTTCTCATATCATAGTTTACCAATACTTTCAAGGTTAACCCTGCAGGAACAACCTAGTGACTGAATTAGTCTGACCATTAGCTTGATTATAAATTTAGGTGATCCAAGAACTGCAGCACATTTTTCTTACTTTTATTCAGCTAGTTCTCCACTCCCCATCTCCCAGTATTCAGATCTACCTGGAGAGAAACCCTTCAAACACAGACCTTCCTCCACTTATACAATCTAACAGATTTAGATTATTAGGCCAATAGTTTAAGTAAAACTCACCGTTAATGTAAAATAAACAAAATTTGCTATGACTAATAATTGCTGAGCAGCTCTAAATGGAACTTGTATCTTTTCAACAGTCATATCTAAATTATAATAGCAAATGCTACAAGAGGTTTCAAATACCAGAAGTATTTATGTTGGTATCAGGAGAACAGCCTTAAGACACATTTTTGTTTGCTTGCTGTTTTCAACATGGTTTTCAAATTAAAGTTAAAGAATGGCCTTAAGCCACAGTTTTGTTTGCTTGCTGTTTTTAAACATGGTTTTCAAATTAAGGTTAAGCATAACTATAAACTGTATTGGAATGTTTGCTGTAATGAAAATCAGCATTTATGAGTGTCTGTATAGATTCTTGTCTGCTGAAAAGAGGACTATTCATTCAGATAATGCAAGATTGTATGATTTGTCCATTACCAGAGGTTAGTTTACAGCCCCCCCCCCAAAGTTTACCTACTGTGCTGTTTCATCTCACTGCAAAAGGAAGTACTACTTGTACAAAAATGTAATTTCACATTTTTATAACTAGAGCGCATAAGGGGTGCATTTAAAAGCAACTTAAGTCACTCCAATTACTTCAAGCTAAAGTTCTGAAAACCCAGCATGGAAGCTGTGCAAACCGTGTTTCATCAAAACAAGTAAGGAGTCCTGCAGCATTTAAAGACTAAAATTTATTGTTCGCGTGAGCTTTTGTGGGAGAAAATCCCACTTCGTCAGACGCTTTGAAGATGAAATTTTCTCCCACAAAAACACACGTGAACAATAAATTTGTTAGTCTTTAAATGGTGCAGGACTCCTTGCATGTTTTGCTGACCTAGACTAACACAGCTACCCCTTTGGAATTTAGCAACACATGTTTCGTGAGTGAAACAAAAAATATTTGCTTCAAGATGAAAAGTGCAATGGCATTGACCAACATTTCAACTGTTGAGTAAATGATTTACTATTTAGTTCCATATTTTTTGACCCACCATCTTTTGTAACAAACATGTTGTTATGTTAGGTGCTGTTCAAACACAAGAGTATTCACTCAGTGAAATGGCAGATTAACAGATGCAATATACAACTAAAGTAAGGCAACTGCTCATGTCTGGAAAATATACTGTACTTTATTCTTTAATAAAAACATCTTTGACTAAAATAAGAAATTTAAATATTCATTCTGATTTCAGAAGCTATTACCATTTTCAGCTTTAACCCCTATAGTTAAAATCAGGGCTATCAGTGGAATCAGAACAAATCTTTAACATACATTTACCATATATCCAAGCCTCACCACAATCATGCCATGAACAATTAGTTATTTGCAATGCTGAATATTTTTTCCTGCTCTTCCCATTAGGATACAGATATTACAGTTTTGTACCAAGGGCTGCAATAAGCTCCTCGCTCTCACATTCACAAGAATGAAGGAAACTCAGAAAAATGTACTGAATAAGCACTTGCAGAATTTCCAAATTCCCTAGAAACGTAAAAGTCATATCCTGCAACCCCTTACTCATGAACTTAGTCCTTATTCTGTCCTGCAATCAGGCCCTAGTAGCCTACTTTTTTTTCACTACTTTTCAAGGGGTGACTAAGTCTTAAACGTCAAAGCCCTACAGAAACAGAAAGAGTTCCAGGCTGAACTAAGCAATAGGGCAAAAAGAGAAACATACATACAAAACAATTGAACCTCCAGACTTTGTTTCTGGTCTGTTCTATTTCTAGTCAGGGGGTGGGGGGCAGTGCAGGAACTGCAATGGCCTTCATAATCTCCTTAAAAGGCTGCCTTCTGGTTCTTCCATCCCACGGAGAAGGACTAAAGCAGAGGTGTCAAGCCCTAGCAGTTGACCTAAGTTACCACTGTATTGCAAGGCAATTATATGTCAGAGAATACACACTTCAGTTACTGAACTCCCTACAAACTGCCTATGTACTTTAATAGTAAGAAAGAAAGACTTTCCAACATCCATCAATATTTGTATTATCAATTACTCATTTCTGTAGTTGTGGGTTACTATTATAGCAAAAAATTACCTTTGAGAGTTATTTAGAAGGGAATCTACCAACTTCATCAAGCCAACTCAGTTTTAGCTCTACATTCTAATTACAAGACCGTTTGGTATAAATGTACTATGGTCAGTGAATTGGTTTAGCTGAGTCATAATTCTGTTCCTCCTCTGCCAGAAAAAATAAAAAAGGAAAACAATTCCCTTAGGGTACTGCTACTGCAGGAAGACTCTATAATTCACAAAATATTAATTTAAAATAATGATAATATTGCAGACCTACAAATAAAACTCAATTATATGCATTTATTAATTTTAGTTTATTTCCAATGCTTTATAAAATAAATATTTAGCAAAGAAAATTAGTCTTCCCTGGGGTTTCTAAGTCATTTAAATAATTGAACCCATTGGACTACTAGAGAACTCCCACCAATTCTTAACTATTTATAGGTAATGTCATTTAAACATCTGTAGCAATAAAATAAAGTTCTTATTTTCCATATCTTCAAGGTTTTAAAAAAGATAAGAAGTCACAAGTTTGGCATTATGGAAGCATAAGATCTGTTTTGAAGGTAAATGGAAACAAAAGACTGAAGTACGGCTTTTGAAGCAATTTATTGGGATTTCTCGAGCGCTAAAATCCACAGGAAAAAGCCACATGAAAACAAAAGGGACTGATTAATGCTTAAGAAATCATACCTTCCAATTATACAATCGTACCAGAAAGTTAACCTCATTATAATATTGTCTTCTGATACAATACCTCTCTTTGAAACAGACTGTTTGTGCACCACACTCATACCAAAAGGTGTATCTTTTACTGAAAGGTATTACAGCATGTAACTACCAAAACTTGCCCATTACCACTCTAACAAGCTTCTTCAAAAGAAGAAAGCCATTCAATATTTCCCACTACAATTCAGAATGCATTCTTCTTGTCCATCAGATTTTTAACCTCCAAACCACCTGTTTCCACTTTGAATACAAGCAGCCAGAAGCTTCAATATCATTATACTAAAAGCTCAGCTTCTCTGGGAGTTTTCACAGCAGAATACTCTGTTTGCTTTGTCAATGGGAATTATCAGATGATTACAGATAAACCATTTCCTCTATCAAGTTACTAATAAATCCTTGCATATCTTAATTTTAAGAAGGTATACAGACAGAACTGTGCATTTATTTAAGCATGGTATGCAACTCTGGTGGAAATGAAACAAAGCAGCTTAAAAAACATTAAAAATGTAAAGCTGTTCTTCCAACCACTTACATGCACCATCTTTTTCATTCTCACCTCTGATTGGTTCCTACTTTTAAAAACAGAAACCAAAGCATGTTAACTTGTGACAGCTAAAAAGAGGTACCAACTCTAATGATGTTAATAGCAGGCTCTCACTTAGCAGTTACAAAAGACAGATGACAGCCATCTGAAGAACTTTCATCCTCACTGCATCAAACATCTTCAGTGTTCCCAGCAAAGGAAATCAGCGGTAGCTATCATGGTAGCTCACTGGATGAGTAATGATGTCGATCTGACCGGACAACGGTAACCGTAGCAACTGTAACCTGCAATTCCTGCGTAACTATTGTTGGATTTATTGTGGCAGGGGCCCAGGAGGGCAAGAGTAAAATGAAGCAGAGAACTATGGTGTCTGACACATCCAGCACCACACACTTGAATCATAGCTGGCAGAAATTAATTCAGGAGGAATTTTTGCAGGGCTCCCCATGCAGTTTTCTGCTTTTATTCTCGGCAAAAGGGATCTTAAGCCACTTAGTGGACATCATTAAACTGGGCGTTTCTAACAGATTACAACAAGAACTTTTTTTTTTTTTTAAATACGTGAAATGTCTTATTTAAAATACCTTTCTTAAGTATGCTAAAGGGTAGAAAAGAAAGGTGTATAGCAGAACAGAGGCCTTGCTACCTAGATTAAATTGACATTGTCCCCTGCAAAAGATTATTTATTCAGAGCCATTATACTTCAGTGTAAACAAATATTCCTGAAATAAGGTAAGCTCAGATATGGAGCTCTCCCTCACCCCAACTTTAAAAACAAAATAGACCAAAAAAAAATAAACTGCTCAAATCAAAATCTATAGGCCTCTATCATTTTCATGCCACCTAAAAAAGGTATCTTAAAGCCAAACTCTCAAAGAGCTTGGATCATAGCGCTTGGTACCCTGCAGCAAATGGGAAAGCAATGAACTGTGATCTAACATGCCAAATTAACTAGTCAAAATCTATTTGCTTCAGATAAGACCCATTAGGCCATAACAGCTCTTTATTTTTAAGATACTATTATCTATTGATGACACTGAACAAGTTTATGTTAGTAGGCACACAAGTCACTGGAAACAATGTAGGTAGCTCTCTCAGTTAAAACCACTTTTTGAACAACAGCTTCATTCTTGCCAGCCCCTTTCCCCCGAACATTTACCTATTATCTAACAGGACCTACATTTATCCTTATAATAGTACTACTTTGCCAAAATCCTTCTTCTACAAGAGAGAGACATTTTCAGACTCTTCTTGAAACTCAAATATGTTTTTAAAGAAATTATGCAAAATTATTCTCAATATGCCATATGCCCACAAGCATATATCATTAGCTTTTCAAAACACAGAACCGCCAAATGGAGGTTTTTAATACTAAATCATTTTTCCACTTCAATTCTAAATAGGAAATATTTTATATTACAGTGTATAGTTTAACCCATCTTTGGGGGGGTTGGTTTTTTTTTGGGGGGGGAGGGATTTAATGCTGGAAGAAAATAAAGTGTCTGAAAAAGATAAGTCAGATATTCAAAATACAGAATATTCCAGCATACAAAATTATGTACTGTCTCTTTTAAATTCTCAGCCTATCACTTTCCTTTACTTACACTTCCCATCTGTCAACAAGTGCTTGTAATTTTATTACACTGTCCTGTAGTTTAGGCAGAGTTGGTATTATTTTACAGAGTTCTGTTAATGGACTGGATAAATGGTAATACTATTTAAACTAGTATCCTGCTCCAACAAACACAGCTGCAACTGTACTACTATTTCTGAGCAAACATCTCGACCTGAACATGCAGTGCTCTCTCAACCCATCCAAAGAGAAATTGGAGCAGACAGCAAAAAGAAAGCATAGCTGCCCACTGGCGGCAACTAACCATGTCTAATCATAATTCATATACAGTGTACCCTGTCTCTTTCATATTGCATTTAGTCTACACAACAAACTTATGTGCTTCTTCACCTGGCATCTCATTTACAGCCAAGGGTCAAATGGTAATTACTATTCACAGAAGCTGAATAGCGTACTAAGGAACTTATAGCATACACACTAAAAAAACCCTTAATAGCTAATATGGTAACTGGGATAACTGCATATTTAAATAGTTAACACTTCAGTATCTAGACAACTTTAATTCCCCTCTTTTCAGAGAGAATATAACTCTAGATGCAGACACAGATATCTAGGAGTTCTTTCACAAACTCAATCTAAAACAAAAGAATGCATAAAATATCCTTGGCATTGTGGTCAAGCTACACAAAATTCAGAGCCTTCTGATCATGCATTTTAACATGCGTTATCCCCCCCCCCCAAAAATGCCTACTTTTGCTATTCTGACATAATTAAGCAGACAACTAAACTACACATTCAGTTCAGTAGCATATTTTTAAAATGGGGATATATTATAACCAGATATTCACTGTATGGTTTAATCAACAATAACCTTTGGGCAGAAGATAACTGAATAGTGTTAACGCAACCATCTCCTACTTTCCACCAGATCAAGCATGTGCATTAATGTGTCCTGGAGCCAAAAGAAAAAGGAGTAAGTTTAAAAACAAGCATCTATCAAGTGTACAATTCTATATAAAAATCTGTTCAAATTTAACTATGCCTTAAATGCTCATACATCCATTTTAATCTGCAAATTATCTCATTGCTATTTTAAGTGGAGTAAAATGGAATAAAGAATATCCTGAAGGTGGAGTAAAAACAGGACACCTGCACTTCTCACTTCCAGAAACAAAGGTACAAAATTTCAGGTCTGACGTTTTCTGGCTTGCTTGGGAAATTTAAAAATACTAATCTGCAATAAATTTTTAACACATACTGTAATGTTTGGGAGGTGCATATTCTAATCTAATCTACTCTTGTGAGATGAAGGAATTTATTCGTAAGAATAGAATTTATTAACATAGTGGTGTTTAGCAATCCAACTGGTGCATTACCTACAGAAAAAGCTTTCGATGCAAAAAACTCATCAAAAGCATAAGGCAAACAGGCAAATATGAGATTTGCACCTATTGCTACCCTTTAGCCATTTGAAGATACCCATTTCACATTAGACAGAAAGCAGGCTGAACTTTTTAAAGGAAATTAGAACAAAAGTCAAACTTCCAGAAGTAAAACCTTCATTATGAAAACTTAACTGATCCACTTCAGCATCAAGAAAGGAATAATACCAGGAAAATCTACCCTGATCGTTGACTGCATACTGAGGAATAGAATAGCTCAGGCATGGCCAAACTGCGGCTCAGGAGCCACATGCAGTTCTTCAATGAAAAACTGTGGCTCCCGGAAGAAGGTCAGCAAATCAGTTTAGGAAAGCTGCCCCCACCTAGGAGTTCAGGAGGGGGTCGGGACAGTGGAGAGAAGCATGGCATGATCAAGGATGGCAAGGAGAAGGGCGGCATAGTCAGGATTTTAAAAAGCTTGCCAGTAGCCTGCAGTCTTCTACATCGAGCAGCAGTTAAGTTTTTACTGTATAGGCCTAATTTTCAAGATAACCTTAAATAATAATTAGAATCTGACATTAGTAGATCAATATTTGGCCTCTTTTTACAATAAAATTAAAGTGTGCAATGAATTTTAAACTTAATTTTGGAGTAGGTAAAAGTATAGGGCCATATGCCTCAGTGTGGCTCTCAAAGGTTTAACAATCAACTTGTGTGGCTCTTGAGTTCCATAAGTTTGGCCACCCTGGAATAGCTTATTATTTTGTCCAACTACTTGATCCATTTAACCTACAACAATTCCAGCAGAACAGTCCCACATGAAACCTACAATGTAACATCTAGCATGTGTCTGACTGAAACAAGCTTCAAATTATGTGCCATCTTTTCAAAGCTTGTTGTAGCTGAAGTGTCATGCTGCATTTTCTTCCATCCTACCTACTATAATTAAAGCAATTAAAAAAAGTTACTTTGAAACTTATTTTACTGAAATCAGTAGAGACTGCTTTGTGTGAGGTTATCGAAATCTCTTCCACATTCAAATTAGAAAGGAAGATAAATAAACTCCAGAACAACACCGAGCCACCACTAGGGCATTCCAAATTAAAATATTAAAAACCAAACAACAGAATCAGAAGCAACACGCTGCACTTCAAATAGTTAACATTTTAGCTAGAAACATTTTGTGCTTTTCATTTTATCCATCTATGAAAACAGTACATTGCCACAATGCATCAGTATGCAAGATGCAAGTACAGACAATACCGTAGTAAGAACAAGGAAAGCTTTTAATCCAACATACCATATATAAACACAAAAAACACTACTGTAGAAACAAAATTATGAACAGCCTTTGGGTAATATCACTAGACCAAAACTTGTAAAAACATTGCTTTTGGGTTTTTATATCTTGCTGAACAACAAAGAAAAAGATATGGGAAAACCAAAATTATGCCACCAAAAAATGCATTCACACTTTTGGAAGGGGGGAAAAAGAGACTGAATTCATGTTCCTGAGCTAGAAAATAAAAACAAATACTGCAGAGTAGTCACAGAAAATACTAAATTGAAACAACTTTCATTGTTCTTGACAAAGCAAAAATAAGAAGCACACTGCACAAAAGGACAGAGAAGCTAGTATGTCTTTAATAAGAGGAAGGTATGGTATGGAGGACTTGCAAGGTCTCCAAAATTAATCATGAACTTTGTCTACTTACAGCCTGTATAGCTTTGGTGTTCCCAGAAACAGCAACTCAGAAAGCAGCTGAAGATTATTTCTGTTTAGACGCCTTTTGAGAAAAAAGAAAGTTAGATTACAAATAAGACAACAGCAATCAAATGCAAATATTTTATATAGGCATGCCTGTGCTATAACAAATTGTACATATAAAGCACAGAAGAGGTATTCACTGATTGGTCCGCTAGCACAGACGTGATCCAGCATTAATTTTACCCACGGATTGATTACATTTGCTGGTTACATTAGTCTTTCATAAAATGACAGGCATTTTTTGATTTATATAATCTAGCCTAATCATCAAGCTGGGAATCTACTCCGTACAAACAAAAAATCAGCACAGAAAGGTAACATTTCTCAATCATCCCCATTTTCATCTTTCCAGAGTTGAGTAGCTGATACAAACGTATTGTGGCCATCAAGATTATTCAAGAGCACATTTAATACATAGCACAGTATGCATCACTGCATACAAGTTATGTGGTCATGTAAATGTAATTAAAAATCCATACAGTGCAACTGTGCAAAGGGGCAGAGAAGGCTGCCATGGAAACCATAATTTCCTGACTATCATGAAATTAAAGTCAGCTCACACTTGGTACCCAGAAGTTTTTAATATAATTTTTGTGTTTGCTAAAGTGAAATTAGAACATTACTTGGGGGACGGGGGTTTACACAACAACTGCAGAGAGGAAAACAACGGAACAGGAAGCTGAAAGAAATCTACTTGTGTACAAGATCTCACTCAGCTAGTAAGTCATCCCAGCTTAGCCTAAGTGAAAATTTCAACATCCACAGTAGTATAGCTGGAGGCAATTCATTGTTAACTACACCTTAGCCATGAGAAATGCATATACCTTATTAAAACATATAATTACAATAATTTGCTAACACACAACAGCCAGAGATCAGGTTGTCACAATTTATGAATTAAGTAAAGACTACTTATTTAACAAAACAAAAAACAAAGCCAAACCAAACCACAGGCAAAGCCAAATACACACAAAGCTGTAAGACTATCTGTGTACAAGCAACCGATAACTAGTCCTAAAGTCGCAATTTACAAAGACTCAATTTATATCTCCAGGTTACACTTACACATCTGCATGGTATTAGGTGATGCTGTTTTACAGCATTATGCATGTCACTAAACAGCCAAGATACTGAAAGCTTTCCTGCAAGAAAAAAAGGTGAGCAGGAAGCAGGTTTACTGGCACAAAATAAGAAATTTTAAATCTTTAGGAAGTTACACCTCCTTTAAGGAGCATGTAAATCTTCTTGAATCACCTTCTTCAGTTTCCACTATAGTGCAGGTTTTTCCAGACTGAATCCTTTCCAGTTTGTCAACATACTGTAAAGAATGCACATGGATAACTCCAGTGATGAGTCCAATTGAACCGTCTCCTGCAGTAGTACATGACAAGTAGCTACACAAGTTCAGTGCAACTACTCACGCAAGTGAAGTTATACATACACAAGTGTTTCTAGGATCTAGGTGCCTAGTGTGTCTACAAATCTGTTTGAGTAAAACTGATTTTGAAACTAAGGAATCCTTTTGGTTCAGTTCTAGATTTTTAACAAATCTGAAGCTGAATACAAAGTTACTTCCAGTCAAACAAAAGAAATCAAACTTTGACAGGCCAAGACCTGTCATGTTCCCATGGCATCATTCAAAAGAAAATGGGGAAGATTTGGAAGCCAGATGGCTAACCATGTTAGTCTATTTCAGCAAAAACAAAAAGAGTCCTGTGGCATTTTTAAGGACTGACAAATGTATTTATTGTCTAAGCTTTCGTGGCTATAATCCCACTTCTTCAGATGTATCTGAAGTGCAATTATACCAGGACTCAACAAACCCCAGGAACCAGGTCACAAGGGAGCCTGGAGTTTGTAGTGTGGTGCCTAAATCTGTCATGGGGCTGTAACAGTAGAGCATCCCCTGATATCTAAAACAGAGCTGCAGATGACTGTAGCAGCACTCAGAGGATTCAACAGTGGGGACATCCCAGCCAAGCATCTTAGTTTGATACTGGGCACTAGCAGAGCAGCAAATGTATCAAGCCCTGCATTATACCCATGAAAGCTTAGGCAATAAATTAGATTTGTTAATGTTTGAAAGTGCCACAGGACTCCTTGTTAGTTCAGAGAAAAACACATGAAGTTGTTGTGATCTGTCACAAGCTCATCTACAAAACAAGAAGCTCTGAGCCCAAAATTTATGTTCCCCCATATTTCCTGTTGATTTTAATATGTACATATATTTACATGGAAAGCACAATTTTTTAAATGAATCATCAACATATGCTAATTTCACTGCTTCTGCTTTTACCTGTCACAAAAAAAATAATAATAAAAAAAAAAAATCTCACAGCATGCAGAAGGCCGGGAAGCATGCAAAAAAAAGCTTCCTCAAGCTTCATGTAAATATGGATTTAGCTGTTGGTCTTTTTTTTTTTTTTTTTTTTTAAGTAAAGTTATGACCATTGGTAAGGGTTAATGAAATTTAACTCTTCCCTCATTGTATAAAAATGAAACAAGAATGTGTTAAAAACATAACAGTAAGGTGTTAAAAAGGGCAAGTCAACTGCTCCATTTTTGATTTTAAACAAAAGTACCATTCTGACTTTTAAGAGAATGTAAGTATAACTATAGTAATATAAAAAGGAGAGCCAGGTATTAGTGCCATACTATTGGCTATGCAGAGTTTATTATAAAAAAAATTCCATCACATAAGGAAAAAATGTGAGATTGACAAGGTGGGTGAGGTAATATCTTTTATTGAACAAACTCCTGTTGGCGAAGAGAGACAAGTTTACGAGTTCCATGCAACAATTCTCCAGATCTGGCCTAAAAAACACATTTGTGGATCTCAAAAGCTCATCATTCTCTTTGACATGCCTCTCTCATATCCAGGTGTCAACATGGTTACAACACTGCAAATGCCAAGACATGCCAGTTAAATGATCCTTGGTATGCAAGGCTGGCATTTACAACGATCATTTTAAAAGTAATCAATACAGAAATAATTCATGCTTTTACAGTGTTTTATATACAATGATCTCCATGCATTTTACTACCAGTCAGCATTTACCAAAATTCAGCCTTTCCACCATGGTTAATAGTTTACACAGCACCTGAAAGTATGCTGGGCCCTTCATAGGAAAAGTAAGTGACAAATGGTGCTATACAAATCTTACACTTCAGTTTTTTGGACAATGGTCACTAAATACTGTGGAAGATAAGGCAACTGAAGAGTAAGAATTATAAATTTAAGTGTACCAAAACACAGGAGAGGTAGTGGTCATGCATCCATAATTAAGATTAAGAATGTTAAAACATCATGCAAAACATGCAAAATGACAAATTCTTGTTATTTTTGGCAAAAAAGTCATGGATAGGCAACAGGCAGTACACAAAACTTCAAGGAAGCCAGTGAGCTATCTGTGACTTTTGCTAAAAATAGTAGCTGGTGGAGGGAGGAGAGGGTGCTGACCAAGTATTATGGAAGCCTAAGGGGAGACTAAAGAACCCTAGCCCCACTGAAGGAGGGGGGGAAGTCCAATAATCACCACTTATTGCAACACCAACCTCCAGAGTACCCTTGTTGAGCATGGCTTGGGGCTCCACTTGCAGCATCAGGTCATCCCCACTGCCCACAACAGCTCACTTCTGCAGGGCTACCCCTGCTCTAGGGTCCTCTCAGCTACTGTGGTGGAGCTTCCCACAAGACTGATAGCGCCAACCTGCCCCACCTGGGACTGAGATGGAAAAATTACAGCATTCTCCAGAAGTCACAGAATCCATGATAATCTTATCTAGTCAGAAAAAGTATCTTCCTTAGAATTACAGCAGTTGCCATTTGAGCACAAAATTGAGAATTTGTAAATAAATCCATTATTGTTTTACTGAGTATTCCTTTTAAAATGGTCCTATGAGAAATTCAGCACCGTCAAATCCTTGTTCCTGAATTCTCAACCTGGACATACTCTAACTATACAAGTCAGTACAAGATGACTGAATCTTCAGTAGATCTATTGCAGCAAATATCCTTTTCAAAAACTAAGTAATCGACCCCTCTAAAAAATGGCTGTCACTTCCTGTTGTGCTCTGTTTTTGACAAGTGGTTGCCTTTAGTAAATATGGTAAACACTTCCTCTCTGTAGCTCCTTAGAGCAGCAATTCCCAACCTTTTCGCTGCCGTGGCACACCTTGATACCTTTAATTATTTTGAGGCACACCAACATATAGTCCCCAAACAAACTCATGAAGATGCATCAGCCAATCCAGAACTGACTAATTTTTCAAAAAGTTCCATGGCACACCTGCTCAGCCCTGATGGCATGCCCATGGGCTGTGGCACACTGGTTGGCAAACACGGCCTTAGAGTGCTCCTTTATGTCTCCTGATGATGAGGGTACTACCAATCATATCTGAAGGTCATTTGCCTTCATTCCCATTGGGAACAGGAAGGAGTGTCCATCTTTGTATTGAGGGCACAGAATGCCCTTGTCAGTAAGCTACAGTGGACATTTTCAGATACAGATACAAATTCTTTGTGAGTACGTCTAATAGAGTTGCCAAGAGCCAAAGGGATGGCCATATTAGTCTAGTTCAGTAAAAAAAACAAGGAGCATTGTGGCACTTAAAAACTAAGGAATTTATTTATTGCATGAGCTTCTGTGGGAGAAAATCCCAATTCAGACACTTTGAAGATGGGGAACATGAAAACTCACACAATAAATTATTATAAAAAAAAAAAATTCCTCTCTCACTCCTTATGGGGTGGTATGTGTCATCCTCAACCTCGGGTCCTCTACCAGAGGCCTGGGAGTTTGAGGGTTCTGCGCAGTATCTTAGCTGTTCCTAGCACTGCACTCTTCTGGACAGAGAGCTCTGATGTTTTTCCTGGAATCTGTTGGAGCCACTCTCCCAGCTTAGGAGTCACAGCCCCGAGTGCTCCTACAACCACCGGGACCACTTTGGCCTTCACTTTCCACATCCGCTCTAGTTCCTCTTTCAGGCCCTGGTACTTCTCCAGCTTCTCATACTCCTTCTTCCTGATGTTACTGTCACTTGGCACTGCTACATCTATCACCACTGCTGTCTTCTGGTCCTTGTCTATTACCACGATGTCTGGTTGATTGGC
>ML681996.1:27583452-27701007 GCA_007922195.1 Podocnemis expansa
TGTGTGTGTGTGTGTGTGTGTGTGTGTGTGTGTGTGTGTGTGTGTGTGTGTGTGTGTGTGTGTGTGTGTGTGTGTGACTTCCCAGCCCACAGGACACCTCAAAAGAAAAATGCATAAAATGAAACTGAGGACTTAGGCAGGGTGCAAATGGAGAGAGGACTGTGGACTGTACACATTGGCAACTTCTGCAGTGCTCTGACACAACAACAAAAATTAGTTAATGTTGCTGAAATGGCATTCCAGTTGGTTTGTGCTCCTCCACAGTGGTATAAAACAGCAGCAAATACCCACGTGAATTGGATCCTGAAAGTTTAAAATTTAAGTTACTACACGGTAAGTGTGGTTCTTCCTGATGTTGTTAGGGTGGACCCGCTGTAGGTGTGCATATACTTCGTGTGTGCAAAATGAGTTTGTTTCCTTAATAACACTGGGGACAATGGATTCATATATGCCCTCACTCAGGAGTACAGGGAGACACATGATACAGAGGGTAATCTGGCTGCAGCCCTTCTGGAGTTTGTTTGCAATTCAAAGCTCATAATAGCTGAGGGCTGGGGAGTAGACAAGGGCTGGAAGTTAGGACCTGAGAGTTGCACACTGATAACATCTCAAAAGAACCATTAATGGTAGGGTAAGTATGGTTCAATGTGGAGCCCACTGCATCATCCATGAGAACAGTAGAAATGAAGAGTAGCAGCTACATCAGTTGAACTGTGAGAGTAGTACTGTTCCTCCAAACATGGCATCTGACCTCAGGGCTAAGTCCAGGTCTGCGTTTAAAAAACACCAGTGGGTTACTGCACACTGCTGCCTTATAGATTTCCAATACTGGAACATTCCAGAAACAAATGGAGGAAGTTGCTAGTGCTCTCATGGAGAAAAAAAAAAAAAGCAAGGAGTCTTGTGGCCCTTAAAGACTAACTGATTTATTTAACACGTGAGCTTTCATGGGAGAATATCCCACTTCATCAGATGCTTTGAAGAGGGAGAACTTACAGAACTGGATGAAAATAAATGCAGGGGAGCGTTAAACATGTGATCAGGTCATACTACAACAGCAAATCAGAGCATTTGTAAGGATTCAAATTTTAGGAAACAGCATACAGAGGGAGGGTGAATTCAAATTACCTGTTATAATGTGAAAAGAATCCAGTCATGATTCAGCCCTGCTTTCACAGGATTTAATTTGCAAAGAAAAAAAAACAAAAACAATAGAATGGCACTGGTCACCAGCTACAACCCTCAAGTCAGACCTCTACAACAGATCATTAAGGACCTCCAGCCTATTCTAAAACATGACCCCTCACTCTCTCTAGCGTTGGGAGATAGACCTCTCCCTGCCCCCAAACCTTAAACAGATACCCACGAGCAACTCCAGACTTAACAAAAGAAACATTAAAGCAGGTACATATCCCTGCAACAAACCATGCTGCCAAATCTGTACACGTATCTGCACAAAAAAGACACCATCATATGACCTAATGAAGCCAGTAACTCCATCAAAGGGTCCTTCACCTGCTCATCCACTAATGTGATTTATGCCATCATGTGCCAGAAATGCCCCCACGCCTTACACACTGGACAAACAGGACAGACCCTATGGAGAAGGCTTAATGCTCATACAACTGATATCAGAAATTATAACACCAAAAAAAAAAAAACAGTTGTTGAGCACTTCCATCTTCCTAATCACCCCATTGATGACTTGTTAGTGATGGTCGTCAAGAAAAAAAAAAATCGATGGGACATCAAGACTTCAAAGAGAAACAGCCAAAATTGAATTAACATGCAAATTAAATCCTGTGAAAGCAGGGCTGAATCGTGACTATGGATTCTTTTCACATTATAACAGGTAATTTGCCTTCACCCTCGCTCTGTATGCTGTTTCCTAAAGTTTGAATCCTTACAAATACTCTGATTTGCTGTTGCAGTATGACCTGATCCCATGGCTAACACTCCCCTGCATTTATTTTCATCCCATTCTGTAAGTTCTCCCTCTTCAAAGCATCTGATGAAGTGGGATATTCTCCCATGAAAGCTCATGTGATAAATCAATCAGTTAGTCTTTAAGGGCCACAAGACTCCTTGCTTTTTTTGCTTTACTAGACTAACACAGCTGCCCCTTTGGAACTTGCTCTGATGAAGTGAGCCTTGGTATCTGACGGAAGAGAGATACCAACAAACTAATAACAAAAGAAGATGGGCTGTGTAATCTATTTCAGCGTTGATTCTCATCTCAAAGTTTGAACCTTAAGACATTCAATTACAGCCCAAACGAGATAGGACAGCAGTATGAAAGGTTTCTTCCTGTCAATATCACAAAACTATCTTGGAGACATCTAATGTGTGCAATTTCTTCCCTCCTAATCTCAAAACCACTTTTGACAAGACAGATCAGCTGATCCACTGGCTTCAAATTCTGAAGCCAATCTAGGAATAAAATTCATATTAGTTCTCAGCACACCTGTATCTCTTTGGACTACCATATAGGGAAGTTTAGCCAGGGCTTGAAGGTCACTCATTCTGAGTGCAATGATAGCAACTAAGATGACAATCTTTAGAGAGAGATGGCAGAAAAGGCATTCTGCAACTCAAATGAAGACTCCACAAGTTTCAGGAGGACCATACTGAACTTGAGACAGGAATGTGTTCTGACAGGCTAGTAATGTAGTTGTCCTCTGAAAGACTTCAGAACTGATGTGAGAGAAGGCAGAGCCAAACCACACAAGTGACTGACAAGCAAGATCACTAAAAAGTGGATTTTAGAAAGTGAAAGAACAGCCTGTTTTAGTAAAGTAACAAAGGATCTTTGGTGGAGGACTAGACTAGGTCCAGGACTTTTGGGGTTATCCACAGTGAAAGAACCTCTTCTACTTGGAAGAATATGTTCTTCTGGTAGATGTTTTCTGGCTTTGTAGCAAGATTTCTTGGACCTGCAGGTAGCAGTGTCAGTTAAGCTCAGACACTGAACAGCCACTCTATTGGCAGGGGACACTTTCTGGATGAAGTATCCGGACCTCCTAAGACTGAAATCAGGTGCAGATAGTCTAGGAATTAAATCAGAAACTAAATGGTCAACCTGTAAGCCAGAGCTCTCTTCCAAGGATGAGCCATCAGACTGATTGTGGCCTTGTCTCTTTTGATCTTGCAAAGCACCTGGGGGCAGTGGAGGGGTGGAAATCAGATGGATTTGTGAAATGCCATACAACAAGCCACTGTTCCACTGCAGGGGGAACGCAACTTGTAGTTACACTGAATTCAAACTTCCTGTAGGAAGAGCTACAGCATTTGCCCTACTTCGTAGTGAAAAGTCAAATGGTAGCATGTTGTAATACTAAGGACTCCATGAGCCTTAAACCGCCATGAACCTCAAATATATTTTGCAGGCCAGATGCACACCTATGTGGAGGTATGGATCCCACTGACACACATCAGTTGTTTGATTAGGAGCAATTTCAGCCATGGATCACTTGACTTGAAATTCTTTTTATAGAGGGATTTGTACACCATAAACTTATTAAGGATGGTGGGCAGTCATCCATTGCAGAGTCCTTGAAGGATTTTCTGGGATCTGCTTCCTGGTCATCGTCACAGTTACTTAGGTTATGTAGCTATTCACAATCTTTTCCTTATGTCCATTTTTCACAGTTCCTAAAATCTGAATGTAAACACTATTCCCCATGAATATATTTAATGGAATTTTAAAGTTACAAGCATGATCTTGCAGTTGTTTCAAATTAAGGATAAGATTGGAGGATCAGATCTTGTGTGGGTATTCCTCACCTATTAGTGATGTTGAAGAAACATGCTTGTTGGACTCCCATTATAGCCAGTGCTGTAAAGAACTGGTAATTATTTCCATTCTGTTTTAATACTAGTTTAGCGAACAAAACAAAAACAACTCAGTTACTTTGATTGTTCAGTCAATATTACAGGAGGGAAATAAAGGTTACAGTCACATGTTAGACTTTCACACAGACACTGGTACAAATCTTATGAAGCTTACTAATACAGGAAGTACACAGAAATGCCATTTGCAATTTTGGAAAGTATTTAGTGGTCAGTTATTTGCATATCAGATTGCTGAGCCAAAGAAGAGTGGTACAGCTTCCTTTTAATGCCATGGACCATAATCTCCACCATCTTACACTTTGTATAAGGCTTTTAAACAGATGCAGAGCATACGCCAAGCGCCCGTAACACTGTCACCAGTTTGCAAACACCCACGCACAGTGCAATGAGTCTCAGAACACTGGTCAACTGATTTAGCTAGTATTCTGGAGCTAAAAATAGCAACACAGATGTTCCAGCTTAAGTTGGAGCCAAGGTTCTGAAACCTGGCAATGGGGGTAGATCTGAAATCTCAGGCCCTAGCCCAAGCAGAAACTTCTACAGTGCTATTTTTAACTCCATAGCGCGAGACCAAGTCATGAGACCAAGCTGACCTGGGCTCTGAAACTGGATGTCAGATATTTCATTTTACAGTGAAAAAACATATCCTAATGGCACATCTACACTGCAAGTTAACACACATCAGGCCTGGGCCAATTGACTAAGGCTTGTGCTATGGGGCAGGTTAACTGCTATGTAGATGTTTGGGCACAGGCTGGAGCCCAGGTCCAGAGAGACTGCCTCACCCGAGTCTACTGACAAGGGCCAACCATGGGTGTTTAACTAGTGTGCCCTAATTTCTTCCATTCCCACTTTATGTTACCTGTCCCACAATGCTTATCTTAAGTGAATGATTAGGAAAAACATTACATTAATACACATCCACAAATTCCCTGTTACAGATAGGAAACAGATGAAAAAAAGACATGGTTCTGATACACAGGCTGAAAGCAAATCTAGACATTCTGTTCTTGGATTCCACCAGCTTGGGAAACAAAAATCAAGACAGCATCGGAACCTATATATTTAAATATATAGGAATCAGTCTTGTTCAATGAATCATAAATGACACAGTCCCACAAGATACATCTCCCTTCAGCTCCCCCAATCCTCTACCCCTTTTAAAAATTATGGTTTGGGACTTGACTTGTATATGAAGAACTGAAATAAATGTGAAGGTAATGCGCTAAAGAAAAAGTAGGGAAGAACATATTAAAAAAAAAAACACAAACAAGGAGTCCTGTGGCACTTTTAAAGACTAATAAGTTTATTTATTGCATGAGCTTTCATAGGAGAAAAATCCCACTTCAGACATGTTGTCTATCAGGAACTTACAGAATGGGAGGAAAATAAATTCAGGGAAGTGTAAACCATGGGATTAGGTCAGAATGACAGCTAATCAAAGCAGATGTTAAAATTCAAACACTGGGAAACAGCACAGAGAGGAAGATGAGGTCAAATCACCTGTTGTAATGAGAAAAAAAAATCCTTAAGCAGATACTCACCAGCAACTACAGACCAAACAAAGGGTAAAGCAGGCACCCATCCCTGCAACATCTTACGCTGCCAACTTTACCAACATATCTACAGAAAAGACACCATCACAGGACCTAATCAAGTCAGGTACTCCATAAAGGGCTCATTCACCTGCTCATACACCAATGTGATGTATGGCATCATGTGCCATAAATATCCCCTCCCTCCCCCCACCTGCTTTATATACTAGACAAACAGGATAGTCTCCGTGCAAAATAAATGGACGCAGGTCTGATACCAGAAGTAACATCCAAAAACCAAGAGGGAACACTTCAACATCCCTGCTCACCCCATTAATGATCTGTTAAGAGCTGTACTCAAACAAATGGATAACAAATTGAAGTTTCAAAGAGAAGCTGCAGAAATGAAATTCACACGCAGATTTGACACCGCTGCCTCACGACTAAATAGGGACTACAAATTTGTCTCCCCACTATAACAGGTGATTTAACCTCACTTTCCTCTATATGCTGTTTCCAAGTGTTTGAATCTTAACAACTGCTTTGATTTGCTGTTACAGTGTGCCCTGACCCCATGACTTAAATGCAAGGGAGTGCATTTTCTTCCCATTCTGTAAGTTTTGCCATCTTCAAAGCATCTAATGAAGTGGGATTTTCTCCCACGAAAGCTCATGCAATGAATAAATGTGTTAGTCTTTTACTGCCACAGAACTCCTTGTTTGTTTTGCTGAACTAGACTAACACAGCTACCCCTTCGGAACCTCAAACGAAAAGTTGTTAGGCAGGGTTCGTTAGCAAGATAATGATGCCAAAGTAAGTGCACAGTAGGAGATTCCTCTGGTTTAAATTTCTGCTCCTGAGTTCCCCGGCACTAAGAAACTTAGGAACTTACATTTACTGTTCACTGCCTTCCACTACAGACACGTGGACAGAACAGAATCAAGTAACAGACAAGTGTGATCTTGCAGCAATTATACAGTGGATGCTTAAAAAAGAGTGGTGAGTTAGGCAGGCAGAGGAAAGAAACCTACAACTGAATACATGACTGGTGACAGACAGAGAGGAGGTATATTTAGAAATGACAAAGAAAGAACAGATGGCAAAAAAAGAAAAAAAGAGTGACAGCACTGGGAGAAAACCTAAAATGGCCTCAGAAGAGCAAAACTATGAGCCTGAGTCACCAGGATACCTTTGCATACAACAGAGACTTACTTTCATATACATTTCCTCAAGCGCTGCAGGTAAAGCTTTTTATTAATATTTCTATTAAATGGCATGCAGTCAAAAGAAGAGAGGGTAGGTGTTCCCATATCGGATCTCACCAGTGGTCCGTCTAAGTCTGATGCTCTGTCTTCAAGAGCAACTAGCCACAGATACTGTACAATAGGATGGAAGGAGAAATCTCCCTAATGGAAAAATGTTCTAACTCTTAAGAAACAGTTTCTTCAGAATGGTGTGTGGGAATGTGATGTTATGAGTCACTGACCTGAGTGAGAGTCATTTAGACAGGTCCCCCATACACTGCTTTTCAAATGTACCCATAAAAATCTACATAGAAACTGCACATAAAAATAAGTAGTGTAGAGTGGATTTTACTTTTCATTTACATACAACTCAAGTGATCACTATGTTTCCACGTTTTTGTCCAGAAAAGCATGCAGACAGCCTTTTTTTTGCCAAATAAACATTTGTGGTAGATGTGTTTAAGCAGTGGATGCAAGCTGCTCTGTAACCAGTTGAAGTGTTAATTATATAAAGTGCAACTAATACATAACAGCAAAGTTCTCCAAGTTTTTATGTCTAGAACACGCTTAAAAGAAGCAATATTTTAGAGTTTTAACCACAACTATATGCTATAGATTTTTGTAGAGCCAGAGATGGTTTTATAATTTTGTAACAGTGCAAACTATCCATTTCAGAGGAAGTGAAAAAGGAGAGCATCCAGCAAACACTGTCACAAAGGATGAGCACAAAACAGATGTGGGAAAAATAAACAGCCGTCCTGACTTGGAATTTGTAAAAAGGTCTGCAAAGAGCAAACAGGACTTCTCACTGCAATTTGACTTCTAGACCCATAAAAGGAGTCCCATGAGAAACTAGACTCAGATGAATAAAATACACTAACAGTAACATTGAAAATTTACATAAAGTGTTCACAACACTTCCAAAGAGACTTTACTGGAATAGCATTTTGAATTATTCTGAAGCTAAAACAACAGTGATATTAATTGGAATTTAAAATTGTATAGGAACAAAATGTTTTTTTAAAAAGGCATTTAAATGCTTTAAACGCTATTCAGTGTTATAATACTAGGAATGCTGTAGAGACTGAAAGTTTTGCTAAAACAACTCCAAAAGTCTTAACAGAATAATTTAAAAACAAGCCACAGATACAGGTGCCTCAGTATAATTTCTACAATTCTTGTGAGATGGCACTTGCATTCCTTTGCTAAGTGATTAGCACCGCAGGCTTCTTGGTCTCCTCCCAGCTCCAAGATAAGGACTGTGCTATGTGTCATCCTAACTATGTAGGATTAGCTAGGAGGAGGGTTCTCCACTTCTGTGATGAACAAGGAATAACTTTTTTTCCCTTCAGCCCTGTTCAGCAACATATTCTACACCTGAACTCACTACTTTTGTACAACCTACAGTAGATACATGGAAATACTGACTCTGAATGCTGACATTTACCAGGCTGTTAGCCAAATGAGTGAATACCCACTTAAATTCCAAAAATATTAAGTAAAAAAAAAAAAAAAAAAAAAAAAAATCACATCCATGAAAAACATTTCCAAAACACATGTAGCTTATATTTTACAACTTTTTTTGCAGTCTGTAATTATATTCTTTCAATTTACAAAAGAAGAGTTGCTAGCACTAAAGCCTCATCTAACTTAGGTTTCATTAAAAACTGACCACAAAAAACCCTCTTAGTAACCATGACAAAACACAATCAGGGTTTAATTCATAATTTATGTACACTAAGGGAAGAAAATGCAGTCTCATTAGTCAGTGAATGTGACATCAAGTTCTAAGTAAAATTTTGCTACTACAAAAGGAACATGCCATGCAGCTTCCTTTAAGAGGGTTTTCAGGCAGCCTTACTCCACAGGAACTTGATTTCCTTGGGACTACATGAGGATCAGTATGAAGAGAGAGCAAGATAAGGTAGAAAGTGGAGGAAAGATAATTAACATCACAGTAGTCACACATGAATTTTGGAGCTGTAGCAGTGGCTCGATAAATAAGTCTGAAAACCAGTTTCCATTCTAAACCCAGCTTACACCACAACAAACATACACGATCTCCTCTCTCTCTGGAATTTTATATTTATGCTTATTGTGAGATCAAGACAAGTTTGAAGTTAATCAGAAAAGCTGATTTTAGCTATGAAGAATATGTAATTTACAACTGTATAAACAATTTGGAATTTCTTTTCTTAAAACACCATAGCTAGCGTCATGGGATTATGCAAAATCTCAACTTCCCTTTCAGACGTCTTTGTTTTTTCTCTGAAACAAAAAGGACTACAATTGTTGAAACAAGAATCCTAAAGGCTCGAAAAGGTCCATTAAAAAACCCAAAATCTAATTTTAAAGGTCTTTTGGGGCCTGACAGATGAATGCCTGGAGCTAGTAACACCGGTACTTAAAAAAAAAAAAAACTGGTAAGTCTCTTTTGAAAACTGCATTGCCCTTCCATCGCAACTGTAATGCCATAAATCAAATTGAAAATGTGCATTAAAGATCAATACCCAATGAAATGCAAGCACATATGCTTCTTGTAATCTTTAGCCTGTGTCCATTACCGTGGTTAAGAATGCAATACTAGCTACCAGTGCTAGAGTTACTACTGTTACTATGAAAACTCGTTACATTAATTTACCAGATGCAGTGATCTGAATCAATTTTTTATTCCACCTCCACCTATTAATGGAGAGGTGTCTGAAGGAGACCTACTCCCCCATAGTAAAGAAAAAAAAAAAACCCTACACACCTGTAGTTAAGATACTAGGGACTATATTAAACAATATAACCTGATATTTTGGTACCATTGCAAGAGTCATACAGCCAAACCCTGCTCTAGATTTGATGCCATTTTCAGCAGTCATCAAACGGAGACTTGCAAGCTATACAAAACAACTTACATATCTCCCTTTGATTCTCCAACTCCCAGTTACCTCCACGGCCCATCCCTTCAACACAGTGTTACTCTTCTTATGGGGTCAGAGTTACTGAGTCAAACTCCAGATCAAGTGGGTCTTCACTGACCCTTCAAACAAACCAGAGAGTTCAAAGTGACAGCAGTTTTGCCTTATAAACTCTGCAGGACAAACCTGAAGAGTAGTTAGAGGTTTACATAGCTTATCGTGGATCTTATTTGTTATACAATCTATGTTCTGATATTTGCTGAACTAGACTAATACGGCTGCCCCTTTGGAACTATATTCTGACAACTGCCCTTAACTGATCCAGTTCCAAAAGCTAATACTGTCCAATGGGATGCTGCTTTCATTTTATGCTATTAAGAAACTTCCTTGTTTATTTGAACTAATCAAGCTTTTATGAAGTCATATTCTCACTTGAGAGATGTATTTGTGAAGGTAATGTGAAAACTCATTGATGCCTGTACAGTGTGATACCTCCTGCTATAGACCAGTGGTTTTCAAACTTTCTTCTTGGGACCCAGTTGGGGGGGGATCATTTATGCACGTGATCCAACAATTACATCTTTGACTAATACATTCCAGTGTTTTGGCGGCGGCAGCAGCAGCAGCAGCAGCAGCAAGGGGTGCCGTGACCTAATACCTAAAGATCTGTGACTAGTTCCAGACCTTAAGTTTGGAAACTACTGCTGTAAACTATATGCACTAGATTTTGGGGGTTCCATTCTAGTCTCAGATTTAAAAAAAGTAGTCTTAATCACATAGGATAATCTTGAAAATTCTGCTAGCACACGGGAAGACCTTTCAGAACTTTCAGTAATATGATCCTATGCACTTGCAGATAGAATGATGTCCTAGTTATACAAAAAGTTAAAATTCTCAATTTTACATACACTATTTTTCTTCTGACCCAAAACTAAGGAACAGAGCAAAGTAATGTTCTTCAAAGAAAATCATAACTTTCTTTCCTTACAGCTAAGCATGTGGTTGAAAAATTGTAGGCTACAATACCCTGCAGTGTCTGAATATCTGCAAATTTAAAAATTATTCATCCAGAACATGAACTAACAACCTTTCAGTGTTCATGTAAATATTGTGTTCACCATTACACTGAGCAGCTTGTTTGGGTGTAGTGGAGGGAGGAGTAGCCTGCTCCCTTCCATGTTAATACATTGAACAAAGGATAAGAACAGACAGATTTACATGAAATACACCATTCCCTAACAGAACCATATGCATGCACTTTGACTTTTAAGTACTTCTCTACCACTTCCGTCACTCTAGAAATAACATATGAAGTCTGCCACAAAATAGAAGCTTTAGTTCTTCAAATTACTCTTTCCAAGAATATGAAATACAGAATACATAAAATGCAAGAAAAACGTATACAGAAGTTCAGTGAATGCAAGTTTGAAATCACACTGATTTCACAACTAGTAAAAATTCTTCAAACTTTTAGATGTCATATTTAACTCTGCCATTATATTGTAAGATTAGTTCAAGTAAACAAGGCTGCATCCCAGACTATAAAGACAGAATTAAGATATAATAGCAAAACATCTCAATGATTTATTTAAAACAAAAACCACATGCTATCTACAACTCCTATAATACAAGTGGTTTCTAAAATGTCTGAGCTACCAGCACTTTGTGGTTTTGTCTGATGTTTCACCACTTGGCTTTGCAAGTGTTCCTGAACTCAAGCATCCTGACTCACATGAGTAGTTCCCATGAAGTCAAAGGCCTAAACACGCAAATCAAATTATGCACGTGCGTAAGTGTTTGCAGGATAAGGCACCCAATTGTCATTTTCAATGTCTACTTCTGCCCTTGCTACATCTTCCACAACATCTCCTTTCAGTGGCATGCTGCTTCCCCCAGTAATCACTTTCTCCCCATAGAGATCATCCTCTAGTTTGGACATGTGGCATGGCTTGAGTCCTGTTTTTTCATTTTCATCAGCAAATTCTGACTACTAAAAAAAAACACTACACCATTGCTTCTTAGCTGGAGCCTTCATCTACTATTTTCTTGCTCCCCCCTTTCTACTACCTGATTACAAAAAAAGTCAAATCTAGACAGAACTCTTTAACAGAGGCCTACAGAAAGGAACTGCAGCTAATGCAACATGGTTGTCACCTGAGAGTCCCTCTACCCCACTCAATACAGAATTTTCTTTCTCAGAGATCATATGATATAGCTGAATCAGATGAAGACATCTGCCAAGACAGTTTTGGGAAAACAATCGCAGGCATAAATAGATTAATCCAAACCATGAACTACTAGATTAGGAGGTCCTGCTTGATTTACTTGGGAACAGTATACAAACTGAGCAATTTACATGTTGTCTTTAAGGAAAAGCGGGGGGGGGGCAGGGAAATCAAATAAAGTTGTTTCCTCTAAACTCAAGACCAGATCCTACTCCATTATATCATATATAACCCAGACTAACCACTGGAGACAATGAGTTGCTCTGTATTGGTACTGGAGTACTGAGAGGAGAATTCGATCTTTATTAAAGGAAGCATGAGACCCTGGTTCAAAAAAAAATCTTCAGCTATTAGGATTTGAAGCAAGAACAGAGCGTTGAGTCAATTTACAGGGTCTTGTCAGCTCTAGCAGATGATCCTTAACATAAAACACGATCCTCTTATGTAGGCAGAAATAGTTAAATTTTCCAAAAGCCAGTGGTCCATTCTTTGGCATGGTCGCTAGTATTAGAAAAATCCTAAGAAATACAAGACTGAGCAAAATATTATTACAATTAATTTCTCCCACACTCTATACTGAGAAAGAAAACTTCTTTAGATTGCAATTTAAAAGATTTCTTCATCAGAAGCTAGCCATTTCCATTATAACTTTCAAGCTAGCCATCTGAGAAAAGATGTCCAATTTTCTAAGAGGAGTTTGCTCAAATTGTTGTGACTGACCGGTAGTAAGGTGTTTTGTTTGAAGAGTGTGTGTGCGCGCGTGCCCCATGCAGGAGGGCTGGTAGAGGGGAAGGTAATAGGAAAAGAAAGATTATTAGGTGCTGAGGTTTTTGTAGCCATGTAAGAAAACAGATTAAAAGTTTTGCTTTTCAGGATAAGCAATAGAAAGCACTGTGCTCTTGTAATGAGTCAAAAGACTATGGTTTTATCATAGCTTTACTACTTCCTTGACAGTTAAAGCATCCAGAGTTTACTTCCTCAGACATAACTGAGCTCCATCATTCAGGTGTTCCTTTTTAAAAAGCTATAGGCCAGGTTCTGATCCTCACAAATGCTGACCCCTTCTCTTCAGACCATGTCCCACACTGAGTAGCCCCATACTCTTAAAATGGTCCCCACTGACCTGTGCGGAGCTACTGGTATAGTTAATGGGTTTCTAAGTATATTCAAGGTACATTTCTGGCACTTACATTTGTAAAGGTGAATCAAATGCTATCAGGTACAGTCATTTCTTCCTGAATGTGATCACACCCTAAAACCAACTGCCAAGAGCATAAAGTGCCCTAATCAAAAATAAGCTATAAACAATGATGCCCAAAAAGGAGTTTTCATACCAAAACTGTTAACTATTTCACTGCTGCTCTTTTCAGCAAAGACACCTAATTTAAGGTGCTTACCACACAATGCTGAGCTGCCTTCCCCCCAAGCTCCCCAGGGACTGAAAGCCCCACCTGCCCCACCTAGCTGCCAATACCTTCACTTTCCATTACTACCTTGCCCCTGCCCCCATCAGATTCAATTGTGCAGCGAGGCATTATCAATACCAATCTGTAGGTCAACTGAAAACCAAGAATGAAGAGACAGCATAAAACAAAAGTTGCATTTTTTATGAGTTGGATTACTGCAGCAACCAATTCAGTTTTATTTAAATAAAAAAAATTCCTATTTTGAACTCAGAAATGCTCATGAAATTTCTGCTAGAATACCATAGACTATACATCTAGCTTGCCACAGAGTCCATGGGGTTTTTATTAAATATTTGTATACGTGTCCATAACTATACAACAATTTCTTATTAAAAAGAACTGTATTATAGTCAGAAATAAATTCATTTTAATAGTTGTTTAAGTTGATATTTTATTTGACTTGTATCTAGATTTATACTTCATTAGTGGTTTATTTTGGTTTTGCTTCAGAAAGAGGATTCAAGAACCAGATTTTTTCCTTTGGGTTTCTCTATACACAGCTTAATCCTACAAGATGCTGTGTACCTGCAACCCCCACTTATGCCAGTAGGATTCAAGAGTACCAGGGCCTTGCATGACTGAATCTGCAAAATAGTACACACACAGTCCTTACTTCGCCAAATAATTCTGCAAAGGCATGGATTTGCTGGTGTAAGGAGTATTTATAAAACTATAGGTTTGCAAGTTTCAGACCTCTGAAACATGAGCTGCTCAAATGAATACAGATTTATTTACCCAGTGAAGGGAAGAAAGCAGTCTCCTTTTTGTAATTGGTTAGATAATTATTTAATACAACCTGTATGTAATTCTCATTAAAATACCTTAGCACAATCAAAAAAAGAGATTACACTTGATACAAATGATGTTTATGGTTATGTAACTAGCTCATAAACTAAATACAAATCACAGCCAATGGCTCTGGGAGTCTTTGTTCATAATATTAAAGCCACAGTACTACATCCAAAATGATTTGACAGCAGCTATGCTTTCTCACTAAACTGTGACAATCTGCATTTAAAGATTACACATCCTTTGATACTACATCTTTGCTATTTTATTTAAGAAAAGGGAAACATTCGAAGACAGTATCTATAAGTTTCCTAAGAAATGGTTTTGAATTCCAGAATCCCAAGGAGATTAATTGGCTGTCAGATAACAATGTGCCTCCATCAGATGGACTTGGCAGTTGTAAACAAAAGGAATTTTCTCAGCTTTTCCTCACAAATATGAAATATTTGCTCATAGCCAACAGCTGGGCTAATTTAAAGAGATCTTGCATATATATTAGTCTCATTCAAAACTACAAGCCCCCTTTCCCACCTTAAAGTATCTGACTGGATTGCAGCAGAATAAAAAACCCTATGAGACCATTACAGAAAAAGGCGATAACTTCCAAAGAGGCAGAGGCCAACACAGTATCTAACTAAGAAACCTAGCGAGGTTTAAAAGAAACAATATGATCCAAGTTTATTACTTAAAAAAAAAAAAAGTCACCATAAAAACAAACCCAAGTTTAAAAAAAAAAAAAAAAAAAAAATCACAATACCCTTTGAGGTTTACTCCATCTTGAAAAATATTTCCATGAATTAAAAATTTAGATAAGCATGTTAACATCCATAACAAAAAAAATACGTAAAAGAGCTAATTCTAACTTTAAAATGGATCCTTCCTACAGGGTATTCAGGAGAGTAGTATGACAAAGTGCTTTCACTGTGGACAATTCACTGAGGTTTTAGTTGAGTAACATGAAATCATATTAATGACAAAGACACTGACCAGTGTCTTTGAAATATTCATACTTATCTCTAGTCAAACAGTATGACAAAGCGCTGTTCAGTCTTTTGAGGTTAAGGTCCAGAAATCACATTCTGGAGTATTTTTAAGTGTCTACTCTGCTTTTTACCCCCCTTTGCCCCCCCCAACACACACACACACACACACACACACACACACACACACACACACACACACTACAAGAGCAAAAATACTAGGGTTTACTAACTCCTTGACCTTGTATAAAAGAAAAAGAAAACCTCAACTTTTTAAAAGATACTTTATTAATGCCTTATTTTAAACAAACTTTCTATAAAAAGTTTTCATTTACTCTGAAAAAGCTTTACTATGCAGCCATCAAATACAGTGGTCAGAACACATTACCAATTTCTGACAGGGCAGCAAAATTGTGATAAGATAGTACTTTCAGTTTGCAGGTGGCTGATAGAACCTCATGAATCAAAAACTACATATTTATTCATCAACACATTTCTACAGTTAAACTGAAGCTGCTAAGTCAACTTCCATGTAAAAAGTCAGAAGTTCATCAATAACCTAATGTTTGTATTCACATGAAACCACTTTAAATATTACAGACAGCAGCTGTGGATACAGAGCATGAAACAAGTTAGGAAGACCCAACAGGCCAGATTCTTCTCAATTATACTGGTATACATCAGTAATAACTCCATGGATGTTAATATGCTGACACAAGTTTTAGTGTGGGGGGAGGGGGGGAAATCAAACCCCAGATGTGTAATTTCAAGAAGACATAAAAATATAGGGCCTGATCTTTCAGAATTGGGCCCCATGCTTTAAAAAGCAAAAGTAGTATGCTTTATTACTAAAATATGCCTGCACATCCACATTGTATTTGGTATGCAGAGGGTGCATCTGCATTGTATTTGGTATGCAGAGAATGTAAAATATATTTTTACAAGGCTACAGATTACTGGAATTTTAATATACTAAAGGCCTCTTGCCCTTCAAGATACAATACTGTACACAATACAACAAATCTCTCCACAACTAACTATTTTCGTACACAGCATACAAAAAGGTAGTATCCTGGGAAACTTTGCACTGGAAACTAGTAAAAAAGAAGCAATATAAAAAACTAATGCAGTTTAAAGAAAAACAGAGCCCGGTTTTCTATTTGCTAGTCTTAATGCAGACATCTGTATTTTGATTTCTGTTTCCATGCTTCTGCCTCTCCTAAACATTTTGTGACGCTTATCCGTTCATCAGCTTTTAAAGATGCCAAAACTAAGTATTTTAAGCGAACAGAACCCAATAAATAATACACTGCTCATTCAAAAATATTGTCTGGTGAGAGTTTTGACAAGTTTGTAAAAAAAAAAAAAAAAAGGAAGTCAAGAGGCATGCAGATGCTGAATGTTTCTCCACATTGCCTATACTAAGAACAGAAAACATACTTTGTATCTAGTAAATATTATAAAGTTTCTTCCTATGTAAAATTACGAACAACACAAGCCTCCTCAAGACTAAAGTCTCACTTTGTATATCAACGGAAAAACAACAACAACGAGCTTGCTAGAGTGTAGTTTCATGTATGTGGGGGACAGGGGAGAAACAGTTGAGTTTAAGTCCCTGTGCATTCAAAGGAGACTATTTTCTTTAGTGTTCAAGAAGTTATCTTTGAAGAAATTTGCAATATACATTTGGAATCTAGACTATTCAGAATTTCCCACACATTGTAAGTCCCGTCTCAGAACTGTGTAGTGCTCTTGTTTCTCAAACACTGTCAGAGTATAAAAATCAAAACGTCTGGAGCCTTGAAATACAAGTGACATGACAAAAAAAGTTGCAATAAATTACAGTGTCATACATTTGGAATTAAAAATACTTACAGCCTCTCCAGCTCTTTTAGATCCTGGAATGCTCCCCTTTCAATAACACTAATCTTGTTCTCCATAAGCTGACTGAAATGTAGAATATATACAGTGAGTTAATGGTTTTATGATTATTGACTATGTTAACACCTGTCATTATTGCACTTCGGCAACTGGCAATTTGAGATCATTTCATCTTTATAACTCTGCAATTCTTATTCCAGAGTGAAATCTTACATACAATTTAATATATTTAAGATCCCAGTGACTCCGTTGGGGCACTTGTGCACAAGAGGAGTGGGGGGGGGGATCACACCAAAAAAAACCACACACCAGCCTCTTCATCATTAAAGGAAATCATAAAAGCAGACTCTGAATCTGCTCATGAATATGAAGTTGAGAGGTTAAAAAAATACACCCATTCCAGTTAAACATCATGTGGTATAATTAATCTATGGTTTGTTTTTCATAAAAAAATATACAATTATTCAACAGGCATTTCACAATTTTGCTGACATCCATTCTTTAAGTTTCCCCACCTTCAAAGCTGCTGACAAATTGGGATTTCCCCCCCATACAATAAATAAATCTGTTAGTTGTTAAAAGTGCCACGGGACTCCTTGCTTGTTTTGCTGAATTTGACTAATACAGCTACCCCTTTAGAACTTGAAAAATCTGTGGTGGGCATATTTTTATCACTGCAACACAAGCTGAGAATAGTTGTATTTTGATCAAAAGGGCATACTAAACATGGTAGTTAGAGCCCTTCCCTAGACTGGAGGAATTTATTATTTAACTTTTATATGACAAGTCAGCTCCAAGGAGTAATTTAGCTTCACTGACTAAAACAGCAACAATCACAAGTAATGCAGTAATGTTTTCTTAAAAAAAAAAAAATCACATTTAATAAATAACCAACAAAGTTTACATAAAGACCTTTGAACAATATACTTAAAGCTACCCAGACAGAAAAAAAAAAAAATCCATCTAGAAAGAAAATACCTATTGTTTTAGTTTCTGCAAAAAGGGAACAAGCATTTTTAAACTCTAAAGCTAGGATTAGATATAGACATTGCCAGTGCCTTTTCCCTTCTTCCGTGAATTTCCTTTTGTACCAGTTTGAAACTGAACATGTACATACTCAACTACATGTTTTGATAATCCTACACTAGCAATCTACTCGATTTCTTTTCAATTAATTTTCACCAAAATGCAAATTTGTAAGCTACCAGTAATTTTAAAACCTCAGTTTATTTTGCTATATTTATAATTTTAAAAGAAAGGTGCACAATCACGAAAGACTATACATAAAACTGTTACTGTGAAGTTGTCCAAACTTTTTACGTCATCCCATAATTATTCCTCCCTCCACCCCATTATATTTTAACTTCAGCTGCTATAGCACAGGAATTCTACAAGGCGAAATGTAGTTTCACTTCTTTCTTTTTTTTATTAACTAAAAGTAATAAATTTTTGCAAGTTTAAAAATATAAACTATCATGTGACATTAAACACCTAACGGCATAAAGCAAAAACAAAAAAGTCACTAAAAAACTTACAGGACTCGAAGGTGTCTTAGGCCAGTAAAGTCAGTCTTGGTGATTCTTGTGATGTTATTTCCATTAAGGTCCCTAAGAAGAATCACGTATTAGCAAGAAAATGAAGTCAACATTCAGAAATGGATTTTAAATTATTGTTTTGTTTGTGTTCATAGAGCTTTAAAACCAAACAAGACCTTTAACGTGTCCAATAGCCAACTCTTAACAAGAGCACTGTGTGAGTTCCTGACAATAAAGAGACCGTAAATTAAATTGGTTTATTTTAAAGTTAGTGTTTTAAAATTTGTAAGAAGAGAACCTTATAAAACTCTACCACGGTCTGTTTGCCATTATGTAACACATGTTTAAGTTTTGTAGTCATTTTTTTTTTAATCACAAGTTTACCTGAATGTTTTTTGTAATACCGGGATTATTAAGTAATTATAACCAGGGACCATTTAAACAGAAATGTCTCTTTATTGTACCAATTGAAAGGGTATAAAACGGAAGAAATCAGGAATTTGTTTGGGTAGCCCCTTTTGCAGTATAGTTATATATTAAAATACATTACTAAATTTCCAATGCAAGCCTTGCTTAGAAAGAATCATCAAAAGACTTGATCTTCAAAGATTTACATTTATAAGGATTTACCTTACAATCGTACGCTTGAAGAGTTTAGTTTTCATACTTTTACAGCTCAGGAAACCCCACTGTGACTGTAAAGTGCAAACTCGGAGGCAATAATGGAAATAGCATTCAGGCCCTGACATTTTTGTTCGGATTTCAGCACCACTTTTCCTTCTGGAGTTGCTACCCCTTTTTCTGGCACCTCAGGTCAAAAACTGAAACTTGCTCTAGTTCCAATCATTACAAGTAAAACCAGGCTTTGCTGTGCCTTGAATATACTCCTTGATCTAAGCCATAGGGGAACAGTGTTACACAGAAACTAACCTTATGGTTACAGATCATTCATAATATTCTTTTTGAAAAAATCAGCACATTCTGTTATTTTAAGCAAAAGTGACAGAAAACAGTTCTCACTGAACCAAGCACAGTTTCTTCACAGGAAGGATCCCAGTCAATCATTTTGGTATTTGTCTGAGTGCGGTAACTGCTGGAGCAAGATGCATTTATACTTAAATCTTTGAACTGTTCCTAACAGCATGAAACAAGCAAGTGATGATGAGTAGATCTTTTAAATCTCTCTCTCGCCTTTCCTCCCATCCTCTTTTAGAGAAGCACCAGCATGGTATTAGAGCCAGCAGATCTTTTAAGAAAATGCTACGTATGCTTCTCATACACTGAACAGATGACAATGCATATGCAGTGTTGCAACAGTGTCGGCCTCAGGATATTAGAGGCACAGGTGTGTGTGGTTTATTGGGCCAATTTTTTGCTGGGAGACACACTCTGGGCTCACACAGAGCTCTTCTTCAGGTCTGGATCAGAATTTGACAGGAAAGAAGCAAGGCTTGGGACGGTTTACTGAAGGCTGTGACGGGAGGCATTAGCGTGGAACTGGGATAAAATCCTCTTGCACACCCATTTAACGGAAGTAGAGAAAGCAAGGGCAGCCTGGGTGGACGTCAGGGGCAAGCTACATGAAACAGTCCAAGTTTTTTTTGCCCCCCCAAGGGGAAGAAGGACACGAGTGCTAAGTGAAGCGTGCCCTTGGCCTGTCTTATGACAACTCAGGGTAAATACAGTCCTAGCCCCCCACCCACTCTTTACACGGGGTCTCCAACACGCAGCCCCTAAAGCCATTTCCCACAGCCCGCGGCGACACTATCGTTACCAACATCGCCGCACAACTTAGCGGTGCGGCCCTCAACGCACTAGCCTTCCTGGCGATGTGAATTCGAGGCCCCTGGCTAGGGAAATCCCACACCTCCTTTTCTAAGAGCGGGGTGTGAAAACGGAGGATTTAACTGCCACTTGCCCTCCGCTCTGCCCACCAGGCCAGGCCTCCTGCGGCTTTGCCAGCCCGCCCGAAGGGGCAAGTGGGGCACAGCCTGGGCGTGGGGCGAGCTCTGGCGCCCCACTGGAAACCCCAATGCCAAGTCTGCTGGCTGGGGCGAACTCCCTCCTCCCCCAGCCGTGCCAGGGGGCAGCTCGGCTTTTCCGCGGCTCCTACTTACAGCCTCTCGGTGTTGCGGGGGATGTTCCTCGGGACGCTGCGCAGCGCCAGCCCGTGACAGTCCACGGTGCTGCCCGAGCAGGAGCACTGAGCCGGGCAGGGCTGCGGCGCCGCCTCGCCCAGGAGCCCCAGCGCCAGCCCCAGCCACAGGCACAGCCGCCCCGCGCCGCCCATCCTCCGCCGCCGCCGCTCGGCCACCCCGGAGCCCCGCCGAGCCCGCTCCGCCCCCGCCGCAACTTCGCCGCGCCGCCGGCTGCCTCCGCCTCGCTGCTCCCTCCGGCTACCAGCCGCCGGCCCCGCGTCGGCTCCGAGCGGCGGCGCCTCTCGCCCAGAGCCGCATTGCGACCGGCCGGCGAGTCCCAGCCGCTCCGCCGCCGGGGGGCTCTTCTGCGCCGCCCGGCCACGTCGCGGCGATCCCGGGAGAAGCGCCGGCACCTGGCGCGCAAGGTGGGAGCGCCGCGCCGCGCCGCGGAGCAACTTCGCCAGCCCCGGCCGGGGCCCCTCCGCGCCCGCAGCACCTGGGGCGAGCAGACAGTCCGCCCCTCCCTCGGGCTCGCCGGGGAACAATAGCACGAGCCGCGCCGCAAGGTGCGTCTGACTCCTCGCGCCCCGCCGCCGCCGCCGCTGCTTCCCGCGCCCCGCCGCCGCCGCGCGCTCCCCACGCTTCGCCCCTTATGGCCGGGCGGCGGAGCCTCGCCTCCTCCGGCCACGCCTCCCTGCCCAGCAGCGCCGCCCTCATTGGCCGCCCGCGGGAGGAGGTGAGCCGAGCCCACAGGCGAACAATGAATGAAAGTTGGGCGAGCGGCTGCGCTTTTATGCCACCGGCCCCAACGAGCAGCCGGCGTCGCAGGGGCTGGGGGAGATTTGCCGGCCAGGCAGAGGCAGAGGCAGAGGCAGGTCCGGCATCAGACCTGAGGTTTTCCTCACACGCCCTGGAAACACCTCAGGGCCGAGGAAAGGCGAGCGAGGGTAAACCAGGCAGGGCGAGAAAAGGGCTGGGGGCGTTTGCCTGCAGAAAGCAAAACTTAAATCCTGCGGCTTGTGCACGTCTCACCCGTGCCGTTGATTTTTTTTTTTCATTTCACCACTGACGGGATGGTTTGGGGTACACTATTAGCTTTTTGCCAGTTGCTGGCATTTCAGACCCGCTCCGTTTCTGGGAATTATGGCAATAGTCTTGAACGATTGTCTGAAATTCAAGGGCATGAATGTGGCTCCAGTATTCTCCCCAGGACTTGAAATTAGGTGGGGTGTAGGCGGAGGTTGAGGGGTGCTCCCTAATTTGGCCTCACACTATTACCAGCAGACAGCTGGGGGGAGGTGTTGGGAAATTCAGGGGGTGTTAGGGAAATCCCTCTATACCTTTAAGTAAGCTAAGCACATGTCCATGCTGCTTTATTTATAGCTTTCTGAGTGACAGATCAAGTTTTCTTTTTAAAGAAACACTAATTTTCTCTTCCATTCTAAATGGGTAGAAGGCATGCTTAGTGTTTCTCTGGCATAGCCTTCTAAACATTTTGCCTGCTGCAAGAAACTTGAAGTGGTCACTGAGAATTTTGCACACATCAGGTTTACAGTTATATCTTTATTGGATTCAGTTGATTCTTCCTCCTAAATTCAACACAAGATGATTTAAAAAACAAAACAAAGACAAACGACCTTACTAGAGAGCCACAGAAGTTAATTCATCTCACACAAACATAGTGAACAACACCAGAAGAGCCCACACCATCACCAAAATATAGTTCAAAATGCTCCAGGGAGTCCCCAGCTTCTTCCATATGACTGGATCCAGCTGAGCCTCTTTTTCCCTGGAGCCTCTGCAGCATAACCCAGGAAGATGCTCACTACACCTATGTGCTTGTTACCAAGACAAGAGGATAAGTTCTGTTCTCCGTTACATTGTTGTAAATCAGGAGAAACTCTTCTGAAGCTGAAATCAGTGAAGTTACTCCCAATTTTTCAGCTGTTATTGTAGCATGTGATCCAAAATGAAACTAATTAAAAACAGCTACAGTCATGGCTATTTCATCTAGACAAAATCACCTTTTTTTCAGTCTGCCCTTTCAAACTGCACACAGGATACAAAAGTGCATTTCAAGCCATGGCTCTATAATTTGCTTTCAACTGCTGGCACAATAAATTAGTTGGAGTACTGTATACGCTTAGGGTATGTCCACACAGGGCTTTTATTTCAAAACAACACTGGTTGTTTTGAAATAAAAGTACCTATGTCCACACCACTTCTTGTTTCAAAAGGAGGGAGCTCCTCATTTCGAAACGAGTCCTCCTTTCGAAACAGCTTAAACCACTTTGCTTTTGAAAGGAGGGTTATTTCGAAACTAGCTGTTTCAAAATAACGCCGTTTGGATATGTTATTTCAAAACAAAGATTGTTTCGAAATAACAAGGACCATCCTCCCAGGGGAGAAAGGTCCCATCCCCCCTCAGCACCCTGGCCAGGGATCAGCACCCTGGCCAGGGTGCTGAGTGGAGTGCAGGGGGTCCAAAGGTGCCCCAGCCAGCTTCCCCCCCCCACTTCCCCTTGCTGGGAGCAGGGGGGGACTGGTGCCTCAGCCCCCTTCGCCCCCCCCACCCTGGCAACGGGAAGTGAGGGGAAGCCAGCTGGGGCACCCCCAGGGCCCTGCCCCCTGCCTGGGCAGTGGGGGAGCTGCCAGCCCCGCAGCCAGGTGAGGGGCACTGCAGCCCCCGCGGGGTGGCCGCTCCAGAGGCAGCTCACCTTGCTGCTGAAGCTGCCCCCAAGCCCGGGGCACCCCACCCCCCAGGTTCCCTGGCGCCTCCTCCCCACTCCTGCTGGAGGCAAGGCCAGGGCTGCCCCACCCCCAAGGTTCCCCAGCACCCACCCCCCACTCCTGCCGCAGGCAGGGGGGACTTCCCCTGCCGGGGCACCGGGGAACCCCGGGTGGGAGGCGGCCCCAGCCCCACCCACGGCAGAAGTGGCGGGGGGGCATGGGAAGCCCCCCTGCCAGCGGCAGGAGCAGTGGGGGAGCAGGGGAATCCCAGGGGCGGGGCACAAGCCTCCCTGCCCCTCTCCTCCCCTGTGTGGACATGCTATTTCGATTCCCACTTTTTTTCTTACTTTGAAATAGCTTTTTTGTTATTTCGAACTAAGGCATTATTTCGAAACAGCTTGTTTCAAAACAAGGGCTTGTGTGTGGACATAGCCTTACATGAAGCCGGTTCATATTTAAACTGGTACAAGCTGAATTCAACTCTCTGATTATAATGAAGCTCAGATCACTCACTGCCTCATAGGATCACACCCTATATAAAATATTGTAATTCATTAGCCCCATTTTGATCATATTTTAAGGGTTAATTAGCTTTCTTTTTAAAATATTCTGTAATTTGCACTGGAAATTACCAGTAAAAAAGTAAAAAGAAATAAAAATATAGTATCACAAACTATCCAGTTTTCATGCCCCTATCAAATAGTCTCTTTCTAGCTAGAGGATACGTTAGCCATCTAGTACTGTTCATTATTTGATGTTTTCATGCCAACGGTATGTTTGGTGTTGTAGAGATGGTAAGGTGAAACTACTTACGAGTAGCTCTGCTTCTCTGAAGATGAAACTCCCCCAGGATGCTTATCGGTAGGTCTTTGCTCCGCAGTGTGAGACTGGCAGAATTCACCGAGTGTAGGCCTACTGAATGTAGTGTAGTATCTAGGGCTGGATTAACACCTCTGTCGGCCCAGGGCTTTAAGATTTTGTGGGGGGTCTGCCCAGCCAGGGGGCAGGACTTTGGGGTCTCTAGCATGCAGAGGCCATGCTTACGTTGGTGCCCCCTCCCATCAGCAGCAGCATAACATGGGTGAGTCTGTGGGCCCGTGTCCCACTCTCCCCATCACCAGCAGTTGCAGAGCCCCATGGGGTCAAGGAGAATCTGGGGGAGCAGAGGGCTGGCCACAGCGGGCTCTCTCCTTGCTCCCAGGACAGGGGCAGAGTGGGATGGAGGATGACCTGGCTCCCACTGAGCAGTGACAACCTAAGCAGTGGGGCTACTGCTCTCACATTCTCCTTCCAGCCTCTCCTCCCCACATCCCCCTTCCCTCACAATGTCCTCCCCACTCACATCTACTCCAGCCTCATTCCTCCAGCCACATAATACCCCTCCTCATGATTCCCCTGTATCTCATCTCCCCTGCCTCACTGCCATTCTGGCCTCTTCATCACCTGTCACCTCCTCTGGCCCCTCATATCCCTGTTCCCTCCTCTCCAACCCCCTTACAACTCTGGCTCCCAAGAGTCAAGGTCCCTGCCCTGCAAACAAAGGCAGCCAGCAACAGCTTCCCTAGGAGGGGGCAGAATCACAGTCAGCTCAGATAGGAGTAGCCTGGGGCCAAACGCCAGCCCCTCTGCAGCAATGGAGTGTGACCAGGAAGCAACGCTACCTGAAACGGGGGGGCAGGAGGGGAAGGTCACGCCTTCATTCCCTCCAAGTGGTATGTCCCTGGGAGCAGGGTCACCTGGCCAGGCTGGATTTTTGTGAGGGCCCCTCATAGCTTGGGGCCCTAGGCTTCTACCCTTACAGTCCCTGCACTAATCCAGCCCTGGAGACTGGTACTACCCTCTGTCAGCTATGTCTTCTGTCCTCCAAGCACTCCTTATGGATCCTTCAGTTATATGCAAGGTGAAGTTCCAGAATGCTAAGACACTTGCAAGTGATTCTGAATGAAAATATGCCCCACAGGAGAAAACCAACTAAAAAACAGCAAGACAAATTAAAAAGGTAAGCCCGAATTCCGAGGCTGGTGAGAGAGAGGGAATCTAAATCTTGTTGGAACAATATCTTTAGACAAGCTCTAGTTACGGCAGTAAAAAGTAAAGCAACCATGTAACATGGTTCTAGCTTGTGCAGTATACAAAGCCAAAAGGATCAATCAATCGATCTATCAATTTATCTATCTATAAAACTATGGCTAGCAGCAAAAAAATAGAACGAGAGCTGAAATACTGTAACCGTAACAGCTGAAAACACTACAAAAATGCACTAAAGCACTAAAGGGAAGGCCACACAATGCAGAACACTTCCGTGTTAATATAGGTCTTTATGACTTTCAGCATTTCTAGAAGCCACCACAGAATTGTGTCTCTAACACTGTTAGGTAAAACAGAACTGAAACGTTATTGGAGACACATACTGAAGTAGTCAGGCACTCAAAGCTCTCCCAGCACAGACAAACTGCCTCAGTCTCAATTCTGTTTTTACCACCACCCCTAGCCCAATAGCCTGAGAAAGTTACAACTTTCTACAGATTTTTAAGCCACTCCTGATGTCAAGAGACAGCTAGGACTTTCTTGCCATTACTAAGAATGGCTACTGTCTCCCGTTGTTTCTTAAAAGGCTGAAGTCAAACACTCATCTCTGCCAGGATGACCATTTCCAGACAGCTTTTTCAGGTGGAAGAGAAGTTGATTCTCATAATCATGGTCAAGATCATTCATAGATTTCAAGAAAACTAACACCACATTGTCCTCAGTTAAGATGGCTCTCACTCGATCAGAACTAGGCGTAAGTGCTTTTGCGGATTCTAATTATTCTGGTGACACTCACTTTTTAAAGGCCCATTTCATGAAGGTGAAAATCTCATCCTTCATTCAATCTCCCATGGTTGCATAGAAAATCATGAAAATAGGAACGCATTCTAAAAGCTAGGAATAAGAAATAAAAAAAAGAGGCCAACATCTTTAAAATTCTTATGGTTTTTGTGGAGTGGGACTATCATGATTTTTGAATAGTTGAAGCTGCGGGGGGAAGCAAGACAGAGAGGGAATGATGAGACAAGAAAATGCAGGTGCAAGTGAAAATGAGAAGAACCACTTATCAGTGAGAGTTCTCTCAGAACTTTGTAAAAGTCTGTCTTCACAAAAGTTTGCAGTTTGGATAAATCAGCTAATTCCAACAAAAAATATTTTGGCAATATTTTTCTAACCATCTGTAGACTGGAGGCTAGAAGAGCAGGGAAAATGATGGTGTAATTCTGAGCAGGAGAGACTAATGGAGTAAAACACCAGTAGAAAGGCAGTCTTGACTACAGAGAAGTAAGAAAGAGTAATTGTCCCACTTGAGGTAGCCTTGAGAGGAAAAGAGAAATCTTACATTTTTGTAGTGACCAAGAAGTTGAACTCACAGACCTTTGGTCCTTTCCAAGTTCAGTTCTAAGTTTTGCCCTTGTACCTAAGTTTTCTTGACTCTGGCCTTGGACCCTTTAAGCAGCAAGCAACCTTTCAAAGCTTTCTAAGCCATCCCTGTACCACTTCCTATTTCTTCATGTCTGTACCTGTCAGGTCTGATCAGGTTCTGAGCTCATTACCCAGGTCCCTCTTCACAGTAACAACCAAAAATTACTCAAAAGTTATCTCACTGAACTATTATTATTTATTCCTAAATCTGCCCTTGACTTCCTCGGAAAGCCTTCCCCCTGCCACTTTCTTACTATTAAAAGATTCATTCACCCTATCTTTTATGACAATCCCATAATTATAGGGAACAGGTGCTACTTAGCATGATAAACTTCTCTAGTGAAGATAAGGCTTCCATCACTTCAGACATTTAAGCAATTTGGGAAACTGCTTTTTAGAAGCAAAAAAAAAAACAAAACCCAAACTCCTACTGGTTCTGCACTGATGATTATTCAAACATTGGAGAGTAAGGATAAACTAAAATAATAATTTTAAATAATAGGGGCAGCACCTTGTGAAGTGGAGAATCAGATCCAAGACATACAAAATTTGTTTCTGGATTTTTTTAAAGACTCAATCGAGGATTGATTGCCAAACTGGTTTTATGTCAGTATAATTCCATTGACCTAGCTGATATCGCTTCTGATTTGCACTGATATATGGAGATGACTTTTAACTGAAAGTTACTTCATTATGGGAAATGCTGATAGCAGTTACCTTTCACATTCTGCATCTTCTAGTCTTAACTTGCCACACAAACCCCACCCCCAAGTCCTGCTTTGCACCTGACCTTAGAAATTAACTGTTTTGCTCTAAAGAAAGCAAGGAGTCCTGCAGCACTTAAAGACTAACAGATTTATTTAAGTGATAAATAAATAAATCTGTTTGTCTTTATGTGCCACAGGACTCCTTGAGTTTTTTGCTTTACTAGACTAACACAGCTGCCCCTTTGGAACTGTTTTGCTCTATGACCAACATTATGGTGTCCCTCCTAGCTAAGCAGGCAACAGGATGTCTAATTCAGTTTTCACAGCCATGCTAGTGGCTAAGCAGAAGCATTTATTGCTAATAGCTTTTTAATTTTTAAATGTTTTTTTTATTCCAAACATCATTATTGACCCAAGACCCTGAACTCCGGAGGTGATGCAGAGGTCGATATTCTCATGTTGCTCAACAGTAAACTGCTTGCATTTTGATGCCTATTAACAAAGACAGCTAAAAATAAATGTTTGGGAAAATTTCAAAAATAGATGATTGCAAAGATATAGTACTATGGATACCTTTAATCAATTAATTTACTTTAGTATGATTAATACTAACTAGACTCATTTAATGACTTGTTCCAGTTTTTAATCTGAGCACATTGTATAGTCTTTTTGTTTAATAATGATGCTTATTTATCAGTTTTATGTGCTAAGAGCACAAACCATTGCTTGTATCCATTAAAAGAATTCTATTTTCTCCAGTGCTTTGAACAACTTGTTTTCTCTATAATTTCTCACAGTGCAGCCATTCTACATATAGGAGCTTAAGTACATACTGTACATGTAACAATGATACATATACTTACATTACTTACAGCATGATCCTGCACTTCTTAAGTCATTGAAGCTGTTCCCTGAGGTCTATACACATGAGTAACAACTGCAGATTTGGAACCCTTACTGACAAGCATCAGCTAAATAAACTGCAATCTACAAAATATTATTGCATCCCACTGATCACCCCTGCAGAAGCACACTTACATAGGTAAACCAGAAAAAATATAGTGATCATTAAAAAAACTGACTCACTCTTTGTCTGCTGATGAGTTTTTTCCTGAACAGAGAATAAAGCACTTCCTTGGTTTACCATCATTTGACTTCTATTTATCTGATTCAAAGACAAGTGGAGTGGCATGAAGGTCCTCCACACTCATTCATATTTTGAGCTTCCTTTTTCAAAACAGGACAAGTAATTTCAATTTTCAGGTAAGCTTACACAAAGTAGCAATAAGCAACACTTTACTTTGGACTATCATCAAATTGATCCATTCACTATAGACTTTGTAAAGAAAGACAAATGAATATGTTGAATTTACAGTTAGACCCTTCTATGGTTCTTTAGTTTGTATTACAACCCGATCAAATCAGAGGGCCAGAGAGTCTTCTATTATCATTATGTATGGAACATGGCTTTTGCTGAAATTGAGAGAGAATTGATACACCAATCACAAAACACTTTTAAAATTAGTTGTGGTTCAAACTTGCATTCTGGAGTCAAATATTCTGGCTCTTTTGCCGATTGACAATGGACATAAAGTGAGTGATGCTTTGGATGAAGAGGTAACAACCTGTGTAGGAAATGCCATTTTACCATCAGATTCAATTATGATGGAGATATCTAGGAAATTAATCAAATTAAAAGCATCAACAATTTCAGACACAAAGGATTTCAAGTATAGACAATCTTGTAATAGGAAGGTCTTTCACAAAATATCGGGCTTCAAAATTACACAGTGGAAGACCCTCCATGAAATTAAAATATTAAACGTTTTCAGAAGTCTATTGCTTGATTGCCATGAAGAATGTCTATGAGCTCAAACTGGTACCTTGTAATGTTGTGGGTCCTGCATGATTTGAACTCTTTAAGACAAGACTAGATAGCTTTCTAAAAGATATGCTGTAGCTCAAAGCACAGTTATGGGCTTAATGCAGAAATTACTGAGAAAGTTCTTAAACCTCAAGAGATGGGTCAGGCCCACTATGTGGCCTTGTGGATGATGTCTGATCAAATGAGGTTATTAATTTATGTCATGGCAATATTGAAAATAGATTATTGGTTAGACTTCCAACATTCATTAAAAACTGAGTAATCACTGGTTAGAGTTCAAATCTTTACTAGGACAAGTCCTTTTTGCTTTTATTTGTGGATACAGACAATCCATCATCCTTTAATTAATACTGAACATAAAAGATATCGGACATGTTAATTTGGGATCCATGTGCAACCACATGAAACCATCTCTTTTGCACAAAACATCAAGAAAAAAATAGAATAAAATTTATTAGCACTTTGTATCCCCTGCTGCTTCTTTTGCTGAAATGTTCCTTGCCCTCACCTTTAAAGCATCCATGTTCTGATCATTTGTTTCTTCAAGCATTCATGATATTCATAAAGGTGAAGTCACTTTACTATGTCATGTGACTTATATAACCAGTCAGAAAACTCAAACAGTGGATTCTGATGACTGAAAAGAAGTCTATTCACTGCAAAGTTGCTGAACACTCAAAACCTTCAAATATGTTTTCAAAATCTAGTTATTCAACAATTATGAATTATAAGCAAACTCAAAATATTATGAACAGATAAAGGGTCTGGGTTCTACTTTTTTTTTTAGATAGTCACTATATTTATTGCTTTTTTGAGCTAAGCCAACTGAGATTGTCCTCAGTAATTCTAAGTCTCTTTCAAGAGATATTTTTCTGCCTTGTATAAACATTATTTTATGCAATATACAAGTTCTACATTTTTTCCAGTTTGTCACTATATTAGCTTCAAACTGGTTAGTGTTCTCTCCTGGATCACTAACTGGTTAAAATATTGGAAATAAAGAGTAGGAATAAATGGTCAGTTTTCAGAATGGAGAGAGAGACAGTAAATAGTGGTGTCCTCCAGGGGGGACTGTACTGGGACCAGTACCATTTAAAATATTCATAAATGACCTGGAAAAGGGGCAGGGGTGTTGCTGGCTGGGGGAGGGACCGGGGCATGGGCCCAGGCCCTGCCCCCCAGCCCACAGGCCCCACTTCCAGCCTGCAGGCCCCACCCCCTGGCCGGGGAGAGGACCAGGCGCCGCCACGACGCCGCGGGTGGCCAGCCTCCACATCCCAGGCCGGGGCTGGGGCCGCCGCAGCCACCAGCGGTCAGGCCCTGGATCCCTGGCCAGGGACGGGGCTGCCACGGGTGGCCAGGCCCCAGATCTCCAGCCTGATTGGGCCGGAGATCCGGGGCACTGGTGCTGGGGTTTGGGGTGTAGCCTGAGATTTTTGCCATTTCTTTAGTATCTCAGAAAATCTTAATTAAATAAAGACACATATGAATAGGAAAATAGTGTAAGGCAATCTAGTAGAAACTTTGGGTTAAAATAAAGTTAGAAATAGTATAATATGTAATAATTAGTGGTAAAGAATCCATTAGTTATCATTTGTAAATGTTTAAAACAAAGCTGGTATTCAAAAGGCATTCAGCAAATGAAATCTGATTCTCATACATATGGATCAGAGGAGAACAGAACCAAGAGATATCTCTTTAAGGAAAAGTAGGTCAAGATGGAGGAAGATTTTAAACTTTTGGATTTACTCATTCCCCCTCCCATCAAGTATTCTGAGGTCTCCACCCACTGTCGAAAGGACCCTTCAAACTTATTGATTTTGATCATGCACTGGCCAGGTGATAGGTGAAATCATCCTTTTTCAATTGGGTGAAGATGAAATCGTACCTTTTTGTGAGTGGTCAGGAGAAGAAGAAAGAGATGATAGTGTATAAAGGACGCTGCATGGCAGCAGACCTTCGAAGATCTCTCCCACTCCTTACTGGGTTCCACTGGCCTCTGGCTATGCTCCCGCTGCACTAAGCAGTCTCACTCACACTCATCCCCAGAGAGAGTAACAACGTCTCTGGTGGAACTGTATGAGCTAAGTTGTGGGACTTAGTCTCAGAAGGGCACTCTCCGGCCTTAGTCTCTGAGCAATGACTCAGGACTTAATCTCTCAGCTAGGTCTTCGGACTTAGTCTCAGCAGGGTGAATCTGAACATTCATACTTGCATGCACTCCAGACAGGCAGATAACTCAGTCCTGCGTTAAGTCTGTGAGCAACGAACAGCACTGAAGGCTCAAGGCTTTGGAGCTCCGGCACAGCAGGGGTCTCACAGCAGCTGCACCTGCAAGCCTTCAAGAACTTTCCAAGCCACCATAGTTCCAGTTGCCATGGAGACCACAGCAGAACTGAGGAGACCAGCCGGAGAGGGAAGAGCTTCAACCACCGCTCACTACAGAGGTTTATTTTCTTCTAAATTTGTGGTAAGAAAAGGGTCCCAAGGAGGGGAGGACAGTGATAAAAGCTTTAAGACCAACAGACTGTTTTATTGCTGACAGGGGGCCCAATCCTTACAAAGTAATTTTATGATAATAAGTAAGCTGCCAGAAAGAGTGTAAGACAAGGAACCCAGACTAGGTTTTAAGGAGTAAGGTTAAGATCTGAGATCTCTCCATTCTACAAGTGACTGATCCCCACTTGTTGAATGTTCTTTTGTAAATATAAGTGTTGCTTTGTGTTTTACTTGTACAGAATAGTTTTAATGTGCTATGTCACTGTTAAGCTATATGTGAAATGAGTAAGAATTCTTTGTCTATCCTCAGAATAGGTATTGTAATAAACGTTATGTTTGTTTCTGAAAAACCTTTGGCTCTAAGTCTTTTGTTGCTTCTGGTCTGTGCTTGATCGGCGGGTTGTAGCCGTATTCTCCACTCGGGACATTTATCAAGGATTTAGTTCGGGGGATATTTGTCCATTTAGGTGAGGAATGGTCCCTCCCTCATTGCCCCCAAGGGTTTGAAATTAAGACTCAGGCTGCTGGATGGTCTGGAAATTTGGGAACTGATTTTCTGGGGTAACAGGGGCACGTCCCCCAGAGTGCCAAGAGCCAGCGACGCCCCTGAAAAGGGGTAAACAGTGAGATGGCAAAATTTACAGATGATACAAAACTACTCAAGATAGATAAAGCAGATTGTGAAGAGTTTAAAAGGTATCTAACAAAACTGGATGATTGGTCAACAAAATGGCACATGAACTCAGTGCTGATAAACGGAAAGTAATGTACATTGGAAAACATAACATCTGTAAGTGTAAAATGGCGGGGGGGCTGTCTAAATTTGTTGTTACCACTCAAAAAAGAGATCTTTCAGTCACTGTGGACAGTTCTTTGAAAATATCCTTTCAATATGCAGCGGCAGTCAAAAAAGCTACCAGTGTTGGAAATCACTAGTAAAGGGATAGGTAATAAGTCAGAAAAATATCATAGTGCCTCTATGTAAATACATGGTATGCTCATATCTTGAATGCTGCATACTGCTTGAATTACCCCATCTCAAAAAAAGATACTGGAATTGGGAAAGAAGAAAGCAACAAAATTAGGGGTATGGAACAATTTCCTTATAAAGAGAGCTTATTAAGACTGGAACTTTTCAATTCGGAAAAGTGACAAGTAAGACGGGAATGTGGTAAAGGTCTATAAAATCAGGCCTGGGATGGAGAAAGTAAATAAGGAAGTATTATTTACTCCTCCTCATAACCAAATAAAATTAACAGATATCAGGTTTAAAACAAAGAAAAGGAAGTATTTCTTAAAGCAGTGCACAGTCAACAAGTGGAACTCTTTGTCAGACTACGCTGTGAAGGCCAAGGGTATAACAGGGTCCTAAATAGATCCACCCATGGCTATTCGCCAGAATGGGCAGGGATGCAAAACAATACTCTGAAGTGTCCCTAGTCTCTGTATGTCAGATGCTGGGAATGTGTGATGGGATGGACCACTTGGTTATTACCTGTTCTATTCATTCTCTTCAAAGCACCTGCCATTGGCCACTGTTTAAAAACAGAATTGTGGGCTAGATGAACCATTGGTCTGACCCAGTATGACCATTCTTGTGTTCTTGTGTGTTTGATAAGCCCCAAGGTTGAGTTCAGAGTTCTTACTTGTCTTTATTCATGGCACTAGAGACTATTTAGACATAGGTCTGCAAGTTTTCTGCTGGTGTTTATGAAAAAAGGGTTTATGAAGTTCAAACATGTAAGGATTCCTACTGAAAATTTAAATGACATTTGGTTGATCATCCACCCAGAAGCCTGAGAAAATTAAATACCAGCCCCCAAACTACTAGGATTGCCCTTATTAGGCAATACTACCCCACTGACAAACACAGAGTTCAGATGTTTAAAACAGAGGGGCTTTTATTAGGATGGGAAGGGCATGTCATCCCATACATAATGCCACATGTGCATAATGTTGAAGCTAGTTCAATTCTATTCTTGATTTGCAAAGAGAAATCAGCAGTAGATATAATCCCAAGAAGAGTCCTTACCACCAGAGAGAGACCCCTCACAGAAAATAGGAAACATTTTTTTCTCTCAATTTCACATTGTGCATACTCCTTACCTTAACAATGCCAAACTGTGGTTTTGGTCTGGATAGCGTGACCATATTTCGCAAAAGGAGCATGGGACACTGTGTGGGGTGTACCTGGGTATCCCCACTCTCCCTGTCCCACAGGTGCACAGAAATGACCTGAACAGTTTGCCTTAACTCCAGTTCCTCCTCAAGCACAGTGCTGAGCCAAGCCTCAGGTTGTCATCTGCCTGGGTTTCACACAGACAGTCCATTTTTTGGCTAGTGTGTCCAGGGGTCATTTAGGATTTCCAGGTGCCCAGTTTTCAAGGATTTGGCAACCCTCAATGGCACCCAAACCAAAAATCTAATTACCATGGGGAGGAAGGCTGTACCAAATCATTTACCTGCATCAGCCTTTCCACCTGGGGCTGCTTCCTACCTGCAGGCAGACTTCCTGAGATGACCCAGTGAGTGATGTGGGGAGGGACACAGAGGAGCGAGCATTAGGGGTGGAATCTTGGGTGAGAAGAGGTTGAGCAGCGATTGGTGCCTCAAGGGTCTAGTTACCATCATTTAGAAAGCAGCAATCCTACCAAGATGCCAAGCATCAGAATTTGCACAAGCCCTGTTACACAAGTCTGTCATTGCCTCTCATCCCTCCCACCCAATTGTCCCTCCATGCCCCAATAAGAGAGGACTATCCTGACCAAAAGGAGAAATATAATCACCTTTTAGGTCAGGGTAACACTGTGTCCCTCTTCATGTGGTGCTGTTCAGCAGCGCTTTAGTTTCACCACAGAATTATGAAGTTTTATCATGCCTAAACGGAAAACAACTGAATTTTTTCCAAAGTGCCTAAAACTGCCATATAACAGAAACACAAATGAGGCCTGCTCCACTGAGTTGTTGCCCAGTTCTTATCAACAGATGCTGGCAGAGATCTCCCTTCCCTGTGGAGCTCCTGTCCATCTGGTGTTCTTGAGCAATGCTGGGCCATTCTTCTCTCTGATCATCTACAGATGTGAATCACAAGCCACACACTCTCTAGACCTCCAAGCCACAAGATTTACACATCTATATTTTCTTTCTTGTTGAAAGCTTACATAGCTCTGTTCAATTGTATAGCCACAATACCACTACTAAGCCAGCACATGGTATTCTCATCATGGAGCAGGAGCAACAAATATCCTCCAGCTTGACAGGACTGGACCCAGACGCCTCCCACCAGCAGGCTTAACTATCTTGAAGCAATCACCCTGCTGCCTCACTCCTCTTAAGGCTGAAGTTTCTCACAGCACATGGAGTCAGAAGAAATGTAGAGGAGAGTCTGCTCATCCCACTACAGAAGCAGTTTCCAAATTGCCAGCGAGATCAGAAATGCAAGATTGGACCCATCATCTGCTGAGAAAGCTAAGGACTACACTGGGTTCTGTCCCAAGTGTTTCTTCCCCACTTGGTAAAATCTACTGCTGAGGAGTCCTGTTCCAATCACTGCACCCCAGATACTGTCAAAGGTAGGTGGGTGGGTAGCCAGTAAACAGATTATAAAAGATAATAGAACTTTTGCTCTCACGTTTATGCTTGTTTTCTGATGTCCAGTCCCCAAGGGCAGACTTGCTCAAGATATTCAGGATGCTAAAATCTTCTTGGCCTTCCGGTATATGGTTACTGCCTTTCTTCAGGGGTGCACAGCCTGAAAAAAGTGGCATTTTTCTAAATGTATATAAAGTGACCAGCAAATACACTTTGTCATGTGTTATAACTTAGGTATTTCTCTCATAGTCTGTGCAAGTTCTTGCACCACACAAGAAATTATGGCTTTCTTCAGCTTCACAGAGTCTGGATTAATTTGGTCCTAAAGAGGAAAATATTGATGTATCTTCATATTGTGTTCATTGCTTAAATGGGTACTTGGTAATAATGTATTTCCCAAAAGAAATCAAGTAACTCAAGTCCTCAGAGTTTCCTGACAACTTTAGAAAGGCATTAAAAAAAACCTTTCCAGACACAGAGAAGTTCTATTTATTTGTGAAAACTGCCAGGTACTTTAAGGTGGTAAATTCCATCATCAATTAATTTTGATTCATTAGTCATGACCTTTGAAAAATGATGATTACTATAAATATATGGAAATATGAAGCGTATTTCTCCCAGTCATCACAGAGACTCACTGTTTTCCACAAGAAAAGTTTGCTTCTCACTCTCCCACTATTCCTTTGTACTTTGGAACCGCACCTGCACTTAATGTTTTCAGAAAACAATGTAATGGGGAGACTTTAGCTAAAATATATTGGAAAGGATAAGACTCTTTGAACCAAACGGGAAGGTGACCTGCAAATATTTCTTTTAAATAAATTAGTGATAAGGTTGTGTGCTAAATGCTCATTTTACTTTTGCAGGTTGGAATACTGAGGACCTCAAAGAGAGGGAAGACAGAGGCTGACTCAAATGCACTCTGCAGGGTACGACATTCCAGGACATAATCAATCTAGTGAAAGGTTGTGTCACCCTTCTCCTGAAAATTCAGAAGCTTCAAAATGCTTTGCTGCTGTAGTTGCCACATGGATCACTCACAGACAGCCTACAAGTCATACCCTGAGTGTGTGTATATCTGCTAGCCACATATCCGTCACACTCTAGGTTCTTCTAGCCTAGGTTACCATTTGCTGGCTGACCCCAGCACACTCCCAGTCCTGCATTTTCTTCCAAAATGTGTTTTTCCAGCCCTGTCCTGGACAGTCCGGATATATTAGGCCTGTTGCCTCTCTGCAGAAATTAATGTACCACAGCTTGCAACCATAAATGGAGTTACCCACACAGTTTAGTTTAAAGACAATGCCAGATTAAATTTAATTAAAGAATCAAATGGATTTATTTAACTACAAGGAGGTAGGTATGAGTACAAGTATGGTCACAAGAGAAGTAAAGATAAAATGTATCCTAATGCTATAACTTGAACTCAATTTGAAACCAAGTGTTTCCAATAATTCTACAGACCAAACTCTCAGGCCAGAATCTGCTCCCAAAGTCCAATGACTGTTTGTTTTGTCTTCTTAGGTGATAAAGAGAGAGATGGGTAGGGACAGATAATTTGGGGAGCCTTTGTCCCTAATTTTTTGCCCCTACCCACCCTTTGAAATGCATCTTCCTGAGGGTTACCCCTACATAAAGTTCATTACCATTGTGAGGACAGAAATAAGGGCCAGCCTCCCAAAAGCAGCAGCCCTGCGCCATCCGCTCCTACCGCCTGGGAGGGGTGGCCAGCTGGGGACAGGCAGGGCCGCCAAGATCGCCCATCTACGTCAGTGGCGGAGGGAGGGTGGCACAGATTCTGGTCGTGGCCCTGCCCCTAGTGCTGGCATGTGTGGTGGGAGGGTGGGGGCAGTACTGGCACCCTGAAAGCAGGCAGCCTGGGTCAGGACCCCTTCAATCCAGCCCTGGTACAGGGCCAGAAGAGTGCCTCCCTGCAGCCCAACAGAGGCTGTCTGGCACCTGGGGGCCATTATATTTGCCTCCCCCTGTGCCTCATATCTTCCCCTCCCCTCCACCCTCTGCATCCCCCTTCCACACAGAGCAGGAGGGGTCCCAGCCACTAGGACCCTTCCTGCCCTGTGTGGGAAGGGGCTGCACAGGGTGGGGGGCCAGAGCATCAGGAGGGAGGCAAATGTGACTTGGCCCCCAGGTGCCACATAGCCTTGGTACATCACTGCAGTGGTATGTAGGATGTCAATACAGAGGTGTACTTGGTGATAAGACAATTGAGAATAGGGACTGCATGTCCAATTCTCAAGTCCTTGAGCAATTGGATGGGAGAAGACAGAAAGTGTCAGTGCTCTCTCATCACTCCACCCACCTCACTGTTGGCATAGGTGCTGTGACATCAAAAGGGAAGTATGCTAAAAGTATTAAAACAATGTAGCAAATTATTCCATTTTTACTTCCCTTTCCTAGAAACAAGAGTAATGTCTGAGGAATTCCATGTCACAATTTGTCTTGTGCGCTTCTTCTAGAGGGCACATTACACATATCCTATATGGGCATTGATACAAGTCCTCACTGTTCAATTGGAATTTGTATATTCAAAATGTTTAATATACATAGAATTTGAGTTATTAAAGGTCACATGTAAATATTATTACCAAATATTTTTTCTAATCACCTTTCAAGTTTCTAAGATAGTGTGTGGTCACAATTTGGTATTCCTTTTAAAGGATTTCCCTGGGGAGCAGTGGAGGACAAACAATTTAACTGGTTTCAAGACTGAACTTGATGCAGTGGATGGTATGATGAGATTGCTACAAAAGCATGTGCCCCCTATGTGACTGCCAGGAGCAAAAAACTTCAATGGGTGGAAATGGGACAGTGCTCAGGAAGAGCTCTAAATTACTACAGAGAATTCTTTCCCAGATGTCTGGCTGCTAGTTCTTGCCAACATACTTAGGGTCCAATTGATCACCATAAGTGGGGGCTGGAAAGAATTTTTCCCCAAGTCAGATTGGCAGAAACCCTGGGGGGTTTGTTTATTGATTTTTGCCTTGCTCTGCAGAACAGGGCATGGGTCACTTACTAGGTTTAAGTAGAGTAAACTGTGGATTCTCTGTAACTTGACACCTTTAAGTTGTGATTTGAGGACTTCATTAACTCAGCCAGAGGTTATGGGTTTAGTACAGGAGTGGTGGGTGAAGTTCTATGGCCTTCAATGTGCAGACTAGATAATCAGGATGGCCTCTTCTAGCTTTAAAGTCTACGACTTTTATTTTATTATGGTACTAAATTCAATACCGTTTTCTAAAAACCATTTTGAAATTCTGACAGTAGAAGGGGCTCATATTTTAGTCTGTTTTATTTTATTGATAATATATATTGTGTCTCAGTATTTTTTTTCCACAGTGGAAAATGGTTTTATGGTTAAGTCACTTTTTAATTAATTGATAGTCAAATGGCAAGAACTATATTTATTAACACAATGTCAGTGTTGAGAATCTGTATCTGCAGCACTACTCCCTGTGATGCAAATATATTTGTAAACAAATGAGCCATTGCACTGACTGTAAAATGATTACTTTAAGACATTTAGATGTCTGTCAGCTTTCCTAAAAAGTGTATCAAGAAACGTATGTACCATAGGTAATGAACTGCAGTAAAAGTCAAAGTTTGGCACAGTAACTATCTTGCAACAGATTCTAAAATGGGTAGAAATTGTTATATACATTTTTACTGTTCAATATTTCTTCTCATAGTCTTTCTATTAAAGGGCTGAGCTGGTGCAGAAACATGGACTGAAATCAGTGATTTTTCAGACTGTGCTGTGGTCCATTAAAATCAAGGCTCAGGGTAACTTTAATTGTCCCCCTTCCATCCAATCCCTTTTTAAACAAGCTTACAATATTTAGAAAAAAAATCTTCAAAACAAGAAGGTTTTAACCTAAAGTTAAGCAGTTAAGACAGAAATCTGAACAGGACACAACAGAAAGATATATTAATATTGGAAATCAAAGTATACCAATAGTGTATTTTTGTAGTTTTGTATCCTAACCCTACTATTGTAATAGATTTTAGAATTATTATTTTAATAGACTCAGCGTTTAAGTCCAGAATAGACTGTTAAGACATATAGTCAACCTCCTGTATATATAACAGGGCATTAAATTTCACCCAGTTAATCTTGTATTAAGCCTATAACTGGTGTTTGACAAAAGTTTCTCTTCTGCAGAAAAGCAGTCAGTCTTGGTTTAAAGACACTGAGAGATGGAGACTCTCGGATTTCCCCTTGTAGTTTGTTCAAATGGTTAATCACTCTCACAGTTAAAATTTTGCAGATTTCTAATTTGAATTTGTCTGGATATAGCTTCCAGCCATTGGTTCTTTGAATGTCTGTGCCCATTAGATTAAAGAACCCTTTAGCACCCAGCAAAGTTTGTTACTAATCCATAAACCTTGGAAATCCTTGGGATTAATTTTGAGAAATAAACTAGTATAAAATGAATATGAATGTAGGGTCCCAAGTTCCCCAAGGCTTGGGGGCAGGTAGGAACAGCAACCTATGGATCTCAATTGGAAAAGGTATGGGAGGAAGGATTGGCTCCCATTGTGTGGCCCCTTTTGCCTTCAACACCGTAAGGCTTTGATTTGAGAGGGTTTTGGAGAATCTACCAGAAACAACAGACACACAAATCTTTCTCTATTCTTTCTCATGGCAACCCCAAAACCCACTCAAAACAAAGGCTTAGATAATTTTAGGGGATTGAATTCCTAGATTTCTCTTGACTTGTATGCGAGAAAAAGCCAGTGGGTCCAACCATATAGATAAGATTGTAAATATCAGGGCTATTAATTGAATAAGCCTCACACAACCACTATGAGATGCATAAATGCTCTATGGCTATGTTTACACATAAACTGTTATTTTGAAATAAGTTATTTCAAAATGAGTTATTTCAAAATAAAGTCCTTATTTCAAAATAAATTAATTCAAATTAAGAAAATGTTAATTCGAATTAAGGGAAAGCCTGCTATCGAAACAAGGCCATTTGGACATGTTTCGAAATAGTTGTTTCAAAACAATAGTGTTGTTTTGAAACTATGTGTCTGAACACCGTTGTTTCGAAACTGCTGTTTCGAAACGACGTCTATTGCGGTTTCAAGCGAGGTTTTACTGTTTTGAAATAACAGCTGTTATTTCAAAACAATGGGTCCTGTTGTTTCGAAATAACTGAACGTTGTGTGGACATAAGAAATTTAATTTCTCAACAACGGCTGTTGTTTCGAAATAAAACTCTTGTCTGAACACAGCCTATGCGTTTTAAGGATGAGTAAATTGAGGGTCATGGGATGAAATCTTAATTCCACTGAAGTGTGTGGGAGTAAACTTGCATGGGACCAGAATTTCACTCAGTGTTTTATGTATATCTATATCTATATCTATATATATATAGTGATGCACCCAAAATGACTAGTCATTTTTGAAATTGGGCAGATAAGTGACATCGGAGCATGGTGCAACAGTGCACTTCCCATTTTGGAGCCCACCTGCAATGCTTACCGGGCTTACCGCGTTGCACCGGCCCTGTGAATAATGGCACAAAACTGGAATTAAAATAATTTTAAAAATGTCTACTTTTCACATTTAAATATACTGTTTAATTTCCATATGTCATCTGTTCTTGACAACAGTAATTTTCATTTTCTGAATCTCATGTATTAGCAGACAGCACAAGAGAATATTTAAATAAAAATAGTTAAATATACTGCTTTCATTTTTATCAATATATTTTATTAATATTAGGGTTTCTAAAATCTTTTGTTGGTGCTAAAATCAAAGCCCAACTTTTGTGCCTATACAACCAGACAATGTTGTCTTGCCTTGCCTGAAGTCACATGATGAGCCAGTGCCAGACATAAGAACAGAGCCCAGGAATTCTGAATCCTTCCCTATTGTATTAATCTGTACATAAACATATTTGAATTCTTTCTCAGCTGCGTTGCCTATGATTCTCATTTAAAAATAATACATTTTGAAGGCTGGAGAACAGCAACCTAAACCCTAACAATTAAAACAATTTATCATGGGTTTTTTTGTTCACTTATAACAAAAATGAAGCAAATTAAATTTAAGAAATTGTTTCTAATTGAAAAGAGGGAGACATTCACCTTGTGATTGGAATTATCAAGCCCAAAATTCAGATAAAAAAGAAAACCTTATTTTCCTTGTATATAGAGCAATATTAATATAGCATTTTATTTTCATATTATATTGAATCCCAAGTAAACAAAAGTTTACTACTAGACAGATTTCCTTCACATGCCAACTTCCCATAGTTGATTGAGGGAGCTATATAGCTATTTTGAACAGGCAGTAAAAAATACTCTATCCAGCTGAAATTGCAATATTTTATTACTGGTAAAATGGTTTCAATCCTTTAGGCTATGTCCACACATACATCGTTATTTCAAAATAAGTTATTTCAAAAGTTATTTAAGAAAATGTTAATTCGAATTAAGGGAAAGCCTGCTATTGAAACAGCTGTTATTTTGAAATGGTTATTTTGAAATAAGGCCGTTTGGACATGTTGTTTCAAAACAGTTGTTTCGAAACAACGGTTTTGTTTCGAAACAACATGTGCAAATGGCGTTATTTTGAAATAACCATTTTGAAATAACAGCCATTTTGAAATGAATGGGGTTTAAGCTGTTTCAAAATGACGGTTCTTATTTTGAAATGACAGAGCCCGTCATTTCGAAATAAGAAAATGTCGTGTGGCCCTAATCTTTTTTATTTTGAAATAACCAGTGTTATTTCGAAATAAAAGAGACGTGTGGATATACCTTTAGAGACTTGATTACAAGTTTAACTTTAAGCACATAAGTAAACCTACAGAAATCAGTGGGACTACTTTCCTATTTAAATATCTGCTTAATTCTTTGTAGCCACAAAACCAATTGAATGATTTAACTCAGAATTTGGCAAATCCTAGTGAGAGGTAACACAAGAGGTCTTCTCGTCCAGTCCCCTGCAGGCAAGGGAAGACTAAGCAGTATTTAGTGTTACATCTCTTAAGAACTGCCAGTCACCTTTTACTCTTTGTCTTCTTAATTGATCTGTCCATGGGACCTTGTCTAATATTTCTCTGAGTCAGTTGAAATCTGTCTTTCTGAAGTGCAGGGTCCTTGTTTTGCTGTTCTCATGTTCTCCTTTCCACAGGGTTTTGAATTCTATGAGATCATGATCACTTCCTCCCATATTCCCAATCACCTTTATGTTCAGAAAGAACTATTTCATCCCTAATTCACTCATTCATTTAAAATCAATGAGGAAATTAATAATTTTGTCTTCAAAGCACAGATTTAATAACGTGCAGTAGATAAGAGCAAGGGCCACACATTGAACAGACAGGATAAAACAAAATATTACACATTGGTTTATTGAGTGAACTGACCATTCTGTGCTTTGAATGAAGCAGGAGTACTGTGGAAAAAATAGTGTGGAGTCACATAAATTATAGATGGTATGATCATTCATATGCAAAAGGGAGTTGAATTAAGATTCCAGGGGCAATCTTAATTCTGGCATTTTTTATCTTTAGAGTGCTTGACTTTGCAATCTTAATCATGTCTTTTTTATGTAGCTTTTGCATGTAATCTATTCTTATTTCATGGTAAGAGCTGGTACAATAACTGCCATTAAAAGAGAACTCTGGTCAACAGAATCCCTACTGTAGTACCTGAGAGAATGCAGTTTTCTCCTATGCTTAAAACAAATATATGTGGAAATTAAGACACCACTGTTGGCAAAATCTTTTTAATGGTCACCACTGTATAGGTTGCCCAAAAATTCATGACAAGGCTTTCAAAAACAAGAATAGAAAAGATAGGTTATACCCATAATTAGACACAGATTTTCATAAGTACTGAGCACGTAGACATTCCCACTGATACTCACTTTGTCTGCACATTGATGTGCTAGACCAAGTCTCAACATACTGCACTAAATTTGAGTTCAAACATGGAGAATATTTCATCAGAATTTCTGCCAGCTATCTTCAGTGGTTTGTGTTTTTAAAAAGGCCTATTTAAGTCACTCTTCTAGAATAATATTACCCCGATGAAAGATTTTAACAACACATCAACCAGCATGTTTAAATATATAAAAACCACAGCAGGACAGAGAAACCATAACACCACAGCAGGGTTGTACAAGACCAGTAGTTGCAGTACTGCAGAAAGATGAAAATGGTAAAGATTTTATTATAAATACACTATTTGTTTGCTTAAGGAGAATATTTAGCACAAATGAGGCTACAAGATAACAATGAGAGGCTACAACATGGATACAGATTGAGATGTGAGGAAGCCACAGCAGCACAGACCAGAACAGCATGGGAAATGTTTTTGCAACACATATGCCTCATTCCTGTGCTAAAAAGTCAATTCTATGTTCAAGGGAGTTTTGTCTAGTGAGTTTTGAAAGAATGAGTCTTGGGAGGTCAGGGCAGTCTCAAAGCAATCTTAAAACCAGTATTTGGGACATTCCCAGATGATGCAATATTTTACTTGTATTTTTTATTATTTCCCTTTAATAAACAAACAAAAAAAAGCAGTATCCTCCTCTATTTCATGTAAATCTCCTCCTGTTTCAAAAAAGCTGACTGAATTTCAAATAGAGTAAAAGTCCCATTTATTTCAGCAAACTTATTTTTCACCATTTATACAGCATTCTACTGCAGACCAGCTGCACTCCCTCTGCTTGCTGCACACTTTCCATCCTTATTCATTGTGCTAACCAGGAACTGATTATTTCCCCCTGTTGTGGGGAAGGACAAAGGGGACAGTATGTGTAGATCCCTTCTGGTTCAGGTTGGCTATATAATTAAGATTTGTTTTCTTTATATACATTTAAATGTATGACCCTTATATGCCTATCAGCGGACACATGAAGTACTTCCCTGAATGCACATTATTAAACTAATATTTTATACCTTACATAAGGTTGTTTTAGGGTTTAATAGAAAGACAGTTACTTGATATTTGACTGGAGCACTGTTCAGTTGTAAGTGATATTTTTCAGATGAGACACTTCACAATGAAAACAAGTCCTACCATTTTATGACAGAGGTCCAACATCACACTATTCCAATATAGAAGAAAGATAAGAATCACAGGAGGGGCCGCGTGTTTGAGACCCCTGTATTAGTGGAATGATGTTGGGCTGGAGGGAGTTCTCAACTGGGATTCCACAGGGATCTGTCCTAGGCCTGCTGTTGTTTAACATCTTATTAATGACCTGGCTGTAGGAATAGAGAGTATACTGCTCACACTTCCAGATGACACAAGTTGGTGGTGTGGTTGGGGGCGTTTGCCAATACTTTAGTGGAGTTTCATTTCAGTGGGATCTTGACAAATTGGAGAACTGAGCTGCAGACAACAAAATGAAATTCAACAAAGACAAATATAAGGGTGCTACATTTAGGGAAACAAAACCAAAACACACAAGTACGGAATGGGGGAAAACTGGTTTAGCAGCAACATTGATGAAAAGGATCTGGGTGTTGTGGTGGATCAGAACTTCAACATGAGTCAGCAATGCAAGCCAAAGCAAAGGCAATTTAAGGTTGCTCTAACAGAAGCATAGCATATAAGTCATGGGAGGTGATAGTACTGCTTTACTCAGCAATGGTTTGGCCTCACCTGGAGTACTGCACCATATATTAGTCACCAATATATAGAAGGATTTAGAGAAACTGGAAAGGATCCAGACGTGAATGACAAAGATGAGCAAAGGAATGGAATACAAGCCACATGAATGAAGGCTAAAGGAATTGGACATATTTCCTTTTGAAAAAGAGAACATTAAAGGGGTATATGATAGCAGAGTTCATGTACATGAAAAGCTGCCATTAAAGAAAAAAAAGGAGAAAAGTTGTTCTATTTTGCCACAGAGCCAATGGGTTCAAACTGCAATGTAGCACATTTAGATTACATCTCAGGAGAAAACTTCCAAACTGTGAAAACAGTAGGACAGGGCAACAGACTGCCTAGGGAGATTGTGGACGCAACTTCAGTGGAGTTTTTGAAAATGAGACTGGATAACCACCTGTTTTCAATAGTTTAGACTTCTTCTGAGCAGGGGGTTAAACTAGATGATCCCTGTGGTCCCGTCTAACCCTAGGATTCTACAAGTCTTTACTGTGGCACTCATGATAACGTCCAAGTGTGCCACAAACATTATCTATCATCATAGCATCTATGTGCTGTAAGAGGTTGGTATTATTTCAGTTATATAGGTGAAAAACTGAGGAGGCTTAAAGGCAAAAGTTTGAATTAATTTTGGGTGTCCAATCAGAGATGATGCAGACCTGATTTTCCCAAGCACTTAGCATTATATGGCACCGTAATATATTCCAAGCACAGCTCCAATTGACTTCAGGTGCAATTGTGTGTACTCAGCACTTCTGCAAATCATACTTCAGATGCTCAAGTCAGGCAGCCAGAAAATGAGGAATAAACAATTAGTGATCACTTGGCGAAAGTTTGTTTTATTTGAGATGCCTATTATCACATAGGAACTCTGTGACACAAGCCATAATCAAGAACAGAATTCAGTTATTCAGGGAAGCCTTAACCATGGGACTATCCTTTCTCTGCCTACAATTCTTGCCTCATTCTCTATACACCTTCCAACCAGTGTTGGATTTCCCATTAGGCACAGTATGCACAGTGCCTAGGGCCTACAAAATTTTCAGGGCCTATGAAGGAGGAAAAACAATTAAAAACAGAAAAAATAAGAAAAATAAGGAAAATCATCTGATTTAGCATTAGAATAGTTTAAAGTGCATCATGTCAACTGACGTAATTCAATTGGCGTTCACCCCTCTTTTTGCACATTTCAAAGTGAAAGTGCCTAGGGCCTACGAACACCAAAATCTGGCCCTGCTTCCCACTTCTTCAATAAACGAAACAGGGCATTCTACAGGCAACAGTTTCCCGCACTACACAACCCTGATTCATACTCAGAGCAGCTCCACCCAGTGTGCTATGTGAGGCAAGGGGCTGGTGGCAAAAAGAAAATAGAAGCATGATGCCTTCTGTGTGGCCACATCAACTTTTCTGTCCCACTTCTCTTTCTTCCCCACTGCACATTGACTTTTCATCCCAGCTCCGTTCACCTTACCTAGCTAGCCCCAGTCTTCAGTCCTCAAGCTTTTAAAATCAGGTCCCAATTTCCTCATTTCCTCTTTGGAATCCCAGAGCCAGTTTCCCCATCTGCTTCCAGTCTCCTTCTCTAACCAGTCGCAGTTTCTCCCATGCCGCATCTCCTCATCTGCTTTGTCTCTCTCCCCTGTGAGGACCTCCTGTTGCCTTACACTTACTAGCTATGTTCCTCATTCCAGTGGCTGCCAGTCTCAGTCTCCCACGAAGGACTCCTCATTCAGTCTCAGTCCCTCCCCCCTACTCCCACCCAGCTCTTTGGTCTAGTGACTCTCACATGCACACATTCCTCATTAAATCTCTCTCCCTTCCTCTTTATCTTCATCCTCCATTCCATTGGTTCCCAGTCCCTGTGTCCTTGCCTAGCCAGTCTTCCCCTCTTTACCAGTTACCAGTCTTCCCACCCCCACATTTCTCTCACTGGTTGCCAGCTCCCATCCCATCCTAATTCCCCATCTGATTCCTCTCCCCCAACAGCCATCAGTCCCAGTTTCTGCAATCTCCCCAGCCTCCTTGTCCCAGTCTACTCCCCCCACCTCACTGCATGTCTGGCTTGTGTCCTCTTCTTCACTGGAATCAGGCATCTTCCTGCTCCATCCCACCTGCACCCAGCAGGAGAGTCAGTGAGAGGACAGGAGACAAAGTCTCAAGCTTACTGTTCAGGTTCCTGGATCCAGACCAGACAACTTGCAGAAAACCAGAACTGCAATTGCAGGAAAGTCCTGCTTAGGTCTGGGGCTGGAGCATACTTACTGTGTATGGAATCTCTGGGGAAATTAGCTAAAATACAAGTCTATGTCAAGCATGTGTAAACTGCTTTTTCAAAGGTTTATAACTTCATCAAATGTAAGCTTTCATGAGGACAGTAAAAGGCATACATGGAACACAAAGGCTACCCCATTGCCAAGTCCTTCTTCCAAACAATGGAGGTGCTAGAGTTTTGCTAAAAATGCTTCACAGAAATTTTTAACATGTGGAACGTGACCTTAGCCTTGAGTTCAGGAAATCACTTCGGATGCAGCTTTCAGGTATGAGGCTGAGATGGACGCTCAACATTTCAGTCCAAATTATTAGGGTGTGGCAAAATTATAAACAATAGAAAAAAGGATTTTATAGTTGGAAGTTTGGGAAATCTTACATAGTAACTTCCTTTATATTTAAATATAAGAGTATTATCAGAGTTCCAGGTTCTTTCTTCTTTTCTCCAGTCCCACTCAGTGAGCTACTACTGCCTTCCTTTATAAACAACTGTACACATTTCAACCACTTAATAACGTCTCTATTCCACTCTTCCTCCATTCATAGCCAAAATTTAACTATCATATTTTCTGTTCACTCATTTCATTCCCATGCTTTCTTTTTCAATTTTCCTGTGACAGACATAGAGCATTCTGGACACCTCTTAGAGGGCAACAGGGCATCAAGCTGATGAGCAGCAATAAGCAATTAGGCTTATTAAGATGAACAAAGAATAGTAGTTTAAGCAGAAAATTGCTTTCACTCTGAAATATGAATTTTTCCTCCTGGTTCAGAGAAAGTAAGAGTTACATTGTGTCACTTGAATAAATGACCTAAAATCTCATAATTACTGAGCAGGGTGGAAGGTTAGAGGGATGTAAGAACAGAACAAGAACAAAATTATTGGGGGAGGGACTGGAGAGGTGGATGAGAGACAGGTGAGAAGCATTTCTGTGACAAGACTTTTCAGAGGCAAGGAGCTTGTAGATTGCTGAGGAAAGTGTGAAGGCAAGGAAGGAGGAGAGGAGCCAGATGTCAGATTTTTTAAAAGAAGTTTTACTTAAGAGATCTCTAGCTCATTATTTCTATTTAAGGGCCTGTTTTTAAAGCTGTTCTGTTGGCACCTAATGATTCTCTCTTCAGATAGACTCAGCTTTAGGAAAGCCTGTAAGCAAGTGTGGAAGTCCATCTCTATTTAGCAAAAGCACTGAAGACCATGCCTCAATACCATGAGTTTAAAGTTCATACTTTAGTGCTTTGCTGAATAGGGGTGGTTTGATTAACGCAGGTCATATCTAGAAAAATGAAAATTATTGATGTGTGCGCACGTGTCAAATTCTGGCTCTACTGAAGTCAACAGCAAAACTCCCATTGTCCTCAGTGGGACTGGGATTTCATGGAATATCTTTCTCTTAATTTTTAGGTCTTATTTATACTCCTGTTCATATATACATATCAATGGTGGAGGAGTCCCTATAGAACAAACCTTTAGTGGTAAGTTTTACATATCCTTTTGTTTTATCCTTTATTGGAAGCTACATTAAGGCTAAAATTTATAGTGAAAAATTATGGGGGAGTGAAAACTCCAAAATGTTGATAAAGATTCCTGAAACATTTTAAGAAAGCTTGCAGAACTGAGGTGAGGGGTTAGGTATTGACCAAATACTCCCAGATATTAAAACCACCTGTGGGAGACAACCTATTATTTAAATGGACTGTTTAACTCATTCCTAATCCTGTGTGCTATACTGTTGCTGGGGCTCAAGTAAAAGTGAATTTAGTATACTGTAATGGAGACCTAGCCACAGCTCACTTCATCTCCCTTTCCTCCAGGCATGCTTTATCTCTACAAACAAAACTCAAAGCCAGAACAAATCATCATACTAACTGATAATAACTCCCTGGGGCCTTTTCAATTTCAGTCAGAAAGGAAAGGAAACCCTTCCTTCAGTAGCCTCTTTGCACCTGCTTTCCCTTTCCTTGTATAACCATGCCCAGTTCAGCCATATGATAAGTAGGAAGCTGATGATCTTCACATGCCAGAGCAATTTATAGCTTAACAAACAAGGAGTCCTGTGGCATTTAAAGACTAACAAATTTATTTATTGCACAAGCTCTTGTGGGAGGAAATCCTGCTTCATCAGACACTCTGACAAAGTGGGATTTTCTCCCACGAAAGCACATGTAAAAACAAAGTTGTTTGTTTTTTAAGTGCCACAGGATGCTTTCTTTGTTTTACTGAACTAGAATAGCATGAGTCCACCTTTGGACCTTTACAGCTTGTTACAAATCCTCATGAAAGGTGCTGAATTCACAGCCAAGAACCTTAAGTTTTCTACCCACACAGCAGGAAGGAACAATACAGGTAATGTGAGGATAAGCTTCCAACTCGTCATTGTCATCTCCATTCCTGTGGATGAAAGAATACTTTAGTCTTCCTGCTCCTTGACTCTTGGCTTCTTTGCTTGCCAACAAAGTGCTATGTTGGTTTCTGTGATATGGGTATTTGTTCAATAGAAAGTAGATGGCAACAAGGATGTCAGAGAGGGCTCAGATAAAGGCAACAAAAATGCTCAAGGGCATGAAAATCTCTTATGAAGAGAGCTTGAAAAGATTAATATTGTTTACTGTAGAAAGGAGAGGAATATAGGAGGGTAGATGACAAAAATGTTGAAAATCACGAATGGTATAAAGAAGGTAGATTGAAAAATTCTGTTCTCCCTGTCTGAGCGCAAGAATAAATCCATTAAATTAAAAGGTGGCAAATTCAAAACTGATACCAGAAAATATGTTTTCACACAAGCCATAGTAGAACTCATTGCCATGGGAAGTCAATGAAACCAAGAATTTAGCAAAATAAAAATAGATTTGACACATATGTATAGCAAGACTAGCCAGAATAATCAAAATTAGGGATAACAAAAAATTTGGAAGGGATATTAAACCACATGCTTCAGCGTTTAAGCTGGTCTCTAAGCGTGACTGACACCTCATGTCAGGGAGGGGGCAGATTATCCAAATCTACCTATAGTGGAGCTCTTACACCTTCCTCTGAAACCACTGGAACTTAATCACTGTCTGAGATAGAATAGTGACCCAGATGGACAATAGGTCTGATCCAGGCTGGCTGTTATGCCAATTTGTGCCAATAGTCACAGCAATATTGATGATCTATCCACTAACAACTGGGCTGAGCTCAGTAGCTCATTTGACAAAGACCATAGAAAAGCCCACAGAGGAAAATAAATTTGTCTGATTACTCACCTGGACAAGATTATGATTGTGACCTAGAAGTGAAACATTCAGTTCATCTTAATGACTCTTCATTCTATTAAAATCTTTTCTTTTTTCTTTTAGTCCAACCCACACTTTCTTTCCTCATTTTCATCCCGCTGCGGTAGAGCCCACTGGTACTTTTACTACTTTTGAAATTCTCTTCTCCTCTCTAGCCTTTTCTACACTGCCAACTCTAAGTCGATGGGAGACACAGTAGAATGCATATCTCCCATTGACTTACTCCCATTTACCATGGCATCTCTTCACCCAGTCACGTGACAGGAAATTCTCTACCTTCAATGAAGTGTTGCTCTTTTTGGAGGGTTGGAATTACTACATCGAGCAGAGGGCTCTTCCAAGATTGATTGAGTTGGTCTACTTTGACCACTCAATTGATTTGTGCAGCAATTTCAATGCAGACATGGCCTCTGTGTTACTCTTCCCTTTCTATGTCCTGTACGCAAGTCTATATATCCTACCTGTGCGTGAAAATTGTGATACCTCTTTGGAAGGAAATTATATTAGAACATTGTGACATGTTGCTCTCCTTCATGGATATTGTACTGATCACCTAAATTCTAAATCTCTTCATGGCATGAATTACAAATACAATTTTAAAAACTAAAAGCTACTCTGGAGCTTTCTTACAGTTGCCTCTTAATTGCTTTCATGCGTAAGGATGCACAACATATGTCCTGCAAAGAGACACCCATATGGTTGTACAGAGTATGTCCTGGCACTGTGTTACCACAGACTAGAAAACAACAGATTCCTGTTTAAAATGCATGGCCCACTGCATGATTGAAGGTGTGACATGTAAGGGATTATAACTGACAACCCTGTAGCCCTACACCTGTCACACTGCTGTGTCAAGAAGCAGCTTAGTCTGTTTTTCTGATACAGGGGGTTGGGAGAGAGATTTGTGTAGATGGAAGAGAATAAATTTGGTCTTCCTTAATCTGGGGATGATGTTCTTTCCCAAAATTAAATAATACAGTTATAGAGATCATATTTGATAACAGAAATGGCTTGAGTTTCGTTTTGTTCTTGAGTGTCTTTGCTTCTGTAGTATCTGAATTGCTTTTTTGTTTTTAATGTGCTAACAGAATGGTCTGTCTATATCCTATGGATTTGCAGCTTTAAGAAAAAAAGCTGCTGGGATCAGCAGAATCCAGCACTATTAAATGTCATGGGATAGGAAGCGCTTACCTGACTGAGCTAAGCTTGGACTGTACTCTTATTTGCTATTGACATTTAAATCTGAATGTCTAGAGCTGGACTGATGTCACTTGTGACACCAGGGGCTTATGTAAACTAGAACATTACATTGGGTTAGACTACACATGATCTAAGTCTACTACAGCAACAACCAGTTGGATTAGATTGGTACAGATAACTTCATGCTGGGTAAGATGGGCTCCTATATTAGAAGAAATAGTGTAGAAAAAAATCTAGTTTACAAGCCACTTAGAGTCAGACCTAAATACTGATAGGCGCCTAATAGAATTTTCAAAAGTGTGTATCTGTATTTTAGGAACCTGAACACCTTTAAAAATCTGGTCCTTTTGGCCTTTATCTTTATATTAAATATTTAGGATGCTGTGAAGCATTTATCCTAAAATGAGTGTGAGTTATGATAACACAGATATGTCAAGTATTGAATATATTTAATGAATATTATAGTTTTGTTTGAGCCAGACCTCAACAGCAAGAAAATTATTACATTGAAAGGGGCTAGATGATACAAGCCCCTAGAACATTCTTAGATTTTTTTCCTAGTAAATGTTGTATGTACTTGTGTGTTCTTGGCTCATTGGGTAGGCATTCTTATGGAAACTGGAATCACTAAGGGATGATCAATACAAACTGCCAAAGCTGGTTATGCACATACCCTGCATTCGAAGCTTCACCTCATTGGAGAAAGTGGCAGTGCTTGATATTTCCTATTTCAGGAGGTCTGAGAACAAAAGTTTTGGGGGTAGAAAAACTGAGCTTGGACTGATGTTGTAGGCTTCCTTTTTATCCAACAAATGGATATGGCCTTTTGTCCTAGGGACCAACAAAATCTTCAGATGGGTGTGGAGAACTGGAACCTGCCAGAGTCTCCCCAGGACTGACGGGGATGACTGGTAAGCTCAAATATGCATTTAGATTATTACATCTTTTCTCCATGAGGTTTTTATTCTAAACTAAATGTACTCTGTTTCAAAAGAGCTGTTGGGGTACTCATAACCTCTGTCATATATTGATCATAACCCTTGAACAGAAAACAAAATGTAGGTGCTGGACTTCAGTCAGACTGGTTGAAAGAATCAACAGTGAATTGAAATGAGCATCTAAACCCCTTCTCATGAAGGGGATGGCTGGAAGCCTGAAATCTGAGACATAGGCTATGAAGGGGTGGGTAGTTAAAGGTGATGCTACTCTGAGGGTGCAACGGCAGCAAATTCACCACCGTCAGTGCACTCTTCCAGGTTTGATTGGGCGGTTTGTCAAGATGCACTCAGTTGATCTCCAGCTTGATGCTATAAATCCAGGTCTGTGATTGGAGTAGCACTATGTCAACCAGATGGCATTTCTGGTCAACTTAGCACAGCTTGAACAATGGAATAAGCAGGAGTTAGTAAGGCAACAGGAGATACACAAGGTATTTTAGGTACTTCGCGTATTGCCTGTTGACTGCCACCGAGAAGTGCGGTGAGTATAGACTAGGGCTGAAACTGTGACAGTGAGCAAATGGAATTATCAACACATATTTAAGAAAAATGAAACTGCCAGATTTCCTGAAAAATGCAACAATCTGTCTGTGCCTCAGAAACAACACTTACTGCAAAATGACTATCCAGGAAGCCCTATCTCCAACCTCCTCAATGTAATGGCACTCAAACCCATGCACCACATGGCACCTGCCAACGTCTTGGCTGCTTTGTAACAAGCTAAGACAACTATGCCTCTTTTTGAATCAGTTCCAGATAATGAACCAGAACCCTCTCCTTTCTCCCTTTCTTCCTCATAGGGGAAACAGAGATAGGACTTTGTCTGCATTTCCAGTCAGATCCATGCCTTCCACCTTCGGGTCTTGTAAGTAGTCCAGCATGGAGTGTGCTGGCACACATCTACCTGCATTACCCCATGGACTCTGATAAAACTGACATCTCTTGTACTTCCACCGGAGAAGCCTTCCCTAAGACCTCTCTGAGTTGCTTGTCTTTTACCAGGACCTCCTCAGGACCTGGAGGCTAGTCACAGAACCATAGGATTGGAAGGGACCTCATGAAGTCATTTAGTCCAACCCCCTGCTAAAAGCAAGACTACTCCCACTAAATCATCCAAGCCAGGGTTTTGGATAATCGATCTTTAAATGTTTCTAAAGATGGAGATTCCACTCACCTCCCTAGGCAACCCATTCCAATACTTTACCACCCTCCTAGTGAGAAAGTTTTTCCTAGTATACAACCTCGACTGCCCCAGCTTCAGCTTGAAACCACTGCTACTTGTTCTGCCCTCTGTTACTGCTGAGAAAAATCTAACTCCCTCCTTTTTGGAGCACCCCTTCAAGTAGCTGAAGTTTGCTATCAAATCCCCCGTCAGTCTTCTCTTCTGCAGACTAAATAAGCTTAGTTCCTTCAGTCTCTCCTCATAACTCATGTGCCCCAATCCCCTAATCATTGTTGCCTTCCACTGGACTCTTTCTAATTTGTCAACATCTTTTCTGTAGTGTGAAGCCCAATAGTGAACACAGTATTCCAGACGTGTCCTCACCAGCACTAAATAGAGAGGAATAATCGCAACCCTCAATCTGCTGGCAACACTCCTACTGATGCCGCCCAGTGTGCCATTGGCCATTCTGGCAGCAAGAGAGCAGATCCATAGCAGCCACCAAAGAGGAGGCCCTCCTTACAGAACCCTTGGCTACACAACTTTAAGTTATGGATACAATTGATGTGAAGTTGGTTCTGGCTCATAGCACCAGGGTTGGATACATTCTGGATTTTGATTGGTGGGGGGGGGGGGTAAAACTGATGGAACTTAGGTAGTGCATGAGGCTGCCCAGCCTTTGTGTTCTTCATTCCTGAAAGCAGTCTTGGCTCCTACTTTTCTTGCTTTTCTTTAGCAGGTCCCATGTGGTGTTTTGGACTACCTAGGGTCATTGCGGTTGTCACACTGATAAATGGGAGGGTTGTTTTAGTGGTAGGGAAACCTTCTGTATGGTTCCCTCTCTCTCAGGTCTTTTTCAATAAAGATTCCCTAATCAGCTCTGAATATGCTGCCTCTCATTATGCGATTATAATTCACCTAAAAATCCTACATCCTGCAGAAGGATGCTCCCTGCCAACCTCTCACCCCAATGCTCTGTCAGGTCCCTGTCCCGTGAGCAACCTCTGACAAGCAATCTAAATTAGTTGAATGCCATCCAGTCAGTCCACCTCAAAACTGCACCCAGATAATGTCTGAACATGCCTTGTACACCATTAACTGCCTTGCTCCTATGCCCAAATCCAACAACAAGTGATGGGACATGTTGTCACCTTAGGAAGGTGAGAAACTCTGGTAGACCAGTCTGTATTGCATTCTGGACACATGGCCACCCAGAGGTCTTAGTTGGCAGCTCCTTCTTGTGCTGGGAGTATGGGCATATCCCTGATGAAGATCACAAACTCTCCTGCAACCAGGAGTGTCGCTGGCGTTGGGCATGCCAGGGCATGTGCCCTGGGTCCCAATGCCAGTGTCTTGGATCTCCAGCCCAATCAAGCTGGGGAACCGGGGCCCGATCCCTGGCCAGCTGCGGCTGCGGTGGCCCCGTCCCTGGCTGGGGATCCGGGGCCCAGTTGACCGCCCGGCAAGCCCTGCCCCTGGCCAAGGATAGGGTCAGGGGGAGGCCGCGCCGCTGCGGGCAGCTTAGGCTGCGGTGGGGCTGGGCCAGAAGTAGCCACTGGAGGCCGGGCCTGTGCCCGCGGCCACGGGTGGCCATTCCCCTGATCCCCAGCCGGGGATGGGGCCGCAGTGGCCGCCTGCAGCCAGGCACCGGATCCCCAACTGGGGATCCGGGGCCCAGCTGGCTGCCCGCGGTGGCCCCATCCCTGGCTGGGGATCCGGGACCTGGTCGCCGGTGGCCGCGGCGGCCCCGTCCCCAGCCGGGGATCGGGGGCCTGGCCGCCCGTGGCAGCGGGCCCGGCCTCCAGCGGCCGCTTTTGACCAGGCCGCACTGCGGCCTAAATGCCCGCGGCAGCGCAGCCCCCCCCGGCCCTATCCCTGGCCAGGGGGCAAGGCCTTCCAGCTTGGGGCGGGGCCCGCCTGCTGGGTGCGGGAGCTGGGCCCACGCCCTGGGTCCCTCCCTGCCCCAGCACCGCCTCTGCCTGCAACCTGTATGTTTTGTGATGAGAGGGAGACCCTGGTGCATATGTGCAAAGAGTGTGTCAGGTTACAGTCATTCTTGTGGTTCCTTTCAAATTGTTACTGTGGTTCTGGCTGCACTCTTCCCTACACCTCTTGACCCTAACACACCCCATCCATAGCCCCACAAAGTATGGGACCTCCTTATCAACAGCCCTCTAGCCCTGGCCAAGATGGCCAATCATGACATGGTCCCCAATGGGCTTAGCTACAGTAGGAAATCAAGTTTGCAGTTCTTCATGTGGCATTATGTAGATTTGTTCCAGCAAGTAATCTCTGGATATTTTACTTATTATCTCAGACTTAACATTTGCTATAAAAAATTGTGAGGTGAAGCCCTGGAAAGAAATGAAATCTGAAAGAATATTTTAAAATTTCATTAAGAAAATTTCATCACCTGAATAATTACTTTGTCTTCAGTTTCTCTCATTTTAAAAGTAAAAATTCAGACAATTATACTTCAACAGCCTCAGCACATGCAAGACATTTAATGGAGTCGTAAGGTCAGTCATCAGATAATGTCTGCTTCTGAAAGCATTATTGCAATTTGCTACAATAAATTGTTCTTGGAACAAACCAGCTTTTGAGGTTCTGTCAGATAACCGACAGCCTAGTTTGACAATAGCTTTGAAAGAACTGCTTTAAAAAACAACAACAAACCTATGCTCTTATCTGACAAAAGTAAAAATGACTTTATACATAGAATATTAGTGTTTTAATAGTACTGTAATGATGACATGGCCACTACATTACATTTACATGAGAATTCATCTTCTTTAATATCAAAACCTGAAAAATGAGTCCTCTGTCACTGAGCTCTTTATCACTGCTGCATTTTGCCCATCTTTTCATCTCCTCTGTTACATCTATAAGCATCATTTTCTCATTTCTAGCCACCTGAGTTCACTGTGTGCATTTCTTAAATATAATCTTTCCCTTGAACAGTGCCTATCTGCAAAGCCTTTTGCACTTTTTTCCCCCCACACTGCATACAATTAACTCATTACCATGGCATATCATTGGAACTGACTACTTAGTAAGGCTGAGTCAACAGTGTGCCCTTGTTTCCAAGAAGGTTAACATCACGCTGGACTACATTAGGAGGGGCATTGCCAACAGATTGAGAGAAATGATTGGCTCCCTCTCTTCAGCATTCATGGGGCCACATTTGGGGTATTGTGTCCAGTTTTGGGTCCACCACCTAACTACGGAAAGGATGTGGACAAATTGGACGGAGTCCTGAGGAAAGCAACAAAAATGATTGGGGGCTGGAGCATATGACCCATGAGGAGAGGTTGAACGAAGTATGCTTGTTTAGTCAGCAGAAGGGAAAAGAAGAAAGGTGGATTTGATAGCGACTTCAGTAACCTGCACAGGGGTTCCAGGGAAGTAAGCTGTTTTCATTGGTGGCAGGTGACAGAAAAAGGAGGAAGGGCTGGAAGGACATAATGAGCGGGGTACTGCAAGGATTAGTTCTGGGTTCGGTTATTTTCAATATTTTCATCAATGATTTAGATGATGGCATAGAGAGTACTGTTACAAAGTTTGAAGATGATACCAAGTTGGGAGGGGTTGCAAGTGCTTTGGAGGATAGAATTACAATTCAAAATGATTTGGATGGACTGGTGAAATAGTCTGAGGTAAACAGAACAAAATTCAATGAAGTGCAAAGTACTCCACTTAGGAAAGAATAATCTATTGTACACCTAAAAAACGGGCAATGACTGCTGAGGAAGGAGTACTGCAGAAAGGGATTTTGGTGTTATAGTGAAAAACATGAATCAACAGCATAACACAGTTGCAAAAAAACCCAAACGCCATTCTGGGATGCATAAAAAGAAGTATTATAATTAAGACATGAGAAGTAACTCTTTTGCTCTACTCCAGACTGATTAGACCTCAACTGGAGTATTGTGTCCAGTTCTGGGTGCCTCATTTCAGGAAAGATGTGGACAAATTGGAAAAAGTCCAGAGAAGAGCAATACAAATGATAAAAGGTACGGAACACTTGACTTATGAGGGAAGATTGAAAGATCTGGGTTTGTTTAGTCTGGAAAAGAGAAGACTGAGAAGGAACATGGTAAGAGTTTTCAAGTACCTAAAAGGTTGTTACAAGGAGAAAAGAGAAAAATTATTCTCCTTAACTGCTGATAATGGGAAAAGAAGCAATTGGCTTAAATTATGGCAAAGGAGGTTTAGGTTAGACATTAGGAAAAAATTCTAAGTGTCAGGGTGATTAACCACTGGAATAGGTTACCTAGGGATGTTGTAGAATCTCTATCATTCGAAGTTTTTAAGAGCAGATTAGATACGGGTGGTTTAAAATGGTACTTGGTCCTGCCATGAGGGCAGGTGATTGACTGGATTTGATGACATCTCATGGTCCATTTCCAGTTCTATGATTCTATGAAGCACCAGAATGGGTAACCTAGGGAGGTGGTACAATCTCCATTATTAGATGTTTTTAAGGTGAGGTTTGACAAAGTCCTGGTTGTGATAATTTAGTTGGGATTGGCTCTGTTTTAAACAGGGGGTCGGCCTAGATGACCTCTTGAGGTCCCTTCCCACTCTATTTTCTATGATTCAAAGTTATAGAATTATAATTACTTACAGGAATCCACTCTTGCTCATTGTTTATTCATTCACTGCAGAAGCCAACCAACAATTGGGAAAGGAAGGAAAATCATATGGGCTGGTTATTCTGTAATGTAGAGTTCTTGTACCTTCCTCTGAAACCATCTGGCAATGTCTACTATTGAGAAAAGGTTAAAAGAGTCACTTACGTGATTCATTACTGTGAGGGAAGCCGTAAATTCATAGAGAGAGATTCTCTGCTTATTCCATGCATTTAGCAGCTACTTACCTCTCCTTTGCTTCCCTTTGCATGGTAGAGTCTTCAGTGGGCAGGATATCATAGTGGCATAGGCAGCTCCTATGTTGCCTCCTCCTTTTCTTCCCTGATATAGAAAGCATGTTGGTATAGGGTGGGAAAGTGGCAGGCTGAAGGCACTGTATTGTTCTACCTATATACTTAGGATAACTTTTCAGGAAAAAATAAAATAAAATAAGTTTCCTGCAGAGCAGTGCCAGAATACACATTTTGGCACATGGGGACAGCAGCCCCAAAGGCACCCTCCCCTGAACTGGGGCCTGATCTGGGGAGCCAGATCTGGCTCTGGCTGCCGATCAGGGGCTGCTGGGCCCATGGGACTTCCCACCTGTGGCCACCGCCAGGCCAGCAGACCAGTGCTGGGGAGGGGTGGCTGGGGCCAGAGGCCAGCCATAGCCTGGTTGGTTGGCCCCAGGGAGAGGCGCAGCTGACTGCTGCATGTGGTGTGGCTTCCTGTACAGTTTTGGGCCATGCCAGAGCCTGTACCACTCACGCGGCAGCCAGCCCCACCCCTGGGGCTGGAGTGGCTGGCCCAGGGGCAGGGTGAGACTGGGAAAGGTGGCTTGTGGGCTGGCTCACCTCACCCCTGGGGGCGGATCCAGGCAGGAGCTCAGAGCCCGGCCTCAGTCTGGCTGGCCCCACTGCCCTTCTGAATGTCGGGCAGGGCGGAGGGACCCCAGCTCCAGTCCCCTCTGAATTGGGGCACCTGGGGTTTTGCCCCATCTGTCCTGCTCTATTTATGGCCCCTGCTGCAGAGTGCAGCTTAATATAAACTTGTTTGCCAGCTGGTGTTGCTTTGATTCTAGGCCTTCTATCATGCCATCATTTCTAAAGGGCTGATATCCAGGATTTATGGTTATGATTATTTTTGGTTAAATAGGGAGGAAGTCCCTCCCCCCTCAGTCTCTCGCCTCTCCTTTCTGAATGCATGCACCCCACTGGCATTTACTGTGTCACAGGGCAAAGAGCACATATTTCGTGATAGCCACTTATTAGAATATTGGCAGCACAGCACTACCCATCTGTCTGAAATGAGATTAGAATTTGTATTTGACACTCATTTATAAGCTGATTCGTATCTATATATCACTTTCTAAGTATTTGAGCATATTAAAAATTGTATGTATTTACACCATTTGTTTGTTTTAATACTTAACAAATTAAACACAGTAGTAGTAATAAGACTCCCTTCTGCATCTGCATTGATAGTTTTGTACAGTGCTTCGGTTTATTAGCATTTGCAATATGCTCTAATAGAATTAGCTGCAATAACAATAGAAACTTGAATAAATCATATGTCCTTTACAAAAATTATCCTTTTCAACTGGCTTTATCGTAGATCAGGTATGAATAATTGCAGAATGGCTGTTGAGAATGTTTAATTGTTTTTATACAATACATTTGATATTTAAAATTAATGTATGGCTATTCTGAAATGACAGTTGTTGAAAAGAAATGGTGCCAAAAATAATGACTAGTTTTCTTGGAAAAGATACAAAAGAAACAGCTATGTACAGCAGGACACAGAAAATGAAGAATTACGCATGTGACTGAGGTCCTGATTCATCAAGATCCTTAAACATGCATGCAACATTAAGTAAATGAGTAGATCCATTGAAATCAATAGGACTGCTTATTTCCACCTTGAAATTATACATATGATTAATCAAGGATCTATACCAACAACCTGCTGAAAGTGAGGGCTGTTCTGAACTGAAAACAGATTATATTGTTGCTTTGCTTACATCCTTAGATACAATCTCAAAGCATCTCTTGTAAACCATGTAATGCTTTTGGTACATATAGTTAACACTTACACTCATCTGCAAATATCTCTGATTCAGCTTTACTTTAGGGTTTATTTAGGAACACAATTATAAACACACTTTCACACCATATTTAATAATAACTTTACATTTATGTAGTACGCTATCAACTTAGACTGAGTTTGCATATGATTGCATACGTAGGGAACAAGGTTTTCTGAAGTGATTAGTGATTTTGTGTGCCTTGATATTTGATAGCCCCTTTAGAGACACCTGAGATGTACCTGATATTCAGTCAGGCTCCTTTAAAGTGACTCACTGGGAAATGAAAAATAGCTTGTTGAATTAGTTGCTCAACAACCTGTCCCATGGATCAGCACCAGCCTCTGAGATGTTCCTGAAACAGTATAGAAAGCCAGTTCCTGATATTAAAAAGCTTGAGAAACACTGGTTGAGTCAAACAGGGACTTTCTCCCTGTAGTGATGGGTATGCAAAATAAGTTGCATTTCAACAGGTATTTCTTGTCCTTGTTGTCAGTTTCTTATAATTATGTGCTGTGTTTAAGATATTTGAACAAGGGGCTTTGCCATGCAGCTGAGTGCTTATGTGGCATTAATGTCTCAGGCATATGAAAAAAGAAACATAGACTTAAGCCTTGTCTTCCCTACGGCACTAACTCAGCGCCACAGCTATCAATACAGCAACATCAATTTAGTGGGTCTGGCGAAGACACGCTCAGGTGATGGGATAGTGCTCTCCCCTCAATTCCTGTACTCCACCTAATGAAAGGCAGAAGTTATGCAGACAGGAGAGCGTCTCTCACCATGTAGTGAAGACATCGTTGCTAGTCAATATATGATACGTTGATTTAAGTTACATTTCTTACAGTAAATCTCCCATTGACCTAGCGGCATAATGAAGACAAGTCTTTGATATCTTCCTTTGTAGGAGTCTTTTGTGGCCAAAGGGTCTGAGAGGAGCTCCTTTTGAAGGCATACCAGCAATCTACCTAAGGGTATATCTGAACTACAGTTACACATGACTGCAGTTCTTGAGGACATATCTGATTTAGCTTCAATCTAGGCAGTTTGGACACCAGACTAGTGAAGCTGCAGCAGCATAGGCTAGCTACTTGTCTAGTTACTCAGATTCCAGGAAGACTTGTTCAGCCTGCTGTGAAGCCCATGAAGCTGTGTCCTTACTTTCCAGTTCCTGATGGTGCAAAGTTAAAGCTAACTTGGCTACATCTACATAAACAGCAATCTTACAATGTGTCTTAAGTCACTGTGCCTCAGTCTAAAGCTTCTTTTAACTCCAAAACAGACCTGAAGAGAAAAAATTCTGAAATAATCAGATTAGAAGTTCGGATCCATTGCCCAGAAGCTAATGGAAAATTACTTTGCAAAAAGCTTTGTTAAGGCACAGTCAGTTGCTAAGTGCAACTGAAAAGGCAATGTACCATTATACACTTCCTCTAAAAAAACCAACGATTAAAAACTGAGGAAATCACCAGCTAAATAATTTATATTTCCTGTCTTCAGAAAAAAAAAAAAGCTGCTTATCTGCTATGGAAAAATAGAAGCTTAACTAAGCTACCAAAATTTCTGGTTTTCTGCAGTGTTCTTATATAAAGCACCATAGGTGTCGGTTAGTCTGACATTGTATAGTACCTTTCTTGCCAGAAACTGACAGCAATCAGCACTGAAAATGAACACTGATCTTATGGACTGAGTGTTTAACTATGCACCACTGTTCCATGCAATTCCCTTCTTTCTGGAGAGTGTGCTCTTTTCTGGGACAGAGCATGTAAATATACATGTAGTACAGATCCATACTCTTGCATATTCACTCAGCCCACATACTCCTAAAAACAAAGGAGGTGTGAAACTTAGGGGCTAGATTCTAAGCTCAGTTGCATAGGTGCAATCCCCATTACTTGTACACCTGATTATCAACTCCATTACACCATTTTTGTATTGGCATAACAGCACAGAGTTTATGCAGGTCTGACTTCAGTGGAGTCACACCTACATAGTCTAATGAAATGAACTGGTGAATCAGGCTAATGAATGGAGTTGCACATGTGAAACAGTGTAAATTGAACCTACACTAACAGAATCGAGATAGTTTAATTAGACTATGCCCTAATACCATAGTTGTTGCAGTATTTCCTCATCTTGGTGTTTTAGCGCACTTTACTGTACTACAGCTATGCCAATGATGTATCTCAATTCTGTCTCAATTCTCAAATATACTTCTCTGGACAAAAAGTAAACTAAATTTGGACACGCACACACACTTTTCTCACCTCTTCTTCCCCTCATTCAAGAGATCTAAACAAATTAAAATTCCAGTATTAGTGGAAGTAGAAGCTATTTTTTCCAAAATATAATCTATGGGTGCTATATTTAAAGCACCTTTTGTAATAATTTTATTCTTTTAGGATCTTATCCTGCATTGTGATCTATGCAGGTAGACTGCTCTGCCTTCATAGAGTCCCTTGGGTTTATCATACAGGCTCCAGGCACTTAAAGAGCAACTGTGTGATCAAGGATCATTTTAAATAAAACAAAACGGAACAAAGCCCACCACCCTGTTTTATTTAAGTTCTAGACAGGTACAAGTTTTAGTCTATTTCAGCAAAATAAACAAGGAGTCCTGTGGCACTTTCAAAGACTAACAAACTGTTTGAAGTGCGATTATAGCCATGAAAGCTCATCAGATAAATTAATTTTTTAGTCCTTAAAAGGGCCACAGGACTCCTTTTTTGCTTTATTTAAAAGTCCAAAGCTACATATATTGTCCAACACAATTTTCATAGAGCATATGCGTTTCTTTTTATTCCTTCATGCACAAGCTAGTAAATAGATCTAAAGCTGCTGGTACTATCCAGAGCAGACTTGCCCTTCAATTAAATATAAAATTATCCTCCTGCATTTTAAAATCAAATAAATCCTCTTGTTCACTCAAAATAAAAGTCATGTCCCCCAGATGTAAACATGCCTTCAAGAGTCAATGCCATATGTTAACAGATGGTATCCCGTCTGTGGTATAGTTATTGAAAATATATTGCTTTGCTCTGTAAAACAAACATAAGACAGTCTTAATTTTTCAGGAATTCTTACTTTCAGACCTTAAGTTCAGCAATGGGATCACAGATTGAATCTATCCCTATCTGCCAAACTCTAAGACACACTACATATCCATCCAAAAAGTTTCCATTATAGGGATGTCCAAAAGAAGGAACAATTGTCACTGTTAACCTTTAAACTTTCACTGCATGATGAATACTGTTCATGTTCATATGCAGAAATAAAACATCTTTGTGAACATGTGAGAATTTCTGCTATTGTTTCCACTAGACAAAAGTAGCACTTTTCCGTCTTTTTCTTTGATACAATTCCAAACCTGCAATGAGCTTAAAAAGGATGAGAATTTACACAACCAGGAATTAGGGCCAAATTCTGTCCTTGAATCTACTCACATGGCTGTCAATACTGCAGCTAGAAACAGCATGAACCAAAAGGCAAAAATGAAGATTTTGGAGTAGCTGAGTTTTTCTGGATAACAAACTGAGGCTCATCAGAAATTATTCCACTGGGGAAAAATTTTCAGAAATAATAGAATGCAGAGAGATTAAGGTACAAATTATCCATTATTTTTTGGTACTCAAATACAGGCATTTAGTACCTGATTTTTCAGAGTATATACCGCATCAGTGGTATACAGTTGTGACAGATATGGCTGTTTCCTCCCATTTTCTTGTGAGACCTTACTGAATTAAATTTGCACATTTCTGAGGTCCATTCTGGTAAACACATATTCTTGGCTTCGCTATCATGCTCTACAGCAACACTTCTTTTACCTAAGCCAAAGATCCCTGTGGTGCCCAAAAATCCTGTGGCGTTTCACATCAAGGGGGTTATTAGTAGAACAACTGAAAAGAGAGACTGGGGATAGTGACATGCTGAACCTGTGGCATACAAGGGTGGCAGCTGGGAAGTGCTGCTTTTTTCAGCCTGTGGAATCCAGGGGCATAGAAGTATGGCAGCTGAAATGTGTTGTTTTGATCCAGCCTGTTCAGATGCACTCCATTAATTTGTGATTGTGTGTATAAATAGCTGTTTATTTAAGTCTGGGACTGAAGGAACCCAGCCCTTGGAAACTTGGTCCTGCAGGATAGCTCCATTGGCAGGGGACTTGCAGAAGGAAAAAGTAAAACTCCACATAAAAACCCAAGTGACACAATCAGTACCTTAACAGAATTACAACCCCCTGCCACCTGAAAAGTACCCTCATAAAACAGCATACTCCAAGGTGATGGATAAATCTGGTAGCAATCAAGGGGGGAGATGTGACAGATGTGAGGCCTAGAGAGGTTCAAAGGACTATATTGAATAGCATGGTAGTCAACAATGGACTTTTGGAACAAAACGAATTAAGTCATTTTCCTAGGGAACATCCAGGGGCAGGTAAATGCAGATTCCCCACCTTTGGCTGCAAAAAATCCCAGCCTTTTGAAGCTATGTTTTGAAGAGTGGGCCACTGTTTGCTGATCACTTGTTACATGGGGCCAATATCAAGGGATCAGGCTGTATAATGGAAAGACTGAATTATTCATGATAGGTGTGTTCACACAGGCTTCTTATTTTGAAACAACAGAGGTTGTTTCGAAATAAGAAACAGCATGTCCACACGACATACTCCCATTTCAAAACAAGGGGTTCCCTTGTTTCGAAATGGGAGCTGTGTTTCGAAATGGCTTAAACCTCCTTCCGTTTCAAAACCACCCCGTGGGGACATGTTGTTTCGAAACAAACTGTCCCCTGCAAACCCCCGTGGGATGAAGCGCCCAGCTCCGCTTCGCCCTGCCGGGGTCTGCCGTCCCCTGCAGACCCCGGTGGGGTGAGGTTCCGGGCTGCACTCACCCCACTGGGGTCTGCAGCCCTCTACAGACCCCTGTGGGGTTAGCCGCCAGCTCCTCTCACCCTGCGGGGGTCTGCAGCCCCCTGAAAAGAAATAGCATGTCCACACTGTGGACATGCTATTTCATTTCCCTTATTTCGAAGACACTTTTTTGTCTTTCAAAATAAGGTGTTTCGAAACAAGCACTTTGTGTGTGAACATAGCCGATCGGTCTGGTTCAAAATCTGAAGCAATTCTGAATTTGTAACCATGGGGAAAACCCAGCTGTGGGTTTTGAAAGACTTATACCTAGCAGAGCCTGAAGTTGGGATTGAGATGACCTCTGGAAAGCTTTTTAGAATATGTGTAGTTTTCTTTATTTTTAATATATTTTCTCTGTAATGTTTTTATCTTAAGAATAAGTATGCTTGAAAATAAAGAGCTGTGTGATAATTTGTAACTGCTGGCAATTATGTTGATCATAGGTCTTGGAGATAAAACAAAGTGCTTTTTGGCAGTCTGGCTTTCTGGCGATATCACATTGTAGGCAGACAACTGTGCAGCACGGAAAAAGACCCAAACTAGAGAGACAGTCATGGATGTCTTGATTGCTAGAAGCCAAAAACCTTTAGCTGGTGCCCTTGGTGGACTGCATGGAAGGAATACAAGTATATTTGCCTTGTTCTATAGCAATATTCATCATATAGCACTTCACATATTCAAACAGAGCCCCCATTTGTTTCAGTTTCAGTATGAATTATTCGTGGTTGAAAAATGATTTTCATGTCCTATGGGAATTTCTGAGATTTTGAAAAATTTTCCAGTCTCTTATTGGACAAGAAGTCACATACCTCCAATTTTCCTGAATGGAAAAACCAAAACTCAGGCCAAATTATGTTAATTGAAACCTTTTGTTCCAACAATTTGGAAACATTTTGCTCTGATTTTTAACCTTTTTAACTTTTTAAAAACTTTGTATTAATGTAAATTGGGTTACATTTCAAAATGAAAAAAGTCATTTTGAAAGAAAAAAAATGAAAGTTTTCAGATAAAGACATTTTTCAAAATGTTTCCCAACAATTTTTTCAAGTTGGGAAATTCAACAAAAGTGATCCATTCTGACAGACACTTTCAATTTGAGTGTGTGTGGGGGGGTGAGGGGTGGGAGAGGAGAAAGTCACAAAAAATTTTGAAACCACTCTAGTTGTCACAGCTCAGCACTTCTGCAAATCAGATCCCCTGAGGGTCTCAAGTTGACCACCCAGAAAATCAGGAACATGCAGTTAGTGACCACCAGTGAAAAGTTTGGATGAAGTGATTTGCACAGCAGCACACAGGAACTCTATGGAGGAGTAAGAGATAGACTCTAACCCTCCATGGCAGCATTCAACTGCTTTAAAAATGAGACCCTCCCTTCTCTTCCTGTAATGACTTGGCTCATTCACTACACACTTTCCAATTTGTGAAACAAATAAGGTCCTGTAGTCAACACCTTCTATCGCTATGCAATCCTGATTCATCCCCGAGCATTTCTAACCTGGGCACTGACTGAGGCTGACAGAGAGAGACTGAGCCTTTAAAACTGCAGATTAGTGCACTGGACTGGAATATGGGACATCAAAGATTTTAAAAAAAACCTAATACAATCAACCAAAGGAAGGACTTGAAGGTGGATCTCCCACCCCCCCTGTGAATGCTCTGACCAGTAGGATACTTGGTCTCTGTGGCTATGTCTACACTAGCAAATTAGTCCAGACTAAGGAGGCTTAGTCCAGTTTAATTTAGCCCATGGCTACGCTGGGCATTCCTTGGTTCAAACTAAGAAATTTCTTAGTTTCAACTAAGGAAAGCTTAGTTTGAACTTGTAAGTACTGTCACTTAGTTCAGACTTATGCGCTTAGTTTGAACTAGGCGCAGACAAGACTCGGACTAAGACTTAGTTCAAACTTAAGAAGCTCAAACTAAAACCAGTTAGTTCAACCTAACTGCATGTTCTAGTTCGAACTAACCTCAAGCTTCTTAGTTTGGACTAAGAAGTCCGAACTAACTGGCTAGTGTAGACATAGCCTGTCTATGGTCTGTCAGAAAATTCCTACTGAGCTCAAATGTGTATGAGCACATAAATAGATGCCAAAAGAGCATATAACAGACAATGTAACCATGTGACCTAATTACTGTATCTGTTATTCCCCCTTTCTCTACTGTTTACATTCACTGTTTGTATCATATCTACTTTCAGAGGGTAAGTTCTTTGGGGAAAGGCCTGTGCCTGTTTTACTTGTAGAGTGCCAAGAAATCTTCATGCAACTTACTACAGTAGCACCTTAGAGTTAGGAACACCAATCAATATCACACCTCATTTGGAATTTAAGTACATGATCAGGCAGCAGCAGAGACAAAAAAATAAAAAAAAATAGTACAAAAAATATTGTGTTAAATGAAAACTACTAGACTACTACTTTTTTTCAAACAGTAAAGTTTCAAAGCTGTATCAAATCAATGTTAAGCTGTAAACTTTTGAAATAACCACAACACTCTAGAGTTACAAATATTTTAGAGTTATGAACAAGCTCAATTCCTGAGATGTTCTTAACTCTGATCTTAACTCTCAAATTATCTGCCTTGGAAAGATAAATGCTGAAACAACCCTGCAGGATTATGATTCTACTATATCTGTGTACATCAACATTGAAGCTCACAGCACTAAACCACTGAGTATAAAGAGAAGCAATGAAAACAGTGGGTGGAAAATTATTACTTTTTTCTTTTGATTTTGTGTAATGGTTTGGTAAGACAGTTTTTCCAAGAAGAAATCACTAGCCTATTTCTGTTTCTGACATTTCCCTCATTAAATAGTTGTTCCTCTGCCATGTGACCTCATGAAAACTAAATAGAGTCTATGAAAGAAATCAAAAGACACCAGGGATTAAGTAGTTTGGTTAAAAAAGGGAAAATATTAGTTGTGAGATGATCATGCCAGACAACTACACAGCAAATTCCATTGGAAAGAGAGGTTGACTGACTGTGCATACCACAGTTCACTACATTATAATACATGTTGTGTCACCTTTATACTCTTTCTATAAAACTAGTTTAGTAAAATTCATCTGACATAGACCCTTAAGTGAGAGTCATATGTCTTGAGTTTTTGTTTAAGAAAGAAAAACACCTGTAGGCACATGTAATCTGAGTTATGATGAACTTTTTTTTTTTGTCAAACAAACAAGGAGTCCTGTGGCACTTAAAGATTAACAAATTTATTTATTGCATGAGCTTTTGTGGGAGAAAATTCCAATTCATCAGATGCTCTTTTGTCAATGACTGACAGTTTCTTTGATCTGCGTTTAGACAGGTTCATATTTGAACCAGGTGCATTTTTTAGTATGCTCTTATAGATGCTTCTACCATATATTTTCACTCAAGAACTTTCTACTATCTATGAAGTACAGTTTGCATGTATGAAGTAAATCTTTAATGATGTAATTGGGTCCTGCTTGCTTGTAGGTGTTCTTTTTTAATTACATATTTCTTTTTTGAGATTATAGAGATCAAGGAAATGCTAAATCAAATAATTTTTATTTAAAAAATGATTATTTCTTTTTTCCATCTTATGAATGAGTCAGATTCTTCAATCCTTCTTCCTTAATCCTTGCTATCAATTGGAGGCTTGCTGCAGTAACAAGAAAGTAAGAACTTCTGGATTTTGTTCAGTTCTTGCAACATGAAGGCCAGCTTCTGTACCTTGTATAGAATTATCATTTCTTATGACTCTCTCAAGTACACAGGGAGGAAAGCACAAGTGGCACAATTCCCTAATTTTAGAATCTTGACCTAGGAAATTCAAGTGTAGGAAGTCAAGTGTAAAAGTGAAACAAATCAGACTAAGAATGAATTTGACAAGTAACTTGCTAAAGACACAAAAACTAACTGCCATGCTTTTTTACATACAACATAATCAGGAAGCTTACTGAACAATGGGACCATTGGACATATGAGCGCTAAAGGTGTACTCAGGGAAGGCCAGCCAGTGTGGAGAAACTAAATAAATTCTTTGCATTGGTCTCCACTGCAGCAAGTGGGGGGAGAACCCCACACTCAGGCCATTCATTTTACATGACTGATCTGACAGAGGTGTCAATAGAAGTGGCTTTTGAATAAATAGATAAAATAAACAGTAATAAGTCACTAGGACAAGAGGTATTCACCTAAGAATTCTGCAGATACTCACATATGAAATTGCAGAACTATTAATGGTGGTTTGTAACCTATCACTTAAATGAATTTCTCTACTAGATGATTGCAAGATAACTAATATAACACCAACTTTTTTTTAAAAAAAAGGAGGATTCCAGACATGATTCTGGCAACTACATGTTGGTAAGTCTAACACCAGTAACAGGCAAATTGATAGACACTATAATAAAGAACAGAATTATCAGATATCTATATAAACTCAATATACTGGAGAAACATCAACATGGCTTTTAAAAAGGGAAATCATGCCTCACCAATCTATTACAATTCATTGAGGATATCAGGAAGCAAGATCCGGTCCAAATAGCGTGCTTGGATTTTGAGAAAGCCTTTGACAAGGTCCCTCATGAATAGCTCTTAAGTAAAGAAAGCAGTCATGGGATAAGAGGGAATGTCATCTTAGGGATCAGAAACTGGTTAATAAGATAAGAAAGAAAAGGTTGACTAAATGGTTATATATTACAAGAAGTCAAACTTGAACTTAAATAGGACTACATCAGGGGCCCCAGATAATTGCCATCTAAGAATATTAAAGAAACTAGCACATGAAATTACAAGCCCATTTGCAAGGATTTTTAATGAATCTGTAAACTCAGGGACAGTACCATGTGACTGGAGAACTGCTAATATAGTTCCTATTTTCAAGCGAGGGGAAAAAAAGTGATCCGGCTAATGATAAGCTGTTAAGATTGACCTTGGTAGTATGTAATGTCTTGGAAAAATTTTTGAAAGACAAAGTAGTTAAGGATATCAGGGTTAACGGTAAATGGGATGAAATACAACATGGCTTTACAAAAAGTAAATCATGCCAGACTGACTTGATCTCTTTTTTTGAGAAGATTTTTTTAGACCAACTGAATGCAATATATTCAATTTACCTAGATTTCAGTAAAGTTTTTGCTATGGTTTGACATAGGAAATGATTAACTGAATTGGAAAAGATGGGAATTAATATGAAAACTTAAAGATGAATAAGGAAATGGTTAAAGGGGAGACAACAACAGGTCATACTGAAATGTGAACTGTCAGGGTAGAGGGAAGCTACCAGGGGAGTTCCTTAAGAATCAATTTTGGGACAAATCTTATTTAACTTTTTTATTAGACCTTGGTACAAAAAGTGGGAATGTGTTAATAAAGTTTGCAAATGACACAAAGTTGGAATGTGCTGCTAATACGGCAAAGGATCAGGATATCCAACAGGAAGATCTGGATAACCTTGTAAACTAAAATAATAGGAACAGGATGAAATTTAATATTAGAAAGTACAAAGTCATGCATTTAGGAACTAATAAGAATTTTTCCTATAAGTTGGGGACGCATAAATTGGAAGTGACATAGGAGGAGAAGGACTATGAGCTGCTAACATGCTGTGGCCATGAAAAAGCTAATGGATACATCAGACAAGGTATTTCCAATAGAGATAGAGAGGTATTAGTACTGTTATACAAGGCACTGGTGAGACCTAACCTGGAATATTGTGTGATGTTTTGGTTTCCCATTTTTCAGAAAGATTAATTCAAACTGTAAAAGGTGCAGAGTAGTTCTAGTAGATTGTTCGGTGGAATTGAAAGCCTGCTTTATGATAGGAGACAAAAAGCTTGGCTTGTTTAGCCTAACCAAAAGAAGGTTGAGGGGAGATATGATTTTTCTCTATAAGTACATCAGAGAGATAAATACCAGGGAGGGAGAAGAATTATTGGAGTTTAGCACCAGTGTGGACACAAGAACAAATGTATATAAGCTGGCCATCTTGAAATTGTATGCAGATTTCTAACCATCAGAGGAGTAAAGTTCAGGAATAGTCTTCCAAGGAGAGCTGTGGGGGCACAAAATCTAGATGGTTTCAAAACTGAACTTGTTAAATTTATGGAGGGGATGATGTGATGAGACAGACTAGTTTAACAATTGACTGATCTTTGACTACCAGTGGTGGATATATGAATGGCCTGATATGGGATGTTAGGCAGGGTGAATTCTGAATTACTACAAAGAATTCCTTCTTGCGTATATGGCTGGTAAGTCTTGCCCACATACTCAGGGTTTAATCAATCCCCACATTTGGGGTCTGGAAATAATTTTGCCCCAAGGTAACTTGGCAAAGGCTGTTTGGTTGGTTTTCTTTGTAGCATGGGGAACAGCTCACTTGCTGGTAGATTTTCTTTACCTTAAAGTCTTTAAACCCTGGTTTGTGCACTTCAGTAACTCCGCCAAAGGGTAGAGGTTTATTACAGGAGTGGGTGGGTAAGGTTTTGTGACTTGCATTGTGCTGGAAGTCATCAGGCTACATGATCATGCTGGTCCCTTCTGATGTTAGCATCTCCAGATTTAGAAGTATAAAAGACCAATTTTATAACTGGGTTAAAAAAAAAAGAATAAGATAAATTCAAGGAAGATATGTCCATCAATTGCTACCAAAATGGTCAGGAATGCAATCCCATGATCCATGTGTCCCTAAACATCTGATTTGCAGAAGTTTGGACTAGACAATAGGATGGATCACTTGATGGTTCCCCAGTTCTGTTAATTTCCTCTGAAGCACCTGCCACTGGCCACAGCTGGAAAGCAGGATACTGGGCTAGATGGACCATTGGGCTGACTCAGTATGGCCACTCTTATGTCAATAAAAAAAATGAAAGTATGAGAATGTTACTTGGCTTTTTACGAATTCAGAACACTTGAAATAACAAAAGGTGAATTCCGTACACCGTATGCTGCAGGGTTTTACTTTGCCACTTTAAGCCACTTCTACATTCCCCAATCCAAAAGTCAGCATGCTATCCACTCTAAATTACCTATGTGACCCTCAGCCATCCATGGATTTCTGAGCTGGCACAGAATAACTAAACTGAAGTGCATGCTGGTTATTTCTTCTGATTTCCGTCTGACCGCCTCACCTCCCCATACCAGGAGCAGTGAGAAGAGAATGGTGTAGTGCTTCTAAACTATCCCTCTGCCACTAGGTATCCCCCTTTATACTGGGGGCATTTCTCAGAGGAGCATTTGGCCAATTTACACAGACAAGAGGAGAGTCAGGGCCAATATTTTTGTTTATTATGGACTCAATCCAGCTCCAACTGAAGTAAATGGAAAGACTACTATTGACTTTAATGGGAACTGGTTCAAGTCATATGTGAATGCTGTCAGATTTATGACATCCTTAATTTTTCATTTCCTTCATTTTAAGTATTTGAGGTTTGTAAATGATGTGCTGGGTAAGTACACTGTTGTCACTTAGCAAACCTAACTTGTGGCTGAAAAACTCTTTTGCTTTCTGATAGACCAAAGCACATGATTAGAGTCAGGTCCTTAGCCAAAGTAAACTGGTATAGCTCTATTGACTGCAGTTGGTCCTTGAAGAGTCCAGTCAAACTCCCAAATGAAAATCAATAGTAATGACTGCATTTACCTGAATAGGAACTGAATTGATCCTTTAGTGATTTACCGAGGATACAAAATAAATCAGGGGCAGAGTAGTAACAGAAGGTAGGACTTTCCAGTTTCCTTCCCCATCATTATTGTTCTCTGTTCCCCCCAAAATTATATAATTACAGAATTTTTTAAAAACACATTTAAAACTCATATTTACTGCACAGAGGAAAAACAGTCTTTGTACAGTTGTTTGCAAAAGAATAAATGAAGTGATTCTTATAAACCATTTCATTTTAAGCCTAAGACATTATTGGGGGGCTTTCCTTTCCTTTATTGTTTTGTTCATCGCAAAGGGACATCTACTAGTTTTACCATAAAATACAATGTTATGTAATCATTTCTATTTAAAACTCAATTTTGGATATCTTGCTTAAGAAGCTTTAGGAATTCATTTGGTGCTGAAATATAGCTTACAAGAACTAAGCCTGAGAAGAGAGATTTTTAAACCAAAATTTCCAACTAATGGCTTCAATAGTTTTTGGGTTATAAGTCCATAAATGAGACACACACATTTAAAATAACAACAGGAAAAAAAAACCAAAAAAAAACCCAAAAAACCCCAAAAAACCTAATCTGGTCTATCACATATTGTTGTGTTGACTGACTGTTTCCTGGTGTAACTCACTCAGCCAACACAGTAACTATGTTACAGTATTGCAAAATAAACTGCTTTCTTAGACCAAACCATCCCAGTATATTTGGTATATAATACTGATTTAATAACAAGGCTTGGATATTGATTTACCCAAACACTCTGAACACTGCATGCAGACAATTAAATTAACTTGAGTTTCTTTCCCATAAATATTTAAGCCCCAGTCCTCTTTACTGAGACTACTCTACATGGGCATGGGTGCCCACTAGCAGATCTGATTAGAGGATCAGGTCCACAGTTTCTGTTTATGAGAAATTATATCATTCCAGAGTCAATAGCATTCTACAAAACTTGCTCCCACCTCCCCTGTACTATATGAAATTTGTCAGTACAAAACAAGCAACCACCACCTGCATACAGACAACACCAAAGGGGCCCTGATCCTGCTTCATCTCTCTTGAAATTGATGGGAATGTTACCACTGAATTTGGTGGAAGCAGAATTGGATTGTAGGATTACAATGGCTTTTGTCGATTTCTGTTGCAATCTTTTATTCAGGCATGTCTAGTTATAATTGACTTGAGATGAATAAACAGCATGAGTTTTATCAACAGTTTGATAGTGATAGTAAATTTCATTTAAATACAGTTTCTTTATCCTTAGTTTTATTACATATACTAATCAGCTGAGCAAAGTGATGCATAGATATAATGCTTCATAGAAGGCTTGAGTAGCCAACTTTGTGAGGTAATCTAATAAAAATGGTCAGGAAAAACTTTTTAGTTTTTACTCTGGTGTCCCCCTTTCACCACCACAGTCTCACACCTCATTGGCCCTCAAATGCTGCCACTCTGTCCTGTAAATTCACCTCCCCATCCCCAATTTCAAACACTGCTGAGGCTCTACACACTCAACTCCGACATCTTTTTCATGTGATAATACATTAAAGGTGTGTCCAATCAACTCTACAATTTCAGGATTTGGTGCAAATAAGAACACTGTATGGGGGAAATACGGGACAGAGTTCTTGACATCTGGTTAGCAGAGCCAGCAGCTCCAGTGACTTCTGTAATTGTATCTATAGAAGAAAGAATGGGTTAATGCAAGCCATTAACACCTTCCCGTTTAGCAACAGCCTTCATCTCAGCCTCCTCTAAAGTGTTGACACCCTGAATGATTTATATTCTTGAAAAGGAAAAGAAATAAGAATGGTTTGAGTGGTGTGGGGGAGGAAGTGAAACGAGGGGACACACAAACCTCCTATCAATGAAGATAATGGAGGATTCATCTGGTAAGAGGGAGAAAAGAGGAATGGGACAAAGGGAAAAGGGAATTGGTGAATACAGAGATTCTCTGGCATAGGGGGAGAATGAGGGAACTTGGAATGAACAGGGGATGGGCTGAATGTACTCCCTGAAATAAACGGGGTGAGAGAGTGGCATACAGGGATCATGTGAATATCTGGAGGGTGGAATAGGACAGTGTTTTTCACTCAGAATCCAGATGACTGTGCCCCTTTCACAAGCAGATTTGCTTTGTGTACCCCAAGTTTTACTTCACCTAAAAACTACTTGCTTAGAAAATTCCAGCTCAGGAGCAACACAGGAATGCAGATCCCAGCCTCTGGGCTGGCCCAAGCCCAACCCACCTCCCCCCAGTGCTGTAAGGGTGGTAGGCCTGCCACAATGTGGGGGCTCCTAGGCATGGACCACACAGGGCCCTGCAGTAATCCACCCCTGCAGTGGCAGATCAGGGGCTGCAAGGCCCTCCTCACTGGTGGGCTCCCCCCACTGAAGGGCCACCCCACCAGCTGGCCAGAGCTGGTGGCTCAGGCCAGAGGCTGGCCACAGCCTGGCTGGTCAGCCCCCAGGGAGAGGAGGGGCTGACTGTAGCTTCCAGTGCTGCTCTGGGCCACGCTGGAGCCTGTACTGCTCACAAGGCAGTCAGCCCTGCCAACCCTCCCCCGGGGTTGACTGGCCAGGCCATGGCTGAACTGCCCCCCGGGGGTGGAGTGACCAGCCCAGGGGCAGGGTGAGAATGGGAGAGCTTGGCCTGGGAGCTGTCACATCCCACCCCTGGGGTCAGATTGGTCAGCCCAGAGGTAGGGTAGGAGCTCAGAGCCCAGCCTCAGGCTGGCCGCCCTGCTTCCCTTTCCCAGTGCCTGGCTGCCAGCAGGGTGGAGGGGCCACCACATTGTGGTCGGCCCCTGGGCCTGGCCCTGTTGGCCCATTTGGTAATCTGCCTCTGTGCCCTAGGGGTAGGGGAATGGAAGAATGCAAGAAACGCTGTTTGCAATGAGATTGGCCTAAAGAAGAAATGTAAACTCAAACAGTAGTGATTCTTTCAAAATCCTAAATTACAAAACTAATTATTCAAAAGTGTCATTTGAAAAATTATTGTTTATTCCAATAACAAGTGGGTACAGGTGTTATAACAGTACAAAACTTCTGGTTCTGACTAATATTTGCTATGCTCTGATGTTTCCTACTGTTGCAGCAGACTCTCAACACATCCCAAAAGCTGATTATAGCAAGTGAATTGTGGTGGCTTTACTGTTTCAGAGCAAAACATAAAAAGGTAGGCCAGATCTTCAACTGATGTGAATCTGTATAGCTCAGTGGAAACAATGGTATTTCACTGGTATCAAATTAATCCTGATGATGCTTGAATGTAAAATACAGTTCTAAGTGTTATATCTGTGAATCCTCTAGGATGACACATTAGTTTCAAGAGCAGTCATTATTGTTGTGTTATCCCCTTTCTCTAGCACAGTTTCTTAGAATTGTAAACTATACATCAGACTGGGGAAAATAAAGGGCAGATTCTTGTCAAGTTCATCATCAAACTACTAGGCAAATATATACAAGAACCATGAGGTTAAAAGAAAAAGATTAAATGTTATTATACATAGTAAAAAATATCCACTAGATAAATGCTTTGAATTTTCCTTTATATACAAACAAGTTTTGTCAAACAGAAATAAAAACTAGTCCTACAGCTGCCACAGGTCATATCATAGAATCATAGGGTTGGAAGGGACCTCATAGGTCATCTAGTCCAACCCCCTGCCAGAGGCAGGACCACTCCCACTAAACCATCCCAGTCATGGTTTTGTCCAGCCGGGCCTTAAACACCTCCAAAGATGGAGACGCCACCACCTCCCTTGGCAGCTCATTCCAAGGCTTCACCACTCGCCTAGTAAAAAAGTTTTTCCTAATATCCAGCCTCGACCTCCCTAACCGCAACTTGAGACCATTGGTCCTCGTTCTGTCCTCCGTTACTACCGAGAACAGTCGAGCTCCATCTTCCTTAGAGCATCCCTTCAAGTAGTTGAAGGTTGCTATCAAATCCCCCCTCAATCTTCTCTTCTGCAGACTAAATAAGCCTAATGCTTCCAGTCTTTCCTCATAGGGCTTGTGCTCCAGCCCTTTAATCATTTTGGTTGCCCTCCTCTGAACTCTCTCTAGCATGTCCCTGTCCTTTTTGTAGTGGGGAGCCCAAAACTGAACACAGTATTCTAGATGTGGCCTCACCTGTGCAGAATAGAGGGGAATGAACACATCCCTTGATCTGCTGGTAATACTTCTTTTGATGCAACCCAGTATGCCATTGGCCTTTTTGGCAGCAAGAGCACACTGCTGACTCATATCTAGCTTCCCATCCACCATGACCCCCAGGTCCTTTTCTACACTGCTGCTACTTAGCTGAATGTTCCCCAGCCTGTAGCAGTGCATGGGGTTTTTCCATCCCAAGTGCAGGATTTTACACTTGTCCTTATTGAATCTCATAAGATTTCTATTGGCCCACTGTTCCAATTTATCTAGGTCTCCCTGAATCCTGTCCTTGCCCTCCAACGTGTCTACTGGTCCTCCCAGCTTGGTGTCATCCGCAAACTTACTGAGAATGCAGTCTATTCCATCATCCAGATCATTGATGAAAATGTTGAACAGAACCGGCCCCAGGACCGACCCCTGGGGCACACCACTCGTGACCGGTTGCCAGCTAGACATGGAACCATTGATTCCTACACGCTGAAACTGTTGATCTAGCCAGTTCTCTATCCACTTTATAATCCACCTATCCAACCCATAATTCCTTAATTTGCCAATGAGAATGCCGTGGGAAACTGTATCAAAAGCCTTGCTAAAATCAAGGTATAGCACATCAACGGTGCTTCCCGCATCCAGAAAACCAGTCATCTGCTCATAGAAGGAAATAAGATTGGTCAGGCATGATTTACCCTTGGTAAATCCATGCTGACTGTTCCTGATCACTTTATCTTCCTCTAAGTGTGTGAGGATGGATTCTTTGAGAATCTGCTCCATAATTTTTCCAGGGATTGAGGTGAGGCTGACAGGTCTGTAATTCCCTGGATCCTCTTTTTCCCTTTCTTGAAAATAGGCACTACATTTGCTTTTTTTCCAGTCCTCTGGCACCTCCGCCGTTCTCCATGAGTTTTGAAAGATAATGGCCAGCGGTGCAGCTATTTCGTCGGCCAATTCCCTTAGCACCCTTGGATGCAGTTCGTCCGGCCCCATGGACTTGTGCACATCCAGCTTCTTTAAGCAGTCCCTAACCTGACCTTCCGTCACCAAGGGCCTGTCTTCTTCTCTCCCATCTGCCACACCCATGGTAGTGGGCTGGGAGCTGACCCTGCCTATGAAAACTGAAGAAAAAAATGCATTGAGCACTTCAGCTTTTTCCTCATCCTCTGTCACAAGGATGCCTGCCCTATTCAGCAAGGGGCCTACACCATCCCTGATCCTCTTTTTGTTACTAATATACTTGTAGAACCCCTTCTTGTTATCTTTTACATCCCTCGCTAGCCGCAACTCCATTTGTCCTTTGCCTTTCTGATTTTATCCCTGCAGTCCCTAGCAATATCTTTATATGCCTTTTTGGACATCTGGCCAAGCTTCCACTTCCTATAAGCTTCCTTTTTATGTTTAAGCTCAGAGCAGAGTTCTCTGCTAAGCCATTCTGGCTGCCTCACATGTTTGTTCTTTCTCCTAATTGGAATGGCAACTTCCTGTGCCCTTAGCAGAGTTTTTTTAAAATATAGCCAACTCTCTTGGACTCCTTTCCCCTTCAGATTCGCTTCCCAAGGGATCCTGCCCATCAGTTCCCTGAGGGAGCCAAAATCTGCTTTTTTGAAGTCCAGGGTTTTTGTTTTGCTTCTTTCCTTCCTTCCTTTAATCAGCATCCTGAACTCAACCATGTCATGGTCACTACTGCCTAGCTTGCCATTTACCTCTACTTCCCTGATCAATTCTTCCCTGTTTGTGAGCAGCAAGTCGAGCAGTGCAAGGCCCCTAGTTGGTTCCTCTACCATTTGTACTAGAAAGTTGTCCCCAACACTCTCTAAAAATCTCCTGGATTGCCCATGCACTGCTGTATTGGCCTCCCAGCAGATGTCAGGGAAATTGAAGTCCCCCATCAGCACCAGGGCCTGTGATCTAGAAGCTTCTGCTAGTTGTCCATAGAACACCTCATCCACCTCCTGCTTCTGGTCTGGTGGTCTATAGCAGACACCCACCACAACATCCCCCTTGTTGCTTTCCCCTCTCAATGTAACCCACAGAATTTCTACTGGCACGCTTCCACTTCCATAATGGAGCTCTGAGCAGTCATAGAGCTCTTTTACATATAACGCTACTCCTCCCCCTCTTCTTCCCTGCTTGTCCTTCCTGAACAGTTTATAACCATCCATGGCAGAACTCCAGTCGTGCAGACTATCCCACCACGTCTCTGTTATTCCTATAATATCATAGTTCCCTGTCTGCGCTAATATTACCAATTCTTCTTGCTTATTTCCCAGGCTCCTCGCATTAGTGTATAGGCACCTAAGATATCCAGCCGATTGCCCTATTTTGTCATGTTGATGTCCAATTCTATTACATAAACCTCCTTGCATTTTTTCTAGGAGTTCTCCTCCCCCACTCTCCTCGCGTACTGGGGCTTCAGTAGAGCCCTTAAGACATTTGTTTGATTCCCCCCCCCATGTTCCAACTACCTTCTCTTTTATTGCTGGTGCTACAGTCCCAGCACCCCCCAAGTTCCATCCCTCCCCCCAGATCACCCACATTCTCACTTACCTGTGGGCTTTGGTCTCCTTCCCCCGATGAACCTAGTTTAAAGCCCTCCTCACTAGGTCAGCCAGTCTGTGCCCAAATATGCTCTTCCCCTTCCTGGACAGGTGAAGGCCATCTCTGCCTATCAATCCTCTGTCCTGAAACAGGACTCCATGGTCAAGGAAGCCAAATCCTTCTTGACGACACCATCTTCGCAGCCAGGCATTCACCTCCAGGATACATCTCTCTCTCCTCACGCCTCTAGCCTTGACTGGAAGGATCGAGGAGAACACCACCTGTGCTCCAAACTCCTTCACCCTCGCTCCCAGAGCCCTGAAGTCACCTTTGATCTGCTGAGGATCACCTCTTGCAGTATCATTGGTACCCACATGGATAAGCAGCATGGGGTAGTAGTCTGAGGGGCGGATGATTTTTGTCAATCCCTCCATTACATCACGGATACGGGCACCTGGCAGGCAGCATACCTCTCTAGAGGCCTTGTCAGGGCGACAGATGGGTGCCTCCGTTCCTCTCAGGAGGGAGTCCCCAATCACCACAACCCTATGCTTCCTCTTAGGTGAGGTGGCTGTGATCTGACCAGCCTTTGAGGTGGATGGCATCTCCTCTACCTCCTGCATCGTGTCCAGCACCGCATAACGGTTCCTCACCACAAGGGATGGTGGGATGTGAGCAGGCGTGGAGCACCGTCTACTGCCAGAGGTGACCAGCTGCCACTCTCCTCCCTCTGCCATAGGCATCCCATCCATTTCCAGAGCTGTGGCAGTAGCCCTTGGTACTGGGATAGGGACCTCCTCCTTGCAGGTCTCATCATGGACACTGTCAAGGAATTTTTCTAGGGCATAGATACCCCTGAGGCGTGACACCTCCTCCTGTAGCTCTCCTACCTGTTTCCGGAGAGATGCGACCAGAAGGCACCTATCACATAGGCTCATCTCCCTAGCCTGATCATCAGTGGCAGGAAAATGAAGGCCACAGTCCTTGCAAATCCACACCAGGATCTGGGTGGAGATATCCATCGTCAGACACTCTGTCTGGGTAGAAACAGAGCTAAAGGAAATAGCAGGGGTACTGGTGCCAGCAGTACAGCTCCTCTTCACCATCCTGGCCTCACCAAACTCCCTCAGAAACTCCCCTGTTTGCTGTCCCCTGTTCGCAAGCCGACACACATCATCCAGGAGACAACCCATGGGTTGCTCTGCTGATCCTTTAGATTTATTATTTGTAGAGCAAGTGCCCAGTGGGCCAGACTCCATTGTGCTAGGCACTGTAAAAACATACAAAGATGAGCCTTGCCCTGCAGAATTTACTGTACAAGAGGAGACACCACAGGTGGGTTAGACCAGAGATTGAAGGGCTAAGAGAACTGTCAGATTATAGTGACTAGTATGATGAACATTAGTTCCACCCAGGACAGCAGCTGCCTAACCATTGCTGAGTTTTTTGTAAGCATCAAAACACAGATTTCTCATTCTTTCCTCGCCCATTGTGACTCATGAAACAGAATTTCAAATAAGGACATGGACATCGTAATAGGATAAATGTTTATTGCAGGAGTGGGTGGGGGAGGTTTTGTGGCCTGCATTGTGCAGGAGGTCAGACTAGATCAGGGGTCTCTAACGCAAATCACCATGTGGGCTGCATGAGGACTACTCTGTTAGCTCAAAGGCCGCACCACTGAAGACTTTTCATACAACAATATTGCAAATATCACTAACAATAGTGCCACTGTGGGCCATAGGAAATGGGTTTAGGGTCTGCATTTGACCCACAGGTCACATGTTTGAGACCACTGGATTAAATGATCATATCCCTTCTGACCTTAGAGTCTATGAGTTTACTGAATTCAGGTTATTGATTCAGGAACCTTTACATGATCATTACTGTCTACTCAGTTCAGTTAACATCCCAACTATGAATTCCTGCTTTTGAGTTAGAAGTAGGCTGTAACAACCATCGTGTGGAATCAAGCTTTAGACTCTCTACCAGGGAGAAGCTTCTCCTCAAGTCAATGGCTGCCTTGCAAACACTGCCAAATTTACTGTTCTCTTTCTTACCTTAAGATCCTGAGTCTGCACAGAATGTATATGCCACTGACTGGATCACAGGCAGCTAGGCAAGTAGTATTTGTTGAGCTGTGGTCAAACAGCAATTAAGACTAGTTACCAAAATGACTCAGGAGATGAGTTAGGCCATGGTCAAGATTGGACAAAAGATGAGTTCTTAATTGTTGCTCAGTCAACTCCCTAGGACAACTTTCTGGTTCAAACAGTTGGAGCCATTCAGGCAGCTACAGACTTCTGTTGCTCTGGCCTTTTCAGCCAGTACTTCCTGTTGTGCCTAATCCTCCTGTAACTACTGGATGCTGCTTCACCAAGTTTCCCACGGAGAATATAGAAGGGTTAGTCACCCAGAATCCTACAACACTGGGTTCTAGGCCTGTGGCCATCTACACCTTCCTTCTCCTTATGCGTGCTACCCTCTGGGGTGATGTGAGGCATGCCCGCTCAGTCGTTCACTCTGTAATTATTTTTTTAGGCACCTCGTTCCTAGGAGTGTTCTTTGGGTTTGTAGCCCTTCCAGTCTATGAGGTAGTGGAGTCAGCCTCATTGCCATTTGGCACTCAGAACGGCAAGCATGTATTCCTCATGCTCTTTAATCTTGACTGATAGCAGCAGCTGTTGGGGCTGGGTCCTCTGTGTAGAGATTCAAAAATGAAGTGTGAAGCCGCAGTGTTGTGCCTGAAAGAATGGGTCCAACTTTTAGGAAGATCTATTTGTATGGAAGTGTTTTTCAGAGAGCTGTCTGATCTGGCCTATGGAAAGAAAAGTGGGGGAGCATTCCTGGTGCCATCAATCAACATACTGCTTATAGGCTTTTCTTGTGTCCTCTATGTGGCCCTAAGTTCCTCCTAGATGTTATGAATATGTTGGACCCTGTCATCAGCTGCTTGATTTGGTGAATCTGCCAGTGGAAAAGGGGATGGAACCTATAGTTCCTACAGAAGCAACTCTGTTCTGTGGGTGCATGGTTAGTATTATTGCAAGAAAACTCAGCAAAGGGGCAAGTAGGTAGATCACTTATCATAATGATAATTGGGGAAAGTATAAATATTGTTCTAGCACTCTTTTTTTTGGCTATGATATGTGGTGGAAGTGGGCGCCTGGACAGTGTTCCCCCTAGGCTACACAGCTGCTCAGTTGTTTTCAAACCTCAACACAGCTTTGTTGGGTCCCTGCACAGTAAAAAAATTCACAGCTCTGGGCTGGGGCTGGGGCTGCTGCACATGCATAGGCTAAAGAGCCGGGGCAGACTAAGTCACCTCCCTGGCAGTGGCTGAGCTGAGTCACTGCCCCCAGAGTGGCCAGGCAGGGAAAGCGGGATGGTCCCCTCCCTAACCTCAGCTGAGATGGGGCTAGCAGTTGCACTGCATCTCTGCTCCCTCGACAGTCTGGGGCTGTGTTTAATTCCAGGCCCATTGTGACCCTGCAGCCAGTCAGAGCCCTCCTATCAGCATTTACAAGGCACTTTGCTGCCTGAATTATGTTTAAGCCTTTTCTTCCACCATTTCACCTTTGGTTTGGTTTTTACTATGCAAATGGGTAGAGTCCTGCACAGATACAAAAATGTGGATCCACATCAAATCCTCATCTACTCAGTGACAGTATCCATTTGTTCATGGCATGATTGCAGTAAGGCTTCAATATATGGTAGATGTACATTAAAGGTTTATTCTGATTCCACTAACAGTCCTGATTTTAAGTATATGGATTAAAGCTGAAAATGGTAATAGCTTCTAAAATCAGAACAAACATTTAAGTTTCTCATTGAAGTCCAAGATATTTTTAGTAAAGAATAAAGTACAGTATATTTTCAGGACATAAGCAGTTGCCTTACTTTAGTTGTGTATTACATCTCTCTGCAGTTTCACTAAGTGAATACTCTTGTGTTTCGACAGCACCTAACATAACATGTTTACTATGGAAGATGATGGGTCAATAATATGGAACTAAATATTAAATCATTTACTCAACACTTGAAATGTTAGTTAGAGTCCTGTGCAGATACAAAAATGTGGATCTGCATCCAATCCACATCTGCACAGTGACATTCTATCCAATCCATGATCTGCATGCCATGTTTTATCTATATCCATAACCCACATCCACAACCAAACTTGGGCACACAGTCAGCATTTTAGCATTTGATTGGATCATTCCCCACATGGGTCCTGACCATTTTTTCCTCTCCTTGTTTGCGGCTCGCATGCTGTGCCATCAGTCAGATTTCCTTGGCCGCCAGTGGAATGTCTGATTGACAGCATCGCATGCAAACTGCAAACAAGAAAAGGAAGAAGTGGGCAGGGAAGTCCTGGGGAATGAGCCAATCAAAGGTCAGCATGCTGACTGACTGACAGTGAGTGGTGGCTCTCCAAGCACCAGCCTGCTGTGACTGAGACTCTGATTAACTGGCAGTCCACAATCAGAGCAGAACTAAGATTGGCTGGCGTGCTTCCTTGTTCCCCTGTGTGCTGCTGACACAGATCATAATGGCAGCTGCAGTGATGGATCACACCCTGGGAAGATAAAAATAGAATCTGCATCTGTGGCAATAGGTCTACGGTTATCAGCACCAGCATCCATGGAGGCAGATACTTGCAGATCCACAGCAGATATCCAGGAATCTGCAGGGCTCTATAAATGGAAACTGCTGGGATTCTGTTGTCTCCTTAGGCTGCTGCACCCCACCCCAGAGAGAGCTGCATTTCAGTGCTAAGGACTCCTGCCTTGAGTATGAAACTACTGGGGGGGGCATAGAAGGGCCCCTGAGAACAGGGAGGACTATCATCTCCTCCACACTGACCATATAATCTCCACTGTGACTCACTCCTTGACCCTCATCTGTAGCCTATACACACCACTGTCCTCCCAGAGCTGGGACTAGAACCCAAGAGTCCTGGCTCCCAGCTACTCTGCTGTAACCACTAGACCCCCCCCCTCCCTGAGCTAGGAGGAGAACCCAGAGTTCTGGCTCCTAATGCTGCGTAATATGTAAATCCCTGTGGGGAGCACAAGCCTTTAAAGTCCACGGGTCTTGCACCTGTGCAGTGTGAACACATAGCAGGGCGCCAGTCTTAGTCTGGGCAGCACCTGGCACAGCAGGGCTCTGATTTACATCCACATCTGGACAGAGCCTGTCATGGGGGCTTATTCTGAGAGAGCCTTATATCTTATAGAAGAAATGGACAGGCCTTAATGATAATCTTCCTTGACCCACTGTAAAGGGACAGAGAGAGAGAGAGAAAAACCTTAGGTATTCACACATGGACCCCCACTGGGAACAGGGGGTGCAGAGGTTCACCATGTGGAGCGCAGCACAGCTCTGAGCTGCCAAATGGTCAGCGACCAGCTCAGACCCTGTTCTCCACTAGCCCAGAGTGAATGAGAAATGGAGAAGGAAGGTGGGAGGGTATTGCATATCATCCCCTAAGAAACAATGCACAGTGTTCACTCAATAATTCAGTGTACAGCAGGCACATGGGACTGAGAGCTGAGGGCATCCGAAATGTGCTGGCATTAGAACGGTCTCTCCTTGTAGCATGGCAACCTCTAAGAAAGAACTCTAAGGGTACTACCTTAATATTTATAGGATGCCACAAGAGTTCTATCTTTCCATGTGATTGAGCTCTATGGGGTTGGCCCATGGCTTGGCCTGATCTTTGTCATGCCCTGGTGAGACATACTAAGTTAAGCTGTAGAGCACTGAGGTCCTGAACTGAGAGAATAGGTTTTAGGATTTGAAGCAGAGAAGCTAGAATTGTGAGAACTGAGGGTGGTAAGAGTGGGGTTTTGAGGGGTTGGTCCCTGAGCACCTTTGGGGAAAACAGGAGGGAACCCAGGAAGTAGAGGAGGCGATTTGCACATATGTACTAGGAAGACAATGGAGTCCACTGAGAAACCGTTTAGTCATATAGGAAAAAAGGGATCCCTTGACAATAGGGATCTAAGGGTCCCTGGTCAAACATCCCATTGTAATATGGGGTGGTGCGAGGAGGCGGAGAAGGTGTGTGACTGCCCCTCTCTAAGTTGCAGGCCCTTCTGATAATCACTGGGAAACATCTGTATAAAAGAAAAAGAGTGAGGTTGCCTGAAGGTGGTGATATAGTCTCAGGCAGGTCCAGTAGACTAAGGTGGGGAGCCCTGTGAACATGACAGCTTGGGGTCCTCAACAGGCTCATCTTGAGCCCTACCCAATTGGGGTAACTTACGTTGTTGGCAAGGACAAAGAGGGCAGCTAGGCATTTGAGAGAGATGCATACCCAGAGATCGGAGGTCTGAGCTGGGGCCCCAGCTGCACTTAGGAAGAGGTCTGAGTCCTCTTCAAACAAGGACTGTTCCTTGAAAGGAAGGTCCTGGATGGTCTGTTGGGTGGAGTGGGATAGGCCTGTCTGCTGGAGCCACGCCATGCGCTGGGTAACCACAGCAGTGGCTACTCCCTGGCTCACTGTATCTGTGGCATCCCAAGCGGCTGAGTGCATTGCAAGATGGGAAGGAGCCTTCCCTAAGGATTGACTCAAAATCCTCCCTCTGATCCTGGGGAAGGAGGCCTGTGAATCTTGTTAGGGAGTCCCAAATGTCCGAGGTGTACCTAGCCACCAGTGCCTGGTGGTCCGCTATACACAATTGGAAGGCTGAGGTCAAATACATCTCCCATCTGCCTGGCTCCTCTGGACCTTGGTGTGGGATCCGAAGGGGGTTCCACCCCACACCCTAGAGTGGTCTCTATTACCCGTGCCCTCGGGGCTTGGGTGACGGGTGAAAAAGGAGAATTCCTCCAGTGGGACCTGGTACTTGTGAGCTGTAATGTCCGACACTGGGGAAATAGAGACAAGATATTGCCACCAGGACCTGGCAATGCTATGTACACTAGAGTGCAAGGGCACAGCTACCACGTCTGGTGGGGATGATACGCTTGGATTGAATAGGGGGCCTTAGACCCTCCCCTCCCCCACAACTGGTTCAACCTCTAAACCCATGTGAACTAAAACCCTGCGTATGAAATCAAAGTGGGCCATGGTGTCCTCTCTATAGGACTCTGGCCTGGAGTTCAGCTCTCTATCTCTGTAAATAATGGTGGGCTCTTTGGTACCATGGTGGGTCCCCTGAGGAGGGATTTCTTTTGGCACTGACCATTCATGAGGGCTGTACACATAGGGGTTCAGTGCGGTGTGTCCGATTCTTCTGGATGGGGTGATCTCTTCCACACTTGGGGAATGAGAGCGTTTCTGTGGCAGGGGGTGTTCGGCACCAGGCCGTGTAGATGGCAATGGAGAAATGGAGGCACTACAGCACCAGGGAGAAGCAGAGCACAACCTACTGTGCTTCCTTGCCTGACCTGGGGTGGGAGCTTTTTCTTTCAGCACTGGAGAGCTCAGCACCATACTAGGTTATGGGGAGCAGTGCCGTTCAGGAGGGGACCATTTATCTGAGATGAAAGTGGGCTGCTGAGGAGGCTTCAGGGGAGTGGGCATAGTCAACAGCAACAAAAACTTCACTGCCTTGAAGGCCTCAGGGATGGTCAGGATCTGCACTGCTTCTTGCTCATGGTGCTGGGAGTTATTTGGCCAGGGAGAGATAGACCGGTGGGAGTGCTCCAGCACCAAGGATGGTGCCAACCGCATCTTCTGGTCTGCAGGGGAGCAGCACTAGGGGGGCTCTGGTGCTGACCTGGCATGTGGTGCCGGTACTGAAGGTGACCCCGGTTCTTCAGGGATAAGCTGCCATGCTTGTTCTAAGGCCAATGCACATGCCTTTGCTCCCTGTCTTCCAGTGTTCTTGGCTTGAAGTACTGACAGATGGAGCAATCTGTGGCCTGGTGAGACTTACCGAGGCACCGGAGGCACTTCTTGTGGGGGTCATCCCAAGGGAAAACCTTGCCACAAGAAGCACAGGGTTTAAAGCCTGGCACCCTTTGCAGGTGATGGGAGTGGTCTTCTAGCTCTGAAAGTGCACATTCTGTAGAAGTGCTGGTTCTTGGTGGAACGATATCCACGAACACGTCCTCTAGCTTGAACGGGCAGCTCATACAATCAGTTAATGACAGGTGCTTGCAATCGCAAGGGCAGGATGTTCCAAAACTGTCGCTGAGGGTGGAAAAAGGAACGGGGGAGGCTTGGGTTGGGGCCATGTCTATAGCCACAGGACTGGCCATACGGGGCATCTGCCACACACCCTGCTCTGACAGGCTAGGGCAAAAAGTTTCCAAGCAATCGTGTGCTGCGGCACATGGACACCTAATGCTGAATGTATCCAAGCAGCACTTGAAGAAGAACTACCAATTTCTTCCTAAAATGTCTAACAAAGTGGATCTTCAAAACTGCTCCCGCTTTTGGGATGACCAATTACAGATATTTCTTAGTAATTTAGATTTTGTCTTTTTTATTGTCCTGATTTTTCTTTTTAAATCTGGGTTTGATTTATTAAACTGAGCAAGGTGCACAATTCCCCATTGAGAGCAAATTATATTTTGGAAGCTGAGACAAGATGATCATAGAATCATAGAACTGGAAGGAATCATGAGAGTTCAGTGAGTCCTCTGCATTCATGCCAGGACCAAGTACCATCTATGGCAGGAGTCTCAAACTCAAAATCACCATGAAGGCCACATATAGAGTAGGATATTGGCCCAAGGGCTGCATTACTGAAAACTTTTCATACAGCAGGGCCCCCAGTTTATTTAAATTCAATTAAATTAAAATAATTAAGTGAAGTCAAAGTGATTATAAAATTCATTGAGTTTAATTTATTGAATTTATGTGAATTTTTAATTGAAATTTAATTTTTAGAAAGCTTTTTAATTAAAAGAAAAAAATTAATTTTTTTAAGAAAAAAGAAGAGGGAAGGGAAGAGAGAAGGAAGGAAGAAAAAGAGAAAAAAGAGAAAAAGAAAAAAAGAGAAGGAGGAAGGAAGAGAAAAAAAGAAATAAAGAAAGAAATGGAAAGGGTTGCTTGCAACCCCACCCCCTGAGAGGAGGCAAGCGGTCAGAGCCCGGCTCCCAGCTGCACGCGGGAGCTGCTGCTGCCAGCACCCTGGCCATGGCCAGGGACCTGAAGCTGCCGCCAAGAGCTGGCCCTGTGCCATCACTGCGTCCCCGGGTGGCTGAAGCCATGTTGCCCCGACCGCAGCCCAAACTTCTCTGGGGCAAGCCAGCACTGGCCATGAGAGGCCTGGTTGCTCTGCACTAGAGGCGGAGAGTTCCAGCCCAGAGACCAGGAAAAATGCTTCCTCACTGCCCCGAGCAGGGTGAAGCAGGGCCATGGGTGGGGGGAAGGTGTGGCCTGGCCCAGAAGTGCTGCCCATGTGGCAGGACCCTGGACAGAAGGCAGGCAGCTGCAGCCTTGTTACTGGCTTCCAGCCAGCAGGTCATAGACTTGGAAAGCCGGACAGGGGTTGGGACCCTCTGAATTCCAGCTTTTGAGGGGCCATAGGAGGCAACTCTGTGGGCTGCATGTGGCCTGTGGGCTGTGTGTTTGAGACCCCCAATCTAGAAGGATACAGGGGGCAGTGTGTGAGGCCAAAGGGGGCAAAGGAGGCAGAGTGTGAGGCTCGAATCAAGGTCTGGGAGGTGCAGAGGGATGGAGGGGGCAGTGTGTGAGGCTAGGATTGGAACCAATATTTTTATGGAGTTATAGCCATATTTTTAAGGAGTGATAACTGATGCACATGGTACTGAGAAGTGGTTGCAAATGCCTACCTGTGCTGGGGCCTTCATGTTCATAAAGGGGGCCCAGGTAATATGGGAAGGGGGCCCAGAGATTAGGAGGGCTCCATGGCCCATCAAATTATACTTTAATCACTGTGTACAGTCATCAAGACTATATCATTGCCATTAGAGTTGGGGAATTCCACAGAGAAGTCCAAGGTAATTGATGCTCATGTTTGGGTTGCAACTTCTAGAGGCAACCAGCAGCCAATAGGTTTTGTGCAGGGAATTTTGATATGTGCACATAGCTTCCATCTTGGGCCACCAGAAGAAATGGGAGTTTGTGTGGAAGGTCTGAAGGTGGCCAAAATGGCCTGTCAATGTGGAATCATGGTGTAGACATAGCACTTCTAGACAGGAGTGTGCTGGTGGGGTATTTAGTACTCTTCTAAAGGTAGGTCACTCCATCTCACAAAGTATATCTCATTTTGGTTAAGTCTGTCTCCTGTTGCATCATCCTAGTGAGAGGTTTTTCTTGCAAGCTGGTTTGAAGAATGGTGACCAAGTCTCAGGGGGTCTTGATGCTGAGGTGGTAGGACAGTTTTAGGTTGGTTCCTCACCATCTTGGTAATATTCTCCCTTCTTGATAAGGGAGCCCACCCTTCTGGTTCCATTTTGTGCTCTTGAACAGTAGATGATTGTGAAGTCAAATTGAGAGGGGTGTGGGGGGAAGGCCTACCTGAGTAGCCTCTGATTTAACACCCCATCCTTGCAGATTTATTCAAAGCGTTTATGATCAGTAAATCTTGAACCAGTTGCTGGGCTCCTTCATTTAGACTTTCTGTTGAACTTATTTGTACTGTCCCAGCATGTGTTAAGACTTACATGCAACTTGGCTGGAGGACCAGGGGACAGAACACACAGAGAGGATGAGAGCTGGGAGAAGACTCAGACTGAGAAAGGCCATGGCATACCTGAGATAAAGCCCTGTAGGGGGTGCCAGAGATGAGGACTCTATGCAACACTCTAACCAGAAATGAGAAGGAGCCCATGAGGTGAGGACACACTGCTACAGGGACTCCAAGTCAGGGATTCACAGCTCTGATCCTTGTATCAGATCAGTTTCTCCAAGTTGTAAAACCTGAAGCAGGAAGAGCCTGGCCAACTCGGTAAGGAGGAAGGGGCCCTGGAGATTAGGGGCAGGAAGCGGGCAGGGAAAGGGTAGGGGGTCAGGATGGGTGGGGAAGGCACAGGGGATCAAGGAGCCAAAGGGTGGGTCAGGGAAGCCAGCAGGTGGGTCAGAGATGGGGTCAGGGACCTGATGGTGGGGCTGGGAAGGTGCTTGGAGGTCACAGAGCCAGCAGGTGGGAGGGCAGTGGGGAAGCGGCCTGGTGAGTCATGGAGCCAGTGGGGAAGGGTCCCATGGGGGTCAGAGAATCAGCAGGGAAAGGATCAAGTAGCTGGCAGGTGGGCAGGGAAGGCTCCTAGGGGTCGGGGACTTGAAGATCTGGTAGGCAGTGAGGAGGGGGCCTGGAGTGTTGGGGTTGGGGAGCCAGCAGGGAAGGAATGGGGGATGAAGGAGCTGGCAGCTGGGAGCCAGCAGTGGGCAAAAAAGGCGCCCGTGGATCAGGCAGCAGGAAGCAGGTACAGAAGGCACCTGGAGGTTGGGAAGCCAGTGGGTGGGTGGGCGGGCAGGCAGCAGGGAAGGGTCCCATGGGGTTTGGGGAACTGGCACGGAAGGGCTCAAAGGATCAGGGAGCCAATGAGCAGGCGGGGAAAGCGCGCAGTGTTTGGGGACTCTAGAAGCCGGTGGGCAGCAGGGAAGGGGTCTGAGGGATCAGGTAGCTAGTGGGGAATGGGGGATTGGGACACAGGCAGGTGGTCACGTTAGGGAAGGGGTCAGGGAGCTGGCAGGCAGGTGGGCATCGGGGAAGGAGAGGGGGAGGTTTGGGAGCTGGTGGGGATAACTTGCTCAGTTGCATCGTCAGCTTACAGGGAGCATTCATGTTCAGCAAGTTACAGCTTGCAGTCACAGTCGCCTCAAGAACAATAGCAGAGATGTTAGCTTCTGAGTACTTTTGAAATTGTGTACTTTGCTTTGCTGCAGCTTAAATGGGAGTTCAGCTCTTAGAGTATCCAGCCTCTTTTGTGGGTGCTGAGTGCTTTTAATCAATCAATCATAGGATCATAGAAACATAGGGTTGGAAGGGACCTCACAGGTCATCTAGTCCAACCCCCTGCCAGAGGCGGGACCACTCCCACTAAACCATCCCATTCACGGTTTTGTCCAGCCGGGCCTTAATCTGACCTCTCATCTTTAGCTGGCCCTATAGAACCCTACAGTAACGCTGGCTGTTGAATGCTCAGTAAAATCTGTTCCCAATAGACTATCAGTAAAGTTTATGAGCTGCGCGTGCTTGCTAAGAAGCATTTAAAAAAAAATCTGACAATATGGCAATTGTATTGTACGTGTAGCCAGACGTATACTACATATACATACACATTTCTAAACAACCTTCAGAGTTACCTGCACCTCTTTATACATTGGTTAATGACAGAAAACAATAAGGCAGAAACAAAGGATACCACCTGAGCTAAAGCTGGACTGTCATTTCATTACAATAGGGTTTGAGCTAGCAACCTGTGGTACAAAAGCTTCTTAACATCCATTTCCTTACAGTTTTGTAGCCATAATTAAGGATTATACTTTCCTTATTAGAAATACTGAAAATCATGCAAGACTAGTGAAACAAATGAGATGAGTTTCTGAATTAACTACTAAAAATTTAATCAGATTACAAATTAGAAGCCAGAAAACATGCTATTTAAGCAAAATACTGACCTTAGTTATACTTGCAGAAATCTAATGGAACTGAGATCAGAATCTGGCCTTATGTGTGCATATTAGATAGATGGGACATGGTTTCCAAAATAGGTGAATGAAGTTAGATTCCTTTGTCCATAGTTGGACATATTTACACAACTGGTTTTCAAAGGTGCTGACATTCCAACAATTCCCACTGACTTTTGATGGCTCCATATTTTTAGGAATCAGGCTACTTATTTATGTTTTTAAGTACATCAGATTCAGGACAAACAGATGAGAAAGAAGACTGATTCACCCCATACTAGTGATTATTATATTTTTAGATTATACCAAGCCAGTAACAAAAGTAAACTTCTATCTTATCACATTGGTTAACAAGAAATAAAAAATGCTGTCTCTTTAGATATTGCACCCCTTATTTAACTACCCAGATACTAGACTTTATAATGAGCAGTTACTAAAAAATTTAATCAAACCAACTGTTCCTCTGATTACAAGAGAGCAACCACATAGCCAAATCAATATATAAAATTCAGATCTTATCTAATAATTATGTTATTGCCAATTTTTAGTGACTAAAATCTAAAGGGTTATTAATATGAAAAAAGAAAAAAAGAGTTAAAAATTGTTAATAGATCATAAACACACAACTCCTGTATTTATTTCCTCCCATTCTGTAAGCTCCCCCTTCAAAGTGACTGATGAAGTAGAATTTTCTCCCACAAAAGCTAATGCAATAAATACATTTGTTAGTCTTTAAGTACCACAGGACTCCTTGTTTGTTTTGCTGAACAGCAGAAATGTTCTTATATCATGTTTGTAGCAGTGATATGACAGACTACTGGTTTATAAAGTCTCTTGTAACTTCCAGAAGATTGGAAGGTTGTCAGTACATAGTTGAAATGTTCCCTTTAGTTGTAAATCCACAGTCCAGACAGTCAGAGCAGGAAACATGGATGTATTTTAAGGGTCTTTTCTACCTGCTGCCATGTATGAGTTTGGAATTTTACTGTCCCAAAGAAAGCTCACAGCCCCTGTTTGTGGAAAGTTACTGGTACAAGATGGAGTCCAGGGTCACATGCGCATATCACATGTCCTTACATGGCTTGCATACTTCTAGGGGCAGCGACTGGCCATATCTGTGCTCAACATCCACAGGAAGACTTGCTAGGCAGGATGAGCTTCTTTTGTGGCCCACTGTGAGAAATAAGTATCTTTAATGGACCATCAATGGCTCTGGCTTCAATGTACATTTTACCTGGTGAGTGTTATCCCAGGCGGGTACTTTGGACTACAGATATACAGCCAATATTCATAACTTTGCATAAAGTGATAATATATGGATTCATACAGGATAATCTTATTTAGCAAATAATATATTTTCCACTGATACCTCTCATGATATGCTTTGTACAAGAGTCATTGCAAAGTTCTGTCAGTGGCAATAACAACTATCGTATTTCAATCATATAGCATCAAAAATGCCTAAAGCTGAAAAACTAAAAATACTGAAAAAATTTAGAGGGCTCAGAGATGAGCCTAAAGAACAGTGACGGGACTGGAAAACATGCCTTATAGTAATAAACTAAACAGATTGAGTCTATCAAAGGGAAGGATGAGGGGTGACTTCAGAGTGTAAATACTCAGGGAACAAATTAGATACTAGAGTACCCTGTAGGTCTACCAGACAAAGGTATAATGACATCCAGTGGCTGGAACAAGTTCAGCTGGAAAGGTTTAGACTTAAAAATAAAACACATTTTTAAAAGGAAGGAAGTCAATTAATCATTGGAATAACTTATCAAGAATTGCAGTCGATTCTCCATCACCAGAAATTTTAAAATCAAGACTGGGTGTTTTTCTGTAAAAATCTGTTCAAGCTCAAATGGAAATTAATTCAGAGAAGTCATATTAACTGGACAATTATGCACAAGGCCAGATGATCATAGTGGTCCCTTTGGTCTTTGAATCTATGAAAAAAGTTAAGTTTCTATTTTTGAAAAATATGGCCACTATGTACATATTAGGTACATGCTATTTATTATATCTATACACACACATACAAGCGTACACACAGAGTGTGGCATAGTTTTATCTGCAAAGAGGAGTTTATGATAGCTCTGGTATTGACAAGCATGACTATCAGAAAGTTGGGAATCTCCCCTTTTTAATGGTCTACATTGTTTTTACTTATTATTAGAGATGATTGGAAAATGGTAAGTATTGTGTGTGTGAAAGTTTAAAAATATTGTGGCCATTTTGTTTTGGCTTTTGGTGCTCTCTCTCTCTGTGTCTTTTTTTAAACCTATGAATTATTTGTTTCTTTTGTGTGGAAAACCCATTTAGCAAAAAAGGAGAGCTTTCTATTTTCGTTTAGTAAGAAGGCTATTTTTCCATCTAATATATTTCACAATACATTTTAACCAGCCCCATTTACTATCATTATAAATGTTCAAAGGCCCCATTCAAGTTCAGTCACTATAAAACAAAAGTAGGCATAGCCAAAATTTGGACTTGACTTTTCTTGAGAATCAGAATTGTATTGGAATTTGGTTTTGGACTGATTCTGTCATAAACCTGCCTGAGATAAAATAAAAATATAAAATAAAAATTCATCAAATCCAAACTGTTTTGTGGCATATTTTAGGTTCAACAAGTCATAAATTTTCAATTAAATTCTTTTTCATTTGAAAATTGCCATCCAGCTCTACATCTAGCTAACCGTCCTTGCAACAAGGAGCAAAATCTAAAGACTAAGACTGAAGGGTGGGGGAAGGGATGAAGAAATCAAAATGGCTAGCATTAAACTGGGAGCAGGAGATTATAAAAGGTAAGGCAGACTGAGAGCAAAATGGGCAGAATAAAGCTGTGTAACAGAAGCGTAACAGTGGTATGAAAGAGGCAGTTTGTAGGCATGCCAACAACCAAAGGAAATAGAGTGATAGGAAAAAATATGTAGCATCCAAGTTTCAGAGCTGACAATGACAACAAAAGGAAATTGAAGACTCTTCTTGGCTAATGGTGTTCCCCATGTGATGGTAAAGCAACCTGATGGCCTGAGTTTATAGGGATAGTCCTGATATTCACAGATTTGTCTATAGACAATTATCACCTCCCGTCCCATGTCCCGATTTTTCACATCTGCTATCTGGTCACTCTCTATGGAGGTGGGACAAGAAACCACAAGGCCCAATACTTAGTTGAGACTCTTCAGGTCCATTGGTGTTGTCAACACCATTTCCCCACACTGACACTTCAAGTGCAGAAGGTGGGGGTCTGCAAAAGACCTTAAAACTACTGGCTTGTCTTAAAACTTTAAGTCTAACAATTCCCTGGCCTTGGATTGTTATTGCTGCCACCACCCAAATGCAACCCCCACTTTGAGAACCCAGGAAGGCGTGCTTGGGAATTTTTCCCTATGTGGTATCCTCAATCTTTCTTATTCCTCCCTCTGGAGAGTGATTGAACCCCAGCTATGAGAACAGCTAAAAATGGAAAGTGACAATCTCTTGCCTTTTAGAACACAATCAGATCTTGTTCTTAAAAGGACAATTTTTTCTATAATTAAGAGGAACAGGCAGGAAACACAGAGGGTTGCTTATCTAGGATTTAGCTTGGATAGTTGCAGGATAATGGGGAGAGTACGTGTGCTTAGCCCAGAGGAGACCCCCCCCCCAAAAGAGAACCATACCACAGAAATAACCTGAACATGTCTAGCTAAATACCTCCTGTTCTATTCACTCATGAATAGTTAAATATTTAATTTCTTTTTAGGCATGGAAGTCACCAGATTCTCCATGCCTTGCTCCCGGGTCCCCTTACTGGTCCTTCCAGGAGATCTTCCCTAACCAAACAGGAGACAGGAAGGGCTGCTGCTTCCAAATCAAAATCTTACACTCTATTTCTATTGGGTCTCCTGGTGTTTTGCCACTTCACTTCCTGGGACTTCTCTAGGACTCAATGTCTATGATATTTCCCAACCCACCCCTCCTCCAAAGTTACAAAAAGTGCATAATCAGGCTATAACAAAGTCAAATCTAATCCACCATCAATTCCTGCCATGCTGTCTCAGTTTTCTCATGAGATTCTCAAAAACTGCACCCAGCGGCTTGTGAATAAAACCCCTTCTTAGGGCCTGGTACGTTAAAACATCACAATTTAAAATGTCATTGTAAATCTGAAATAGCATTCCCCTCAAATCTACAGTTTTTCCACCCACTTACTGGTGCTCAAGTGTTTGTTTCTGCAAACTCAGGTCCTGTTATCTGCCATTTCCTTAAATCTTTCATCTTAAGGCTTCTACTCCAGCCCCTCCTTCTAAAGGTGACTCCAGCTAAGCCTGTCTCTATGGCTGTAGGGAGAGACTTGTTATCTCTTGTCAAGCTCTTCCCTTAATTGAGCTGTTTGATAGCCTTTTATCTAAGGAACTGGTGATTTGCAGATCCTCACGGCTGAGCTCATACCCCTAAAATGGAATGCAATTAGTTTGTTACAGGTTGTGCTAAGCCCACCTCCATTACAGGGCCATTTGGTGACACAGGCTGTTAGTGACTGATATTAGTGACCACTTTTGTGATGTCATATAGTTGTCTAAGCCCTGCTGAATTTACTCATTAATAGTTTCATGTTGCACAAGAGCATTTTTATGGCAAACTTCTTAGGAGGAAAATGACTATCAATAATCCTTACAATTTTCATGGTTTTCAGTGAAGCACAAGTAGTACCATATTACTGTGATATGAATACAATCTTTTGACCAGTTTTACTACCTGGTGAAATTAGTTCATTCATTTTTTACCATACTAAAGTCATTCCTGTGTTACTTAGAGGCTGAAAATCTGAATATTTATGAGGAAGGGATCAATGACTAAAATCAAAGCGTCTCTGTATTGATCATAGGATACTCTTTTCCATTAACATAATTAAACTAAATAATGTCACAATATTTAAAAGTCAGTGCTCACCAAAGGCGAGTGAGTCTGCCTCAGGTGCTAACTTTGATATCTAGATCTGTCCTAAGGGCACGTCATTATCAACCAGAATGGAATATTTCTAATATGTAAATAGGCATATGTGATGTGATTGCACCTGAAAAGTAACAGCATTGAGGAGAGATACCAAAAAGATAATGAAAAGGAAAGTTAAAGGGTTCTTTATTAGCTTCCTAGGGTTTGGGGAGCATGGTCACTGTGAGTTAAAAGGGTGAATATTCCACAAGATAAAATTCTAGAGTGAGAACATTCAATTTACCCTTCAGGAAGGGATTTACACACTATATACATATCTTTTAAAGGAACTGAATCATATTCAAATGCATAGGAGACCACTTGCAGTTCATGTCCAGGTGCGATGAGGTCTTTACTCTCCATGGGAATAAATAAACCAGGGCATTTTTGAAAGCCATGAAGTGTCTCTTCCCTATTTTCATAAAATATGAAAACTTGCTAGTAGTTTTATAGGAAGACAACACCTGGCCTACTTATGAACTGGCACCAAATGCTCCCATGAAGTAGTTGAATTGTAATGTCTAGCTGTTAATCAAAGCTTCTCAAGAAACAGAAGGTAAAATTTATTTATTTATTTATTTATAGACAGTCCTCTGTGATCACCAATGTTTTCATCTTAGTCATGACAATGTCCTATGTATTTAAATTAATCAGTTTTAACACTGTCTCGCCTGTCTTACCTAATGGAAGTTTAATTAGCCCTTAATGGTGCTCTGCAGAAGTAATGGGAAGCATGCCAATTTACTTTGGTGTGCTTTGGATTGGGCCCTAATGGCCTGATATGCACATTGAAGTCAGTGAGACTTTCACAGTTGATTTCCATGAGATTAGGATTAAGCCCTGCAGTAAGCGTTTAGGTTTTTATGGAGAAATAGAGCTAAGCAGCAAGTAGAAACTGGATAATTATCAGAAGTTAAATACAAAGGATGGCTCTTAACTTTGAATGTAATACAATTTGTTTATACTCCAGGAAGATCAGAATCTGAGGGCAAGAAATGATCTAAACAAGAGATTTTAAAATGACTAAAAAAGGAAGATAAATATGGCCTGAAACTGAAAGCCAAAAAGCAGAAAGGGAAATCAGATTTAGAACTGTACTGTAATATAAGACCATATTTGTATACTTATAAATTTTGTGCACTATGTCTCTGCCAGGAAACTACATTAGACACATCTGCATAAAATATATTTCCAATTTAACCAGTCTAGAATGACCACATTCATTTTCTAGTTCACTGCAAGGGTAAGTAATATAATAAGCATAATATATTCCCCAAATTTAATAATTGAACATACTTTCTGAGTTAACTTATTATTACAGATGATATGTCCTATTTATTTACTTATTTATTTATTTAGGCTATTGAGTATGTCACACATACTAAAGATGGTTGAACATTTAAGATAAAGATAGTTCAGTTATTTTGTTTCCTGCCTGAAATGGTTTTAGTCCTAAAAACAAAAAAAAAGGACATATACTGTATTTAAACTGAATTTAAACCCCCCCCCCAAGTAGTATGTAGTGGAGGAAGATTAAAAAATTTCAGAGAAAAGTGCAAATGTGCAGGTATGATTCAGATAACAGATTAGTAGCAGCACCAGGTAAATGAACAATGAAATTAGAGCTCTGTTTATAACAAAGCATCTCAAGAAATGTCTTAAGAAAAAAATAAAAAGGAAATAAAAGCCTGATTCTGTTTTTCCCACTGCAGAAAAAATTGCCATTGATATTGGTGGGATTCTTCTCAGAATAAAGAGTGTGGAATGGAGTGCAGACTCAAAATTTATAATAAGTATTATATATGCCTTGTAATTAGTCTACACTATAGACATCATTGAGTTACTTTTATATGATAGGTTTTTTAATGCAGGAAATATATTCCATAGAGATGTACTATGTCATTTCCACAGGGGATCTTGTTGGCTGCAGCTTAAGGACCAATATTTAAAAACATGAAATATGCAATGCAACCTGAAAATCAAACTAGTTAAAAACAGGTGTAACTATTTTTTTCCATAGGTATCCTGTTTCTTCTTTGATCATTTCATTATTATTTGAATTTCAGGCAAGAAACAGGAAAGAAAGAAAGTTACTGAATATATTAAAACAGACCTAACTACGTAGCACAGTAAAGAATGTTTTTAGTTTTTTTTGGGGGGGGGTGCTCATAGTGTTCATAAATAAAATAATGAAGACTTTGCAAAAGTACAATATGAGTACCATATATTATTCTCAGATAAATAGTCTCACCAATTGTTGAAATGTCCTCCATATTAGACACAAAGTGGGTGAATTAGAATAGTTTTTTGGACCAGATTCTGTTGGTGAAAGAGACAAGCTTTTGAGTCACAATGAGCTCTGAGTGTCACAGCTAAATATAGAATGGAACAGACTATTTGGCATAAGTAGTTAACATATATTGTAAAAGACCATTCAAGGGTAAGTGGCCAATTAATATCTCTGCAGTCACAAAACAATGAAGGCAGGTTAAAGGATTTCAATATGCAGTGGGAAGAGATGACAGTTGGGGATATGCAATTGGTTTTATACAGGGTGTCATTAAAAAATTGCAAACCATACTTGATAGAAACCACATCCTGAAAGAAATGTTTCTTGAGCTACCTCTCTTCTGGCCTCCAAACGATCCTCCAGGCTTGTGGCCTGCATTATGGAGGAGGTCAGAGCAGACTATCATATTGATCCCTTCTGATGTTTATGAGACAAATTCATCATCAGAAGCAAGCTCCTCAGAGACCAGAAGCCACCAACTAAAAGGAGCACCAGACTGTGCCATAACAGCAGCAGAAAGACCTTCAGACATGTTCCCATTGCTATAGTGATCAACAACCCCTACACAGTAAACCTTTCAAAATCTATGGGGACTACCATGCCTATCACAAGACGTGGTTTACTTCATCCCACTCACGAAGTGACCCTGTAACAACTCTTTGAATTAAATGAAGCAAATCACTCTGCTTTTGAATGACTTCACAGAGAAAATGATAGATGACAGAACCACCCTATCAGTGAAAGGCAAATTCTTTCAACAAAATTATCGCTTCATATCTGATCTCTCAATCCTTGTCCTTGAAGAAAACTAGCACAACACCTTGAAAAGCTGAGCCTGGGGGGTTTAAATTCATAGCTTTGTGAGGCACTAAAAAATATGGTCTTATTAAAGAAACTGGATTTATAGTTTATTACAACATTTTGAAACCCACTAAACCCCCTTTTTTGTCCTGTGACTGCAGAAATGTTAACTGGCCACTTCGCCTTGAATCATCTCTTACAATGTGTTAACTACTTATGCTAGGCAAGTAAGGAGTCCAGTAGCACTTAAAGACTAACAGATTTATTTATTACACAGCTACCCCTTTGGTACTTATGCTAAACAATCTGTTCCATGCCATCCTGTGCTTAACTGTGACACACTGAGTTCCTTTCCCAGACCTCTTTGTAGCTCAACTTGTCTCTTTCACCCATGTAACTTGGTCTAATAAAAGCTATTACCTAACCTACCATGTCACTAATATCCTGGGACTAATCCAACTACAAACCACTGTTGTGAACAACTTCTTTACCTTGTAAATTTTGGTGAACACTGAAGAATGCTGTGCAAACCTGCCGAAATTGTTTTATTTTGCGTGGCTTTGCACAGTGTAGAGGCCATATAAATATTTCATTTATGTTGTTGTCATTGTAAGTGAGTAAATCTGTATTTTTCGTTATTCTCTAAGGACACATTAGGATGTGAACATTTCCCATTATTTAGATGAATCACTGGAGTGGGCAAACCAAAGTAAAGCAGGTGGTATGTGGGTGCATGCACCTCTTTCCCACTCACCTTTATACACTTCATTTTGGGGTAATGATAAATAGATATTGTGATATACAAGTTGCTGAATGTTCGTTTCTCTGGAAGTTTTGTCTCTGAGAGCATTATGTTTTTCTTTGAGTCTTTGATAGTTTCCACACCTCTGAAGACACAAATGGTGATTATTATAATTGGTACTGAACATACCCCATTTCCCTCCAGTTATGAAAAACAAAAGATATCAAGGGCCAGATTCTCAGACCAGTGTGCATCAGCACAGGTCCATTGAAATCTGTGATTTATATCAGCTGAGGAGCTTGCCAGTTTCTATTATCAGTCAGGAATCTAGGGTAACAAGACATACAACTACTTCAGAAATGGTGTAGTTCTCTTTACTAAAGGTTAGTAAGTCAGCATCCTGTGGCATGAACGTGTTAGAAACTAAAACCTACTTTAAAAATGAAATAAAAAACCACCCTGGTAGAAATCCTGGGAAAATTAAATCAAAGATCATTATCATTACCTGTATGGTGTCAGTGCTTAGGGGCTGCCCATTGCATTAACACAAACCACAAAAAACGATCATTCCTGCCCTGAAGAGCTACAATTTGGTGTGAAGGTTTGACTATGTTCTACTTGAGGAATTTTGTACTTTGCTGATTCTGTTGATTCTCATTTTCTTAAAACTTCCTTTTAAGTGAGTTTATGCTTTTCAGGTTCTTTTATCAGGATTCATGGGAAACCATTCCAGATAAAGAGCCTGATCCTCTTGGATTCTTCATACTTTTAAATCCCAGTGAAGTCAGGACCTCCATTTTACACTTCAATCCAAAGACCACCTCACCACCAAGATCATGCTCTCCATCTCTATGCTAGAACCGAGTCAGTGGGAGTCGTGCCCCACACTGAAATAGTAACACTGCTTCTTATAGCTTTAAGGTTTTCCCCAGAAGTCTTTTTTTGCAAGCACTTGTTCTGCTCTGCTTAGCAGAGGAGCTATCCTTGTTTAGTTGATGAGATATCCTGATTTGACTCTTTTGCTGCTAGCACCCTCAAGGACTCATCTGAAGGCAAAGCAGCAGCTAAGCTAACTAAAGTTGTCATCACCTGTTTTTCATCCTCCACAGCTCCATATGGAGCATAGCGGTAGAATATTTATATTCCTATATCTGGAGGAAACTGGCAAATTTGCACATGGCAAGAGAACAGAAGCCAAGGCAGGGAGAATCCGAAAAATTTTCTAAGTAAGTGGACAGACTGAACTTTTCATTTAGCTTTTTGTTGATGGTACAAACTTTTTAATAATGCTCTTTTAATTTATGTTTTATTATTCACTTCAGTGAGATTTAGTGCTGTTGTGCTATCATGTTCATAAGTACTTGGGAGGCTGAGGGGAAGGATGATATTTCTCTAAGCACTGTGCACATGTGTACAGAGGCAGGGGAATTAGATTAATACTGCTGTAGCAGATAGATGGTTTTTCAATGGATTTGCAGTGAATGATTCTAAAGGTTGAGGCTTATCTAGAAATACATGAGGCCAGCGTAGAATTCAAGGGCATGCTATTGGGGGATGACTTCTAGAAGGATTTCCATCCCATTCTATGCCACTTCCCTGCCAATGATAGGTCACATCCTGTGATGTTGTGTGGCCTCTCTACACCAAACTGCCCATAGATCAACACCTTAAAACTAGTGTCCCTGATTCTACGCTGCTGTGTCAACTGCTGGGGGCCTGTTGGCAGTCAGTGCAACTTAGGCTATGTCTAAATTGCAAATTCACAGCTATTAGGTCAATTTTTCTGGATTGATTGAGAGGAAGTGGAGACTTACTTGCTCAATTCAGAAATCAATGCTACTAATTCACCTCCACCAGGATAGAGTAATGTTGCATTGGTAAGAGAGTATTTCCTATTGGTACAGCAAACTAAAGACACTGTGGTAAGTAGACGTTAGGAAGTTGACAGTGGATATCCAAGCTATTTTTGGTAGCTTGCGTATCTCCCTTCGACTGCCATCAAATTTCATGACAAGTGTAAACATAGTCTTAGCGTAGCCTAGATACTTCAAGTTAGACAGGAGACTGGAGTAGCACAGTGGATTCAGAAGTCTGGTAATACAATGCAGTATTTGCTCCTCCATCACCTTCTGAGCTATGCTGTACTTCCTGATTGACCTTAAGCTTATTCATGAGTCTCATTTTATATTTTACTGAAATGTATTTGGGAAACAGTCTGTGTTAAAGTTTTTATTTGCTCTTTCATGTACAGTAAGCTTGTGCAGCATGCCAAGTGATCAGACAACAGCCTGTCACAGTCCACTGAGGGTATTTGTGGTAGTGACATTTTGAGCTACTTGTAAGAGAGGAAGGTGATCAGGAACAGTCAGCATGGAGTCATCAAGGGCAAGTCATGCCTGATCAACTTGATTGCCATTTATGATGAGATGACTGGCTTTGTGGATGTGGGAAAAGCAGTGGACATGATAAACCTTGACCTTCACAAAGCTTTTGATAGTCTCCCACAGTATTTTTATCAGCAAGTTAAGGAAGTAGGGGTTGGATGAATGGACTACAAGGTGGATAGAGAACTGCCTAAATCGTTGGGTTCAACAGGTAGTGATCACTTGCTTGATGTCTAGTTGCCAGCTGATAACAAGCAGAGTGCCCCAGCATTCAGCGTTGTGGCCAATTTTATTCAGGGTGTTATGATGGAAAAATTCCATGCACTGTTACAGCCTGGGGACTGACAGACTAGGCAGCAGTTCTGTAGAAAAGGACCTAGGAATTACAGCTGACAAGAAGCTGAATATGAGTCAACATTGTGCCCCTACTGCCAAAAAGGCTATCAGAACACTTGGCTGCATTCAGAGGAGCATCGCCTGAAGACTGAAGGAAAGTGATATGCCCTTCTATGGCACTGGTGAGGCTAAGTTTGAAGTACTGTATTCAGTGGTTGGCACTGCACTACAGAAGAGATGTGGATGAATTGGAAAGAGTCCAGCGGTGAGACAACAAAAATGATTACAATGATTTATGGGGAGAGGCTGAAGGAATTACCCTTGTTCCATCTGCAGAAAAGAAGAATAAGAGAGATTTGATAGCAGCCTTTAATTACCTGAAAGCAAGTTCCAAGGAGAATGGAACTAGGCTGTTCTCAGTGGTAGTAGATGACCACACCAGGAGTAGTGTCTCAAGTTGCAGTGGAGGAGCTTTAGGTTAGATATTAGGAAAAGCTTTTTCAGTAGGAGGGTGTGAAGCATTAGGGAGGTGGAACCCTATGAAATCACCATCCTTATGGTGAGGCTTGATAAAGCCTTGGCTGGGATGATTTAATTGGGGTTGGTCCTACTCTGAGCAGGGGGTAGGACTAGATGACCTCCTGCATTCCCTTCTAACCCTAAACTTCTATGATTCTATATGGGGTTTCTAGATTCCTCCTCCACCTCCTTTGACAGCTCTGTACAAGGTCAAACCCTGAACAAGCCAATCAGTGTATTTTCTGTCTAATTTTTTCACTCTCTTGTGAATAAGGGGGATGCAAACATTGCCTCTTAAAAGGTTGCAGACCTGTTCAGTCTAGGATATTGAAAGTTAGTGCTTTGCCCATAAATTCATTTATATTGCTGGCTAAACTTCTGAAAGCTGAATCAAAAGAAAAAAGTAGTTTACATGGTTCATACTCAAATTATGTAGATATGAATTCAGGAAATGGGAAGATCTTTCTTTAGCAGGAGGCCTGAATCCAAAAAAGTAAATCCACTACAGGAATAGATAGGGTATTCTCATTTGCCTTCTCTCCTATTTAAAAGTTTGTGTCTAATTAAGAAATGCATTATCTTTCAAGGTTGCTTCAAATGATGTGATCCATCTTTAAGCAAAATGTTGCTACATGAATTCTTTGGTTATTTAACAACACTGAACATTCCCCATAGACTTCACTCCCCAGCCATATTCCATCATATAAACACTGGTGCTTCCTTTCACATCACTCATCTACTTATCTGAACAATATAAACAAGTACATTTAGCTAGAAAGGAAAACATTGACTACATTTACTAGAATTCTGAGAATATCATTATTAATGTCTTTCATTTGGGGAATAAGAAACTCTATTGCAAGCTGTAAAGGTCCAGCAATGTGTTAGTCTTTTTCTTTTCAAAGAAATACAAGATATACGTATTTAAAAACTACTACACATCTTAGATGAGAGGGTTGATTGTGGGTGCAAGATAGTGGTATGTACTACTCTTAGTGCTCTTGGGGACAGCTGCATCTGAGTGGGAGGATTCCATCACAGAGGGGTGGAGGCGATTATACTACTGTTGCCCTCCCCTACTGATTCTACCCACAAGCTTCAATTTATGGCAGAGGCACTAGTGCAGCTTACAGGGAAAAATGCCATCGAGGAGATGCATTGGACCACTGCTGTGAACCATTCTGTGTAGAATTTCTGCCACCAAGCAGCCAACAGCCTGGTTTCTATTAGCAAAATCAAAACCTGCAATTTGCATTCATATTAAGTCACTTTTCTTCCCCGAATTTCTATTGTGCAAATCCATTAGAGTACAGTGTCATTAGTTTGCCATTCAGCATTTTCCAAAGCAGTAGTGCGCTGTATCACCATCACTGTAATAGTATTGTATACTTATTTTTAGAAATCAAGGTTCCATTTGCTCTACATGGACTTTCTCTAAGGGTATCTGCCCCATTTTCTTTGGCTAAAGTTTCCTGTTTGCTCATTGGTGTACCGCATGCTGTGCCCCAGTTAACTATCAGTCTCTACTTTAAAGGAGTTCTATGCATAAAGAGCCATCTCCCAAACTGACAGGAGTTTGCTTGTGCAAAATCTGAGTAGGGGCTTCCAGATTTAGTTTGTTAAATGTGTTGGGGTCCTTTGGGATGAAAGGCACTCTGCAAGTCTGTGTTCCATCTATGTATGAGTACAAAAGAACATAGAAAGGTGTGACAGAATGCCTTTTGCTCAATTCATGTCATGGCCTTGAAGATTGTACAGAACTGCTTTTTGGGTTGCAGTCTGATAGTCAAATGGTCATATCACTATTGAAAAAGATGCTTTCCTGTCTTCTGGCTTGCTGGTGGTGATAGAACCAGCAGACTTCCAGCATCTTCACAGGCTGATTTTAAAGTCCGGATGCCAGTTTTGCTCATCCATTTTTAATAAGATGATTCAACTCAGGTTACATAAGGTGTTTCTTCACAAACTACGTTTAAAGACCCAAAAATACTGACCTCAGTATGGGTCATGCACCAGCATTCAAGGACATCAACCCCACTAGGGCTAAAACAAGACCCAATTTTTAACACCATGAATCTGTGGCCCCTTAAAACAGCTCCAGGAAGTCACAGCTACTTCCCTTTCCCCTTTTGCAGGAGGAAGGTGGTCAGACGAATTAACTTACTCTACCCTTCACAGTGCAACTGTGCTCCCTGTCTCCCACCACCCTTGTGCCAGCTCTGCTGTGCTGTCTGGCCTGTTAGGAGCACCCACCACCTCTCTCTGTCCACTCACTCACAGAGGTTGGGTGAGAGTAGCAGCCCTGCAGAGCTTGCTTTTTTCCCCAAATCTGGAACACTGAATCAGGCAAGGTGTGCAGGGGTTTGGGTGGGACTCAGGGTCAGTTATTCCCTTGTGTAACCACCTAAGGAAAAAGAGCAAGCTTGCCTCAAATAAATGTCATTGTTGCCAACTCTCCTGCCTAATATAATTTTTTACCTTTGTTGTAGATAGAGTCACGATGACACGTGAAGTGCTTCCTTCATGTGACTTTTGGAAAGAGAAATTAAAGAGGCAAACAAGTATGGTACACACACAATGCCTCTGAAGCTTAACGGAAGGTGTACTGAATTGTAAGCCTAGAGACCAGTTCTAGTTCCAGCTCTTTTTATGCGAATATTTCTGAACCCTCTATAACCCTTGTTTAGAGCCACAATTTCACACTTACATGTGTATATGCACTAACTGTGATGCACCCACTTCATAAATAAGATTACTGAGAACTTGGATGACATCACATCAGGCAAAACAGAACATAAAACCCAGCTCTTTAAAATATAGTAATGTCTCATCCATTTTACCACTGGGGCACATCTCAGATCCTCACATAAGTAACCTATTTTGTGCCACTCTATAAACTAGACCACATACGATTAACACTAGTTCCATGTTATGAGATCTGGTTCTTTAGTCAAAGGGCAGATGGTCATGCTTTCACATCTATAGATCCTGAGGTAAGTCCCTATGATCAGACCTCATACACATTTTTACTTTTGGTTATACTGTCTGCAACCACCAGTCCACAGTCTGTTCTCAGAGCCAGAAACAAACTGAGAATCCTGATTCCCAGTGCTATCTCATAAATATTTGTGTAACCTATGGGGAAGGTGTTTTGTATTACTCTGAATGGACTGCTCCATAGAGAGGATAAAAGCACCGTTTCCCTTCATTAATTATGCCAATACTGGTGCTGGGAGAGGGGACTCCCTCCAGACTGGAGGTCTGACCCTATATAATGTCTTTCTCCTCCCATCCCTTGGAGAGCACCCAAGGGGAGTTCTTCAAGCAAACCAAACAAAAAGAAAAGTTCTCTCATCTTCCTTTCCTTCTGAGAGGCAGGAGTCAGCAGGAAAACAGAGACCAAGGATGACTTCCATATGAGGCTGTCTTTCTGAGTCAGCCCTTTGGGGTGAGTCTAAAATGGTGTGTACCCCCAGCCCCTCCTCTTGGGACATATTATTTTGAAGGTGGGTAATACAGCTTTGGGACCAATGAAGCCTGCCATTGTCTCCCTCCTGAGCAGCCTGTGTCAGCTTTCTGAGGCAGGGCAGCCTTCTTCCTACTCATCACCTCTTCCTGTGGCAGTTTTTCCCCTTTAAGCTTCCTCTATCCTTTGGCTGAACAAGCTGGCAGGTGCATCTTGTTAGTGCTGACCAGGACCAGTCCTCTCTTTGCTAGTCTGAGACAAAATCTGTGCTGTGAATCTGTAGGTTATGGGTTAAAGTCTGCTGATGAACCTTATGAGTGGGGCACACAATTTTTGTAGATGGGGTAAGGATGCTGCAGTAGTTGAAATTTAAAAACCTGTTTCAAAGAGAATTTAGACATTGTGTTAAAATGCAACAGTAAAACAAAATTTTAGTAATATAGGGTTAATGAGAACAAGCCTGTTAAGAATACGGTGTAGCAATTTAGAGTGTGTTTTTGACGCAAAGTGTGGGAGATTTTGCCTCCACCCACAAACTAGAAGATCCTGCTGTGTGGAAGCTTAAAAAAATTAAGAGTCAGATCTTCAGTTAGTAAGTGTATCATATTTCCCAAGAGCAAACCTAATTCCTGAAGGTGTGCCACAAGCACTTGTGGTCACAGAATGCTTCAGTGCATGCTAACATGCTACAGAGTCTTGCAGTAGTAGGTCACCAGTTGAGAGTTGTTCTAATCTAACAGATGTCTAGTATACTAGCAAAAGGAGTTTGCTCAGTTCCAGTTGCCACACCACAAACTCTGTGCTCCTTGGGGCAGGGACTATCTCTTACCAGGTTTGTGAAATGGCTAGGATTTGGGGGCACTCATCTTGGTCAGATCCTCTAAGGAGGTACCATAATCTCATTGCTCATTATAAATTTGTAAGAACTAGCATTATTAATACGCATGAGGCACAAAAATCCAGCAGGTCTCAACCTCTTTATGCTCAGGATCCATTTTTAAATGCTTAGGGCCCATCATGAGCCAGTAAATCAACTGGGGTGAAGGTCATGGGGCACAGCCATAACTAAACATTCAGCACCGAGGATGAACAGGCATATTTGTGTACTCTAGCAGAGGTGATGCATGGGGGGATATCACATGCCCCTCTCTATGTTTTGTTTCTGACCCCCCTCAACCCAGACAGACTGGGTGGCTCACTGAGGTGACTCAGGAGATGGGGAAGGAGCATCACCCACTGTGCAGAGCTGGCCCAAGCCAGCTAGCATAGCCAGCTTGAGCCTACCTCATGGCTTTCCACACTGGTTGGCTACCCTGTTTACCCTGGTTATGGTCCTGCCCTGGTGTGTTTTGCCATCATCACATTTCAGTCCACAAGAGACAAAACTGATTCTGTATTAAAGAAGGAAAACCACATAAATATGGAGCAAGGCTTCTGTGTTGAATACATTAGGGCTCCACTCTTACATTTAACTTACACTGAATGATAAGTTCCAGAGGGATAGCTGAGTTAGTCTAGTTCAGCAAGTCTTTAAAAGTACCACAGGACTTCTTGTTTGTTTTACTGAATGGTAGGCTCAAAGACTAATGTCAGAAGTGATCAATATGGTCATCTAGTCTGACCTCCTGAACAATGCAGACCACAAAACCTTACCCACCCACTCCTGCAATAAACCTCTATCCTCTGAGTTATTAAAGACTTCAAATCATGTTTTAAAGACTTTAAGATACAGAGAATCCACCAGCAAGTGAGCCATGTCCCATGCTACAGAGGAAGGAGAAAAAGCCCCAGAGCTCTAGCCAATAGGCCCTGGGGGAAGGTTCCCTACAGACCCCTGAGCATGTGGGCAAGTCTCATGAGCCGGTCACCCAAGAAAGAATTCTCTTTAATAACTCAGAATGCCATCACATCCAACCTGTCTTTTCAGGCAAGTGGCATAGCCACCATCAGTTGTCAAAACTCAAGTCTATTAACAAACTAGGCCATCCCATCATACCATCACCTCCATAAATTTATCAGGCTCTGTTTTGAAGGCAGTTAGGTTTTCTGGTCTTACAGTTTGCTTTGGAAAGCTAATCCAGAACTTTTCTCCTCTGATGATTAGAAACCTGCATCTAATTTCAAGGCTAAATTTCCAAATGGACAGTTTGTATCCATTTGTTCTTGCGTCCACATAGGTGCTGTTCTCAAATAATTCCTCTCCTTCCCTGGCATTTCTCTCTCTAATATATTTATAGAGAGCAAAATTATCTCCCCCTCAACCTTTTTTTGGTTAGGCTAAACAAGCCAAGCTCTTTGTCTCTTCTTATAAGGCAGGTTTTCCATTCTACAGCTCGTTCTCATAGCCCTTCTCTGCACCTGTTCCAGTTCTAATTCATCCTTCTGAAACATGTGGGACCAGAACTGCACACAATAGTCTAGATGTGGTCTCACCAGCACTTTGCATAATGGTACAACACTTCCCTCTCTCTATTGGAAATACCACTTCTGATGCATCCTAGGACTGCATTAGGTTTTTGCACAGCCAAATCGCATTGGTGGCTCATAGTCATTCTGTGATCAACCAGTACTCCCAGGTCCTTCTCCTGCTCTATCACTTCCAACTGATGTGTCCCCAACTTATAGGAAAAATTCTTGCTATTTGTCCCTAGATGCATGACCTTGCACTAAGTTACTTCAAGCAGACCCATTGAAAATCAGTAGAACTACTCACACATTTATACTACCCTATGAAAACATAGCAAAACCTTAAGGCAGTGTGGAATAATTTTATAGGCAGAAATGGGATATTGGATCTGTTACTGTAGGAGTCTGACCCTTAGGGTTGCACCAATCTATGTTTAGTGCTTAACAAGGTGAGGCTGGTAGAAAGTTGACTCTAAGTCACTTTACCACTCTTGCTCCTTGACCAAATGGAAAATGAATTGGTCCCAGAGTAACTTAAAGCAGCTTGAGAGAGACAGTACTCATTAGTTCATTATTTACCTAAAATATCTCGTTAAGAGGAGATGATCACAGAACCAACATAGGAAAATATTTAATAGTGATGGCTCCTTGATCTATCTGGAAAAGGAGATCAAGTGGCAGGAAACAGAAGTTAAGCAAATTAAAAGGCATTACTCCCACATCCCCATGAGTTTAATTAACCATTGGAACAAGTTACCTAGGGAAGTAGTAGGTTCCTCATCACTGGAAATCTTGACATTTTGCCATTCAAAAAGATATGTTGTAGTTCCCACAGAAGTTACAGGATTGATACAGAAATTACTGGGTGAAGTTCTGTAGCTTGCTTTGTGCAGGAGACCAGACTAGATGATCATAATGTTCTCTTCTGATCATAAAAATCTTTGAAAAGTTTTGCATATTAACTTGTTAGTGCTGTGATCAATTTGAAGTTGACTATGAAAAATATAAGGATTCATGGCAGTCAAGGGAAACTGGAAATTTCATAAAATTGAGTTAGTAGCTTCTCTGCAGTGACTGATGGACCTAAACAACAACAGATTAAAACAGCTGAACTTTACTGCCCTTGGTCTGATCACCTAGACTTCTGGATTGCAGACTGCATCTCATTGTGTCAGGTGATAACTTGGTCTCTGTGATACACAATCTAGCTGGGTGTGAAATGGCCAGCCCTCAGCAAATGATGACCACTACAGAATATTCATTCTCAATTACGTTGGTTGTCATGAATACAAAACTGTCCTCTGTTTACTACACTGACTTCATCTGTAATACTCAATCAAGTTCATGATCTTCAGCTTTATCTTCAAATTGTTTAATGATCTGATCCAAGGATACCATTAAATAACCCCAAAGGTCTTGGGGAGCAGCTAGGGGAAAGGGGACTGCCATCAACAGCTCTATTCCACTGGTTCAAAGGAGTCATGTAAGTAAAAGCTCATTTGTTCAGGAGACAAGTCTTTTTAAGAGCTGATTCAAGACTGCAGAAAGAACTCCTGCAAGATTTAAGAATCAATATAAGCTTTATCACTGTCTATTCCAAGTGAAAGACCAAGCACAGCACGTAATTATTAATAAAAAACCTACATATAATTTATGGTGAAATAAAGGGAGAAAAAGGAGGAAACATCAACATGCGACAGATGCAAGTCATGTTGCTTAATGCACCACTAACAAGTACTCGTATACCACTGGAATGGGTATGATATAAGAACTAAATAACCAATAATGTTAGCAAGAAGCCACGAAGAAAGCAACCACAGGCATTAGTATCATAGTGCTGGAAAATGGATTCCAGGGGAGTCATTCTGAAGCTGCCACGGCAAGCAAGAACAGAAGGGCCCATTATTTAATTGAGGGAGAGAAGACAAGAACAGAAAATGTGGATATGGCACAAGTGCTGAATGACTTTTTTGTTTCAGTTTTCACCAAAAAGGAAAGTTAGTAGTGATTAGACATGTAACATAGTCAATGACAGTGAAAACTAGGTGGGAACTGAGACAAAGATAGGAAAACAAGAAGGTAAAAATTACATAGGCAAGTTAGATGAATTCAAATTGGCAAGGGCTCATGAAATACATCCTAGATAGCCAAGGAACCGACTTAGGAAGTAGCTGAATCATTACTGATTATCTTTGAAAACTCTCAGAAGATGAGAGAAATTCCAGAAGAATGAAATAAGGCAAATATAGTGCCCATCTATAAAAATGAAAATAAAGACAACCTGGGGAATTATAAAGCCAGTCAAATTTCAGTACCCAGAAAGATAATGGAAAGTTAATAATCCAGGAATGAGTCTGCAAACACTTAGAAGATAACTAGGTGATAAGCAAGAGTCAAAATGGGTTAGTCAAGAATAAATCACATCAAAGCAACCTAATACTGCAGCTTTCTTTGACAGTGTAAGAAGCTTTGTGGATAGTGAGTAAGCAGAAGATGTGGTATAGCTTGACTTCAGTAAGGTTTTTGATACTATGTTGCATGACCGTACCATAAACGAACTAGGAAAACATAGGCTAGATGGAACTACTCAATGGTGGGTGCATAGAGATTGGAAAACCATCTCCAATGAGTAGTTATTAGTGGTTCCTGGGTATCTGCTTAGGGCTCTGCTCATAAAAGGCCACAGTAGTTGACTTCATTGAGGAAAGGGCCAAAGCAAACAATATTCTCAACTTCAACAAGAGCTGAAGTATTATACTTTTGCATGTTTGGTTATGATTTTTGGCATCTTGGTACTAATCAGTATGGGGTTGTCCATATTGTTAATACTGATAAATGGCACATAAATCTACAAAAATTAAAAAACAAAAAACAAGACAAACACCCCTCCCCCCAGCCCTCACAGGACACCTAGATGGAAGTGAGATCCAGGTTATTCAGTTTATTCCATACCGTATGGACCTTTCTGTGCCTCACCCATTCTCTCTATCCACCAATTCATCTTTGAGAAACTCTCATTCTACATTTTAAATCCCTAGACAGATTCAAACAGCTGCTTTTTGAAAGGTGCCAGATTGTCATAGGGAATATGAAGCCTCCTTGACCGTCTTTAGGACTTGCATCTGCCCAGACAGACATTCAATCTTGGGTCAGTGTCTTATATTACGGATGGTAGGGCTTGAAAGAGAAATGACTATACTATAGGAAATGGGGCATTTTTAATTTTTTAAATGAACCCAACAACACTTGCTTTCTAACCTGGAAAAGGTCAGAAATCAGATTTTGAAGTTATGACTCTGACAAGGTGAATGCCCTACTCTTGTGCCTCCTGCTGGCAGAATTTTCTCTGCTAGACCATGCGTCTCCTACTGGTGGTGCCTCACCACCACTTCTTCTCCAGGACCCACATCAATCCCAGGATCACAGCATCCTCTTCAGTGACACAGTCCGCTGGCTGTGCCACACACTTTCCCTCTAACCACCCTGAAGTGGGGGTGGCAGAAGGGTTTGCAGTCTGCTGTGTAGCCATTTGCCTTAGTAGCTATTGTAGCCAAGTGTCCAGCCACTTTCTCTATGGCAAGAGACGTGAGAAGGACCCAGGCCTGCCCACTACTCTAGGTCTTGGCCCAGGAACCATGAAGGTTGTAGCTACTTGCTACATCATTTCTAACTCCTTTGTAACTTTCCTTGGAGGTCACCGCCCTGCAGCACAAGCTCTCTCTTTGCTCTTGTCTTAGGGTCTTAGCCTGCAAAGTCTCTTCCTCCAGTTCCTCCACTCTCTGGCTCTCCCAGTCACTTCCTGGAGCACTCCTCTGTCCAGGGTGCTAGCCTCAATCAACCTGCAGGGCAGCTGTTCCTCCCTCTTCAAGTTACAGCGAGTGAATGCCTCTGCTTTGCCCTGCAGCTCTTTTTATATGGGCCTGTCTGGCCCCAACTGGCAGCTTCTCATAGCTCCTCACAGTTATTGACTGTATATGCAGTATCACCACAGCTTTATTAACCCGTTACCAGTCAGTGCAGCCAAACATAACAATGACATTTTTATATATAGAAAAAGCCATTTAAATCATTTTTAGAATTTTTATTTGCTCTCATGCCCTTGTACAGCTGAAGACTTGGGAACTATGATTTACAGGAAGACAGTTATGAATGATAGCACTATTTGATTTTTTGAAATCCTGTAAAAAACATTCACTGAATACCCTTCTCTCTCTGTAACATACATGGCATACGCACAATACATGATGGGGTATCTTGGTGTAATGTTCTTATTGACATTTGTTTAGGACTATCTGCATAACTCACTCATGGCTCCCACATTGTCAGTGGTGCACCCATCCCAAACTCCTACTGATAAAATGTTTAAACCATACATCATATATCTTTCTCAAACAAACAATGTTGTTATATTAGTCTTCTGTACTTAAGTTCCTCAGGACATTCAGATCATCATCCCTCCCCTCTGTGCTCAAATTAACATCCTCCATCAATTAAATACCTACTCCAAGGACAGCCTTCTATAACCCCCAAAAGACAGACTCCATTAAGCCCACTAAGGAATTTCTTTGTCATCCTGGAATATCTTTGCCAATACAGAGAACTGTACAACATCATCATTCAGTCCTGTTCATGACTTTTTTCTCCATTAAACCCAGTCTGGTCTAGTCTCTTTGTCTGATATCCTGCCTCTAGTTTGTGGTGGATATCTTCATTGGAATGACCTTAATTGCATTTTCATTTATTTATTTTTTTTGGAATCTTATCATTTTATTTTTTTCTGCAGTGTCACCACCATCATATTTTTTTCAATTATAATCAATCCTGCACCCTAATTTCAGATGCTATTCTCCTTCAACTTCCCTCCTTTTCCTAAAAATCATTCCACTTTACGCTTGCCATTTTTAGAAGAACTCTCATTTCTACCGCCTCTATCCTTCTGAGGTCTGTTTCCTTTAATGCAGCTATTGCCAGACCAGAGAGTAATGCTGTTAATTCACTGCTCTGACAAGTTTTCACTTTCCTTTACTTCAGACATTCAAGTGGAAAAGCAAAGCAAAGAGATAGGGTTATGACAGCAGTTGACATAAAATAGTTACTTTGATGACCAGCTGAAAACTAGGGAGTGGACTGTTATAGTAAGGTTTACTGGGAACTTAGCTACTGCTCATTAACCGTATGTGGAAGTACTTATTTACTATGGAGATGGGCAGCCATATAAAACCCTATGATAGATACACATACAAAAAGCTTTTTCTCTTTTGAAAGATTCTACTAATTTGTGAGATGTATGTAGTGTAGTGGTCACCTTCCGGAAGACATTGTCACATGTTAGTTTAGGGTGGCCAGGGGGATGGTGGGCTCCAAGAGCCTGAACCAACTTATAGCTATGCTGGACTGTCAGCTAGAAACTGCAAGTGCCAGCCTCCTCTGGAAGAGAAGAAGTAGCTACACACACACAAGCAGCAGCCCCCCCCCCCGAGGGGGGGAGTTAGACTGTTTAAGCAGCAGTAAGCTCATTTTTTTTCCTCTTTCCTTTTTACTTCTGCTTTTGTTGTTAAATAATGTTAACTTGTTTGTGTCTGGGTATAAAAGGAAATTCCTTAGGAAGGAGGGGTGGGAGTCTCTCTCTCGGGTCTGAAGATGCCATGAGTTGGGGCCTCGGTCTGCTTGAAGGGGGCCACTCACCCCAAGGTGGCAGTGTAGCCACTCATGCGAGGACAGGGCTCCCCCCCCCCCCAGGCTACGTGATGGTGAGTGACAGGGTTTAATTCGGCTCTACCTTTAATAATGTTGTAGTCTGCTTCACTCCTGACTCAGGTGTTGCTTTTTGTGCAGAGACATGTAGTTACAATAGATGATGCTGCTGACGCTAGTAACATCAGTCAAAATGGAAGAAATCTTTTAACTGCACTCTGTGTATGAATTCACCCTTCCACCTCCTGGGGGGCAGCAAGATCAATCTGAAATTGCTTTTGTATTACTGTTAGGTCACTTCACTTACTCTCAGTCATCAATATATCTCCAGCAGGATGACTTCCAACATTCCAGAGACAATGTAGGTAAGGTAATATTTTTTATTGGACAAACTTCAGTTAGCGAGATAAACTGTTGCACTTACATGGAGCTCTTCTTCAGATTTTGGAAACTAACTCAAGAGTGTTACTACTAAATACAAGATGATATGCAGTGTTGTTATAGGCATACTGGTCCTAGGATATTACAGAGACAAGGTGGGTGAGGTAATATCTTTTATAGGATTAACTTATTTTGGTGCGAGAGAGAAGCTTTCAAGTTTCCTCAGATGTGAAAGTGTTCTAGAACTTTACAGACAACAATATAAAAAACTTCACATATCAGCACACCTACCTTTATAGATCTAGTAACTACTCCAAACAGTCAGGCACTCAGATAACACAGAATGTGCTCTGAGGAGAAAGTCTGGGATACAGACCTTAATATTCTCAGAACCCCTTACACTAAAAAGGACATCATTACTAGAGAAGCAGGTTTCATCACAGAATGGGACACCCAAATGCTCCAACAGAATCTGCTTCAATTCAGAGTTAAAACCCCTTCCAAATACACACCATTGTCACCCATACTGGAACCTATAAAGGGTATCACCAACTACAGTCCATAATCAATAGGGACCCTATTCTGAAAAAAATCTTTCTTGAACTCCCATCTACTGGACTTCAAACAGACCAGGACACAACAACTCAGAGTGGCACTAAAACCTGCAGACATGACTCCATTGTAAGAATAATGAACACCCGCCCAACCCTTCCCCCCAATCTTTCAAGATCTATGTGTCCTACACATGCCTATCGCAATGTATGGTGTACCTCATCCAGTGCACTAATTGCCCCAATAGCACCTATGTGGGTGAAACCAGATAGACAATGGGTATGTTCACACAGGCTTCTTATTTCGAAACAGAGGTTGTTTCGAAATAAGAGGAGGCATGTCCACACGACGCACTGTTATTTCGAAACCATTAAACCTCGCATCTAATCGAAATAGCCGTTGTTTTGAAACAGTTGTTTCGAAACAACGGCGTTCAGACACATTGTTTCGAAACAACACCACTGTTTCAAAACAACTGTTTCGAAACAACACCACTGTTTCAAAACAACTGTTTCGAAACAACA
>ML681996.1:27701017-27730096 GCA_007922195.1 Podocnemis expansa
GTTTCGAAACAACACCACTGTTTCAAAACAACTGTTTCGAAACAACATGTCCGGACAGCCTTGTTTCGAAATAACCATTTTGAAACTACGGTTATTTTGAAAGCAGGGTTTCCCTTAATTCGAATTAACAAACAGTTAATTCAAATTAACTTATTTCAAAATAACTCATTTTGAAATGGGTTATTTCAAAATGATGATGTATGTGTGGACATAGCCAATCACTTTACTCTCAAATGAACTCACATGAAAATGATAGAAGACTAAAATGCCACTTCACCTGTAAGCAAACACTTCACAAAGTGATAACTCTAAATCTGACCTCTCACTCTCAAACATACATAAAACTTTCCTAAGATAAGCCTGGGAGCTTAAATTAATAACTTTGCTAGAGAAAAGAATCATGAACTGAACAGAGACTCTGGATTTATGGCTTATCATAACACCCCTTTCACGGCCACTTCCTCCTCTTCCTTTCCTCCCTATGACTAGAAAGGTAATAATGGATTCCTTGAATATTAGTGAATATGTTCACTACTTATGCTAAACAGTCTGTTCCACCTTGTATTTAGCACTGACAGGCTGAATTAGTTTCCCACATATGAAGAAGAGCTCTGAGTAAGCTTGAAAGCTTGTCTATCTTGTCACCAAGTAGGTCCAATAAAAGATATTACCCCATCCAGCTTGTCTCAACAACACTCCATTCCAGCATTCTAGACAGACATCACATTTGTTTGTTTTTCTTTGTAAAATGAACCCTGAAAAACAATTTCCTTCTTTGCCCTAAATCTGAAAATAAAATAAAATTTTGATGACTTGAAATGCTGAATTGCCAATATTTGAAACTGGATAAATATAACTAGTCCAGAATCTAAAATTTCTGTAGGCTGGAAACAGACTCATTTCTGGCTTCCCCAAATGAAACATTTGCTGCTCAATGTGGAAGATACCTAAGGTATCAGACTTCCAAAACCATATCTTAATATCTAGAAAAATTAATGTAGGTCACAGTAGAAGAGGAGATAAGAGCTGATGCTCAGCACATTGTCTGTAAAAAAGCACTTACTATCTTGGGCAGAATTCTACATGCAGATCCACGGGATGGGCTAGAGAACAGGTTTGGCTGCCCTACCAAGGAGCAAAGTGCACACTTAGTTGCCACTTGCTATGGACTGATGTGGGGGAATGCACAAGGCTGTAGGGGGAAGCAGGTAGAGGCATGCCCTCCAACCCCCACTACTGGTCAGGGAAACAGAACTCCTCTGGTCTTAAGGCTGTGGCGGTGAGAAAAGCAAACTCTCTTTTCCCTTGAGAGTGGGGAAGTGGGGGAAAAAGTGAGCTCTTCCCAAGGGGCAGGGTAGGGAAGACAGAGGGTGTTAAATTTACTCCTGGACTGATGCTTTGGTCACAGTACCAATGGAATTGTAAAATAGTATAAAAAAAGGTTAAACTCTATTTTAATCATAAGAACAGTCATACTGGGTTAGACCAATGGTTTATCTAGCCCTACATCCTGTCTTCTGACAGTGGCCATTGCCATATGCTTTAGAGGGAATGAACAGATCAGGGCAATTATCAAGGGATCTGTCTACCATCTGCTCCCAGTTTCTGGCAGTCAGAGGCTAATCGACTGTCATAGGCTGGTGTAGAGTACAACATGTTTGTTATAACCATCTATAATACAAGTCTACTATGGTTATAATAGTTAGTAATCATTTGCACAGAGAATCTTATAATAAATTGCAAACAAAGCATTAGCGCTAGCAGTTAAGCAGGGTACTCGACATTCTTCCTGGCCCAAAGATCTTCCCTTTTTGGGGATGAGAAACATGGGCTGGATAAGCCTGCTTCCTAACACTCTGCTGAGAGCTTTGGATAGATCTTTCCCTGCTGCTAGAATGAGATGGAAGATTTTCCAAGTGTTCTTCTAACATCTTGTACGCCAACAAAAACATAGAGCAGGGCAAGATTTAGGGCTTGATATTCCTTCCATCAGAGTCAGTAGTTTTGCTTTGATTTCAGTGGGAGCCAGAGAAGACAACCTGTCTTAATCTGCTACCAAGGGTGAAGTGGTGGCATTTGGTCAATGGACAAGTAGTGTTTATAATGAAACCTTTTTACTTCATGGTGGGATCAGGGAGGGACTGTGTGCATGTGGTCTAATGAATACAGAGATTACAAGATGTGCAGTCTGTTTCTCCACTGGCCCCTGGTGCTGGAGGATCTCTGTATGGTCTGGTTGCAGGGTTATGGCCCACACTCCTCTCTGCATCCTTTGGGGACATGAGGTGCTTCAAGTCATGTGAGAAGAACAGCATTGAGAGGTTCTAATGTGAAGTTGCTATATCCTAACTCCTCTTATCCTCAGCATCACAGGAAGTTTCTAGAAGGCAGTGATACCTTTTTATACCAAAAAAAGTAAGGGGTCATGTGGCACTTAAAGACTAGCAGATTTGTTTATCACATGAGCTTTTGTTCTTCCATACTCTCCTTGGTTTTTTTTGTGTTGTGTGTGTGGTTTTTTTGTTTGGCTTTACTAGATTAACGTGGCTGCCCCTTTGGAACTTTTTATACCAGAGCCACTTAGACATACTTATGCAACCAATTGTCTGAGGGAGTCAAAGTTGCTTTGATTTACACACTGGGGTGATGGGGGCGTGGCAGGGGGAAGGAGCAAGCAAGCGAGGGTGGATAATTTATGATATCTTCATATTTTAGGACCCCATTTAACTGGATTCCACTTAAGTAGACTACATTACTGTTGTATTAGAGGACCTCCTAATTTAATCTATTTATTCTCACAAGATTTGTGTGAGGTAGGGAAGTACTGTCTTCCTCATTGTTACAGATGGTGACCTAAAGCCTAGAGAGATTAAAGGCTGAATTCACAAGGAAGAATTTAAGTCTTCTCTTTATTAACATTAATTCACAATGAGCTAGGGTGTAAATCTACCCCCACCCTAAATTGTCATGTGCTAAAGTGCCATGTGGACCTTGCTGATGTACACTAATGGCTCTTGAGAGCTTGTCTGTAGCCCACATATAGGAGATGTAAATTTTATTTCACAGGAATGCTCACTCCTGTGTGGATCCTGCTGTAATGCATTAAAAGTTCCTGAGTTTGTGTGAGCATACTGCTATTTGAAGAAGGACTCAGGTGCTTAAATCCAACATTCAGGCAATGTTGGCATTCATAACACTACTGCTCAGCTGCTGCCTAACCGTATGGGCACCTAAAGTACGTAGACATCCCAATTTCCACCTGTAAAGTCCCTTAAGTGCCTAGATTTCTTCACATAAATATGTGCACACTGGCTAATTCCTGACAGCACCAAATCTAAGGGGGTGTCATACTGTAAGGGGCACCACCACCACACCCATTCTGTTCTGAATTTAAGCCTCAGCATTTCAAGCTATGTATATCACAGATTTAACATCTGTAGTGTTAAATAGGTCATAAAGTACTCTTGTGTTAAGAATTTTTTTATTTTAGTCATTTATTTTGTCAGCATGGTTAATTCCTCTTTAAAAGTGGTGTACAGTTTCATGTTACCACCATCAAAAGGACACCTATGTTTGACCTTAAAGAGCTCTGCCTACTGCACACTTTTTTAAAAGGCCTTGTTTTAATGTAGTATCTTATGAAAGTAAAACTAAAATTAATTCTATAGTAAAATTCTCAAACAGTAAAAATCATAATCAAGCAAAAGCCTACAGAAGAGTAACTTCAAAAAAAAGATTTAAATAATTAATAAAGGATGTTAGAAGAACTTGGCTTTCAAAACCTGCTCTCTGCCTTTGAAGATGCTAAAATGCATTCCTGTTTCACTTCATTAAATGTTCAAAGTTCACTTCTCGCATGTGGCTGTAGGGTTTGTAAGGGTTGTGATAAAAGTCTAGGCTGATAGTGACTTTTTGAATTTCTGCTTTATGAATGATCTCCACCCAGACCACAGAATCATGAGAGGTCATTAGGAAAAGGAAAATTACTATGATAACAGATCTTCAGAATCTAAACTACTGAAGACTCAATTAGGACTTCAGGATTTGGCTTGTAATTTTTAAGAAGTGTTATCATACTATATTTTGTGAACAGAATGTGCAGATATACAATGCTAATTTCTCCTCCAGTAATGAGTCCTTCCCTACCCCAGCTACATCTATGTATATTTTTGTATAACTGAAGTCAGTTTTCCTTCAATAAAGTCTGTTGAAATATGACTTTAAAATACATTGTCATAATATTTTAACTATGTATAGCATCACTCATCCAACTCATGGAAGACAAAGGCCATTGTAAAGCTGCATGTAGGGTTCACAGCTTACTTATCAATGCATCTTGCCAGGAGTAATAGGTATATAGTTGCTTTCTCACACTTATGCACACACATTGGGGCAGATTTTTTTTACACTTGGAGATGGAGCATGCACATGGACACTGCTAATACACATAATGTATACTTACAAATGTACATTACCATCTTCTGATATATATAAATACAACTCATTCTTGTGACATATATGTAGTGAGTCTGAATTTTACTCAACTCAACTAGTATGAATGAATTGCTTCACCCATAACTGAAATGCAGCAGTTGTTCAATAGAATACAAAAACACTATCCAAAAGACAGGAAATTAAGAGGATTTCTGATATGGGTGGGAAAAAATTTAGAAATTGTTGTGGTCAATTACATTCTGGCCCTTTTACTTTATTCAATCTCAGAAGTTTGTGGGCATTACCACTTCTTTAGTCACATCTCTTACTGGTCTTACACACGGAAGCAAAGATATCGATTTTCAAAGATAAACAGCAAAGCACACGATTCATCTGAAATTGAATCAGGCACTGCATCACAATTTGGAAATTCTTATTAGAAAAGTATCAGGAGAGGTCACAAAAGTTTGTGATTAAATTTGCATATTAACCTACTTCATGAATTCAGTATCTCAGTGGACTAGGTTGTCAATTCTTCTTGCATTTAGAAACCTGGTGCCTCCATCCTTGTCCTGTATAGATCAGCAAAGCTTCATCAATTACACTGAACAGAGGTGCGACAACAATTTAAACCAGGCAAGGATGAGGATCATGGTAATAGCTCTTTTGGTAATTAATGAGGTTGAGGTTCAGAAATTAAATAAGCAGAGAACCAGGCAAGAAGGATCAGTTTTTAAATGTAAGGCTCTTCTTACAAACTCCATATTTCTTTTCTAAGGTGCATACTTGGATGGGTAATGAGACATTTTTCTCTAAGATATATAGGTGTTTTGAAAAGAGACTGTGCATTCCATTCCTATGGGGAAATTAAAGGTGCTAGGAGAATTTCAGACAGAGTCAGGATAACTAGTGATATTAAGACACCATTAAATATATTCATAGTCTTTTTCTGAGCCTCTGACCCTCAAAAGCCAGTAAATGATTAGAATTTTTTTCCTTTTGAGGTTGCCCTGTTAGCAAACAGAGTTGTTTAGTTCTTTTATTTTTTTTTTATTTTTGCAGGATTTTCTTCTTCTCTTCCTAATGAAAAAATATAATCTTCCTCGTCCATGCCCAACCTTTAACAATTTTACTGATATAATTGAAGAACTGACAGGGAAAGTGCAGTACTTGTGAAATGAAACTGTTGTACTGAAGAGAGGAATAGACAGCTCAGTGATAAAATAATTTAGATGGGTAAGAGAAGACAGTCAATGTATTTGTGGGTATAAAGGACAAAAAAGTGGAGATCTGAGGTTTTAGAGATGAGGCTCAGACATCTCTACTGGAGTCTGTGGGAAAGAAGATACAAAATAGTGCTTTCAGCTTCGGTGCCAGTAATAGGTGGGAACTGAGAGCCATGGAACAGGAGTTGCATCTGAATGCAAAAAGGAGAGATGGAAATTGATGGTGGGTAAGTGTTGTTAAAGCAGCAATATTTAATGAATGGAAAAGTAATAAGCAGTAAGAAAGAACATGATGGTTTTGTTTAAAAAAGGGGGCACTCAAAAGTATTTTGAAATGTTGTTTCTTTGTAGAATATGAAAAGCAATGATGGAACAAGAACTGCAAGTATCAAGTGCACTTTTTTTAAAAAGTGGAATGTGTTGTGATTCATAGAAATGACATTTAGCTTAATCTGAAAAGGACCTGGAATAGAAAGGACTGAGTCCAGAGGACTGGGGCATGAATTATAATATGCATAAAGAATACATCAGAAGAAAAATGACACGCAAATCAGATGCCAACACAACCCAGCTGGATTGAAGTGAAAGATAGAAATGCCAAGCAAATAATTATAGGAAACTTTCAGTGCCTTCTAGGTCTGAATGACAAGCAAAATGAGAAAAGTATGAAGACTACAATGCTGATAATACATGATCTCAGTTACCCTGACATTTTGGAAAGTCTAGCTATGAAGTGGTCAAAAAAGAGTGGCCATTACAGGAGTGACTACAAGATGTACTAAACCAAATCATCAGTGATGTTCAAGGCTATTTTTATTTGTTTTCTTCATGGAAAAAAGGCTTGTAGATAAAATTAGCAGTTGATGAACATTCAATCATGCAGGCTATGTCTACACTAGTGGGCTCAGGTACGTTGATTTTATAAAGTTGACTTAGAGAGTCTCCATTTGTTTAAATTGACTCTATAAAGTTGACTTAAGTTGGGACCCATTTAAAGTTGACATAATAAGTTCAACTTTAAATGGGTCCCCTGGCATAAGTTGACTTTATAAAGTTGACTTAAATGGCTCTCCCGCTTGAGGTCAACTTCAATGGCCACATTTTGTTAAGTTGACTTAATTGAAGTTGACTTAACCCTTAAAGTTGACTTTAAGAGTGAGAGTTATTAAGTTGACTTAGGCAAGTGTTTAAATCAACTTAATGAACTCCAAATGTGGCCTTGGAATGGCTTAAGTTGACTTAAGCTTCCAGTGTAGACATAGCTGATGAGAATAGTTGTAAGAAGTTCCAAGAACATAACTATTAAGTGTTAAACATCTGAAGTGCAGAATTAGAAAGGGCTTGAATTGCTTTGAAAGATGCTAACTTGAAAGTTTGGGTGTGTGACTGATTTGAATAAGATTATAAACTTGTCAGAACTGCAACCAAAATTTTAAGACCAACTTAAAAACAATCTTCTCTGAGGTTCAAAATAGTTTATTAATTTATTTTTATAAAATTAAGTGGATCAACTATTGAAAAACCAAAACTCAGTTTGAGGGTTTATTTTTACAACTTTCCTACTCCAGTTAATACCAAGCCATTTCAAAAAGCTGATAAGAAAGCTTACTCATGAGATTTTTCATCCTTGTTTCTACACTGAGGAGGTTCAAATAAGATTCATAACCAAGCCTTTGAATATCTTAGATCCTGCTCAAATTACATACACCCATTTTTCTAACTTGTTTATATCTTATGTTAATAAACAATATTTTATAACTTGTTTATCTCAGCAGACCTGGTTACAACAACATGGTTTGAATTGTGTCTTCCCTATCAAATGTAGCCACATGTCATAAGAACACATTCTGGGAAACTCTGCAGAAGTGAGGACTGCTATCAGCAGAACATGTACACATCCAGCAGCTGGAGAACACAGAATATTTTAATGATTATATATGTAGAGGATTTTATACTAACATCCATAGGTAGATATTGGGTGTGAGGGCAGAGGGAGGGGGACTGAGTCTTTCATGAGCAAGAAAAGGCTTCTGCTTTTGCAAGATATACAACAATCTGTATGTAAATAACACTCTCCATATCTTATCAGGTGCTAGAAGCCAGCCTTACGGATTCTGTTTCTTGGTACTTCCATTTATCATTTGGCAATGGTTGCTCCATAAGACACATTGAAACAAATAATGCCCAAATGTGCGTTCAATTCTTCATATATTTGCTTTTCTTGTAATTTTAGTTCCCCATTGTGTCTCTTTCATTTGACTGTTGAGCTACTACATTATTCTTTTGTTAACAGTGTAATAATCCTGAAATATTCACTCATTATAATTGATGGCATCAAATCAGATTACTTTCCATAGCAACTGTTACCAAGAAAAACCAACATCATTAAATGCATTTTTTAACCTCATCTAACCTTTCTTGTTCAGCAGGAATTTTTCTGCCTCTAGGTAGTTATGATCTCTTAGCACTTAAGGGAAACATGATCTTGATAAATGGAAGTCTGAACAAGTTTTTCCCCAGTACAAAGAAGTTTGAAGGGCAGTGAGAAGAAAAGGCATAAGTATTTGTAATTGTGAGTGCTGGTTTTTATTTAGTATTTCAAGAATTATAGTATAAAGTAATTTGTAAAGTTAATTGTGTTTATAAACAAACAAAGATAAATGCCTGGCATGGCAATATGTCGCTGCTATGAATAGAATGCATAGAACAAGAGAAAGATGAAGAGCTTGATTTCTTAAACTTTTACTCTTTAATGCTTGCCTGTTTAATTTTAAATTCCCATGAAGGAAGTTGGATTAATAGTCCTGTAAGCAGATGTCCGGTTTTTTTTTTTTTTTTGCCCAGGGGACTGACTCTACATATGTAGCACCAGTGCAAGCTTCTTCACTGTACCCTGTAAATGTGCCTAAACTTTGATCACTGGCTGGAAAAATCATTCAGTAACTCTGTCCTCTCTGCTGAAACTTTCAATCTGCTCTATCAGTGTCAGCTGTGATGTCTGTTTAGAGAGGTCATGCATCTTTCCTTGACTTCTGTAACTCTGTGCTCTCCTAGTTCTTCAGTCTGTCCTAGCGTTTCTTCAGTGACCTTTTGGGTGAGGAGTGTTCCTTTTCTCCTGTACTGCTTTTGATGAAAATCATTTCATCTTTGACTTCCACCCCATACAAAGTAATTGACCTGTATCATTGCACAGAATGTACAAGAGATTATGAAGTCTGTAAATTACACTGATTTGCCTGAGAGCTGGTCAGTTCTAGTTAGCTCAGAACGACAGCACAAATTTGATCTCCTACTGCCTGGTTTAATTAAAAATGAAAAGCATTTTCAATCAGTTCATGGTCAGTTAGCATTGAGTGACGTTAGTCAGTCTCTAGGCCTAAGCCTACTCTTATTAAAATCAGTGTCTAAGCTCCCATTGACTAAAAGGAAAGCAGCATCAGGCACTTGGTTGTGTTGTCAGTCAATCCATGCAATTTATAAATACATTTGAAAAAAATCCCACCTTTCATGGTATAAAAGAGCTCAAGCATGCATCAGGCTCCAGATGTTTGAAATTTATTTGGCAGGGATTTTGTTTTTCTTTCATAAAAATAAAAAAAATATTTGTAATATTTATTCACAACGAGAAGTCTGCATTGATTCTCTTAGGTAGAAAGGAAAGTTTAAGAACACCAAGCAGTTCATTCTAACTTTTTTCTACCACCCTCCCCTGAGCTTCCAGTGTAGATTAACTGCAGATTAGAGTTTGGCTGCTGGGATTATTGATGCCTGTTTTGGCTTGTGAGGAGCACTGAAAACTCTCTGGTGAAGTGGCTCAGGAGAAATTGCTTTCTTTTTCCCCCTTGGGCTAAATAATCTGCCACCAAGTTATGAATTATTAATTATTATTATTATTATTATTAAACATTTCCCCCAGTTTTGTTGGATCACCTGAATAATCCCAGGTAGTCACCCCACTCTGCGTGCATGCTCATGTGGCCCTTTTGTTACAGTTTACTTACTCATATTTTGTATATAATGTTTTATTCTGAGCAGAAAGAAGATTGAGCACCCATCCACCCTACCACCCTATAGCTATATAATACAGTATAATCTTACATCACCTAAAGTGACAATTAGGCACCTAAATCCAATGTTTAGGTAGTGCTGGCATTCAGAAAACTCCTGTTTAACCTCTGTCTAATCCTGGAGCATCTTAAATCCCCTGTGCCTAAATTTCTGTTGCTGGGTAAGAGCACTGCCACCTAATTCCTGAGTGACAGGTAGTTTAGTGCCTAATTTATGCCTCAGTCACAGTAGGTATCATAGTCTTGGCATCCCCCCACCTTTCCGCCCATCTCTCCTGAAAGGGGAGAGCCTAATCATGTAGGTGTACTCAGGGGCTATTTAAGAGAATACTTGTTAGCTCAGGCCTCACATAAAACAGAGGAGGTGGTGGTGCTCTGCTATACCAAATACCTCACTGTTTGGGGCTCTCACCTGTGATGTAGGAGACCTGAGTGCAAATCCCTACTGCATCCCATGCAGAGCAGGAACTTGAACTCACAGCTGAGTGCCCTAACCATTTGCCCATAGGTTATAGCAGGTTGAATTTTTTCCTTTTGAAGCTCTTCCACTTTATATAAAGTACTTAAATTCATTTGGCCAGAGAGTGAGAGAATGAGAATGGCTCTATAGCCAGGGATTTGGAGATCCAGGTTCCAGTCCCTGCACCAATGCATATTTAAGCATTTATATAAACTGGAACAATGTCAACAGAAGACGTGGAGACAGATCTACTTCTAGAATATTCCATGGCTTAAAACTTAGCCACCCCTGTGTATCTAGCCCAAAGTTTTGTCAAGGGTGCCAAGTTATCACTAATTCTCCGGGGTAGTTTAGCATATTTTATGGCAGATATAATGTTAAGAAAGGAAACAGGCCTAACAATGGAAAATGTTAAGTATACTGTAGTACTGTTATGATAATTGTTATTTAATAAGTATTAAATTAAAGTTCTACCATATGGTTTATTAAGTGTCTGGATGATTTAGTGCTTGGACAATAGATTTAAAGACATACATTTATTTAAATGTGACTCAGATTAATTTTGTCTTTTTTGTCTGTAGCAGAACATAACTGTTTATATTTGGTTTTGACATCTATACACACACAAGTTCATTTACAGGACTAGTTTTGTATAGAAGTGAAAAATACAAAACCAGATTTTCAGCTGAGGTAAATTAGAATAGCTCCATTGGCTTGAATAAGAGTTTGGGGAAAATTTTTTTTCCTCTTTTAATCTTCAGTTCTGTTGTTGGGGTTTTTCCTTAGTGGTACTGGCCCTTCTCTTCATTAAGTCAACCCACACCCAGGATAAAAATGAAAAACACTAATTCTGGAAGTAGTAAGTTACTTAGATGACACTCCATTTTCAGTAATTTTCCCAACTCTCATCAGCCTTAGCCTCCTCACACCACAAACATCTCAGCTACTGGCCTCTTGTGTAGGACATTGTGTCATAAAAAGTTACACTGCAATAACTGATCACTTGAGTATGTATGAAAGTAGTTTACTGTATCTCTGCACTTAGGCCCCAGCTTCCAGCATGGAGATTTTAACCACCTATGTGATCTCTAGCATTAAAATTAAGAGCAATAGAAAAACACTATTTGCAGAATGCCAATATCCAAAGGGGTAGCCGCATTAGTCTGGTTCAGTCAAACAAACAAGGTGTGACCTGTCCCCATGACTTACACTCCCCTGCATTTACTTCCCTCCATTCTGTAATTTCCTTCATCTTCAAAGTGTCTGACAAAGTGAGATATTGTCCCACGAAAGCTCATGCAATAAATAAATTTGTTAGTTTTTAAGTGACACAGAACTCCTTGTTTGTTTTATATTGACCGTTTAGTTATTAAATAGATGCAGTGATTCCTGGTCTGAACTGACTGCACTACAAACAGCTTTACATAGTATCCATATATCGTAGTATGTATAAGCGATACTTCTAATGGAGACTGCAGCATGTGTTGTTAGAAGTAAACATAGGCATGTTGTTGCAGATTAATACCAGATCCAGGAGAAAGAAAGTAGTCTGTCCTTTCCACACATCTTCATCCAACTCTGCAGTAAACACTCTACCAAGGAGCTTTCATTCTACCCAGCCGTATATCCAATGCTGTCCCTATTGGGGTGTGAGGCCTGGGGCAGCCGGCCTGTGGTGGGGTCCCCACACGCCTCCCTGTGCTAGGGGAGCAGGGTGGGCCACTCCAGGAGCTGGGCTCTGCTCTTCCTCCATGCCTGTAGGCTGGCCTGCCCCACCTCTGGGGAAGAACAGCTGGCCCAGGGGAGGGGCAAGAGTGCAAAGCCGGGCCTCTGGGCTGGCCCACTCCACCCCTGGCCTGGCTGTTCCCCATCCTGGGGGCGGGATGAGCTGGCCCAGAGCAAGGCCAACTCTGCATGCTCTCACCCTGTTCCCCCCTTCCCCACTGCCTTTGGCTATGCACCAAAAGCAGCAGGAAAGGGGCAGGGGACAGTGCAGCTTTTGGGGAGGGGAGCAGCAGTGCCAACCCCACGCTGCCGTGCTCACAGCAGGACAGTCCTGGGCCCAGGGAAATGTGGGGCCAGGGGCAATTGCCCCTCTCCCCCCACAAGGACAGCCCCACATATATCTGATGTCTGGTTGCTTGACTCCCACACTTACAATTCTAATTATGCAAGCTATTTAACGAATATCAAAACCATCAAAAGATTACACTGTTCAGAGAGGAATTTTATTCGGATGGCAAAACAAATGTCCCTTCTCTTCCGCTCTCCCTCATTAGGGCATCCCCTCTTTATTAAAGGTAATCGTAGTTACTGAAAGTCTGTTCTTTCATCCTCTCATACCTAATGTTACTTTTAGATGACAAGCATCTTATAGTGGTTGTCATGCAAGAGAAATGAGAGAGACTTGAACAGTAGCAAAGATAACAGTTTTTTCTTATTTTATGGAACTTCTGTGCTTAGGGATACCCCTCACACTGGTATCAACGGTTGTTGGTATACTGTGATTCATATACCCTACTCTTTCTGTCACCAAAGTCAATGGGAGTTTTGTCATCAACTTGAATGGAAGCAGAATCAGGGCCAGAATCAGCTATAAATGACATTGAAGACTTGCCTGTAAATATGTTTTCTTCATTAAAAAAAAAATCTAAAGATGTCCTAATTTCTTTTTGAGGGTTGTAAGCCAGACAATGATTTTTTTTCCTGGTATCTGTTAGGTCATGTAAAGCCCATTTTTTTCCTAATCAACAGCTTGGTTTTGCATGAAAACCCTAAATGTTTATAAGAACTCAACTTCAAATTTGAAACAGTCATGATTTTCATATGGATTAATGGGATCTTGTTAACTCTAATGAGATAGCTGCGTTGGTCACTAAAATGGTAAAATAAAAAGAAAAGTTGATACAGCAGACCTATATGAGTTGAGACAATTACTGTAATGAAAAGGGTTGATAGAAAATTGACAGTGAACACAACAATTATGCTGCTCTGCAAGTTTTCTGGCTTTAGCTGAACCCATTTTTCAGATGCTTATTTGGCTGGATGACAAGCCATCCTTTTTCACAGGCACCTTGAGAAACACCTCTGACAAAGGCATAGCTTCCTGAGACACTGATAAAATGCATCTTTCTCTAATACTTTATAGATGGAGGGTGAAACAAAAGAAGAAAAAGAGTTGGAAAGGATGTGGGGAGAAGCAAGAAGAAGCAGAAGTAGAGAGAGAGACATGGAGACAAACATGAGATGCAGACTTGTTTCTTTACACTCATTTCATAATCTGCTGAAGATGGTACTGTTAGCAAGAAACTGAATCAGCCTTGAGACTGACTTCAATGACTATTAATATAGTTGCAAATTTTAGCACTGTCCTAGTTCTGCATGTTCTGAGACAAAGGTCTTGTGAAAATAATACCATAAATAAAGGCTGGTTAGTAAAACATATGAGCAAGAGATTAAGTATAAAGATTTTACAAACCTTTTAGTGTTTCACTTTACAACCTTAACATTTTTTTAACATATATGCCACAATGTCACAAACTCTCACTTCCATATGAAAAATACATTATTTTGAGTTAAAATCACCCACATTATTGCAGATCTTGGTAGTAGCTCCCTGTTAGGATGGCAGCCAGAGCTCCATTATACCTCTTATTTTAATGCCTCATTAATTTGCAGAGGAAAGTAATTTTAGTTTAAATTTCTATTTCTTGTTTAATATTTTTAGGCTATTTGGAAAGTTTGAAGAAGATTAGCCAAACACTTTTTTAAAAAAGGCAGAGATTTTAAAGGGGCCAGATCTTTAAGAGGTGTGTCAAGGCTGTTTCCCCACTCTGGCACTCTGAGTGCAGAAGGTGGGGGCCTACAACAGGCCTTAAAAGCCACTGGCCTTAAAGCCTGCTCTTAAAACTCTCCAAGGCCTCCAATTCCTGGCCTTGGAGTGGTATTGCTGCCACCACCCATATACAAAAAACCTCTTGGAAACCCAGGAAGGTGCACTTGGGAATTCCTTCCTGTGAGGTACTTGCAATTACTTTTGTTCCTCTCTCTCTCTGGAGAGTGACTGAACCACAGCTGGAATATCAGCTGAAACTGGAAGACAATTTCCTCTAGTAGCTGGCTGTGCAGTCTGAGGCACATGCACAAAAACCTCTTGCCTTTCAAGACACAGAACCAGAGCTTACTTAAAAGGTAAAATCTTTAATTAAAAAAAAAACAGATAAAAACAGAGAGAGTTGCTTCTCTAGGATTTAACTTAGGTAATTACAGGGTGGGGGTGGGGGTTTATGTGCTCAGCACAGAGAAATCCAAAAAACAAACCAAAAATAAAGAAAATACCCTGACCACCTCTAAGTAAACATTCCCAGTTCTACCCACGCCTGGTCAGTAACAAACTTAACTTATCTTTGGTAAGGATGCTGCTGGATTCTTCTCAGGCCCCTCTGGCCTCCTCCTGATCCTTCCAGGAGCTCTGCTGTATCCAAACAGAAACAGGCCAGGCTGCTGTTCCAATTCAAAAACCTGTGCTTTTTTCCTATTGGCTGTCCTGGGACTCACTGACCACAGTGTTAACCCCTTCCTCCCCATGGGTTACTATGGGGTGGATACTCAGTATTTTCTAAATTCCAAAGGGGCAGCCGTGTTAGTCTAGTAAAGCAAAAAAAGCAAGGAGTCTTGTGGCTCTTAAAGACTAACAGATTTATTATTCGCATGAGACTTTGTGGGAGAAAATCCCACGTTGTCAGATGCTTCGAAGATGGGTGAATATACAGAATGGAATGAAAATAAATGCAAGAGGGTGTAAAACATAGGATCAGGTCATACAATAACAGCAAATCAGAGCAGTTGTTAGGTTCAAACCCTGGGAAGCCTGAAGTCAAATTACCTTTTGTAATGGGAAAAGAACTCATAGTCTCGATTCAATCCTGCTTTCACCACATTTAATTTGCATATTAATTCAAGTTCAGCTGTTCCTCTTTGAAGTCTTGATGTCCCAGTCACATCTCTGACAACGGTCGTTAACAAATCATTTATTGAGTGATTAGAAAGATGGAAGTGCTCAGCAACTGGTTTCTTTGTTTTGTGATTTCTGATATCAGTGCTGTGTTCATTTATCCTTTTGCACAGGGATTGTCCTGTTTGTCCAATGTATAAGGTGTTGGGGCATTTCTTGCACATGATGGCATACATCACATGAGTAGATGAGCAGGTAAATGAGACTTTGATGGAGTAGCAGGCTTGATTAGGACCTATGATGGCATCTATTGTGCAGATATGTGGGTAGACTTGGCAGCGTGATTTGTTGCAGGGGTGTGCACCTGCTTTAATGTTTCTGTTGCCATGGACTTCCTCAGAAAAATACAGTCCATTGGTGAGCTTCCAGAAAACACCATTCTGGCCACTATGGATGTAGAAACTCTTTACACCAACATCCCACACAAGGATGGATTACAAACTATTAGAAGAACCATCCCAGATGATGTCACTGCACAGTTTGTGACTGGACTTTGTGCTAACCCATAACCACTTCAGATTAGAGGATAATTTATACCTCCAAGTCAGTGGCACTGCTATGGGCACCCACATGGCCCCATAATATGCCAACATCTTTATGGGTATGTCCACATGTCTTTTTAATTTCAAAATAAAGCCGGTTATTTCAAAATAAAAAAGATTATGTCCACATGATATTTTCTTATTTCGAAAGGACGGGCTCCATTCAGCTTAAACCTGCTTTGGTTTCGAAACGGCTGTTATTTCGAAATGGTGGTTTCGAAATAATGCCGTTTGGACACATTATTTTGAAATAACCATCATTGCAAAATAGCGTGTTGGACCTTCCTCCCAGGGTGCATAGCACCTTGGGAAGAAAGGCCACCCCTCTTCAGCACCCTGGCCAGGGAGCCCTCAGCACCCTGGCCAGGGTACTGAGGAGAGATGCAGGGGTGGGGTGTCCGGAGCCACCGCAGCTCACCCTGTGCCCAGCTCTGGGAGCTGCAGCCTCCCCGCGGAGGGTGAGCTGTGGTGTCTGCGGCCGCCCTGTGGGGGGCTGCAGCCCCCAGAGCTGGGCATGGGGCAGAGCCAGGAGCTGGGCTTCCCTGACCGCTCCCCCTCCAGGAGGCAGGGCAGTTGGGGGGGCCAGTGGCTCCCAGAAGCTGAGCTCCAGGGTGTTGGGGAGCCAGGTCCCGACCTGCTCCCCTCAGCTGCAGCTGCTCAGCCCCAGGGCACTGGGGAGCTGGTCGGACCCGGCTCCCTGTGGCTGCTGGGGTGCCCCAGGGCCCATGCCCCACTACCCCCAGCAGGATCAGGGATGCAGGGCAGGGAGATCCTTCCCCTGGGGGCTGTTTTCCCATGCCTGGCTCTCCAGGGGAGAGCCAGGCATGGGATGGGTGGCAACATGGCCCACCAGGGGCCATGTTGCCATACCTCCCAGGGTGCCCCTCTCAGGGAATCGAAATAGCACGTCCATACACAGGGCATGCTATTTCGATTGGAGGAGCTTGACTTATTTCGAATTAAATTTTTTAATTCAAAATAAGTCTTTTCGATTTAAGGGATTTATTTCAAAATAAGTCATTTTGAATTGACTTATTTCGAAATAAAACTTTGTGTGTGGACATAGCCTATGGGTGACTTAGAACAACATTTCCTCAAGTCTCATCCCAAAACACCTCTTCTTTACCTACGCTACATTGATGACATCTTCATCATCTGGACACATGGCAGGGATGCTCTTGAAGATTTTCACAGAGATTTCAACAATTTCCACTCCACCATCAAACTGAGCCTGGAACACTCCACAGAGGAGATCCACTTTCTCGACAATACCGTACAAATCAGGGATAGACACATCAACACCACCCTGTACTGGAAGCCTACTGATCGGTATAGTTACCTACATCCCTTGAGCTTCCATCCTAAACACACCACATGATCCACTGTCTACAGGCAAGCCCATAGATATAACCGCATCTGCTCTGATCCCTCAGACGGAGACAGACATTTTGAGGATCTCTATCAAGCATTCTTGAGACGACAGTATCCAGCTGGGGAAGTAAGAAAACAAACTGACAGAGCTAGACGGCTTCCCCGAAGTCATCTCCTACAGGAGAGGCCCAAAAAAGAAAACAACACAACACCACTTTTCACCACATAAAACCCTCAAGTCAGATCGCTGCAACACATCATTAAGGACCTACAGCCTACTCTAAGAGATGATTCCTCACTCTCTCAAGTGTTGGGAGACAGACCTCTCCTCGCCTACAAACAGCCACCCAATCTTAAATGGATACTCACCAGCAACTACTGATCTAACAACAGAAACATTAAAGCAGGCACACATCCCTGCAACAAATCACGCTGCCAAGTCTGCCCACATATCTGCACAATAGATACCATCATAGGTCCTAATCAAGCCTGCTACTCCATCAAAGTCTCATTTTCCTTCTCATCTACTGATGTGATCTGTGCCATCATGTGCCAGAAATGCCCCAACACCTAATACATTGGACAAACAGGACAATCCCTGCGCAAAAAAATAAATGAACATAGAGCTGATATCAGAAATCACAAAACAAAAAAACCAGTTGCTGAGCACTTCCATCTTTCTAATCACTCGATAAATGATTTGTTAATGACCATCATCAGAGATGTGACTGGGACATCAAGACTTCAAAGAGAAACAGCTGAACTTGAAATAATATGCAAATTAAATTATGTGAAAGCAGGATTGAATCGAGACTATGAGTTCTTTTCCCATTACAAAAGGTAATTTGACTTCAGGCTTCCCAGGGTTTGAACCTAACAACTACTCTGATTTGCTGTTACTGTATGACCTGATCCTATGTTTTACACCCCCTTAGAATCATAGAATCATAGGGTTGGAAGGGACCTCATAGGTCATCTAGTCCAACCCCCTGCCAGAGGCAGGACCACTCCCACTAAACCATCCCAATCATGGTTTAGTCCAGCCGGGCCTTAAACACCTCCAAAGATGGAGATTCCACCACCTCCCTAGGCAGCTCATTCCAATGCTTCACCACTCGCCTAGTAAAAAAGTTTTTTCTAATATCCAGCCTCGACCTCCCTAACTGTAACTTGAGACCATTGCTCCTCATTCTGTCCTCTGTTACTACCGAGAATAGTTGAGCTCCATCTTCCTTGTAGCATCCCTTCAAGTAGTTGAAGGTTGCTATCAAATCCCCCCTCAATCTTCTCTTCTGCAGACTAAATAAGCCTAATGCTTTCAGTCTTTCCTCATAGGGCTTGTGCTCCAGCCCTTTTATCATTTTGGTTGCCCTCCACTGGACTCTCTCTAGCATGTCCCTGTCCTTTTTGTAGTGGGGAGCCCAAAACTGAACACAGTATTCTAGATGGGGCCTCACCAGTGCAGAATAGAGGGGAATGATCACATCCCTTGATCTGCTCGTAATACTTCTTTTGATGCAGCCCAGTATGCCATTGGCCTTTTTGGCTGCAAGAGCACACTGCTGACTCATATCTAGCTTCCCATCCACCATGACCCCCAGGTCCTTTTCTATAGTGCTGCTACTTAGCAGAATGTTCCCTAGCCTGTAGCAGTGCATGGGGTTTTTCCGTCCCTTGCATTTATTTTCATTCCATTCTGTAAGTCACCCATCTTCGAAGCATCTGACGAAATGGGATTTTCTCCCATGAAATCTCATGTGAAAAATAAATCTGTTAGTCTTTAAGAGCCACACAACTCCTTGGTTTTTTTGCTGGACTAGACTAACACGGCTATCCATTTGGAACTTACCCAAAAAAAGTCAGTGGACACTTTTGAAAAATCTTGGCCATTTAGGTGCATGAAATGCCAAAGTGTCTGAAATTCTATTCAGTGTTGATCAACGTTGTGTTCCCTGTAGCTCAAAACCCATTTGATTATAATAATTAACAGCTTTGAATAGTATTTAACTGTATGTTATCTAGTGCACAGGCAAATTAAGAGTAATTAAAAGTCTATATTTGACTGTAGAATAGCCTACCAAGAAGTAATGGAAAGGACATCATTGCAGTAATCTGAAAGCACTAGACAAAACATTTGAAATACATGGGACAGAAAAATCCTTAACTGACTGGATGAATTAAAAGATTGCTTCAGCCTTTAGTGGTTGTGTGCATGTATATGTGTGTGTGGGGGGGATGATTAAAAAAATTCTCAAGGATTAGGAGCAGAAGTCTCATTGACTTTCAGTGGGATTTGGGCATTTAAATCTCCAAGTAAAATCTCTTCCTATGAGTCTAATTAAAAATATAATAGTCTGATAATAGTCTAATTAAAACAAATTGTTTAATAGGTAATTATAATTAATATATTAAATGTATTACCTTGACTAAATATCAAAAAAAAAAATTCCCCTCTCACCCCTATGGGTGGTATGTGTCATCCTCAACCTCGGGTCCTCTACCAGAGGCCTGGGAGTTTGAGGGTTCTGCGCAGTATCTTAGCTGTTCTGAGCACTGCACTCTTCTGGACAGAGAGCTCTGATGTTGTTCCTGGGATCTGTTGGAGCCACTCTCCCAGCTTAGGAGTCACAGCCCCGAGTGCTCCTACAACCACTGGGACCACTTTGGCCTTCACTTTCCACATCCTCTCTAGTTCCTCTTTCAGGCCCTGGTACTTCTCTAGCTTCTCATACTCCTTCTTCCTGATGTTGCTGTCACTTGGCACTGCTACATCTATCACCACTGCTGTCTTCTGGTCCTTGTCTATTACCACGATGTCTGGTTGATTGGCCAGTACCTGCCTGTCTGTCTGGATCTGGAAGTCCCACAGAATCTTAGCTCTGTTATTCTCCATGACCTTCTGTGGAATCTCCCATCTGGACTTGGGAGGGTCTAGCCCATACACTGTGCAGATGTTCCTGTACACAATGCCAGCTACTTGGTTGTGCCATTCAGTGTATGCTGTTCCTGCCTGCATCTTACATCCTGCCACTATGTGTTGGACTGTCTCTGAGGCCTCTCTGCACAATCTGCACCTTGGGTCCTGTCTAGTGTGGTAGACACCTGCTTCAATGGATCTGGTGCTCAGTGCCTGTTCTTGTGCTGCCATGATCAGTGCCTCAGTGCTGTCTTTTAGTCCAGCCTTTTCCAGCCACTGGTAGGATTTCCCAATGTCAGCCACCTCAGCTATCTGTCGATGGTTCATTCCATGCAGGGTCTTGTCTTGCCATGGCACTTCTTCTGCTTGATCTTCCTCCCATGTCTGCTGCTGCTGCTGCCGCAGGCATTCTCTCAGCAGCTCATCTTTGGGTGCCATCTTACTGATGTAGTCCTGGATGCTCTGGGTTTCATCCAGGACAGTGGCTTTGACACTCACCAAACCCCGCCCACCTTCTTTCCGGCTGGCGTACAGTCTCTGGGTGTTGGACTTGGGGTGGAAAACTCCGTACATTGTGAGGAGCTTCCGGGTCTTCACATCGAGGTTGAGGGAGACACATACCACCCATAGGGGTGAGAGGGGAATTCTATATATTCATTTAACTAAGCATCAAATCCTCAGCTGGTATATTTAAGTTAATTAATACCTGCTGAAGATCTGAATCTACATAAACCTACTCTGACCAGATTTTCTCTCCCATAATGTCTCTTTCCTATTGGTTGACAAATTAACTGGAGTATAATCAACAGATCTGTAAGTGAAAACACAAAAGTTACACTTCCTTTAGCAGGTTCAGTTTGTGTATACCAACTGCAATTTTTCAAATAAGTCTGTTTTCTCTATGAATATGTATAGTTTGCTTTTACCAGCTAGAAACAGTTCCTTTTTTTTAAAGAAACCTTTACCTCATGTTCAGCTTGCAAAAGAATTGTCTAGGATATGCATCTTTCTAATTAGAACTGGGTAAAATTACACCGTGACTTTGGAGATAAATTGGCTTATTTGGAAAAAACAAATTAGATAAAATATTCCCATGTAATGAATTTTGATAGCATTCTTACTACATTTTTAATACACAAAGGACATGTTATTTTTGTAGCCAAAGCAACAATATATTAACTCATGTATAATCAAGGGACTTACTTAAACAAATAACCCCTCCCCCATTATGAGAACACAGCAGTATTTGAGTACCTTAGTTACTTCTCTGCACTTATAATCAGAAATAACAGTGGTCTCTCAGGTACCTTTGTCTGTTAACTGTTCTTCATATGAATTTTTAAAGAGGACCCACTATTCTGTCATCTTATGTTTATTAATTTGGCTTTAAATATAGTATCAATAGCAGAAATGTGGCATAACTGAACAAATAATGATTCTATCATTCCCGTCTTCCATTCTTTGTGTATACTGCTTACAAACATCTTCTAGCAATTTTGCCAGAGGAATATACTCAAGGTATCTTTACATCAATAGTTAATCCATTTTTGAGCTAATAGTTTTCATGGTGCTTTTGTTAGATATTCTTCTGTAACCTCTTTGCCTGAGCAGAGGATGCATTCTCTGAACAATAGCAATGTGTTAAGGGAGCAGAATAAGGACCTCCCTCAGAGACCAGCACAAAATCTATACTATAAGCTGTATGGTGAGAAATTCTTGATAATGACCAGTCTTACAGTCTCTCACTATGATTATAAATAGTGCTTCTCAGGCACCAGGACTTCTATCAGCATGGAAAGTGAGATTAGTAGCTCTGGCAAGTCTTCATTTGATCTGTGGACAGAGATATTTGGGATCTTCTTTTAAAGACACTGTATGTAGCTTGGAACCAGAGACTCAGCAGCTCACTGTCCCTCTCTAGGAAATGGCTAACTTAAGAGGCGATATTTATTGGCTGGAAACTAGTAGCACTTGCAGGACTCCTCTACCTCAACAGACATCCACTTATTATGGGAGCAACTTACCAGAGGCAGAAATAGGATTGGCAAGAAACATTCACAAACAGCCCCTATATATTGGGTGGCCCCAGCAGGCAATATTCATATTTTTTCATAGCCTCGCAGGGTGGGATCCACGAAGGGACATAGGCAAAGTTATGTTAGGGGCCAAGGCTCCCTGTACAATGAGTGGGGAGAAATAAGTGTCTCTGAATGTCATCCACACAAGCAACACACTAGGTGTGGAGCAGTCTAAGCTAGCCAAGGCTAAAAACCCATGAAAGATGTGTGTGCCAGGTCCTGCCCCTCTCAGAGATAAGTGCCAAAGTCTAGCCTGCAAGGAGGTGCCTATCTCTGCCTTAGTGATTCATGAATGGTAACCTGATGCCTAGAGTTAGGTGGTTTAAGGACCTAAGGCATTTCTTGCAGGAATGAGTTAGATGACTGCCTCCCTTCCTGCAAAACAGCTGGAGGAGGAGCTGCCCACTGTATAAGGTTTTGCCAAGTGACTAGCGAACTGTGATGTGGAAGACCCAGATTAAATCCATTCCCCCCACCCTCTGGTCAGAGGAGGATGAAAGGATTCTGATGGCTCCCAGCTCTGTGGGCAGTGCTCTGTCTACTAAAGCATGGGATATACTGCTATGGAGTTAGAATAGAATGGAATCTTAGGGTTGGAAGGGACCTTATGAGATCATCTAGTCTAACCTCCTAGGGTTTGAACCCAGGACCTTCTGCATGTAAAGCAGATATGCTAGCCACCACAGCCTCTCCTGTTGAACCTGTTCTATGGTGGATAACAACAATTAAAATGCAATGGAAGCAGGGGTCTATAGCAGAGGTCTTCCAAGTAGGTGCCCAAGTGACTGGACTGCAGAGTCACTCTGGCTCTTTGCTCCCATTATTTCTTAAGTATTTATTTACAGTGGAAGAATTTCAATAGGAGAGGGAGCCCCACATAAGAATAATCCTGAGTTCAGCAGTTAGAGACCTCACCGGAGAAGTGGAAGAGCCTGGTTCAAGTCCTCTCTCTCCATCTGAGGGTGGGGGGAGGAAGACTTGAGCCTGGGTTTCCAACTCCGTCAGTGAAACCACTCTTACAGGAAAACCTATCATTAATGAACATCATGTACATGAAAACTATTTTATCCAAAGTTCTGAAAAAAATGAATAGTTGAATACATTCAATATCTCGATCCTAGTTTCATGTAAATGCTCTTCTGCACAGTGCACCAACAGTAGTAATTCATCAAATTTAATAAAGGTGAGAACTCTCATGAGAGAGAGAACCACAGTTAGATGTGCACTGGAGATTTCAACTTGTATATAACACTTCTCCAGACTTTCTTATGAAAGCATACACCTCTCATGCTGTTTTCTTCCTGTAAGCTGAGGGTGAAAAGCCTTGAGAAATTTAAGAAAATATAGGTTATTACTTTACTAATTTTTTAGATTGCAATTTATGTGCAGTGAAGTACAATACAAGAGGTCAGTGAGGTCTTCACGCATCTCCTAGCAATGCACGGAGAAACAATTGTTTCTCAACTCTTCCTTGGTCTTTGCTTTATTTAAGAATAAAGGAACAGAAAGTCAGGTCAGGACTGTGCTTAAAAAATAAGCCATAGGCCTTAAAACTCTATCTTGACCTGCATTTGAAGGCACTACAAACCTGATAAACCAAATAGATGTGTAAATCTAATGAGACTCACCTGTTCTGGATAATCAGTGCAAGTCAGCAGAATACGTAGCTCTGTACCTCCTCTAACAATAATAGGTTCAAAGCACTGTACTGAAATTAACTAATTAATCCCCATGAGACATAGCTAAATTCTGAAGTCAACACTTTCTGAAAGTGTTCTTCCATAGCTGGAGAAAGACAAGCAATAGTCTTTGTACAGTACTATGACTGAGGAAACCATAGTGATACACTGAGGAGTATTGCTGCAAGTACAGAGATACTTTCAAAGTTACAGTGAAAAAATAAACAACCTTTCAATCCATGCATAAAAGAGCTGTGTTATTTCCCAATCTAGTTGGAATGCAAAATAAACAGCAGATATTGAACAATGGAATTTTGCTTTTATATATAGACTTTTTAAACTTAAAAAACAATTGAAAAAATATTTTTTGCCCCATTGGCTTCGACAACGGCTGGATTTTTCTTGAAGTTTTCTCCAAAGATTTAATTAAGCTCCCTTTTATATTTATAAGTCTGTGGAAGCTTAGAAATGTTTGCCTGGAAAGAAAGCTCTTTTTTTTTTGTAAGATTAATTTTAGTTTTAAGGGGACTGGTGGAGAAAACTGTTGTAATGAGTGAATCAAATTCACAGAGTAAAAGCTACTAAAATACTGATGGCCTGCAAAAGAGGTAAGTGAGCAGTCAGAATGATCTAGCATTTGAAATGGATGGAACTTTTAATATGAGGGATGGTGTTCAAAAACAGAACTCTGCTAACTTTTACAAAATCTCCTGATCTGTTTGTATTCTGCCCATAGTGCTGTTTACTTTTACTTCTGGCGAGTGATGTTTCCTCTTCCAGGACTCTTTTAAATCTATCTCCTTTTAAGATCTTTCACATAGAGAAATCTTTATTGCTCATATTTGTTTGGGGTCACTCTGTTGTAGAAATTGGTGATGGATGAAATTGACACAGATATTTGTACGGGGCTTAATACAATGGGATGCTGACCTGCCTAGGCATAACTCTAATAAAAAAAAAATGTTGCAAGTCTCAGTACCAATAGCTCCTAGACTTCAGCTCACTCTGGACTCTTATGGAATTCCTGGTGTTCCCTGTGCCTGAAGAGACTGAACGTGGTCTGTCACTGAACTAATATTTAACCACCTACAGAGATTAGGAGCTGAATTTTAGTTTTAGAAAAACACTTCCATCAGCCAGCCAAAACTAGGGGCCTCCAAAATAATGAATACAGCCCAGAAGAAACCAATCTCCTTGAAGAGTCAAGCAGATGCTACCACAATGATGCATGAAGTACTACGTTTAAAGTTTGGAAAATACTTGTACTGGGAAGGCACGTAACCTAACCATGGAGATAAAGCTCTAACCTCTCCAAGACTTGAAGGGCATACTCTTGATCACTGGACATGGCAGGGAACTGAAACTCTGATATTTAGGTCAGAGCCAAGGTTTGCTTTTTGGAAATATAGGCTATGCCTACACTATAGAAACTTAGTTTGAACTAACAACTTGGACTAGTTTGAACTAATGTTAGTTCAGGCCAATGGCCGCGCCGAAGCACTTAGTTTGTTACCCCAGAACTCCACTTACAAGGCTGTCCAGCAGCTTAATTCTTTAACACACAACTCTGGGATAACTGGGGTGGGACTGTTGCTGCTCAAACAGCACCCAGTGGGGAATACAGCTACAGCCCGCCAATCAAGAACAGACACAGGGAGCAACCAAAGACTCAGGATACAATGAAAACCAAGCAATCAGTTTATTACAATACCTATTACACAATTTAACAAAGACTATGCTACTTAGACTTAAAGACACCTTACAAAGCTTAACAGTAAATACACTTACACTAAACAGTATAATAGTTGCATTCTTATGACAGTTAAACACATATGGATTTATAAGCTATAGCTTTCGATAAGTGGGGATCAGTCACCTACAGAATGGGGAGATCTCAACTCTTAAACTTACTTTCTTTTCTAACACAATGAGGGTTTCTTAATATAAGTTCTTCCCATTGTTGTACCTAGCATTACAGGCTGCTTTTATATGGATTGGGCCCCTGTCAGCAGTTAGTGCTTCTAAGCAGCCTCTTAGTTCCTAACTGCGGCTCTTAACTTAGGACCCTAGCCGGTGATCTTATGGCTCTTTACCCTTCTTAGGGGCCCTCTTCCCTTACCAAAAGTCCAATGTAATCCCTGTCTCTGGTCTCTGCTCCTTTTGCTCTGTCTCACCCAGCCGCTCTCATCAACTCCCCTCAGCAACTGACGAGATGGTGGCTCCGCAGGGTCACTACATCTCTGAAGGTTCTATCAGGCCCACGGCTGCAGCTGCGCAGGGTCTTCTGTTGTGCTGGTGGTCTTGGAGATGGTCTTCCAGTGTGTGTACAGAGCGAGACCTTCAGAAATCTGAACCTTACGGTGGGACTCAGTTAGCCACTTAGTTCAGATCCTTTAGCCTTAGAAGCTTGCACCTTGAGCCGGGACTCAGTTAGCCAAATGGTGCAGCCTCTTTAGGACTGAAAACACCCTTTTGAGACTAAGTCCTGAGACCTAGCTCAGAGACTAAGTCCTGAGTGCCCACTCAGAGATTAAGTCCAGAGAGCTAGCTCAGAGACTAAGTCCACCAGAGACGTTGTTAGTCTCTCTGTGGATGAGTGAGAGTGTGACTCCTAGTGCAGCAGGAACATAGCCAGAGGCCAGTGGAACCCAATAAGGAGTGGGAGAGATTTCCAAAGTTCTGCTAAAATGCTGCTCCTTTTATACACTCCAAGCCCATATTCACATCCCTTTGACCAATCACAAAGAGGATTCATTTCTAACTAATCACAAAAAGGTTGATTTCACCCTTCTACCCTTGGCATAGCTGTCCTTGATCAGCCACCTGTGAGGGGGAGGTGAGAGAGATCAAAGGCTTGCATGGATGGCTATGCAGTGGGGGGGGGGAGAGCTAGGAACATCTGATGGGAGGGGGAGGGAATGAGGGACATCAAAAGTTTAGATTCTGCCATCTGGACCTTACTAACTGCACTCCAATATTAAAATACTTATTGTTAAAGAAAGAAGTAGTAATCATATATGTATTGCACTACATTGTTACTTATTCTGATGAAGATTTTTACCAGATTGATTGCCTTATGCTATTCCCTACTCCTGTGTTCCTTTATTAAATCAAATTTAATCTAATATTAGCGAGGTGGCAAAAATCTCAAGTTATAATTCCCCTCCTTGCTGGGTTTGAAAACTTGTTTTCAAGTCCAGCACCAATAACTTTAAGAGATTTTTGTCCAATTTATTCCTTTGGAAGATCTTTGTCCATAGGCTTGAGGCTCTCCATTGAAGGAGACTGAGCCATTATATTTTCATATTGGCACAAGTCTTCCATTGGGATCTATTTGTGGAGTTTCTTGTCCAGTTTGCACTCAAGGCTCTTCACACTGGAAGACCGAGTGGTCATGTCTTCATACTGGCACAAGTCCCCATTTCCTGGACCTATGTGCAAGGATCTATCAAGTGAATTTGTTGGAGAATTTCAATGTCTTTTGCTACTTGCTAGCCACAACATTAATTTAAATTTGTTAATTTTCCTTCTTATCCAAAATACTAGTATTATGAGTGAAATAGCCAAGGCAATCTGCATCATTAATAACATCACCATTGTTTATAACAGAACATTTAGGTATTTTGTGGCTGTGGGGATAATCCCAGGAATATTCTCCACCGATTATGCTGAGAAATTCCCTTAACCTGTTCCATTGCTTGTTCAATTTGTTTAGCTGAATGTTGTACAGGAAGCAATATAGTCTGAGCAGTTTCTTTTACTTTTTCTACTTCTTAATTTGGGATGTTCTATTAATTTTCTAACTACACTGACATTTGGTCCTAATGGAATTGGATCAATTTGTTCATACAATTGGTACTGTTTTCTAATTTCTTCATTAACCGTTAGGGGTAAGGTATATTCAGCATCAAACCCCACTGAAGATGTAATATAACATAAACATTGATTTTCGTATAGATCATGTACAATGTCATAAGCATGATTCACTTTAAACAATGTACACCAGCTTCTTATACATATAAGTTTTTCCAGTATATACAATCATTGATTCATTGGAAGACCTTGGGCTTAACTGATAATAACATTCTCCTTGTTCTCTATATAAACAAATATCACAGGATTGAATAGTATTTTTATTATAAACAGATCCAATACCATGTGATTCTTCAGTGCAAGCCTCAAGTCCTATGGTTCTCCAATTATTTTCTTGTTTTAATGCCCACAATTTATATCCCATTGATTGCATTACTGTTGAATTTAGATTTATCCCCAATCCAATTACTGGAAATATACACTTGACTTGAGCCTTGGAGATAATCAGTATAGATGTAGTAATTTGGTTTTCGTATGGATGGTAGGTGAAGTTGATCATTCTCCACCATCCATGTAATGCTGTTTCAAATTTTGAAACATGTTTCCAGATTGCACTATTTATTTCCAGTGGCAATCTGCCACTTATTCCATCTCTGATCACACCTTTCATTACATCATGCATCCATGTTTAGGCTTGGATACATGCTAAAGCTAAAGATAAATTATTTTGTAAAATTTTGATTGTACCCAAAATTTTCAAATGATCAGTTTTTTGGGATCTTTCCCATTCTGGAAGCAATTTAGCAACTGTATATTGACTTGAACTTATTTCTGGTAAGGAAGTTTGTAATGGTTTTGCCAGATTTCCCAATTATTGTCCTAACCTGCTTAACTTGTTTGCCAGTATTTCTACATCTATGCTGTTCAGGATTCCCAATCCTGTTCCTGTTCCTCCTAGACCTGTTTCAATCAAACTTCTTTCCTTCCTATCTTTGATAGTATTTGGAAAAACCTGACTATATATCCATCTTTTTCATCCTTCTTCTAAAGGTTTGGTATAATTCTGCCATTGAGGTTTTAAAGAAAAAATCTGTGTAAGATCTAATACTACCTTCTTAAGTGAATAGGAAGGATCTATTATCAATTGTTTCCTAATATCTTCTTGAACTACATAAGGACCAATATTTGTTACCATTGGTTTAAGTACCCATGTAAATGGAGAGGTATAACTAAAATCTTTTCCAGCAATTTTCCATGTTCCGCTTCCCCATTGTTTTACTATGGTTGTATCTGCTTCACAATAATAATTTAATAGTGTTTGCTGATACGATCCTGTTTGAAATTCCTTTTCCTGAATGAAACATTTATACACTGTTGAATGAAATTGTGCTACATCTCCTTTGGTTATAATGCTCATGTTTATTTGACACTTAAAGAAATGTGTGCTACTATTCCCCATAGGATCTTCTAATCTGAAT
>ML681996.1:27730496-27772656 GCA_007922195.1 Podocnemis expansa
CAGCCCTTTGATCATTTTGGTTGCCCTCCTCTGGACTCTCTCTAATAATATATAATAATAATAATAATAAAATACCTCCTGGACTGCTGAAACCTTATTCTGCTTGCTGTCTGTGGAAGTACTTCTATTCTCTTTAGATTTAACATGGATCTAGGTGCAGTGTGTACTAAACTGAAATAATCCAGCTGTGTGTGGTTTGAATAGAACATGATAACAGGAATTAATAAAGATCCATTAATTGGATCTCTAACAATTAGTCCTAATTCTCTTTCTTGATCTTCTCTCTCTGTGAGATGATAGAAGTTTTCCTGCATTTGAGCCTCCTGAAGTGGTAATGTCACTTCCCTTTCTGGTGTTTCTGCTATTTGGAGTTCTTTGTCTTCAATTATCTTTTTTTCTTGTCTCCCTTGTTTTCTAGGATTTAAGGATGCGGAAACCTTCATTTAGAACCTCTTCTTATTTTATTCTGGTAACCAAAGGAGTTTAACAAAATAAGCACAAAATTCTTTTTGTAACAAACTCATTTATTTTTGTGCAAAATAATTATTAAAACTTACTTTTCTTCAAAAATTCTATTTAACAATTTATTAATAAACTAAAACTTACTTTCTACATAACAACTTACTCCTAGTCTCCTATTTAACATTTTTTTGTTTAATGACACAAATAGTGAGAAACTTATTAAACCTATTTCTATTGTCTTAACAAAATTAGAACTTCTTTATTTTGATAAAATACCTGAAACTTATCTTTTTCTAACAATTTCATTTTAATTAAAGCTTATAGGCCTATTTAAAACTTTTTTATTAACACATTTCTTTATATTGATAGTAAAATAAATAAATAAATAAATAAATAAATGCCTAAACCTTATTCTTAACCTGTTGTGATTAAACTATCTTTATTACCTTAAACTATCCTCACCAACTTTAACTAACCTTGTTTTCTTGAAAACAGAAGAGGCAATTTGTATTATTCTTCTCTAATTTCTAATTTCTGAAGATCAATGATCTGTCCATTAACTTTCCTTAATAAATCTTCTCCTAATATCCCATTCACTTGTGGACTTAAGTTTAATATACCAAAACGGTGACGTATGGTTCTTTGTCCAATTACAATGCAAAGGGGGTGAGTGATTGCCATCATTATGGGATTTGTCCCTTGAGAGTTTCGGCAATATCTAATTTCCCCAGCCTGTGGTAGGGGAACGCGCATCTGTGCTACATTGATGGTTGATCGGGTCGCACTAAGTATCAAGTTAAATAATACCAAAAAATTTTGATTCTCATATAAAAGAATCAAGGGAACCACAACTGATCTGCAGGCACTCCTGAACATTCTAACTATAGAGTCCCTTTCTGGTTCCCAATCTTCCTGCTCCATCGGATCTTCCTTGTTCCCTATGAGTGCTTCCTCTGGTAAGTCTGCTATCATCCCTTCTGCTCCTTCTGGCTCTGGGATTTTATGTTCCTCTATCTGTCCTTCTCTATCTGCATGCTCAGCCATTTCTGTTTGGTTTATCCTAGAATTGAAAACAACAAAAATTATCTAATTTTCCAATGTAACATGAAAAACACATGAACAAATACTTTTTTATATACTACATCATATCTCTTTATTTAATTTCTTATGTTTACTATACCTATGCATATTATTTGCATTCTTACATCTCAAAACTAAATACTTAACTGTACACCTAAAATTTACTCATTCTACTTTGAATCAACTTCTGGTTACATTACTTAGTTAAAGAACATGAACACTTTCCCTCAGAATTCTCTAATTTTTAATCATCTTTCATTTACTACATTCCCATGTATTTTTCTCAAAATATCCCTTCCAATAATTCTGGAGGTGACATGGAGTGAAGAGACCATACTAAATCTATGATAGATTAACTTTCTTCCAATTTGGACTCAAATGGGTTGACTCAATCTAATCCTTCTCCCAGTACTTTTAATAGGTCCTGCTGGTTGAGGGAGAATATCTAATTTTGTCACATTTAATAGGGAATAAGCTAAACTTGGTCTTAAATAGAAATGCTAAGACATTGTATAATTTACATAAGTCAAATGAATTGGCATCAAGAGAGCTCCTGTGTAGAGTTTTCTGATTAACTTCACTATGGGGTTTACAGTGGGATCCCAATCTTCTGGCTCAAAAATGTTATCATGAATTCCTCCAGTTTGGGTTCCCTGAGGGTATGCTGCCTCTCCGTTTACTTCTGCCTCAGTTGCTAGAGGAAGGATGACTTCTGCTATTTGCTCTTCTCTTTGTTCAGTCATCCTCACCCAATACACATATAAACAGATAAGTTACTTACTCCTATATTATTACCTGCTTAATTTTTTTCATTTTGAAATTACTTATACCTATGCTTCTATTCTATTGTTTCAAATTCAAATACTATCTCTAATACAAATCCACATTTACTATTTCATATACACAATTTACAGCGTTTGGACCAGGACATCTCTTTCTAAGTCAATTGCACATTGTAACATTCTTAGGATTTCAATCCCAAGTGTTCCATATGGATTTTCATCCATTTCAATCAATCCAAAATTAACATTTTCTATTCTTTTATTCCATATTCTTGCAGTTAGGGCAGTTGTAATTTTCAATTTCCCAGATATTTTTGTTATCTTGATTCTTTTACCTGTTCTATATGAGAAAATCAGTGGCATAGTTTTTGTATTGATTATGGAATGCAAGAATGTGGGATCTACGTAACATACATGACTTGTTTATCTTTATATACAACATTCCTAATGGTCTGTTTTGATGATCTTTCAGTAATGGAGCTGTATTATATCTGTTATCTAAGAATGTAGCTGTTGGAACTTCTTCCATTTGAGTTTCTTTTTCTCCCTTAGGATCTTTAAAAGGAAATTTCTCCCTCAACTCAGTATTTTGTTTTTCATAGTGGTCTTGTTGCAAAATCTGTTTAATTTCTAAAATTCTCTGCATGGTACTTCCCTGGTCCAATAATTGCAATACCTCATTGTCTTCTATTGAGGTTACTTCCTCCACCCAATCCACCATATTTTTAAATTTTTACAAAAATAACTTAATTACAACCTATATTTATAACTTATTACTCCACACACTATTCCTATTCCCTATCATTTTCCAGTAACCGTCTTCTTCCAACATCTAATACACAGTCTATTGCTGTGATCGCAGCTAATCCTAAAACACTGTGTTGTCCTGGACCCAAGTCCATAAGTCCAAAACTTCCAAGCAACCTCCTTATTCCTATGTGCACCCTTAGCAGAATGCTCATAGGAATCATTTTCCATCCTTCGGAGGAATGAACCCATCTAATTTCTTCTGTAGCTATGTTATTAATGTTCACTCCATTAGTGTTTAGAATGGAAAAGGCTGCTCCTGTATTTATGATAAAGTACACAGTTTTAAATCTTTCTTCTACAATCACAGTTGCTGCAAGCACCCCTCTATGGTCTGGATCCTTTATTAATCTGGTGATTTCTCCATTCAATAATCCATTGTGATCCTCTTCATCACTTCCATATCTACTGTCTTCACTTTCACTCTCCATATTTCCTATAAAAATGAAAATCAACGACATTTAAACTATATATCTATATAGATTATTTTTTTCCTGCTTACTCCATAACTACTTGTTGTGTTTTTAATTAAGTCTCCTTTCCACTTTTTCATTTGAGAAGAATGGAACCATTCTACTACTTTTCTTTTTCCTTGCTGAATCTCCAACATATACACAGTGGGTCTAGCTTTATTAACAATCTTAACCAGTCCTTCCCAGACAGGACAAAGAACATGATCCTTTTCTTTAAACTGTCGGTATATCACTCTATCACCTATTTGCCATTCTTGTGGGTGCAAAATTGGTCCTAATTTCTGATCCATCTGCTGGGTTCTAGCCATAGCTCTGAAGGCTATTTGCTATTGTGGGTTTCTGAAGGCTATTGTGGGTTTCTGAAATGGATTTTAAGAGCTGTTGCATCCACTTATCTGTTAGCATTCTTGGCTGTACTTCATCTGGAGGGTTTCCAATTAACCACCATTGCTCTGGCAACCTCATGTTTCTTCGTGTCATTGCTTTGAATGGTGTTACTCCATGAGATGCCACTGTTCCTCTAATAGCCATTAGTATCAACGGTAATTTCAAGTCCCAATTCTTTCCTTGCAGATTTACTACTTTTCTTAAGGCATTCTTTATAATTCTGTTTGTCCTCTCAACCTGTCCTGAATTTTGATGATGACCTGCTATGTGTAGCCTTTGCTTAATTCCAAATGCTTGACATAGTCCTTTAGTTATTTCACCTACAAAATGTGGACCTTGATCTGAGTTGATCTCTTTTGGAACTCCCCATCTGGAAACGACTTGATCTACTAAGACCCTAGCAGTGGTTAGAGCTGTCTAATTTTTGGTAGGGATAGCTTATACCCATACAGGCATTTCATCCTCTGGTTCAGTTGCTAAGACTAGTCCTGTCTCATGTTGTTTGATATGCCATCCATGAAATTCTCCCTTCTCTAGTAATTTCTTTATTTCAGGATCTTTCCTTTGTAATGCTATCAGATCAATGTGTTCCACTTGTTCTTGTCCTATGCTTGTATTGGGGCTGCTTAGAACTGTATTTTGGGTTCCCATGGAGTCCCCTCCTTTTTCCTAATTTAGCTTGTTCATCTGCCTTATTATTCCAGAGGGCTTCTTCTGTGTTTTTCCTATGTGCTTTTACTTTTCCCATCAACACTGATTGAGATCTTCTCTAAGCTAAAATTCCACTAGTATATTAGTTTCTCAGAATAAGCTATGGGCTTTCCATCAGCTGATTTCATTTCCTTCTTTTGCCATACAGGTATCCAATCCACTATGGCTCATGATAACCAATCAGAATCTGTGAAAATGGCAACTTGTCTGTCTTCTGGGACATTTTCTAGTACTACAATTACAAGCCACTGAAATAGTAGCTGAGCTGAATGCGGTGGACATTGTCCCTTTAAAACCATTTCATCAGAGATTCTGATTGCTGCATATCCAGTAAAATGCTGTCCTTACTTGTAATAACTTGATCCATCCACAAATAAAATTTCATCTAAGTTGTCCTTTATTTCCTGCAATATTGTTCCTCTGTAGAACAATATAGGACCTTCTGGAGGGATTTCTGGTAAAGGACGCTCATGTTGTTCTCCTTCTATTATAAGTCCATAAGGAATAGGAGATAAGTTGGGATTTTCTCCCTGATCACATTCTTATTTAATAAGGCCAGTGTCCATTTTGCTAACCTTGGACCGGATACATGGTCATCATTGATTTTTCCTGTTAGGACATATTTTACGGGGGACTGTGAAGTTGTTAACAGTATTAGGGGTAATCCAGCAAGATATTCCCAATGCTGTAAAGCCCATACTAATGCTAACACTTTTCTCACATGAAGTGAAGCCTTGTTTAACTCCATTGAGATTTCTAGAAGCGTAGGCCATAGGTCTTAAATCAGTACCATCATCCAGCCTAAGAACTGTGCTCATTCCAGTATTTATGGTGGCTAGTTGAAGCACAAAAGGCTGTCCCACTTTTGGATAGGCTAAAGCTGGAGCTTGTGCTAATGCTTGTTTTAACTGAGTGCAAGCTTTCTGCTGATCTGTTCCCCATTCCCACTGAATACCCTTCTTCAATAACTTATATAATGGAGAAGCTTTTTCTGCATAATTTTCCACAAAATTTCTAGAAAAATTTGCCATTCCTAAGAGTGATTGCAGATTGGAAATATCTGTAGGCACTGGTAACTTCTGCAAGAGTTCCACTCTTTGCTTATCTGGTGAACGTCCTTCTTGTCCTGATGTGACTCCTAAATAGTTCACCTGCTGCTGACAGATTTGAGCTTTTTCAGGACTGACCTTTAAACCTCTTTCCTCTATTTTCTGCAGAACTTGATCTAGGATTTCTAACTTCTCTTCTCTGGTTTTTGTGCTGATCAAGATGTCATCAACATAGGATATGATATTATCCTTTTTAGGCATGTCCTCCCACATTATAATTAAATGCATATGGCATATTGTGGGTGACAGATTAAATCCTTGTGGAGCTCGACAAAAACATAGTTGTCTACCCTGAAAGGTAAATGCAAAGTTATACCAGCAGTCTGGGTGCAATGGTATTGAAAAGAATGCATTCACCAAATCTAAAACTGTAAACCATTTTGCTCCTCCTATTATAAAAGCCATCACTTCTGGATATTTGGCCACCATTGGTGCAGTCATTGGAGTTACTTTATTTAATGGTATAAAAATCAACAGTTAATCTCCAAGTTTTGCCATCTGCTTTCAGGACTGGCCAAATAGCTGCATTATTCTTATGCTGCTTTTCTGCTAGAACTTCTTGGCCCATTAGACCCTGAATTGTTTTTGCTAAACTTTCCTCTGCTTCTTTAGGATATTTGTATTGGTTTTGAGGTGGGGGATCAGGTCCTGTGATTAGAACTTCAGCATCTGTTCAATATTTTCATTAATGATCTGGATGATGGGATTTATTGCACACTTAGTAAGTTTGCAGATGACACCAAGCTGGGGGAAATGGTAGACACGCTGGAGGGCAGGGAGAAGATTCAGGAAGACCTTGACAAATTGGAGCAGTGGGCCAATAGAAATCTCATGAGGTTCAACAAGGACAAGTGCAAAGTCCTGCACCTGGGATGGAAAAACCTCATGCACTGCTACAGGCTGGGGAGCGATCAGCCAAGTAGCAGCACTGTAGAAAGTGACCTGGGGGTCCTGGTGGATGGGAAGCTGGACATGAGTAAGCAGTGTGCTCTTGCTGCCAAAAAGGCCACTGGCATAATGGGCTGTATCAGAAGAAGCATTGCCAGCAGAGTGAGGGATGTGATCATTCCCCTCTATTCGGCACTGTTGGGGCTGCATCTGGAATACTGTGTCCAGTTTTGTGCTCCCCACTACAAAAAGGATGTGGACAAATTAGAAAAAGAGTCCAGCAGAGCACAACATAAATGATCAAGGGGCTGGAGCACAAGCCCTATGAAGAAAGACTGAAGGAACTAGGCTTATTTAGCCTGCAGAAAAGAAGACTGAGGGGGGATTTGATAGCAACCTTCAACTACTTGAAGGGATGCTCCAAGGAGGATGGAGCTCGGCTGTCCTCAGTAGTAACAGAGGACAGAACGAGGAACAATGGTTTCAAGTTGCAGCTGGGGAGGTCAAGGCTGGATATTAGGAAAAACTTCCTTACTAGGAGGATGGTAAAGCATTGGAATGGGCTACATAGGGAGGTGGTGGTATCTCCATCTTTGGAGATGTTTAAGGCCCAGCTGGATAAAACTTCAGCTGGAATAATTTAGTGGGAGTGGTCCTGCTTTTTTTGGCAGGGGGTTGGACTAGATGACCTCATGACGTCCCTTCCAACCCTATGATCTATTCTTCCACATTCTGCCTTATTCTTTGCCCACACTTCTTGATGTTTTAAAGCTATTGCTAAGATTTCTTGTGGCCAATCAGGCCATTTGATTTCTTCAGCTGCTTTTATAGCAGTTAGCCTATAGCCTGCTTCTATTATAACATTCTTTTGGGACATCCTCATTTCCTATGGGCATTTTCCATAAGACTTTGTTTACTAAATCCACTATGAGCCTTAAATTCTCAAAACATCCATTTCCATCTAACTCTATTAAGCCAAATTGTCCTTTTCCATGTCTGTTTCCTAACTTAAAACTCACTATTGGACTAAATGGGACTCTACTTTTTGCTTTGTTAAATCCTTGCAAGTTCTTAACAATGACTGGAGATCCAAATAGATTTTTCTTTTTAGTACTAACTAATGAGAAAGTGGCACCTGTATCAATTAAGATATTTTGTCTGAATTCTCCCTTTTCGAATTCTATATAAACTGTAGGTCTTCCCCATTTATCTTGATCTAAACATGCCACTATGCCAGCATGCTCTTTAGCTGACATAGGGGAAATAAGGGGTGCTTGGCTTCCCTATTTTTGATCTTGTGGGAGAGAAGGGGCAGATGGAGTTGGGCTTTCATATTTTGCTAGCCTCTTTAATATTTCTGCAATTGGCAATCTATCAATCTCATCCTTCGACTCATATTGTAACAACTTCTTCCATGCCCATGCTCTTTCTGGATCTACTCTCTTTAAGGGATCAGCAGCATTTGGATGAGAATAAGAATTTCTTATTCTGTTTCCAGTTTGCCCTCCATTCCTGCCATTTCTTATCTGTTTAGATGGAAAGTTCTTTTTCTTTTGTGGGCCGTTATTTGAAAAGGTCACTGTTGACACCTTTTCACTTCTTTTTCTAGGAACTAAGCTAGTTTCTCGTTGGATTTTGTACAATGCTTTGCCCTTTCTTCCATTTCCCTTAAAGGTGTTTCTACTGGATCCACAGAAATCATTGCTGTTCTCATGCTGGGACTAAAACCTAGCAGTAATGCTTTCTTAAATTTAAACACATCATAGTCAATAAGATCTACCCAATTCAAAAATAGGTTTTCTGCATCTTCTCTTGGACTTGTAAGGCCTGAATGTTTATACACTAGCTTTTTCCTAGCTATATAAGGTTCAGGTCTTTCTCCAGATTGTTGTTTCTCCCTATGAAACCATATGACTGGATCATCTCTAGGGAAGTAAAATTTTAAAAACTTCCATATCGTCTTTTCCTCCACCTTGTATATTATATGGAAGCCTGCAAAGTCTTCTATTCCCATACATTCTTTAATTAGTGCTGATACATCTGCTCCTGTTAGTCCTGGCATTCCTGTTATTTTGGTTAACCATTTAATTACTGAACTTCTATTTAGAATTCCTAAGGTTTTTCCTAAAGCTTTAACTTGCTCAGGAGTATATGGTTTTTCTTCTGTTTGCTCCTCTGTTCCTCCTGTTCTTGTTTTCTTGGTCACCTTGGTAGTTATTACTGGTGCTACTGGAGGTGGTCTATCAAGCTCTCTTAACTCCTCTCTTAAGGCACTGTATAGCATTTCCTTCTGAGGTACCTTTTTAAAATTCTTCCTCAATATCTTCCCAGTCCTCCTCATCTGTCTCTATTTCTTCTTCATTCCAAGAATAACTATCATTATTCTTCACTACTGAAATTACTCCCTTATTTATTCTTAATTCTTTCTTTAGAGCTTCTATTTGCTTCAAACAATCTGCATGTTCTATTTTTCCTTTTTCTCCTACATCAGAAAGAATTACCCTTACAGCAGCTTGGCTATCTGTAGCCATCTTTCTCCATTTCTCCCTTTCCCTAAGGATTCTTCCTACTTCCTCCTTTCTTTCTTTTATTTCTTTCTGAAACATTCTTAGCTGAGTAGGCTGCGTCAGCATAATAATTCTTAAGTTGTTAGCCTCAGCTTCTAAATTATTTAGCTGTTTGACATTGCTATCTTTTTCTTTCTGTAACCTCTGTTTTTCTTCTATTAATTTTTCTATTTCTTTCTCCAGGATATTTGCTCCTAAAGCTATTCCTTGAATAGCAGCCCTTTCTTTCCTTTTTACTGGGCTCTCCTTTGAAAATTCCTTTCTTATCTTTGTGGATCCACTGATCACATTGCTTACATAATTGTTGGAAAGCTCCTGGTCCCATGAAAGCATGGACCTTTTCCTATTTTCTGCACAAAATCCTCCAAACTATTTCCTAGCATTTTATCAGAGTTACTATTACTAACTTCACAAGACTTTTTTTTTCTGTTTTCTTGACATTTTACAATCTTATACTAGAAGTTTCTACTACAGATCTTATTGAGACCTTTCCTGAGCTAATTTCCCTCAAGGTTTAAATTCCTGCCCACTCCAAGTGACCTAAAAAAAACCCTTAATACTGTTAATTAACAATACTGGACACTTCTTCTAGTGAAAACAACTACCTGCTATCTTGCTCTAAACTACAAAAGGCTAGACACTTTCTAGTGGGATTAACAGCACTGGACCGATCACAGGGTGAAAACTTCTAGACTTAGGACAGTGTTCCCCTGATCTTTCACTTAGGGCGATCACAGGAGAAAGAAAAAACTCACTTTATTCTAGGGATGAGCAACCCCTGGAATCTTCTAGGCTGACTCTTCCACCAACCAATCCTCAGAGATCAACGTTACCATTAAAACTACCTAGAAATTCCTCACTTAGTTTCATCTACCAACCATAACTTCCAAAACTAACTGTAAACCTGTCTCATCCATAGTGACATGTCACTTCACGGTGGCCATAAGCCCTATACCTCTCAATCAAGGTTGTTCTATACCCTTACTATATTGGTTACAGTTTTACTGGATATGGTCCTCCAGCTGAACAAGATTCTAGCTAGACTTCATAAAGTTTCAAATCTTACGCCTAGGTTACCTAATAACAAATCTCAAAGCAAGACCACAATACAGTCTACTTTTTCTCTGCACTTTAACAGAACTTATTTCTAGGTATACCTTACTAGCATCAATCAAACAAATTTTAAAAACAATAAGTCTTTCACTTACTTGCTCATGTTCTTTCCTTTGTATGTGTGCACACAAAAACTCACTTATCTGCTGCAGCTAAACATCAGAATCTTCAGTTTTGAAGCACCTCAACATTCTCAAGTCAGTTACTGTTCATTAAACAGACAGAATTCCATTGCTCTGGTGTCTGTTAATTTCCAATAGAAACAGCAAGAGCCAATTTATTGATCCCAAGCCTGATCAATTTCCCTTTTAAGAGGTAGTGGCCAATTCAAAACAATTTTTTTGCTTCAAAGCCTGCTCAGTTCCTCTTTTTAAGCAGCAAGAGCCCCACGTTGGACACCAATTCTGTTACCCTAGAACTCCACTTACAAGGCTGTCTAGCAGATTAATTCTTTAATACACAACACTGGGATAACTAGGGTGGGACCATTGCTGCTTAAACAGTACCCAGTGGGGAATACAGCTACAGCCCGCCAATCAAGAACAGACACAGGGTGCAACCAAAGACTCAGGATGTAATGAAAAACAAGCAGTTTATTACAATACCTATTACACAATTCAACAAAGACTATGCTACTTAGACTTAAAGACACCTTACAAAGCTTAACAGTAAATACACTTACACTAAACAGTATAATAGTTGCACTCTGTGACACTTAAACACATATGGATTTATAAGCTATAGCATTCAAGAAGTGGGAATCAGTCACCTACAGAATGGCAAGATCTCAACTCTTAAACTTACTTTCTTTTCTAACACAATGAGGGTTTCTTAATATAAGTTCTTCCCATTGTTGTACCTAGCATTACAGGCTGCTTTTGAATGGATCGGGCCCCTGACAGCAGTTAGCACTTCTAAGCAGCTTGTTAGTTCCTAACTGCACCTCTTAATTTAGGACTCTAGACGGTAATCTTATGGCTCTTCACCCTTCTCAGGGCCCTCTTCCCTTACCAAAAGTCCAGTGTAATCCCCATCTCTAGTCTCCTCTCCTTTCACTCTGTCTCACCCAGCCGCTCTCCTGAACTCTCCTCAGTGACTGATGAGATGGTGGCTCCGCAGGGTCACTACGTCTTTGAAGGTACTATTAGGCTCACAGCTGCAGCTGCGCAGGGTGGTCTTGGAGATAGTCTTCCAGTGTGCATGCAGAGTGAGAGCTTCAGGAATCTGAACCTTACGGTCAGACTCACTTAGTCCAGAGATGCCTTTCTGATACTAAGTCCGCAGACCTAGCTCAAAGACTAAGTCCACCAGAGACGTTGCTACTCTCTCTGGGGATGAGTGAGAGTGTGACTCCTAGTGCAGCGGGAACATATCAAGAAGCCAGTGGAACCCAATAAGGAGTGGAAGAGATCTCTGAAGTTCTGCTAAAATGCTGCTCCTTTTATACACTCCAAACTCCTATTCACATTCCCCTGACCAATCAAAAAACCACCCAGAGCAGCCCAATGGCCGAGCCATTGTGCCCAGAACAAACCCCATTAGTTACTAGGTCAAACTAAGCTTTTGTTTGTTTTGAACAAAGCAATGTCTTAGTTGAAACTAATGAAATCCTCATGCCAATTTAGTTTGAATTAAGCCTCCTTTATTTGAACTAAATTGTCACTGTAGACGTCGCCATAGGGTTTTAGCAAAGGGTTAGTGTTCTCTAAGTAAGCCAGTTCATCATGTATTTTGGCGTCTGGTATGTAATTTTAGTTATGAAATAAATCATCTGGTTTTAGTAAAGTTGTCTTAAGGAATTCTAGTAGTATGTATGTACTTTAAGTAGTTCATCCTCCAGCAAAACAAAATCCTGCAATCTCAAAAGGAGAGCTGCTAAACAGTAAAGTGTTCATGGAATCTAAATCACTTCCTCAGTCTCACACCAAAGACAAAGGCTGAGGCATCAGTTTCCCAGTGAGATCACTGCAAAACGCTGGTGAGAGAGACCTAAGGATCCTGAGAAAGACATGCAAGATGAAGAGTGTTTGAGTCATATAACACATAGAGATACAGTATCTGGGGAATTTTTGCAAAACAAGTGTAATTTTGGGGTCTGTACTAGGTAGACACTGGTAGATTTTCAAATTTCTCTCTTTTTATCAAAGCTTTTGGTTCAGGAATGTTGTATTCCATACTGTAAATACTAAACCACCCTAATAACCTTGAAAATTGATATTAACTTAATGCTGTTTTTGACTTTGAAGGTAATACGCCTGGCATTAGATCTCTAGAACTGTTACAGCCAGCAACTTTGTGTGGCTTTTAGACTAAGTTTTGTGTTTAAAAGCTGATGCTTTCCCTCCCCTGTGGTGTAGTAAACACTGATAGGATGCATTACACACAAATTGCAACTTAACAGGAATACATTGCTACATACTTTTGTGGCTTCAAGGATTAATGTAACAAACACGCGTGCAAGTGAATAATTCTTTTGTATTGCACTTTTAAAGTTCAGGACTTTCCTAGAGCTATGGACAATTTGTTAGGAAAGTGTAGTCAAATGATGAACTCCAGTTACTGTGTATTATTTCACTCTAATTTACTTTCTTGATGATGTTAACAAATGCATCTCTCTGCTTGCTGCCCTTTCTGATAAAGTTCTGTACCACCTGCAGAAGACATAGAATTCCACTGACAGGCTTCTTTCTAGCTACAGTTTATCACCTCCTCTTTATATTCCTTTATTGGCTTCCTAGTAAGAGATTTAAGAATGACAAAGTCGTTCTTTTAACGTAAGTCACTATTCAACTTTCTATCTTCCAACCTAATCATAGAATCATAGGGTTGGAAGGGACCCCACAAGGTCATCTAGTCCAACCCCCTGCCAAAAAAAGCAGGACCACTCCCATTAGATCATCCCAGTCAGGGTTTTGTCCAGCTGGGACTTGAACACCTCCAGAGATGGAGATTCCACCACCTCCCTAGGCAACTTATTCCAATGCTTCACCACTCGCCTAGTAAGGAAGTTTTTCCTAATATCCAGCCTGGACCGCCCCAGCTGTAACTTGAAGCCATTGCTTCTCGTTCTGCCCTCTGTTACTACCGAGAACAGTCGAGCTCCCTCCTCCTTGGAGCAACCCTTCAAGTAGTTGAAGGTTGCTATCAAATCCCCCCTCAGTCTTCTCTTCTGCAGGCTAAATAAGCCTAGTTCCTTCAGTCTTTCTTCATAGGGCTTGTGCTCCAGCCCTTTGATCATTTTGGTTGCCCTCCTCTGGACTCTCTCTAATTTGTCCATGTCCTTTTTGTAGTGGGGAGCCCAAAACTGGACGCAGTATTCCAGATGTGGCCTCACTAGTGCAGAATAGAGGGGAATGATCACATCCCTCGATCTGCTGGTAACACTTCTTCTGATGCAGCCCAGCATGCCATTGGCCTTTTTGGCAGCAAGAGCACACTGCTGACTCATATCCAGCTTCCCATCCACCATGACTCCCAGGTCCTTTTCTCCAGTGCTGCTATTTAGCTGATCACTCCCCAGCCTGTAGCAGTACATGGGGTTTTTTCGTCCCAAGTGCAGGATTTTACACTTATCCTTGTTGAACCTCATGAGATTCCTCTTGGCCCACTGCTCCAGTTTGTCTAGGTCTCCCTGAATCCTGTCTCTGCCCTCTAGGGTGTCTACCGTTCCCCCCAGTTTGGTATCATCTGCAAACTTACTAAGTGTGCAATCTATCCCATCATCCAGATCATTAATGAAAACATTGAACAGAACTGGCCCCAGGACCGACCCCTGGGGCACACCACTTGTTACTGCCTGCCAACTTGACATGGAGCCATTGATTCCTACACACTGAAACCGTTGTTCTAGTCAGTTTTCTATCCACCTTACAGTCCATGCATCTAACCCATACTTCCTTAATTTGCCAATGAGAATGCTGTGGGAAACCGTATCAAAAGCCTTGCTAAAGTCAAGGTATATCACATCAATGGCTCTTCCCGCATCCACAAATCCAGTCATCTCATCATAGAAGGCGATGAGGTTGGTCAGGCATGATTTACCCTTGGTAAATCCATGCTGACTGTTCCTGATTACTCTACGTTCCTCCAAGTGTTTCAGGATGGATTCTTTGAGAAGCTGCTCCATGATTTTTCCAGGGATTGAGGTGAGGCTGACAGGTCTGTAATTCCCTGGATCCTCCTTTTTGCCTTTCTTGAAGATAGGTACTATATTTGCTTTTTTCCAGTCCTCTGGCACCTCCCCCGTTCGCCACGAGTTTTCAAAGATAATGGCCAACGGTACTGCTATCTCATCAGCCAGCTGCCTCAGCACCCTCGGATGCAGTTCATCCGGCCCCATGGACTTGTGTACATCTAGTTTCTTTAAGCAGTCCCTAACCTGACCTTCTGTCACCAAGGGCCTCTCTTCTTCTCCCCAGTCCCCCGTACCTAGTGTAGTGGGCTGGGAGCTGACCTTGCTTGTGAAAACTGAACTAAAAAAAGCATTGAGCACTAATAGCTTTGGTAAGTTTTTTCTAACATACCAGATACTTTACTATCTCTTAACATTATAGGGAATCAAAAATTTATGTAAGTAAATTTTATGTAATTATGTAAAAATTTTAAATAAATTATGTAAATGTATGTCTTCAATTGCTTCCATGCCTTTGGAATGCTTTTATTAAAGAATGGAATATACTCTATCCTTCCATCTGATTAATATAAGCCACCTCCCTTTTCCCCAATTTTACTCACTCATCCAGTCTTGGAGTCCTGGGCACCCTGTCTACCATCTCCATGAGAGAGACAGGACCTGTCCTCCAGCTACTTAGCCCCTGGTCTCAGTGCTAACCCTTCAGACTCCCCTGACACAAACATATTCTCTCCTAGAACTCCATTCAGAAGTGTGGGCCTCCTAGGTTTAACTCTTTCAGGAGGCATGTGATAATAAATGTGAAGCATATAGCACAGACACTTTTCCCAGTGTCTAACACAATTGCTCTTCTACTTAGCTAAAGCATAAAGTAGAACAGATCATCTAGAACTCAGTAAGAGTGCAAGCCACCATGTCCCTTCTCTGGGGACTACTGTCTGTGTTTAGGCAAGTAGGGATTCCCCTACTTCATCAGGCGACATCTGCCCCCCCCCTCCAACCTGCTGCTGAGCTGCTAAAAATACCCAAAGGCCCCAGTTAGATCAGATCCTTCCTTTTTTATAATCAGATGCTTGTATCCAGGGAATTACTCAGCTTCCATAGGTGATCATAGATCCCTGCCATCACCATGTGATTTTGTTGCCATGGCAGCTTCTCCCCTGTTCAACCAGTTCCTCTGGTTAGACACCACTCTGTTCTTTAGAGCCATTATTTAGATGGGTGAGCACTTAATGTCAATGACACTCTTGAGTTCTTTTCTTTTTTCCCAGTCAGACTGTGAAATTTCAGCCCAATATGGGAGTAGAACAGACAACAGAAAAGGCAAAAGGCTGCACTTTCAAAACAGAATTTGCAGCTCAATAAAGGAGTCTTGTCGCACCTTTAAAGATTAAAAAAATTTATTGCATGAGCTTTCATAAGAGAAAAATCCCACTTTGTCATATTCTTTGATGTTGGGGGATTTACAGAATGGGAGGAAAGTAAATGCAGAGAAGTGTACATCATAGGATCAGGTCAGTCTATTTCAGCAAATCAAAGCAGTTGTTCAGAATCAAACAGTCTGGGCAGCATGTTAGAAGAAGTGGAGGTAAAGAGAAGACAAATTCCCTGTACTGTAATGAGAAAGCCAGCTGATATCCACATTTAAGCTTAAGGCAATGGTGTCAAATCTGCATACGCATTCCAACTCTGCAGTTTCTCTTTGAAGCTTTGATTTGTAATCAATTTGCTTAAGTATAGCAATTAACATCTTCCGTGGAGTGAGCACAGAGACTGAAGTGCTCCCATTGGTTTTTGAATGATGTTATTTTGATTGGATGTTATTCAAATTTGTGCCCATTTAGGCCTTTGCACAGAGACAGAGATAGAGGGGCATTGCTTGCACATGATGGTACATATAACATTAAGGCAGGCACGCATCCCTGCAACAAATCCTGTTCTCAACTTTGTCCACATATCTACACAAACAGCATCATCACAGGACTGAATCAAACCAGTACTCCACCAATGACTCATCCACCAATGTGATATATGCCATCATGTGCAAGCAATACCCTTCTGCTTTATACATGGGCGGAACAGGAAGAGTCTCTGTGCAAAAGACTAAGGCTGTGTTCACACAGACCCCTTGTTCCGGAACAACGGAGGTTGTTCTGGAACAAGGTTTCAGCTGTTCACACGACGCACAGTTGTATCGGAACAACGGGAACCGTTGTTCCGATACAACCGTGTTGTTCCGAAACAAGTTAAACCTCATGCGAGGACGAAACAACGTCCTCGCAGAACAGCTTGCTTCAGAACAATGCATGTGAACGTGTTGTTTCGGAACAAGATGTTCCAAAACAACCGTTCACGTGGTGCCCCCTCAGCACCCTGGCCAGGGAACCCTCAGCACCCTGGTCAGGGTGCTGAGGGGTGTCCCTTGGCCAGCGCCTGCAGAGCGGAGCTGCAGGCACCGGCGGGGTTCAGCGCTGGGCTGCTCCCCCGACACCGCCGGCGGGTCTGGGGCGGGAGGGCAGCCCAGGCTGTGGGCTGAGCCCGGCTCCCCGGACCCACCGGCGGTGTCGGGGGGGCAGCTCTGGCAGAGGGCTGAGCCACCCCACAGCAGCTCACCCCCCCCCCACTGGTGGCTGCAGCCCCCTTTCTGGGCTGCAGGGTGAGCCGCAGCAGCGGCTCACCCCCAGGGGGCTGCAGCCCCCTGCAGCAGGTAACGAGATAGCACGTTCACAGTGTGAATGTGCTATTTTGATTCCCGCCTTTTTCCTTATTTCGAATTAACTTTTTGTTAATTCGAAATAAGTTGTTGCGGATTAGGGTTGTTCCGGTCTCTGGTTGTTCCGGAACAACCCTATCGGGATAACGGGCTGTGTGTGAACACAGCCTAAATGGACACAAATCTGACATCAGAAACATCATCATTCAAAAACCAACAGGGGAACATTTCAATCTCCCTGCTCACTCCATGGAAGGTATGTTAACTACCATACTTAAGCAAACTGATTGCAAAGCACAGTTTCAAAGAGAAACTGCAGAGCTGAAATTCATATACAGATTTGACACCTTTGATGCCTAGGCATTCTACTAAGCTACATAGAGAACACCATAGAAAACACCCTATCCCTACTCTGTTGCTGGAGATTTTAACAGGGTGCTTGCCCTATTTATGAGCAAATCTCAGTCTCAGAGTCCTAAATCAACAAAATTAAAATAGCTCTGCACATTTAAAACCTATGACTATGCTTTATCCGCTGGTTTATACATTTGACTACTAGGGACTGTTCATACTCTCCTCCAATACATGGCTCCTATTCCATATTTCTTTTTCATCTCTACAAACTCAGGTAAGTCTGTGACTCTTCCATTAATACTAAGAAGGAGTCCTGTGGCACTTTTTAAAGACTAACAAATTTATTTATTGCATGAGCTTTTGTGGGAAAAAACCCCACTCTGTCAAACACTTGAAGATAGGGAACTTACAGAAAGTTCATACGATAATTTGTCAGTCTTAATAAATTGGCTATGCCTACACTAGCAAATTAGTCCGTAGTAAACCCGGTCTACACTAGCCTTTGGCTAGTTCAAACTAAAGAAAAAATTAGCTCAAGCTAATCAAATGTTAATTCAAACTAATTAATTAGGCTGGTTAGTCCAAACTAACTGCTTAGTTCAAACTTATTTGCATTTTTAGTTCGAACTAGCCCAGTGCAGAGATGCTAGTTTGAACTAATTAAAGTCAAACTAGCAGTTAGTTCAAAGTAAACACATTTTTTGGTCTGAACTGACTTTTAGTTCAAACTTACTGTTTTGTTTTAGCTTGAACTAAAAAGTTAGTTCAAACTTAAAAAGTACAGCTAGTTCAAACTAAAGTTAGTTTAAACTAAAAAATCCCATTTAGTTCAAACTAACTTCAAACTACTTAGTTAAGACTAACAAAGTCCGAACTAAGATTTTAGGTGTAGACATAGCTGTAAGTGAGCTCTGTGCTCGACCCACCTGGAGTGCATCCCCTGGTGGGGGGTTTGGGGAATTACAGCTCAAGCTGTCCTGTAGTCCTCCCTTCTTGGGTTCGGGTCCTTAAGCCGTCACCATCCCAGGGCCGGGGCCCTGGCACCTGTGCGACTCTTGACAGTCTGGGTGAGTTGGGAAGGGTAAGCATTAGCTTAGTTGCTCCCAGAAAGAGAAGGGGGAAAACACAGTACGACTCAGCCCCTCGGAGGGGCAAACCAGCAGTCTCTGGCCCTGAATTGGGGCAGTACAATAATAATTCTGAGTCCTTTAAGCAGGGCGCAGAATCAACAAATCTCTAGATAAGAGAGGGTAAACAATGCAAGGTATCAGACGAGGGGAAGGAGAGAGGAGAAGGGGGACACAGACCCGTGCTACTCCACTGTGTCCCAGCCCAGGGCCCTAATAGTGGCCATGGGTTCAACCATAGGGTCAGCAGGGATGTGGCCGCAACACACCAACTCTGTTATGGGGTTCAGTCCTGTGTATTCAGGACACAATTCCCCTGGGCTACTGCCTTTCCCCTCTCCCTTTAGTACCTGTTCAACCCCTTTGGCCGAGTGCTCCGGGTATTCACTTAGGGGCAAGTAGCAGAAGCCCTCCATTGGGTCTGGTGGGGGTAGGTCAGGAAGCTCCGGTGTGACCTCCATCTCCTCGGGCGGGGGGGGGAGCAGCTCTAGAAGCTCCACGTGGTCCAGTGCGAGGAGCAGATCTTCCAGATCCTGTCCCACCAGTTGGTTAGCTTTCTGCAGAGCGAGTGGTAGTTCCTCAAAATCACAGGATGGCAACTGGGCCAGGTCACAGCAGTCTAGGCCTTCCGGGGAAAATTTGGGGTTCCTGGACACCATCTGTTCCCCCAGTCCACCATCCTCAAGCGGAGTTGACTCCTCAGAGTCACTGGCCATGGAAGGCCCAAGCCAGCCATCCTGGTACTGGGATGGGGGCCTGCAGGTAGGTGCTGGTTCCCTCTGTGGGAGGAAGAGGAAGGGCTAGGACTAGGGCTGAGGAGCCAGGAGGGAGCCATCCTTCCTCTTCAGCAGCCACAGCTGGAGTGAGCTGCCTGGCCTGGCTTTTATACTTCCTCCCTGCCCCTTGAGCTCTGCTTTGACAGACAGCTGCCTAGTGACCATTTTGGTTCTTCTGGGGGTAGCCATTTTGCTTTTTCTGGGGGCAGCCATGTTTCCCCTTTACAATAGCCTAAAACTGCCACAGGGATCCTTGTTAGTATTAATGGAGGAGTCACTTACAGTATCTCTACATTTGCAAGTTAGTTCAAATTAAGCCTCCTTAATTTAAACTAACTTAGTACCCGACTACACTAGGCTTTCAATAATTCAAATTAAGGAACTTTTGATTTGAACCAATGAAAGCTTAGTTGGAATTAGTATGACCTGCCATTTAGTTTGAAGTAAGCCCTTAGTTCGATCCTTAGCTTGAACAAAGGATGGTATAGACTAAGGGGTTTAAACCTTAGTTCTAATTTAATAAATTCAAATTAAGAAAGTGACTAATTTGACTTAATGTCAAGTCAAATTAGGCCACTTTGTTAATTCGAACTAATAAGTCTAGTTTAGTTCAAACTAAAATCAAATTTATTAGTTTGAATTAACAATCTCAAACTAACTTATTCTAGTGTTGACATAGCCTTACAGACTTAACTAAGTTCCTGGGGATGAAAAAAAAAAAAAAGGAATAGTAGCCATGTACAGGACTCCTTGTTTGTTTTGCTGAACTAAACTATTTTCTCCCATGAAAGCTCATACCTTTTGGAACTTGTCAACATGGTAAATTTTGTTCATCCCCTAAAGGTATTAATGATTAATTCTTTATAAAGATCTGTACAAATTTCAGCACAAACCCTTCCACAATGTTTGGATTAATTTTTCAGAAAGTTAAATTACTGAGAACCACTACAGCCCAAATGTAGAAACAGTTACATGACCCTAACAGAGGATGAGTTAACTGAGATGATTAAGAATAAGCTAGTGGGGAAAGTCCCCAGGCCAGATGGCTTTCTAGCTGAATTCTATACACACTTCCTTTACCTCCTATCCAGACAAGATAATTAAAATGTTTAATGAGTCATTCCTAGAGGACACCTTTCCCCTGTGCTGAGGGAGACACTAATACTAGGTATTCCTAAATCAGGAAGAGATGCCACACTATGTTCCAATTATAGGCTAATTACCTATAAATACTGATGTCAACAAATTAGCAAAATTTCTGGTAATTGGACCTGAAAAGATTTTGAGTTCTCTGAAATATGCAGATCAAAGTGGGTTTGTAAGAACCTGTCCTGGCTCCTTCAACAACTTTTTGAGGTTACAGCAGTGAAGTATGACCCCAAACCACATGTTGTATTAACCTTAGATATGGAAAGGCTTATGATAGACTAGACTTTAGGTGTTCATCTTCCGCACCACAAAAAACTAGGATTTGGTCTCATTTAATTCCTGGCTCCAACCGTTATATTCTTACCCAACCTCTTGAATCACAACCAACAATGTGAACTTGGATACCGTTAGCCTCTTCTGGTCTCCTAGACAAGGGTAGTCACTGTCTCCATTACTGTTTGATGAGGCTATTTTTTTATATACAAAAGGGCATAGTCTGCATATAATACCAATTCTTGGATGAACCCCTGACAATAGCTATATGGGCTCAGCTGATATCAAAGGCCAACAACTTGATTCCATTGAATATAAACTAATGTTATATGAAGACTATTCTCTTTTGCATATAGTTTAACCAGAAACTACTATTCCAGCCCTTCTGTCACTAATTCAAAATTTCAGAGCAGTACAAAATAAACTGGGAAAAATCAGATTAATTGGCAATCTAGTTGTCATGTAGTGGGATTTTCTTGTAATGGAGTTCCATAGGTAAACTGACACAATCAAGTAGCAAGAAACATTAACAAACTAGTAAAAATAAATTTAGATCTTGTACTCTCTCAAATAACTAGTGATATGAATAGGTGGCATGCCCTCTCCCAGAGCTTGTGGGGAAGGCTTAACACAATAAAATGAATATTCTGCGCTATCATGACCCCTCTGCTGTTCTACCTAACTTATGGTCAGCATGGCTTCACCAGAGCATGACAGAGTAGATGTCCGAAAACTGACTTTGCTATGTGGATCAGGCTGTAAACACTAGACCAGTGGTTCCCAACCTGTGGCCTGTGGGGGAGTTCAAAGTGGCCTGCGGCTCTCCTCCTGTTGGCTGAAGAAGGAAGCCACTGCCTAAGGACCCAGGCAGAGCATGTTTCTGTGGGCCTTCCAGACCACTGCAGGTCTCTTGCAGCAGTCAAGGGATTGGGAAATCAGCGCTTGTCTCCGTCTGGCTGTAGCAGGGAGCAAGGCAAAGATCCACAGGTGCTGGATTCCCCACTGGAACCAGAGGGAGCACTAATCTTCTGTTGATGGTTCACGCTTAAATGCAAGATGGGGCAGATTGTTAAGCATAAAGGGTTCACAGGTGTTATAGAAGACTGCTTAAAATAAAGTGGACAGTTAAGACATCTGTAATATTAGGTCAATAGAGAGTTCATAAGTTATAGAGTGTGTTACAAGTTGTTTTTAATGGGCCATAAAACCAGTGCGTCTATTACATACACAGTTTTAGTGTCCAATCCAGTAGAGTTAAGAATAAGTTCCAGACTCATTTTTTGAAGGTTGTAGCCAATTTCTGTTATTCTTTAGGAATTTGGGATAGCCAATATAGATCAATTTGGAAGGCAAGTGTTCTTAGTCCTGATTGACCACAGGTATGTTAATTAGATAGGACTTCCTCCCCAGAAACAAGCGGTCAAGGAGTACTCAGACTGAAACTTTTACAAAAATTTTTTATTGCTAGTCGCATAAACCAAATGATGAATAGGGGTATAGATGAATACAATATAAAATAAATGGTAAAAGGATTACATTAATACATTTCTATTTTAACTATTAACAGTATTGCTACTAAGATTTCCTTATCTTTAAGATACAATTACAAAAGTTATACTCACACTCAAAGTGAAGATAAGTTGAAGTACTGAGCTAACAATTCTAAACTTAACCAGCTAAAATAAAATAAAGAAACCTAGTTAAAAGAAGTTAGGTAGAGTGTTGGTGAAGGCCTGTGCAGTTTCCTCTTGCGTTATTCAAGTTCACCGGCTGGAACATGGAAGCTTCAACCCCTCTACTAATTTGAGGGCTTTAAATACCCTTTCAATAATAAATTGCATTATCTCATTCTTCCTGACCCAAATATGGGTATTTTCCAGAAATTGCTAGGAGCACCTTCAGATTACTGGTTCAGGGATCTTCTGACATCTATCTTCTGGCCTATTTTCTCATTTCCTTGTTTATCAGTTTGTGGGTTTTGTGGTGGGTTTGCAGAGATATTTTTTACCTTTTTGTCTGCAGAACATAGTCAAAACCCAGCTTGCCAAATTCCACACAGCCTAGGCTCACCTTTCACCCAGTTAGTTGTCTCCTATAGATAAATGCAAACCTTAGTTTGCAAAGCTTGCAGGTCTTATCCTATTGCATAGCAAACTTACCGTCTTTGCAAACTGATTCACACCTTTTTCAAAGATCTGCAGGATACATGCATTTCGGCTTATGAAAAGAACTAGCACCAAGCTCCTCATTATAGAACCAAGTCCCTAAATCTTATAAAAAAAGGAAAATGTACCTATATATAAAATAGATAGAAGATAATATATGCATGCAAGCTCAATATAGGTATAGCCAAAGGCTATAATGTGTTAGGCAGATTTCTTTTGAGGAAAAGAAATGAGTGATCAGATATGAAGTGATTGCTTTGTAAAAAGTGTTCTAACCATGGATAAGGCTTTTCTTTTTCCCCCTTCACTTTTCTGTGTGAGTTTATTTGAGAGCATAATGATTGTCTGGTTCACCTATATGGTTGCTTTTGTGATATCTGATGCACTGGGTGAGGTGCACCACATGACAGTATGTGTAGGACCAATGGATCTTGAAAGATGTGCTGTGAAGGTGTTGATCATCCTGGCAGCGGAGATTTGTCTGTAGGCTTTGCATCTCTTCTAACGCTGTTGGGTACTGCTTTGAATTGGAGAGACCTGGTCTGTAGGGAGCTTGCTTCTGCTGATGAATTTTTAAAGGTGGGAGTCTATTTGAAGGGCAGAAGGAGGGATTTGGGAAAGATTTCTTTCAGGGTGTGATCCCCATCAAGTATTAACACTGCATTCATCTATATAGTCACTTAATTGGTGCCTGTAATCATCGGGTGTGTCTACACTGGAGCCTTAGGTGAACTTAACCTCCTTCACGTCACCCTAAGGAACTCCACAGCCAAATTGCGCCTTTATTAAGTCGATTTAAGGTCTTTCTAAAGTCCACTTAACACCTGCTCCTAAGGTCAATTTAAACTTCAAGTTGAACTAGGAGCAGGGGCCTAGGCCCGGGTCCTGCCCACCCTGGCCTTGATTCTGCCCCTGGGACCCAATCCAACCCCACTCGCTGCCAGCAGGCAGCTAGGAGCTGGATCCAGCCCTGAACTGCTTGCAACAAGGGGCTCAGGGCTGGATCTGGCTCCTCCTGCCTGCGGCAAGGGGCTGAGAGCACGATCAGTCTCTTAGCCCCTTGCCGGAGGTGATGGGGGCTAGGAACTGGCTTCTGCCACCCTCGGCAAGAGGGTGGGAGCCAGATCACACTTGCCGTCCCTTGCAGCAGATCAGGCTCCCAACCCCTTGCCAGCAGCAGCAGGGGCCAAATCAGGCCCCAAGAGCCGGATCAGGGCTCTGGAGCCAGATCACACCCCAGGCTGGGCATGGGGCGGGTCCCAAGATCAGCCCAGGGTAAGTCTACTAGTGTAGACTTCACAGGATCGACTTTAATTTGACTTAAAGTTGACCTTGTAAAGTTGACTTAAAATAGCCCCCTAGTGTAGACATAGCCATAGAACCTGAGCAACTCTTACCTTTTTAAAGATAGCAATAACAAATCATGTGGAAGTAAGTTGCAAAGTCTTGGTTTAATTCCTGTGAAAACTGTCCCACTGCACTTGTGAAATTTCTCCTAGTGGTCAGTAGTGTTATTGCTCTTCATGACAATTGGAAGATCTGTTCTTGGTGAATCTTCTATATGTTTGGACACAGGGGACACTATGTGACCCAAATTCAATTTTCATGTGAAATGAAGGCTAATTGAGTTTCTTTTGTTTTAAAACCATCTGGAGAAAAGGCTATTCTGGCTGCTTGAATCTACTGTGCAGGTGAGGGAGAATTAGCACAAAAGACATTTTGATGCATTAGGTAGAAATTTGTATTGCAAACAATTTGTTTCTAGGCAACAGAAAATCCTTCATTGCAGAGTCTGGAAAAGTATTGCTGTAGAAGTGCTGTTGATTCCACTGAGTGGGTACAGGTCAACAGACAGACTGCATCAGCATTAGAGTGTATATGGGACAAAAAATGAGAGAGCCATTTAGAAGTCATAAAAATGTGGTTATTTTTATTTATTTTCCAAATGTCATATTAACTGGTATGTCTGGTTACTTCTGAGATCCTCTTATACTCTCTCCTCTCACTGACAAAAGACTAATTTATTTCTTTAACTAGAGCCCTATGAAGCAAATATATAAAGTTTGAAACCACTTTACAGCACCTACGCTTAAAGTTAATATTTTAAAAGTGTGGAATACTTCCCCATACCTGATAAATGCTGCTTTGTTTCTTCTTTCCCATTTTTGCTTTTTATTGCAAATTATGTTCTGACCTATCCACTGATTTGCTGCTAACATCTTAACAAGAGTCCTTCACAAAAATATTTCCCCTGATCAAAAATGTAATTATATTAATAGAAGTTGTAGGTAGTTGGAAAAATGTAGATGCAACATCTTCATCACATCTAAATGTTCCATGGGACCATGCCAGTTTTAAATACATTCCACCTGATTGCTGCCAGCTCCACCTGGCTTCCAAATTCCCGGCTACTTAACACACTAGGCTTCCAGAGTCCCTAGCTCCAAGGCAGTCTGGCCACATGGGCTACCTCAGAGCCAGGCAGACACTGGTAATTCCATTTCATAGAGAATTTCCAAATTTTCAGTTTGTTTCAAATTGAAAAGTCTCCAGATTTTGACATATCAAAGTCTTCTGCAAAATGGAATTAACTTTCAACAATTAAAGTTTCTCCTCTCCACCCTAATTGAATTCTTTCTGCTGATTTCAGTGAACTTTGGATCATGTTCTTAGTGCACATTATGTTAAGGGATTGGAAAATTTATTCATTGGTTTTCCTTTTTAAACAGAAAACACTTTCTGATGACAATAAATGAGGAGGAAGGCAAGGCCACTCAACAAACGTTTTTATACATTTTTCCTAAGTAACTGAATCTATTCAATGTTCAGTTTATGTAACTGGAAAGAAGTGAGGGGTATGAAGAAGAGTCGAGTCTGTATTTATCTGGTTTGCTCAGTTTCCAATACAAAAATCTTATTTTTCAGAAATATAGCTGATTCCAAAGGCTAAAACACGTGATGATTTGGACCCATGAGTAGAGCCTTGATCCTTACTCGGTTTGATGGCAGAAATTTTAAAAGGCCATTTCAGTGACCAAGAGTTCCCCTCAGCATGTTTACATAGCAATTAATAAGGAAACAGGGAGGGGAAACTCATGCATCCATAACATGAGGGCCAGTCAATGTTTAGCCCCAGCACACTTGCACATGGAATGGAAAAGAGAGTAAAGGAGCCTTTCCTCTATTTATGCGCAGGAAGGCTATGCACAGCTTAAGTCCCTGCACTTTGGAAATTTGCCTCTGCCCTTCTTTCTACACTGGCAGACAGAGTTTGCCAAGTAAAAAGTTGGAAGCATGATGCCTGCATATGTAACCCATATGCCTAAGAAGGTGCAATCTCTTTTAGGGATGCTTTATGGTTGGGCTACATTGCTGAGCAGATTTTGCAGCCCAGAAACCAGAACTTTCTGGTAAGAGGATGTGGTAGCATATTGAGCATGCTCCACAAGTTTTATGGTTGTGCTGGAGTCAGGTGCCTGGGAGAAGCCTGACAGGAGCAGCCACAGAGAGCTGCAGCGTCCACATGCTCAGTGATTGACTGAGAGGAGTTGAGTGAGGACTGGACTACAGGATGTTTTCTCCCTGCTTTGGACTGTTTTGCAAGGGGAGTTTTCTGTTGTGGAACCTCGTAGGACTGATAGAATTAGAAGTCGTCCTGTTAGATATAAGGATTACACTCTTGACCTTTAGTATTCTAAAACTGTAGATTCCTGATTGATACGAATAGTTGTCTTAGGTGCACTGCTGGGACGTCAGTGATTTAAGCAGGGGAGAATGTAACGCATGGGCTTAAATAAGGAGTGTCTCTTTAAGAGAGTTGCTGGGGTCTGAGTTGCTCTTGCTGGGTCACTGTTCCATTGAAGAACCAGGGTGGTGGGTGGGTGTAAGCCCACCCACTTCTAAAACGCTGGGTCACTGTTGCTGGGTGGATTTAGCTGTCTAGACCCAGAAGTTTTCAGCATGTTCTGTGTAGTTTTGAGCATGCTCTGCAAGGTTCCCTGCCAGTGCAGTGGTCAGAGGTCTGAGATCAAGCAGCCAGGCCAGTTGCATTGAGGAGAGCACTTGTGCTCTGTGCAAGGGGAGAAGCTGAGCCAGGAGCAGACAGCAGGCTGTTTTCCCCAATTTCCAAAGTGATAGCCCTGTTAGTCTAGTCCAGTAAAAAAACAACAAGCAGTTGTGTGGCACTTTAAGACTAACAGATTTATTTTTTGCATGATCCCACTTCCTCAGATGCTTCAAAGATCTTCTCCCACGAAAGCTCATGCAAAAAATAAATCTGTTAGTCTTAAGGTGCCACACAACTGCTTGTTGTTTTCTCCAGCTCTGAGGCATTTTGCTTCAGGTCAGTAGCATTGTTAACCTTCCAGCAGGGAAGTCTGGAGGCAGTGGTTACAGAGAAGAAACCATTGGGAAAAGAAGGGTGGTTTCCTTTTAACTTTATACTCTGGGTATGGGCTTAACTACAGTTCTTGAGTGTAATAAGGGGAAAGAGGCAATTATATTTTGTTATTGTCAGAGATGTATTTTTCTTTTGTAACAGGGATTTTTTTTTAAGATATGTTTGTATGAAAATGAGTGTTGACTGAGTAAGCTGAGTGGACAGCAGTGCTCCCAGCAGAGGAAGAAAGGTCTTCAAGGCCTCATACAGAGGATTTTTGCTGCCAAAGAGGAGGGAGTTGCTTCTTCTACCACAAGCCTTTGGACTTGGTGGTTTGAGACCATAACAGACTCAGATACTGCTAAATAGCCACTATGTATTATAGATCTGTATACTAATCATTTTGTCTGCTTTCATCAGAAGGTTTATAAAGTTAATGTTTAATATAGTACATTGCTTTTGTTATGAATTCTGAACAGTCTTCACTGTGAGCCCCTTTACAGACTGGATCCTGGCTCTCCAGCTGCTTTCTGCAGGGGTTTCTCTATGAGGCACTGGAGAGGGACAAATAAATGAATTTGAGACCACCCTAGCAGGTTACACATACAACAGGATTGCACCTCTGAAATCAATCCAGCCCAGAGCTCCTTGTGGGCCACCACTAATTCATGTCTGTTATTTCACAGTGCAAATGAGCCTTAAATAATTAGATCCAAACATTAAAATGTTCCTTTCTATTAGTGTGGTTTAATTTGGGTTTGTTTTGGGGTTGGGGTTTTTTGTGGTTCCTTTTTATTAATTTTCATAAAGAAACAACAAAAAAGTGACTGACTCACAGCTTGTATATGTCATCACATGCAACACAGGAGATACAATATCATGGGACAATTAAACGTCTCTACAACTTATCAAAGCTGCAAGATCAGACAATACAAAATTAGGTGCTATTATACAGAAATATGTTAAGGTATGGATAACAAATTAATTAAAAACAGACAAATGCATAAAAAGGAAGGAGGGGATGAAGGAAGGAGGAGGGAGAGGGAGAGGAAAAAGCAAAGTCAGGTGGAATGCAAGTCTGATTCTCTTTTGGAGCTGTCTCAGCATTCTTTATCCAAATTTATCAAGAAATGAGGTCCAAATCTCTTATGCATGCTCTCTGGATCAATAAGCTACATCAATAAGTTCTTTTGTTGCTAACTGAGGAAGGTCCAAATACTGCCACCAATGTTCCCTCTATTTTTTAATAGTCTGTGTGCGCAAAAAGTTTCTTTTGTGCAAATTTTTGGAATCAGTGCCCAAATTTGTGTGCACTCCAGTGAGTGTGGTCAAACTTGTGAGCACAACGAAGCAAGTGTGTTTCATGCAAATAATATCTAAATTTTTATTTTTATATGGTGATGGAAATTATTTTGTAAATTACAAAAACCTTATTTGAAACATGCTACTTGAATCCGCCTTCTTGAAGTAGTATAAAAATATTAGCACTGTTGAATTTTTTTGTGCATGCTGTATTTTGTTGAGTGCACAGGTTTCATGACCTGTGTGCGCATGCACACACGCAGAGCTTAGAGGGAACATAGACTGCCACTCTATTTGGGGCATAAGCCATGTCCTCCATTTTTGTAAAATTGTGAACGTGGCAATCACCAAAGACCTCAAGAAAAACAGTCTTTGTGCTGGAATGAGATCCAGCACAGTAGGTGCATAAACTAAGACATACTTTTCAGCGGAGATTTGTTACAGCAACAACAAATACCAAGAGAATAAGTCCCATTCTTACATAGCCTCTGGGGCATCCAATATATTCGGGATAGAATCTTTTGCTTTGACAAGGTGAAGCTGAAGATCTACAGGAGCACTTTTAAGACTGTAACTTGCTCTGCCATAAGGGTTTTTTTTAATGACTGTGATAGCATGGAAAGGAGAACAAACTAGGAGTCCTGTGGCATTTTAAAGGCTAACAGTTTTATTTACACAAAACTCCAGACAGTGAAGTTCCTCTTTGCTAATGAAGTATACATATTGTATGGACATGGGTCTGAGGAGGCTCTGAAGCATTTCAGAGGTTCCTGGTAGCTTGGATGGACATCTGAACCAAGCTGATAAATTAGCAAATGTTTTTAGCAGTAACTTCGAGGGTTACAGGTCATGTCATTGCTTTGATGTTAATCAAAGAGACAAAGCCCTCACCAGTGACCAGTTTGAAAAATCCATGATACCCTTTCCTCTGCCAATTATTCAAGTTACAGGATATTTCCCCCCCTACTTTGCAAGTTGAGGTTAGCCCAGATAAGTGCTTTTGCACAATGGTAAAGATGCAATTGGCATCTCTTAGCCAGAACAGCTCAGCCCCTTTGTCAAGCAACCATGAGGCAACTTATTTTTCTCCACAGGTCAAAAAGAGGAACTGAGCAGAGCCAGAGAAGGAAATGGATGCCTTAATACCCTTTAGTTTCCTACCATACAGTATAAAGATGTCATACTCTGATCTATTTGACATCTGTGCCACTACAGAAGTATAAATAGTTACTTTGAAGATTTGGAAGCCCAGCCCCACTCCCTCTTCAGCTATAGGGAGCTTGAAGTTTTTAAGTGTGAGTTTTGTGTGTATGTTGACCAAGGACACACATTAAAGGTCCCTATAATGTTAATTTTTCAAAAATAAGAGAAGACATACGGGTAGGCTTAGAATAGAGAGGAACCTAGGCAGCATATTCACTGTAATGTGTTAAGCCTTCCCCACAAGCTCTGGGAGAGGGCATGCCACCTATTCATATCACTAGTTATTTGAGAGGGTACAGGATCCAAATTAATTTTTACTAGTTTGTTAATGTTTTCTTGCTACTTTTATACTTGATTGTATCAGTTTACCTATGGAATTCCATTAAGAGAAAATCCCACTACATGACAACCAGATTTCCAATTAGTCTGATTTTTCCCAGTTTATTTTGTACTGCTCTGAAATTCTGAATTAGTGATAGGAGGGCTGGAATAGTAGTTTCTGGTTAAGCTATATACAAAAGAGAATAGTCTGCATATAACAGTTTATATTCCACCGAGGCTGATCAGAGATGGGGATATTCCATGACATTAAACTCTGAGTTTGACATCAATGACACGTATCAGGACTGAGGAACTGCATATTTGGGAGCTTAGTCTTAGGCACCAAACCCTCATTAGGGCTGAGACAACAGGTTGACCAGTTGCCCACCTTCCTACCTGCAAATGGCTTCAAAAGAAATCATGCTGCCTGTCCTTACCTGGGTATCAGACATGACCCAGAGAGAGGGAAGCTCTCAGCTATATAACCTACTGCCTGGAAGAAATCCAAGAAGAAAGGAGATGGTGTTGCAGCGCTTCCCTTGCCATAGTCCAGCCCTCTCCACTCTGCATGTGTGCACTTGAACAGAAGTGTATCCACTTGGGGGAGGAGGGAGAAAACTGAAGGGAGGTGGTGGCACTCCCCTCTTTTCCCCACAGAATGGTAAAAGCTATTGATGGCTCATTTCAAGACATATCTCAGTCTGTGCTATAATAAAACATACCCATGTGCGAGCCTTCGCAACTATATTGCAGTACTTACAAAATCCCTAGAACAATAAATCTTGTTCTTCCTGATGGAGACAGATTCTAAGGTCAACAACTATAAGGATCAGATGAGTCTCACATGAATGATTTGACCCAAAACTGCATAGGTTATAAACAAGGCTTTTATTACATTTCTAAGTGCCCCATGACATGTGTTAAATTACTATAAGGCTTCATGAAACTGCAGTTCAGAAATATTGTACAATTGGATAGTTCCAATTTGTTTCCTTTGTTCGATTTCAGAACAGCTTCTCTTGCATGAAACTGGAAAGAAGGATTTAGTTTCCATCATTTAACAAATCATGGTGTAATCTGATGGGCTTAACCTTTGTTCTAAAGCTGTTTTGTACTTGCTGCAGGAGTAAGCATCACTGATGTAAGTTATGTTTTGGATTCCTCCTGTAGAAATCTGCAGTACTTTTCACAAGGGGAATGAAAATTAAATAGGACATCACCTTTTATATTTGAGTCTTATCCTAGTTTCAGTGAACTAAATAGCCAGAAATTCATATGTTCACTGGGCTATACATTCAGTGGGAGTGGGAGGCAGTTTATAGGTGAGCCAAAACATCATGTCCTTGCTACTCACTCCTTACTTACATCAAACTTCTGTTAAAGTCAATGTGGCCTTGTCATGAGTAAGGGCTTCATGATTTGAGGTCTGATCCAAACCGTATTGAAATTTATGACTTTAATAGATGTTAGGGTCAGGAACTTGACCCAGTTTGATCGCCTTTGATATTCTGTCTGAGTAGAAAGACCAGGATATTTCAAGACTAAATTTGCTGCAATTTGTTTTGGGCCTGATCATAGTCTGTACTCAGGCTAAACTCCCACTGGCATCCATGAAAATTCAGCCCAGTTAAAGAATTCAGGATTAGGGTCTATGAGAACAGATAAAAGCAATTTACTTGTTGGGTATGAGGGGAGAGAGGTGACAATGTCAAGGAAAGAAGTGTGACTTTTTCTGTGCCATTTTTAGTTCTTTCCTACATGTGAAACTAGATAATACATTAAAATAAAATAAAAGATCCCTGCTTGTAGTGAAGCAAATAATTCCAAATTGCCCAAACTGAGCTTGTCATTAAGTCCACTTGTTATTCTTACATATTCCACAACTAGATGCTAGCTCAAAATTTGCATTTTCATTCTTGCATCTGTAATCAGGTGGTAAAGTATCCAGATTTGCAGGTGGATATTTTATACATGGAAACTCTGCTGCAGAAAAGGAATATGTTTTAAAGAATTTGACCCAATGCCTTGACTACACAAGCAATTGAACAACAAGGTACTTAGAAATCTTCAAAGGATAATTAATTTTTTTCCATTTATTAATGTCTTCCCCTACTCCTATGTAGGTAAGGAACAAAAGGACCTTAATATGACCTCAGCTAGGTGATATAGTTTGAGCTATTTTTTCTGAGCTATTTCTATATGATCCAGACACAAAACCCAGAATTTCTAATTTAGCTGTTCATGATCTTCTAAGTTAATCACAGAGAAAATAACCACTGTAATTCTACTCGGAATAATAACTCAATTGAAAGTTAACACTTCAGGTCAATTAAAGGAAGAGGCCTGAACAAATTCCCACAGAGGACTGCTGCAAATCTAATCTGAAATGTTTACATTTATCTTAATATCTTCAGCTTCAATGCTCTTTTGCAAGAGTTACTTTACAAGTATTTTACTCACTGAAATGTTAATTCTAAATGGAATTTTAAACAAAAAGCACAAAATTCATCTTTAGTGTAATGCCACTAAGATCAATGGAAGCTTCACTGGGATTTACTTTTGATCCAACGTATCCTTTTCACAAAAATGAACCTTTTAAAGATAATTGTATACAAAACAATCTTTCCCACTTAAAAAGAAGTGGAAAACTTCTAACAATAAGCCAGTGAATTCAGTGTCATTTGTATCTGAACAACAATCTGTTTGGCTACTTTTCATTTGATATTATCAGTGTTGCAGTCCTGAATTTACAGTCATTTTTAGACACTAGTACAGAGAGAGAATTTTTCCATTATGGTCCTGCAGCACAGTTATTACTATACATCCATATCACATTTTTAATCTTCTGCACAAATATTTTCAAATTATTTTTGTGAAGTATTGTCCTTGTTTAATTTTTAATACAGTGGCTTTTCATAACCCTGAAAATTGAACTTCCTTGTTTCTATCCTTCAAAATACAGCTGTACAGCCAAGGGAAATTTGAGGAACTTGACATGCCAAGGTTCAAAAGTCACGGAAATGGATTCTACTCACATAGCTTCTCAACAGAGCACCTGAGTGGAGCTCATAAGGCAGTGGCACACCTGGTCCTATGGTAGGCTGAAAAAAAAAAAAAAAAAAGAAGTTTAGTGGAGTGAAGGAAAAAAAACTTGGAGAAAGGGTAAAGAACATGGTCTGATTTGATAGAAGACTGGTGTGTGGCAAAGAGAGATAGACAGGAGATCTTGAAATGATGTCTCCATTTCTGAACTCCAAGGTTCAAACAAGCTGTAGTCAGTACTACGGTTTGCCACATTAATCTTCACTTTTTTTGTAAGCTAAGTTCGAACCCTCTATACCACGGGTGTCAAACTCATTTGCAATGGCTGGCCAGATTTGACATAAATGTACTTCAAGTGGGCCATACATACCATAAATCAAAATACTACGGCACTATCATGGCATCATAGAGTGCTCTGTATTCAAAACTGTGCTGTCCTACCACTCTCTCTCTCTCTCTGGGACAGATCGTGGTTTCACGGAAACCTCACACACTCATGGCACTGTGGAGCGCTGGGTACGTGAGGCTGCCCTCTCTCTCTCTGATAGTGAGAGGGTGGTTCTGTGGAGTGAAGTTGTAGGCTGGAGGGAAGAAGTTAGCAGGCCACATGTTTGACACTTCTGCTCTACAGCATGAAAAGCATAATCTCCCCCCTGCCCATCAGTGCCAAAAACCACTGCTTTGTTTTAGGAATCTTTGAAGTTTGGAGGAATTGTATATTTATGAGACATAGGTGGTTATTCAAATGCATAGCTCATTTCATTTAGATAATATCACTGATTATTTCTGTAATACAAGAGACATCAGGTTACCAGACCAAGACAGATTTTCTCATAACTTTTCTTGAAGGCAAACATTGCTGACAATTTCTTTTTAAATCAGGCTCCAGTTTTCATTTTCATAAAAAATGAAATAAAAGTAAATAAAAATTTATCAATAAAGGTTTTCTAACAGCATATGTTCACTCCAGGCTAGGTTTTCAAAGATTTTGTGCTTCTAGAATTTCCATTAAGTTGGGCTCTCACATCCTTTCATATATAATTTGCACCTCAGAAGCATTTTAACAGTGCACAACAGGGGAGTCTATGAGCTGAACTAGATCAAAATTACACTTTGTTGGACAGAAGAGGTCAGAAAAAAGTGCCCTTCTGTGCATTTATTAAACTGCTCCACAAGTGGTACTGGGCTTTCCATGGAGGTTGTGACAGTATTTCTCTACTACCAGCCTTTACTGGTAAGCAGCTCAGAACTGGCTGCAGTACTGTATTGCTCATTAACTGCTTGATTTAAGGAGCAGATGGAGGCAAACACATTCATTCTCACTTTGCTATAGGACTTTGGGGTTTTTGTTTAGAGTCTGCGCTTTGACCTAAACAGCTGTTGACTGGAAACAGCACACAAGCAGTTGTAAGGTACTGTTTGCATTCTTTACAAAGGGGTGGTGCCTGCAATACTGCCATACTCAGACTGGGAAAATCAATGCAGTGGTATGTTCTGCAGCTCTGTCCACAGGCAGTGCCAAAATTGGCCACCTATTCTATTTACAAGGTGGGACTGATCAAAAACATACTGTGTGCTCTCTGCTAGGTTCCTGTCTTGTCTCTCCCTCTATGGGATTTGGACACACTTCTTGGTAAGGCCAAATTAAGGCATAGCTATATGCATAGACCATAGATTATATGATGCGTAAGCCTTAACTTAAAAAAGTTATACTTCTAGCCCTTGTGGCTTTAAAGAAAAGATTGAAAATGTGATCAAACGGAACTGAAGTAGTGGTGTCTTCCTGAGTCTACAGCTAGCCGAGAGAGAAAGAGAGAGATAACTGGTTGGACTTCTATCAGCAACTAGAGAAAACCAGACCCTATAGGTCAGCTGCTTAGGAGAGATTGGATCCCGGTTACCACTTGCTAGGGGAGATGGATTCCAGATCATTCCAGGCAGTTGGGAGAGTAATGGAATAGCCCCAACTCCTGCTGCTAAATCCTCTGGTGAAGGATGTGGTTCTTGTCTGAAGATGTGGGGCCCCTGCTTTCTTCCTGGGAAAGAGAACAAGTGTAAAATGAATGGTAGTACTCTCCTGAGCCCAAGTGACTTGTGCTGCCAGAATGAGCTGGCATTCACAGCAAATTGTGTAAATCTTTGTAACATTATCACCCCTCTCCTCTTACCTGCTTTGATAAACAGTGAAATAATTAATAATAACCTTACATCTGTAATCTCCATAGGGATTTGCCATCCCCTGAAACCTCAGACTGAGCCTCTAGGACAGTGGCATTCAGTTACATTTTCTCGTGGGCCAGATAAGGCAGTGTCCAAACCTTGGTGGCCCAAAGCTGCCTCTACTTCACCTAACTGGCAGGGATAGGCAACTTATGTCACAGGTGCCAAAGATGGCACGTAGGCTGCTTTTGAAAGACATTCAGACTGCTAGTCCAATTGGGGGGCACTTTTTGGGATGCATTTCAATTTTAGTTTTGCTCTTTTTACTATTGTGCCATGTGCAGGTAAAGTCCATTCATCTGAATTTCAACTAATAAAAATAGCTACCTATCAGAATAGCAGTGGGTTTCCCATGATCATTTTTACAGGAGTGGTAATTGCATATACGCAAGTTGAAGGAAATGTCACTATTTTCTCAGCAGGTTTGGAAACTTCTACTTCACAGCATTCATGGATACCTCCAAATAAAAGCAATTCCCTAGACAGTAGGCTACAGCTAGCATCATTAGCTCTTTTTCTCTCCAAAGCCAAAGTTCGTAAACTTGGAATCTAAAATTTATCTTCTAAATCCATACAAAGAGACTTGAAAGAAAAGACTTGATTTTCAGACATACTAAGCAACTGTTCACTTCATAATGTAAACTAAGCGCTTCTAAAAACAGCATGCTTTTCTTGAGGTCCAAATGGGTACAATTTGAGGCATCCAGATTTGAAAATTGTGGAGGTTTCCACCTCCTGAAATCAATAATGTGTTAAATGTATCCTTGCTTCCGATCCTACCCCAATGAAATATAAAAGCTTTACCTAAGATGTCAATGGCAGCAGAACCGAAGCCTTTGAGATTAGTAATGGAGAAAATGTGCTCGTTTATGTTTTAACTTCTCCAGCCTTGAACGTCCATAGTTTCAAGTTTAGGAATCTCTATACAATGGGACATAAGTAATCTCAGTACTATATCAAATATTCTTCCTATAAAACTGTTGTCAGTGGCTGTCTGCAGAAACATGGTCATTATGCTCCATTTACTATTCTGTTTGTATGGTAGACCAGTGGGAGGGGGAGCAAAATACCTCCTTGGGAAGGCTATTTTCTTTTATAGACATAGCCATTATAGCTTACTGCAGAAGCAGGTCCCCTTCCCAGTATAATGGGGGTCAGGTGCCACTTGAGATCCTGCATATTTGTAGGTAGTTGTGTTTGCCAAGTATCTGCTTTGAAGAGTTCTTGAAGGAAGTTGGTAACCTATACTTCAGAACTCTGTCTAGGGAGGATACAGCACAGTGGCACTAGTCAGAAACAAGACTTACCTCAGAAAGTGATACTGTAGTTGGAGATCTGGCTTTGAGAAGGCTTTTCTTATATGGCTGACACTGACTGGAAGAAGATTAATATCTAAGTTAACTGTTTGCGGTGTGATAACTTACAGAGTCACATCTTTATTGCTCAATGTGGCAAAAAAAATGAAAGGAAGGGTGGTCTTGTCATTCCCATGGTGGTCCACAGACTACCTCAAGTTAGCTTTGAAGATTACTTTTGCCCTTCTGCCAAAGCAAAACTTCTCCTCCTCTTGAATCAACAAGAATTGAACATAATTTCCTAATAAATAGTTCTTCCTCCTAGGACTTCCCATCTCCCCTTCCTCAGGGTTATCACGTTCATTCATTCACTAACTCCAAGGTAGCACATCTTAGCCACTGGAGGCCCAATCCCATCCCCACTGGATGCATCCATCCAGTCTGACTTAAGTAATCTCCTCTGCTTTCCGGTCCAGAAGTTACTTCCTACCTTAGTCCTTCCTTGCAGGTCTCTTCTTTGGGTTACAACAGCACAACACAAGCACAACCTGCATTTGCCAATCTTCTCTTTTCATGAAGCCTTAAATAATTCCTCCATCTGCTCCTTAGTCACATGACCTCTCTCAGTCAGGTCCCATAATCACTGAAAAACTTAGGAAAAAAAAATGGGCATGGACTCTTCTTAAACATCCAGCTGTCAGATATTGCCAATGAATTATGACATTGCATAAGCTTATATCACTTCTGTTAATTAAGAATTCTAACAAATCTTCTAAGAAATTTATAACATGCATTTGCTTTTCTGAGTTGAAAGCAGAATTAAATGTGAAAGCTGAAGAAAGCAAAACAGCAGTATTATCAAGTCATTTTTTAAAAATGCTGTATCACAGTCATCAACCTCTTTTGTTATCTACAGCGGGAAATAAGACATCATAGGATATCTGTCTTCTCTGTGCTATTGAAAAGCATTTGTGGATAATTTATTGGGCACTTTAGTAACCTATACAGGTAATCATGGTAATCTTATGATTATTGATTTCCCTCTGTTTGTATAAAATCCTTGCATCTTATGGCTGTTTTGCCAGAACTGCATCTTTGCAGAGATGCAATATTTTGCTATGTGAAGCATGCATACTATTGCATTCCTTACATTTCTATCAAAGTCCATGCTTTAATGATATAAATTACCGCACAGTTCAAAGCATAATTTGCAAGGATTCCTTCTATCTGTCAAAACCTTTACTGCTACATATAAAAAATATGGAATATTATCTGCTAGGCTGCAGCACTTAAAGAAGCATCAGGAGTGTGTTTTCATTAAATTTGCTACATCAAATATTCATTATATTACAAATTCTTACCTCATTGTCTGCCCGTGATGTTCCTTTAACTCCTAACACTGTCAGGCCTCTATTCTTTCCTTTCTTTTGCACTGGATTTTTGCATATCCTGACAGAAAAGATGGTAAGTTCTACCTAGTTTCTAGAATGTGCTATGCATCTTGTAATTGCCCTCTTTCCTTCTACAACAATTCTCCCCTTCTTGCATGGAGAGTAATATCTTAAAAGCAGTTTAAAACATGAGCCTGGGCAAGTGAATGTGAAATGTAAAAAAGAAGATGCAGGGATCTATCCATGAGTTATAGCTGTGCTTGCTCCGTGGGAAAGTTAGATGAATTGTGAGTAGAAAGTCCTGTCCCGTATATTACAGAGGAGTGAATTAAGGCATTTATAACATTAGCAAAATGAGGAAACTGGTAAATTTAGCATATTATGCACCAGGGGCATAGCCATGGGTGAGCCAAGGTGGGCAAGGGCAAGGTTTACACGTCTTAGTCCCTGGCAGCAGCATGAACTTTGCTTCTGCAGCCACAGGGCCTCCCAGCAGACAGCAGCCACAAGCTGGGCAGAGGCTTGCAGTTCTGCCCTGCTTGCAGCCACCAGGCCTTGCAGTCGTGAACAGAGCAGACACATCAGTGCTGGTGCTTCTTCCATGTTGCAGCCACCAGCTGCTGGCCAGCCCCATGACCAGGGTGGTGGAGGGGGCAGCTTCCAGTTACATGACCAGAAGTTGCCTTTGGTCAGGCCCACTCTGCACATGCAAGAGCATGGCCAAAATCAGGGGCTGGCTACACCCCTGTTATGTGAAGTACAGTAATTTGCTGACCAGTGTCCTACTGTAAATCTCCTATTAAGTTTTTATTGCAACCACAGCATTTTTTAAAAAAAAACATCTAGTAAATAACCTCCAGACTTAATTATTATGGATGATTTACATTAAAGTACAGCCTAGAAGCCCCAACAAAGATAACTCAGTGAGCCCTTTTGTGTTAGGCACTCTACATACATATGGAAAGAAATGGTTCTCCCATCAAGTACTTTGCAAAATACATAGAAAAGACTGATGAAGAGTGGGTGACAATATTCTTTGCCTCAAGAGAAACATTTTTGAATATTCTGAAGCTCAGCTGCAGATTAAGGGATTTTCTCTGGACATCAATGGAGTTATGCCATCTGATTTACACCAACCAATAACCTGTAACATGTCTACTCTTTTTTGACATGGTTAAAAAAGTTCACTCAGGACATCTCTTGAAGGTACATTTCAAAGGAACATCTATGGCTGGCAGATTTGTTTGCATCATATCGGCCAGCACACAGAGTGCTTGACTAATAATCTCAGCACTGCTAGGATCTCCTTGTTTTTGGATTATGACAAAGCAGGGAATTTGCATTGCTGTGATTGGGATTTGAACTTTCATTAAAAGGTGCATATCAATGTATCATAAAAATGTGTAAAAACAACAAAAGTCCTGCGGTACCTTCATCAGGTGCTCCAAATGGGTTGGAGCCCACAAAAGCTTATGCCCAAAGAATTCTGTTAGTCTATAAGAGGCCACAGGACTCTCATTTTTGCTGCACACAGACTAACACAGCTACCCCTCTGGATATCAAAATACATGTAAAAACAGATGTGGAACTTGAGCATTTGTTTGGAAAAGAAGTCTGACAAATTTACAGAGGGCTGCCTAAGCGATTCTGTAGGAACACAGAAGAGAGGGGTGGGGCACTCACCCAGGATGTGAGAGGACTGGGTTTGATTTTCACTTTGGCTGATGTGGAACAGGGATTTGAATTTGGGTTCCACCCTGGTGAGTGTTTTAACCACTGGATTATTAGCTCCACTTGGGTGGCTTGTCTTTCAAGGTCTTCTGTTGAAGCTGTTCCAATGTGCATAAACAAAACACACACTCATTGCACCAGAGAGCTAGAATTAGAGAAGGGATATCCTAGTGGTCAGGGCACTAATCCAATAAGTAGGTTTCCACTCCCTGTCCTTGGTTTTCTTATTGTCAATCAAGTTATTTTCTAAATAGAAGCAAAACCCCCTGAATATAGCAACACTAATTAGGCTGGTTTGTAATACAGCTATCACAACTCAAAACTTCATTTTGTGCATATTAATTAATGGATTACATTAAAGTTATTGTCAAAATTATAAGTGTTGTCAACAGCTTTCCTGTTGTTGATTTAGCCTATGCAATTCAAGGTGCTGATCTGAATGCAATGTACAGGTGGCAGAACACAATTATAAACCAATTTGATTTAATAAGAAAAATGACACTAATATCTACTAATTACTGAAACTGTGGTTTGTCTATATGATGCAGTAATGGGTGATGTTAAATGAGAGGTAAGACTGAGACAGCTATTTGTGTGCATGCACTGTATGACATACTCTAATCCCATTATTTACTTACTTTTTTTCCACAAGACCCTTCCATATTTGGCGCACAGGAAAGGATGGTACTCACTTACTGAACAACTATTCAATACTTTGTGTTCTCCTTATTGTTCAGTGTGCACCCCATACTATATTTTCTTTACAATATTCAGACACTGCTTGGAGAGTAGCATTATTAATTTCCCTATTGGTTTTTCAGCAGTGCTCATCACTGTACATCTGAGGGCTTCACAAGCATTACATTTTACCTCCACAATGCCTTGATGAGTTAAGGGGGTGCTGTTATTCCCATTTTACAGATGGCAAACAGAGGCAGAGATCAACATAAAGATATTCTCTAATTTTGTAACCCCAGTATGAGATAGCTGATTTTTCAGTCCTTAGCATCATGTCTCAAAATGCTCAAAACACAGCTCAGGTGGCTTTAAATGGTTTCTGGATGATATTAGAGCTAGTAAAAGTGCTAATCCACATCAGAACTCAAGTTCTAACTAAAGTAAGTAAAGTAGCAGGTAAGAGAGGTACTGTGATGAGATATAGTATTTTACAGTTATACAGCCCCTTTGAACATATAGGGATCCTTTCAGAAGTAATCTGGTAACTATGTATAATACCCTTGAAATACAACAGCCATACATGCATTGAAGGATGCGGTAGTAACCAACTAGTGCACATATGCCTTGTACAACTGCAGTGTGTGGTTCCACTGTTTGTAACTGTGTTTATTTTTCCCATGAGTTTTTAGTAACTTAGAATCATTTGCACATCCAAGAGAACTGGTTTTCTCATATTTCATTTCCTGGACATGAGAATTATCATGACAAACACAATTCACATGTTTTTGGATGCTTAAGGAAACAAAAAATGTGATGAGTAACAAACAATTACATATAAATAAAAATACTGTAGTATGTGTCTTTCTGCATTTACCTGAACTCCAAGTCCTTTGGCTATAGTCCTAGGGCACAATAGGTAGAAATAAAAGCCTCTGCTCTTACAAGAGGTTTTGCTGAATTTTGCCTACTTTAGGGCACAGAGAAAGCAGCTGTTTTTAAACCCTTATCTGAAGATTGGTTCAAAGTTAACTGCACAGTCTTCAGTTTGTGTGACTCCACATACAGGGCCGAGTGGACCTTTTGGGGATTTAGAGGACTATGTATGTTAAACTCAATGCTTAGATGATTAAGCAATCTTCTGGTTTACACTGAGACCAGGGCACTGGAAAAGAATCTACCCAGGATTGCAACCCAAATACACTTATTAGTAATGCAACACATAAGCATACCTTGGTGTGATCTTTTAAGGGACACTGCTTTCTCTGTGTTGACTCTCCTCAGTTTGTCTTCAATCAGATCAATACTTAGACCTTCACCCCTAATTAAAGCTAGCATCTTTTTGGAGTGTGCTTCACTGTTTTGGCTGGGGGGGGGTGGGGGGCTGCCTGATACACAACCATCTCATTTGCTATTCCAGGCCATTCTGGCTCCTTTTCTTTCTTGGTGCTCCCTACTTTACATCAGGCCTTATTTCCCCCATTGGTTGCAGCTGTGGGTGCTTATAACATGACTGGCAGCTCTGGCAGCTGCA
>ML681996.1:27777656-27792899 GCA_007922195.1 Podocnemis expansa
AAGCATTGAGCACTTCAGCTTTTTCCTCATCCTCTGTCACGAGGATAGAAGGACTCAGAAGGACATAGAAGGACTCAGATTCATTACACTATGCAGGTGTGCTGAAAGTTTTGTCAGCCACCTATCCTTTACCTGCCTTTCTTGAGGCAAACTGACGGTGGTGTCAGGCAACCTTCAGCAGAACCTGATTTCTTGCAGTCTGCTTATGCTGTCAATTGAGCCATGCATTTTGATATGAAACAAATACAATGCTATTTATACAGGTGAACAATTGGGATATTGATATTGTATACAGATCAGGCATCCATGCTGGCACTGTTATATCTATTGTCAGGCATCTGCAGTATTGGTGATGTCATGCTAATGGATGATGCCTATGGTGAAGTGCATGGAACTACTCTACAAAAACATATCCCAAATGCCCTGACTTTTGGAATCCATGGGACTCGTTTTTATCAATTCCTTTGTCCAATGTGAGACCATGAGGGGAAAATACAAGATGCTATGGACTGCAAGGGTATCAGTATGTGGGTTTATTAAATCTTTCCTTAGAGCTTAGGCAGGTGTGCCAGTGACAGTCCAAGATAAAGCCCTGAGTGAAAACTCTCTCACTTAGGTTCATTCTGGATGGCTATGTCTACACGACACTTTTATTTCGAAATAACACTCGTTATTTTGAAATAAAAGAAATTTGGTCTACACAACGTTTTCATATTTCAAAATGACGGGACTTGTTTCGAAATAATGATCGTTATTTTGAAAAAGTCAAACCTAGCCTCCTAACGAAACAGCCGTTGTTTTGAAACGGCCATTTTGATCCGTTGTTTCGAAACAGCGTTGTTTTGAAACAGCAGGTTGTGTGGACACGTTGTTTCAAAACAGCTGTTTCGAAACAACGAATCAAAATGGCTGTTTTGAAACAATGTCTCCACACAACCTGTTGTTTCAAAAGCGGTTTGGAGGGTGACCTTCATCCCAGGTTGCCCTAGGCCAGGAAGTGCTCCTCCAGCATGTGGCTTCTGCTGCTGCCAGCTTGTGAAGGTGGGCCATGGCAGCAAAAGCACGTGCAGCCCCTTCACAGGGACAGCAGAGAGGATCCGTGTGGTTCCCCATGGAGACTCTTGCCCTTCTCTGCATTTGGGCACAGGAGGACATCCTGGAGCGCTTCAGGGGCAGCCACAGAAATGTGGATGTCTACACAAACATCGCCCAGGCCCTGGCGGAGGAAGGCTTTGAGTGCACCACGGAGCAGGTACGCTCAAAGGTAAAGGGCCTCCGCCAAGACTATTGGCAAGCACGGGATGCCAGGGAGCTTCGTGGGGCAGCACCCGCCACCAGCTGCCCGTACTATGACCAGCTCCACCGTTCCTGAGGGATGAGTCCGGTGGCCCACCCCTCCGTAGGCACCTGCGGGACAGCGCAGAGGCGCAGGGCAGCACCATGGAGGTGGAGGTGGCCCCCACTGAAGAGGCCGAAGAGCCCCTGGATGTGGGTGAGGGCAGCCACCCAATCAGCGAGGGACCAGCCACCAGCCCAGAGCTTATCCCCGAAGAGGAGCCTTAGCCCAGCAGCCCGGCAGAGCCTGCAGAGGAGCAGGAGGGAGTGGAGTCCGATGGGACATCGCACGCCCCAGTTGGTAAGTGCCCCCCCCCCACAAGGCAGGGAGGCCCTGGAGTGCAGGGTGTGGGTCCTGCGGGGGGCACGGCCCTGGGACGGTGGGGCTCAGGCCCGGGGGAGGGAGTGCTCGCTCTCCTGTGCAGGCGTGATGCTGGGAGGCATGGGGAGACAGGGTCCCATGCCCAAGCGGGGGGTGGTCCATCAACACGGGGTGGCAATAGGCAGACCTGGCAGCTTGCAGAGCATGGAGCCTGCAGCCACCATGCCTGTCAGATGGGCCCAGGTGACTTCCCCCAAGAATGGCTCACTGCCTACCATAGGCCTTGAGGCCCCGTGCCCCCTGATTGCAGTGTACAGTGCCCACCCAGCCTTGAAATCCTGCTAGCTATCAGGGCAGGGGTGTTTGCAGCTCACAGGCTGCACCCACCAGGGCTAGTAGGCTGACACCTAACCGTTCTCTCTTTTGCCCCTGCAGCTCATCCGTCCACCCACCATCCGGCGCCCAGGAGCCCACCCCCACCAGTGGCCGAATGCCAGAGGAGGAGAGCCTGGCCCACCACCAGGACTAAAGTGCTCACGGCGCTGTTGGAGTTTGGCCAGCAGGCAGAGGAGTCCTCCAGGGCCTGGTGCACTGAGCAAGCCCAGTGCCACTACGCCATGGTCCAGCACCTTCAGCGCTCCGCTGGGGCTGACGACCGCCTCATGAGGCCCTGGAGTGCCAGGCTGCGGCTATGGAGCGCCAGGTGACAGCCCAGGAGTGCCAGGCGACGGCCCTGGAGGGCATACAGGGCACGCTGCGGCAGCCTGGGGGAAACCTCGCCCTCCAGCCTGGGACTCCATCCGCTGCAGCACTCCGGGGCCCTGCTGCCCCTCGCCGCTGGTGCCCCCGGACCCGGGGTGGGCTCGGCGAAGGCCGAGGTGCTGTGGGCCCTGCCCCAGGGGCAGCTCCCCCCTAAAATGCTCCCCCAGTTGCCCCCAGTTTGAAACCCCCCACCCCACATCCCAGTTGTGCCCCTACTCAGCCCTTCCTGTCTCCCCAGTTCCGCCTTCCCATACCCCCTTGTTAATAAAAACAGTTCACCCATATCCAAAGTTGTTGCATGTTTTATTGGGTTCGTTTCAGGATGTGGGTGGGTTGGGTGGTGGCTGGCTGGGGCAGAAAGGGGGAGCGGGTGGTGTGGTGGGGCTCCCATGGCGATGTGGGTGGCATCAATGATCCCCCCACATATTGGAAAACCCAGGGCAGTGAGGCCAGCGATGCTGTCCTTCAGCACTCCAAGCTGACGGGGTGTGGCCGCAGGACCGGCTGATGGTGTAGGCGAGCTGCAGCAGCAGTTCCCTGATGGTGGACCTCCTGACGCTGACGAGATGGGCACCGGACGTGTGGGACCTGGGGGTGGCTGTCTTCCTGGGAGCGATGGCCACGCTCTTGTCCTCAGGGATGCCCACCCTCATCACCGTATGCCTTCGGCATAGGACTGGGGTGGGCTTGGTGACGAGGGTGATGGTCCCCCTGCTAATCTGGAGGGTTCCTCCTTCAGTTCCTGCTGCTCCAAGTTCCCTGGACAATCCGTTTCCACCAGTCTGTGTTGGTGTCTGGTGCCGAGATGGGGGACGAGGCGCTGTTGGTACGGCAGAGGGGTTGTCAGTGGGCGGGGGGGGGCACAACCTAGTGTGGCATGGTACTTTATTTCTACACAGCTGCGGGCCTGAAGGCAAGTACCCACGGGCCCCGAGAAGAGTGTACGATATTTCTTTACTGGCATAAGAAGTACACATATCGCAATCATAAGCTCTTGCTATAGGGAATTATGTCCTGGGCCTGGCCTCTGCACGAGAAGTCCCCCAATTGCAGCACCTTCCTTGGACCCACCCTGCTCTTAGTCATCTGCACCAGGGGCCTTTGGCCTAGTTGGTCTGGCCCAAACAGCTTGTCCTTTATCCAGGTAGACTGACCTTAGCACTCTGCCAGCAACATCTAATCCCTTGTGTCTCCAAATTCCAATATGTGGTCTGTCTGTGCACCATGGAGGCAAGCACAGCAGGGGTCCTCTGGCATACCTTATCTGTTAGGGGCTGCTACTGGCCCTCTTCCAGGCCTTCAGGTAGGGCAGAGCAAGTGCACACTTATTCCCCCCCCCCTTTATAGGCATGGTGAGCTATCTGTGTCTCAACACTGTCAGGCCTCAGCCATGGGGTTCTTCCCCAGTGAGGGCCACTGAGATAACAGTCGGGGGCTCAGCTCTGGGCTCATTGGGCTCAGGGAAAATGTGTCCCACAGCAGGGTGGCACCCTGCAGGCTCCCAGAGGGTCTACCAGGTGCGTGAGGATGGACAGGGAGGGGCTGTCCGGTCTGCTCGTACGTGATTGGCTGGCTACCTGGCTGGCAACATGGCTGGCAACATGGCCCGGTGAGCTGGCCATGTTGCCACACCTCCCATGCTGCCCCTCGCCTGGAATCGAAATGGCAGGTTGACACACAGGGCATGCTATTTCGATTTGAAGGGATTTCCTTAATTCGGATTAACAAAGTGTTAATTCGAATTAATTTATTTTGAAATAAGGATTTTATTTCGAAAGGGGTTCTTTTGAAATGGGTTCTTTCAAAATAAAAGTTACTGTGTAGACATAGCCAATGTGATGAAGGGAATGTTTATTGCTGATGAGAGTCATCTGGAATCCTTGATTTGAGTCTGAGCATGTTATTTTTCAAGTGGGTCTGCAATTTGATGGTTATGGAAATTATCTTTGCTTCTATATTACAAGACAAGTGCAGTAACCAGAAAAACCTTGTGGCTAGATACCCCCATAGCACACCCCCTTATGGCATGAATCAGTGTAGCAGTGGCTTTGCCTGTGTTTTATTCTGAGCTTCCCCTGGATCTTTCCAGCCTCAAAAGCCTTTCAGAATGATATGATGTAGCCTTCTAGCTAGGTTATATAAAAGTTCCACCCTTTCCAGGGTACCTAAAGTCCAAAATAAATAAATAAAAAACCACAAACTCTTCATGGGGGGCACAGTTCTAGGTCCTAGTTGGGTTTTTCTCCAACAAGAAAAACTAAAGATCTGCTTTCCCAGCCAAGAACAACTGAGCTGGGATCTTTGTAACTCTTCCTTTGAAGCCTGATACCAGGTCCAGGTATTTCCAGGTAGGGCTGATTGGGTCCCCAGCTACTTATTAACCCATTCCTGACTTGTGAGGGGTTTCTGCAGCCAATTGCATGCCTCATATTATTATGTGGCTAGCCAAAATGTTTCATGCTGGCCTCTAAAATGAGGTCTTTGATCTCACCTTTGTCATTTTTAGGTTTGTCTACGATACATGAGGCTGTCCTTGAAAGACACCTGGAAGCTGCAGCTAGTACAGAATATGGCAGCCCATTCTCTGGAGCATCATAGCAACGTACCTCATAATATATTAACTGCAGATCACTTCCAATTCAAGGTTTTGGACATTTAGTTTTAAAACTAAAAAGCATCTAGATCCCAATATCTCAGAGGCTGTCTCTCTCCCATGACCCGCTATGGCAGTTTGATGAATGGGGAATCTTCGGATTTCAGTCTATTTATCTAATTATCAGTCAAATTATATATGCTGTCCTCAGCACCATGACTGCTGATGCCTCATGGAGGAAGAGGGCAGATCATTCTCATTAGAGGGTCCTTGTCTCTGACATTCACTTCTAACTGAGAATCATTAATAACTGAGTTCTATCAGCTGCAGGGCATGATGTCAGAAATATATTTTTGTCCCCGTTGTCTCTTAACTATGAGTGTTCAATTACCTCTGGCAATTAGTCCCATATTGGTCACCTCCTGAAATGGCTAATTTTCAGAAGTAGACACAAGGTCAGGAATTGAATGTATGCAGTGTAAATTCCTATTTTGAAAAGTGTTATTTTTTATTAACTAAGTTATGCAAAAGATGTCCAAATATTAAGGAATGTCTTAGAAAATTATAATAAACAAATACATGTCCTGGGTCTCAGAATACGTACTCATGAGTCTATATATATATCTTCAACTATACACCTATATGTATAAAAAGAGAATAGATAATATACATTTTTATTTTTTTGTTATTATGTATATAATCTCTGGTGTACTTTGTCTCATTGGGTTTTGCCATATTAAAACAACATGAAATGCTGGTTAGTTACATTTTTTCTAGGTGAAATAATGGACTGACACTTTGGCTTTTAAACCCCAATTCAGTGAAGCACAAAAAATGATGAATGGGATTTAAGAAAGGGATTAAAGTTGCTTATAAATTTAAGAGATTTGCTGAATAGGAATGATTGTAAGTATATTTTTAAATTTAAGAACATGCTTAAATGCTTTGGAAATTGGGGCCTTCATTTTTTTGTTCCAACCAAGACAGATTTTCAGACTTAAAATCTAATTTTGTGGTGTTCAGTCCCTGAATACAAAGTATGATTTAAATTACAGAAATCTGTAAGAAATGCAATTTTTTCTGTTATTCTTTTTAGAGTTCCAAATTTTCTAATTATACCAGAATGTACTACAACTTAAACAGATTAAAATGTGTATTATATTTTAATAATTTTATCACATATCTCTGGCTTGGATATTCAACTTGTGTTTTTCGGAGTTTTCATTTAATGGATGTACTGTCAAAGGACATGGTTCAGAGAATGCTGCAATTCTTTCTTGTACAGAAATGTCCTCTTTGTGGCCTGTATAACTTTGACTTTGGGCATCTTATTCATAAAGGTTTGTGGGTTTGCGGAAAACAAAACAAAGAGTTTATTTTTTTTTCTTTATATGAAAAATGCATGAAAGTTCAAAGGTTCCTAGTGACCACTAATGTGTATCATCAGCTTTCTCTTTCTTTGCTCAGATATCACAAATACTTTTAACAAAATCTTTTATAGTAGCCAGTTCCTAGCAAATATTAATGCACCATTTTCATAGGTCCATGCCAAAGTAACAAATCTTAAAGTAAGAAAGGCATTAAATGTTTCTCCTCTCATGCTGCCTTCCAAATCTGTGGTGTAGGTGAAATATTGTTGGAAAAGCCTTCTGTTTTTTCTCTTCTATCCCAGTTGTTTTAACTTCACCTTCCTTGGATCATATACCAATGCATTCCAAATTGTCCTTCATTTTAGCAGATGTGCTAATAGGTAAACATATTTCTGAGATCATAAAGGTCTCAAGAGATTTACTCCTATCATGATATAGAAACAAAGCAAAATATTTTATATTTCAACTTTTTTTATTTTTAAATTGTAAGTGAATTTAACACTTGCGTAAGGTATCAGCTGGACAGCTGTGGAGAACAAATTCCTCTGTCCACAGACTGGATACAGCACATATTCCATGGTGGGAACGTCTCCGCAACATCTTAGCTGCATTGCTCTCAGAGGTGAGATTTGCAGTTCTCATAAACATATTCATGCTTGTTTAATCAATCTAGCTCTCTAAAAATACAAGTAAGGTGTGGTGTTCAGAACAGGCTGCACAAATTAGGATGTATTGGGGGTGTGGGGAGAAGAGGTGGTCAGGCAGGTTTCTGTAGCCTGTGCTGAAACCTGTACCACCACATTCTTACTGCTATTTTAGTGAGATAGCTAGAAAAAAGCTTGTGTGGGTACACCTACATGAGTTGTATACCTCCAGCTGCCTTAGGCCTTGGTCCAGCAAAACACTTCAAGCATGCAAACAGCCTTATTGCTGGTAAAAATAACTGGGATTCTATGGGAGACACCTCACCCTCCCTCCAACAATTAAAAATGTAAGTGTCTAGGTCCTCCTCCATGTCTGTCAATGGAGTAGTTAAGTGAATAAACAAAAAACCCCAAATAAAGAAAAACAAGGAACAATTTATTTTAGGGGATAAACACATATAAAGGGTCACTTGGGGATTTTAACTATATGATCCATGGAACTTTTCTGCTCAGTTTTGCAATGTAATTGTATGGTTTGATGTCAGTTACGCCATGTAAGGGGTTCCTCTATGAATGCATGTAACATACTCAGCATTATTGTTATGCTGTCATGTTTCCTGCAGCATCATACATGGGACTTGTATATTTCACATGGCTCAAAGGGGCAGACCATCAGGGCTATCTCTCAGCACAGAGGCTAAAGAGGTACATGACAAAGACAAAGAGATACATGACAAATTGAGCTCCCTGGCTCAGGTGGAACAAAGGGAATCACCTTGGCCCAGGAAAAGGAGCATCTGGAGGGGGTCTGAAAACAGACAGAGGGGGTTTGAACTGAGGGGGGCTTTTTGCCACAAAAACACCACCTTGAAGCATATCCAGTTAAAAGGATCGGGCCCTGCCTATGGAGTGGCAGAGATTGGCTGTAAAAACATCATAGCTGGATTTGAGTGGTGAAATGAGTATAACTGTCACAGTGACTTTAGGTTAGAATGTGTTTTATATCTTTTATTTGCTTATGGTAACCCCTGACTCCTTTAAATGATTGTGCACTGATTTGCTATATACTCACTTAAAATCATGATCTAATCAATAAACTACCATTTGTTTAATCTAAAACTGTGCTAACTTTAGAGGGTGTGAATGAGTGAGGCTGGGCATCCCCATTTCTTTGATAAATGGGTGAATCAGAGTCTATGGACTTACAGTGAATAGGGAAGGGTCCCAATCCCTGCTACTGGAGGGTTGGGGGTGCTTCCTGGGGGACCATCCCCTAAGTCACTAGAGAGATCTTGCACACTGCCTGGGATCAATTACATACAGGGGGCTGGTGTGGGCTGATCCAAGAGTGAGTGGTCACCTAGCTAAGTGGCATAATTTGGGGTTCAGGAGTAGAGAACAGGGGATCACAATGGCACCCCAGGTCAGATTCTGGGAAGGGAATGTCACAGTCTAGGTCTTCCTCCATATTTATCAACAGAGTAGGTTAAGTGAATAAACCCCAAATAAGGAAAAACAAGGAACAGTTTGTTTTAGGGGATACGCACATGCAAAGGGTCACTTCGGGATTTTAACAAAGTTGAGCTAAATTGCAGATCCTTCCCAAATCAAAACCAGTTAACCCAGGCCCAAAGTCAGTGTAATTCACTTATGATATTTATTCTCCCTCCTATAGTGTCGTTTACAAGCTTCCAAACTGAGGTTTCTGAAATCCAGGATCCTGATACTGGACTCTGGAACCATTATAGATAAGTGTCAGTGCTGGGAGCTGTACACAATGGCTCACAGAGGTTTCTCTCCTTCTTCTGGCTGGTCCTTCTCCTGGTGACACCTTGCTGCCTCCAAGGCAGATGGTCCTGAGCTGCCCATCTCTTTGCAATTTACACAGTTCTGTTGCCAGGCAGATTCCAAAACTTCCCCCCCTTTTCCCAAAGAGAGTGGGACCAGCTCATGAAGAATACACCCAATATGGCATCTGAGTTGTCTTTTTCCTATTCCAAGATGATTACTTTCGCTGCATTCATTTCTTATATAGAAAAACTCACCCAAGGATTTCATGAACAGAGGATGTAACATATAATTTTCCTTACACCATCCACTCCTATGAGACTACTTTTAATTAAACACCTGCTTTAAATGGCTTCAGGTTCTGAAACTGTGTTGGCCTAGTGGCACCACCTCTGGAAATGAAGGAATGAATTTAATTAACATTTTCTTTCAAGGCTTAAAGCAATGCCCACAGAAGTCAATGGGAGTTTTTCCACTTATTTCAATATATTTAAGGTCAGGTCCTATTGCTATCATGATTTTATAGATTCTATCATATCAGTCCTTCGATGTCTCTTTTCCAATATGAAAAGGCACAGTCCTATTAATTTCTATTCAGATTTCTTTATTATACCCCTAATAATTTGTTACCCTTTTCTGTACCTTTTCCTATTCTAATGTATCATTTTTGAGATGGGGCAACCAGATCCCCATGCAATATTCAAGATGTGTGTACCATGGATTTATAAAGAGGCCATGCAATATTTTCTGTACTCTTATTTATTCCTTTCCTAATGATTTCTAACATTCTGTTATTTCTCCGAAAAAAACCACTTAACGTGCAACAGCAGTCAAAAGAGCTATCCACAATGGGTGTGTTCACATAGGCTTCTTATTTCGAAACAGCAGAGGTTGTTTCAAAATAAGAAACAGCATGTCCACACGACATACTCCCATTTTGAAACAAGGGGTTCCCTTGTTTTGAAATGGGAGCCGTGTTTCGAAACGGCTTAAACCTACTTCTGTTTCGAAACAACCCCGTGGGGACATGTTGTTTTGGAACAAACTGTTCCAAAACAACATTTGACCTTCCTCCCAGGGTACTTAGCAGGGGACTGCAGACCCTGGCGGGGTGAAGCGCCCAGCTCTGCTTCACCCTGACTGGGTCTGCAGCCCCCCCAAAGCGAAATAGCATGTCCACAGGGTGGACATGCTATTTCATTTCCCTTATTTTGAAGACACTTTTTTATCTTTCGAAATAAGGTGTTTCAAAATAAAACATTATTTCAAAACGGCTTGTTTTGAAACGTCTTGTTTCGCTGTGTGTGAACATAGCCAATGACTCCAAGACCTCGTTCTTGAGTGGTAACAGCTAATTTAGACCCTGCCATTTTATATGTATAGTTGGGGTTATGTTTTTCAATGTTCATTACTTTGCATTTATGAACATTGATTTTTCATCTAGCATTTTGTTACCCAGTCATGCATGTTTGTGAAGTCTGTTTGTAACTCTCTGCAGTCTGTTTTAGACTTAACTATTTTAGAAGCCTACCAAGATTATAATGCTTTCAGCTATCCTTTCTTCTTACTCTTTCAAGGAGGAGATTTTTGTGGATTTATTGAAGATTTTCCACAACCAATTTGACATGAAGAATTGCCTTCACTACTTAAAACATTAAATCTACCATAGATACCCATTTCAGTTTCAGAAACTAAAAGCTTATATCGCTCATACCTCACCTCATCTGCAGGACTCAGCATCTGAGTCTTGTCATGTTTTTTCTGGAAAGCTGTTTTGGGTTTGGAGGACAATATTCTGAGTGAAAAATAGTATCCTGTTGTGTGGAGGACAAAATTACAGTCAGTAAAGCATCAGATTCCAGTGGCTATTAAAAGGAGTCCTTCTTTTCTTAATACAGTATAACAAATGTAAATTTCTCAAAATGCATTAATTAAATATAAAAAAGCCTTCCCTAAAAAGAGTGATAAATGTTCAGTTTGGAAAAGGACTTTTAAGAATGAGAAGGGAAATTAAACACACTTGAATTGCAGCATCTTCCTTTTTCTCTGGTATTCACCTACACAGAGCTAATAAAGTATATTTTCTGCAAGTAAAGGAAAATGCTCATTTACCATGTTTTTTGATTCAGCATCCATATATGTGGTTTATTTTCATGCTGTCATGTAAATAAATATATAACACATTTGTTTTTAACACCACTTCTGTATCCCTTCACAGGACAGCTTAATCTAAGTTTACGGGGAAACACTCATTTTGGTTTGACTAGGCTAACATTAGCATACCAGTAAATAATGAGTGAACTGTCCTTGCATATTTTTTTCTTAGCATTCAGAATTTTCTACTATGGTTTCTATTATTTCCAGATGATGGGACATAGTGCTGAAAAGTATGGAAAACTATGTTTAAACTAATGGGTTTCCTGCTGACTGAATCATTGAAAGTAGTTTCTATATTATCTAATTATTCATTAAAAGCAAAAAAAGGCAAATGATAGTACAGGAATTTTTTTAAAGAGATTATCTGATGAACTGGTTCCTGCAGGGGTGGAGGAATGCGATACAGTCTTATGCTTGTTGAGCATGGTTTCTCAGCAGCATTCTGTGTCTGCGACATAGTCATAGACAGAATTTATATTCCCACTGGATATGTTACCATTATTGCAACACGTGTATACAGAGATTCTATCTAGTCTGAATGTTGTTTTTCAGCTTTCCTAATTTCCACTGTTCAGATATGCTTTGATAGATTAAAGCTCAAATCAAAATACCTTTGGAAAGAAAGGGGTTGTTTTTTTTCGCTCAGGAAATTAAGACTGGTTGTTATTAATCCAAAGATATCAGCGGGATGCAATACTAGGGCTGGCCAGAGCACACTAATTACTGGAGTAAAAAGATGCTCCGGTACTCAATGGCAATGTGATACTCAGCTAAACAAAAAAATTGAAAACTTTATTTTTAATGATATTTTTATAACTCTAATATCATTAAAAAGAATACGGGTCTCCTAAATGTGATGGATGAGTAAGCTTCCTCTCTTGGATTTGGCACACAAAATTGTCTTCTAAGAGATAAAACAAACACATTCCTTTGTTCTCTTGTCCTTTACTATTACCAGAGTTGCTAAAAAAGCCACTGCTGAGCAGAGATCTTGAAAATGTGCTTCTCACGGGGCAAGCTCCTCATTCTGGGTTTCTCTTGGAAGCAGTCCTCACACACCATAACTTAAACTCACCAAGTCATATTTATTTACAAGATCTTACATAGCTTCATGTACCATCATCATAAGACTTTCTCCAACCTTCAGTGACCCCCCCTAGACACAGGGTGAAAGGCTGGGGTGAATAGTCTTGCCTCTAAGATCCTGAGTTACTTTGCCCTTCTTCCAGCCTCCCACTCTTTCCTCCTGTCTCCCATTTAGCTGTCCAGGGTTGATGAGTTGAAATCCTTTGTTAACTGTTTAATCACCAGTCCTAATCAATTACTTCACAATTTGGCCAATCCAGGGGAATCTTGCAAATTGCCAAGTAGAAAGCCAGCCTTAGGCTTCTCCTACTCTGTTGCTGTGCTTTAAAGATGTAAAGGACAAATCTGAGCACTGTGTGTGTCTATGTTGCTGTTTCTGCTTCCTTCAGTCATCCAGCATCAGTCTCTTCATTGTCCTGTCACATAGGTTAGCACAATAATTGCTGAGAGCTTTCTCTTTGGCTACCTTGAACTGCCTTCCTGTGTTTCTTTGAATTACTGACTCTCTTTATATTTTCAAATGTCATCTGAAAACTTATTTTACTTGATCCCATTTAGCAGTGTTGCTGGGAGTGCGAGCTATTTTCAGATACCTCATCTTAAGCCAAGTATATAAAAAATGTAGGAGACAGTACTGCAGGCACTTCATTCACTAGACCTGGGGTTCTCAACTCTGTTGGTCTTGTGACATGGTTTGTCGCCCTCCCAGCCATGCATGACACAAGACGGTGCTGACCCCCCTTTGGTGATGGAAGCCTCCCCACCGCTGAACCTCCCCATTGCAACAGGAGGAGTCAGCAGCAGCGCTGTCCCCCAGCTTCCTAGAAGCTCCCTCACTGCCAAAACCTCCTACTGCTGCATGGGGATTTGACAGCAGCACTGACCCTTCTACTGCCAGAAGCCCCCCACTGAAGGCTTCCAGATGTCACAGCACAAGCTCCCCAGGCTCCGTGTGGCCAGAAGAAAGCCCTCGCTGCTGGCATTGTTTTGGTGGGGAAGGGGGTTTCTGCAGTAGGGTAAGTTGTGGCCACACAGCCACAGACTGCAAGACATTTTTGTGTCATGACACAGTGGTGGAGAATGAGTCTAGCAGTAGACCCTATGGGCTTTAGCACTAGATTGCTCACTGATAAGCACTGTCATAAGCAATTAATAGGCAAGAATTGAATTACATGGTAAGAAAAGAATGGATGCAAACACCCTAAGTGCAATGGCTTAATTGCAAGAGAAAATCAGCACAATTGTGCATAACCATCTCCAGAGTGCCAGTCAACAGGCAGGTGTAACAGTATTTACATGCCTAGGGGGCTGCTGGGTGTCAGAGGTCCCGTGAGGCAACTGAGCGGTTGCCAATACATATTCCGGCATCTCAGCTTCTCCCGGATCCAGCTGGCTGCAGGGAGATAGTGGCCATTTGCCTCCAGTTCTACATTTTAGTCACTAGAGATCTGTGAGGCACATATGGAACAGGCAGCCATGTCTCTTTTCACCCTTCTCCTGCTGCTGGATTAGAGCCAGGAAGAAATAGCCAAGAGCTGCCAGTAACTGGAAGAGAAAAGGATGGAAGCATCACCACTAGGTGAAGAACCTGATTCTGAACTCAGGTCCCCCCCCCCAATCTCCACCATCCTTGCACTAGTCTCTTCACCTCACAAACTCCAAAGCCCAGCACACCCAAACAGCACCAAGTCTCTTTCACCCTGGAGCTCACTTGCCACCTTCTAACTTGATACTCCAATACCCCAGCACTCACCTTCCCCCCAGCAGCATTCTGCCCTCAAGGAGCTCCCTAATACCAGTAACTAGTAGTCTTCAGCAGCCCCACAGCCTCTAGCCCTTGTATGCACACACCTCCCAGGTATACCAACAGCACAAGCAACTGCCCTCTTAGACCACTAACCTATCTCAACCACAGCTTCCAGTCACCATGTCCCATCCTCACTACTGCTTTGGGGAAGTGTGAAGGGGATGATGGGAATGCTACTTTATAAGAGAATGGCCTCAGGGACATGTGCCACTCATAGAGGGGTGAAGCAGGCCCAGAGCTTGAGCTCTCTGACTGGCAAATAGGCCTAGGGATCAGCTTGCGTACATGGCATCTCTGACACACTGCTTGATAAAAAAGAAAATGCTTTAATTTGGATCTAGAGTACCAAAACAAGAAGAACTGTTTGGACAATATGCTATTGATGGCATTAGAGCTGCTTCGCTAAGCATCTTCAAGTATGCTTCCATTAAATATTCCATTTAATGATGGGGTGTTTTTTCTCTCCTTCGTGATTAAGCTGTTGGAAATAATTTTATTTATATATATACTTATTTTCTAGAGTTTTTCCCAGGTGAATTCCCAATTATCGCTGAGGTGTTTAAGAAGAGTTTCCACCTCAAGGCAGGAGGCTGGGGACAGGAATAATCTATCTTTGACAAGGAAGCCCTCACCACAGAAATTATATACTCACTCTCTCTTGTCCTACCAGGAGTTCCCCAGCAGACATGAGTGATGGAATTTAGGTCCAGCTGCCCCTCTGTGGACCCTAGAAAAATATAATTATTGAAAAAGGTTTAAATTGGAAAACATATTTAGCAGAAACTTGAATCTTGTTTTAATATATGTATATTGGTTAATGGCAGCTCTGTCTTTAAGAACTGGCTGGAGCACCTTATTGTAGAGTGTGTTTTCAGGAGGCTTGGAGAAATGTGTGTGAGATTTTCCTGTGCAAACTCCAAAACATCCAACCTTAAGAACATAAAAATGTCCATACCTGGCCAGACCAATGGTCCATCTAGCTCAGTATCCTGTCTTTGATTGTAGCTAATGCCAGGTGCTTCAGAAGGAATGAACAAACAGGTAATCACCAAGTGATACATCATCTTTGTCCTTTCCCAGCTTCTGGTAAACAGAGGCTGGATACACTTCAGTGCATGGTTGTGCGCTTCAGATCATGGTTGCCATAGATCGGAGGTTTGGTGGTTTCTACAAGATATGAGTGTGGTAAGTCATTCCAGCTTTCACACCATTAACTCATCATTGTACTTTGCACCAACCAGAAGACACAGCAGAACAGCTAAAGACTTTATCATGGAGACTGAACAATCCTTGATACCTTTTCAGGGAGTTTCCTTCCAAATCATGGTAGTCGTGTGTGTGTGTGTGTGTGTGTGTGTGTGTGTGTGTGTGTGTGTGTG
>ML681996.1:27792909-27807734 GCA_007922195.1 Podocnemis expansa
TGTGTGTGTGTGTGTGTGTGTGTGTGTGTGTGTGTGTGTGTGTGTGTCAGTCAGGGGTGGCCAAACCTATGGAACTCAAGAGTCATGCAAGTCGATTATTAAATCTTCAAGAGCCGCACTGAGGCGTATAACTACATATTTTTACCTACTCCAAAATTACTAAGCTTAAAATTCATTGCACACTTTGCCCTATTTTTACAATAAAATTAAATATTGATCCTACTAATGTCAGATTCTAATAATTATTTAAGGTTACCATGAAACTAGGCCTATACAGTAAAAACTTTGCTATCGCTAGATGTAGAACACTATAGGCTTGTGGCAAGTTTTTTTTAAAATCTGGGCAGTAACTTGTAAAAGCTCTCTCAGATGGTGATCTCTAAGTATTGCACAATGTTTTGAATTTCATTGTGGAATATGATACTTCACAGCACTAAGTTGTGCTAAAAATTGCAAGTAATCTACGTTCAGTTTTAAACTTTTCTCCTTTGTATTTTCATTTCTTAGTATTCCACATCATGTTTAGGACTTGTAAAACGATTTTATTTTAACAACAAGTAAGCTGCATTAGGGCCTATGAGAAAATTTAAACATGCTATAGCTTCTCTGAACATGTCATGCTTCCCTCCCTCACCCCTGTTGCAGCTTCCCTGAAGTCTCTTACCACGCTGCTGCTTCTCTGCTCTCCCAGACCATGCTGCACTTCTGCCCCACATCTCACCAAGGCCCCGACCATGGTCCTGTTTCCCTGCCAACATTTCTGCCAGTAAACTTGTTCACTAAAATACTCATGGACAGTGAAAACAAAAGGTCTGAGGACTCAGTCAGACACAATAAATTTTAAAATGAGAGTAATAGTAAGGGAAAACCCTGCTCTCATCTTAATCCTGTGAAGAGATGCACACAGGGACATCTTTTCAACTGTTCAGAATCACAACAGATCAATGAGAATTTATGGGGACATAAAGTGCAAGATCAGAGCCTGTTTCAGTAAGTGCTTTGGAGTCCCTGAACAGAAGATATTATGGAAAAAATCCCATTGAGTTTATTCAGTTTGGGGTCAGGCCCTGTATAAATTGTAAATATCATTATTTGGTTTTTATAATACAAAGTAAAATCTTTATTGGTGAGAGATTTTTTTCAGAAAGTTTACAACACAATTTTCCATCCTCAGTCCTTCACAACAATTACTCTCTTGTCTAATGGGCTTAGATACCCATAGAGTCATTCATGAAGACTGCACTGAAATATAAATGAATTTTGACTACTTGTATACAACAAAGAAAAATGAATACATGTTGAATGCTATTTAATCAGTGGAAGTATAGTGTTGCTATTGAACTTCGCAGTGAATGTAAATTATCTTTGTAATTGACTTAGGTATATTAACTAAAATTTTCTTATAAAATAAATGCACTAGCAGTTCCTTCTGCAAACAGATGACATACTGATGTCTCAGGCCCTCTTGTTCAATGGACTTAAGTAATTTTTTTCTAAAGCCAGTTTTCAGTAGTATTGGTCTATCCTAAGTCCAAATCATTTTGCATGCTGAAAATGAACCATGATCTGTAATAAGTACTTGTAACATTCTTTATAAAAAGAAAAAAACCCCTATTAATTTAATCTTTTGAGAGCAGTCAGTGGTTTTGTATGTAACACTTGTGTCAATTTTCAGTCATTTCTAATGATTCTTATTTAATTCTCAAAATAGAAATACAAGAGAAATAATTTTGCATTATATTACAATATCTGGAAATGCCAGGTGATTTTTTAAAAAAGAAAATTAATTTATAATTGCTTTGCAAGTTTAAATTGCTAGATTATCATCATTTATCTGTAGTTCATTGTAGACTTGCTCTTGATCAATTTATGTTGCCAGTTTTAAAGATATTGACCCAGAAAACAATATCAAAAAAGAAAAGTATTTAAAAAATCATGCACTCAGAAGGTCAGACTTCTTGCTGGAGCTATTTTAATTTTTCCTCTGTGTGCATCCAGTTTGTACAATGATTGAAGCCTGTGATGTTGTAATTATAGACTATCATAATACATACAGACAAGGAGGGTAGAATTAATATTGTGTGGGTAAACTGTAGAATCTGACATGTCTCTGCACCTAACTGATGACATTGTTTTTCCCTGGGGGCTCTCCCAGTGCTGCCCCTCCCCTGGCTCTGACCACGCTGCTGTCTCCTGCAGCTCTCACAAGGCTGCTGCTCCGCTGCCAGCTCTCACCCTGCCGCCGCCTCTCTGCTGTCCCCGACGATTGCAGATTTCTTGCCCCTGGCTCCCGCCATGCTGCTCTTCCCTCCTGCACTTTCCCAGGAGCCACAATTTTTCTTTCAAGACCTGCATGCGGCTCGCGAGCCGCAGTTTGGCCATGTCTGGTATATACGTACACATGTGTGGTTTGTCCTGCTGCAGTAGAAAACCTGACACCAGCATTCTTCAGAACTGGTCTCGTGGTGCATCTGATAGCAATAAACCCACACATTTTTAAAAAAGACGCGGTGTAAGAATGTTCAAATTACCTGCAATTATGCAAATAAGGTCACTAAATCATTTTCATAAAATGTCACAAAACTTGGCCTCCATTCACCCTTCTAGAAGGGGCTATATTCTTGACAGGAAGATGATGTAGATATCTGCCTGTGCAGGGCTTCTATCTGCAAGCAGGAAAAGAGAAAGACAGGGTCAAGTCACTTTCAGTTTAAAAAATCAGTGTGCTGAAAATCCACACAAGTATCGTTTCCTATGTCACTAATAAACATTTTAGACCATTCGACCCGACTTCTCCCCCCCCCACCCCCCCCCCTCTGGGGGGGGGGGCTTACTGTTTTCCATATGGGGATAAAAAGAGTCTAGTGAAGTTTCACTCTTTCTGTAATCCATTTCACTTTCTAAATCCCATGAATTAGCAAAATACATATCATCTGAGTTACACACTTCAGGGAATACATTTCATTGGTTTGCTGGGAAATGCAACAATAAAAGAAAAAATCATGGAAACATTTCTATTGGTGTTTGTTTTCATAAAAGCTTATTTTTGAAAAACCTAAATTTTGGCCATTTGGCACTGGTTGTTTAATAACTGCAGGCAGTTTTAAAGGGAAGGAACACTGGTTCAAGATTCTTCTCAGGGAAAGATATGGCTTCTAATTGAGACAATTAGCAGAGCCACAGACCCGAAGAGATAAATGTATGTAACGACATGTTGTATGGGGGATTGGGTAAAAGTTATACTCCCTGGTTTCATGATCTTCACGTCTCCCAGTTTAAGATTTTCAAAAGGTATCTTCCACAGTAGCTGTGATTTTCTTTCTTCCCCAGAGGTTTCAGATCTATCTTATTTCTCAGAGTGTACTGTGTTACAATCTCCTGCAACTAAAACAGGTAAATCAACATATGGAAGCAGTTTAGTTAACATGTTCTCAATAAAAAAAAAAAAAAAAAAAAGCACCATCTGTATTATCAGGATCATATATATGTTTTAAAATAATTGGTTCATCAGCTAGTTTCCCTTCAATTATAATATATCAGCCCTATGGGCTTGACTGAGATCTTGTCAGTTGAAATGATGTAATATGGTTTACTAGGATGACTGTTCCTTTACTTTTAGTATTATTAAATAAAAAACTCAGATCCTAGCCAATGTTTATGTTCCTTTTTCTCCTTATAAATCTATTTTAAAAAGGCTGCATGCGTATTGAACTTTCAAGAAATTAAAGACCCATTCTGTCTTTATTAGGCGATGTAACTCTTTAACATTTGAAATAATAAAGGTATACTCATGGTGAAGGTGAAGTAACAAAGTCTGGCCTTCAGTTAAGTGGCCTACATGTACCAAGTTGTGTAAAGATGTTCCAGTGCACCAGATATTAAGACCATAATCTCAGCATGGAATCATTACACTTCTCATTACTATTATTTTTACTTTTCCCTAAGCCTTTTATATTTCTGATAGGTCTTTTTCAGACAAGGTGACAAACTGAATGCACCATTAGTTCATATAAAGAAAAATGAATATTTTAAGATGCTTTGCTAACCCCTCTTTAATACAGCCAAATAACTTATTTGCTTTTCTAGTATTGCCATATGTTGAGCTGATGCTTTTGCTAAACTGTTTTACCTGGCCCAAATGTTCCAAGATCATAAGTCAGGGCTCCCCGAATCATGAGATTGCATTTGATGAAGTGGATTGGAGCCCAAGAAAACTTATGCCTGAAGAATTTTGTTAGGCTTTCAAGTGCCACAGGACTCTTGTTGTTTTTGCTGAACACAGACTACCCCTCTGGAACTTGTGATTATCATGAAACAACATGCATGATTCCAGAAGCTGAGACTATAAAAAATGTTCACTATCATGAGACATGTAATAAGACCTTAAGAGTTCAAAACTCTGTCTAAAAGAGTGCCTATTTCTGCAACCAGTTCAGAAACCATCAATAGTGGGCTACCTTGGTTTGAGTGGTCATGAGCTAATTAAGTTTAAGGTAAATGGAAGGATAAACAAAAATAGATCTATAACAAGGTGTAAACGAGGTTGCCCGGCTTTGCTTGGGTGAGCCCTATCCACCTAGAATGGGTGAATCAATCCAGTTTCTAGTGTTATTTCCTTCCAGGGAGAGATTGGGTGTGAGGGAGGAACAATACATCTCAGCCCATCGGTGGGGCAGACAAGTAGTCTAAAGCCACCTCTTGAAAGTCAGAAAGTGGAGGGGAAAAGTGAGAACTACCAAAAGCCAAGCAGAGTTGCACCTTGCAAAGAAGAATAAAACTGACAGTAAAAGATTTTATAACAGACACATAAGAAGAAGTGGGACTGTTAAAACACCGAAGATGGAGTTGAGATTAAAGATAATTTATAATTGGTCCAAGACCTAAACACATACTTTGCCCTAGTTTTCAGTAAGGGTAATAAGAAACTTAAGGGCTGATGCAGGATAGCTAATGGAGATGTGGATATGAAATTAGGAATTACCATGTGAGATGGACAAACTCAATTAGTTTAATGGAACTAAATGGCAGATGGGGGGGAGGAGAAATAATCTCCATACAAAATTATTATAGGAACTTGCACATGAAATTGCAAGCCCAGGAGCAAGGATTTTTAATGGATTGTGAACTTGGGTGTCATACTCTCTGACTGGCAAATTGCTAATACAATATTCATTTTTAAGGAAGAAAAAAAAAGTGAAAAAAAAACTACAGGCCCGTGAGTTGTTCCTCAGTTATGCACAAGGTTTTGGACCAAACTTTGAAAGAGAAAGCACATTAATGGCACTTGGAATAAAATATCACATGGCTTTACAAAAAGTAAATTGTGACAGACCAACCTGATCTTTTTTGAGAAGGTAGCAGATTTTTAGACAAAGGAAATCTAATCTACCTGGATTTCAGGTAGGCTTTTGATTCAGTTCCACATGAGGAATAATTAGTTAAATTGGCAAAAATGGCAACTAATATGAAAAGTGAAAGATGGATAAGGAACTGGCTAAAGTGAACTGTCAGTCTGGAGGGAGGTTACTGGTGTAGTTCCTCAGGGATTGGTCCTGAAACCAATCTCATTTAACATTTTTATTTCTGAACTTGTCACAAGAAGTAGGTGTGTGCTAATAAAATGTGCAGATGACACAAAATTGGGCGGTATGGCCAATATAGAAGATGACTGGAACATCATACAAGTAATCTGGGTGACCTTGTAAATGGGAATATTACAAATGTGATGAAATTTAATAATGTGAAGTGCAAATTCATACATTTAGGCAATAACCACAAGAATTTTTGCTATAAATATTTATCAGTTGGAAGCAACAGAGGACGAGAGAGACCTGGGAGTTCTGGTTATTCACAGGATGATTGTGCTACAGCCATGAAAAAAGCTAGTACAGTCCTCGGGTGCATCAGATATTTCCAGTAGAAACAGAGTTAGTACTGTTATACAAGGCACTGGTGAGACCTCATCTGGAATAGTGTGTGCAATTCTGGTCTCCCATGTTTAAAATGAAGAATTCAAACTGGATCAGGTGCATTGAAGGACTACTAGGCTGATCTGAGGAACAGAAACCCTACTTTATCAGAGGAGACTCAAAGAGCTTGGCCTGTTTAGCCTAATAAAAAGAAGGCTGAGAGGAGATATGATTGCTTTCTATAAATACATACAAGCAGTGGCGTCGCTAGCGCTGGGCACACGGATCACGTGCCCCGGGTCCCAACGCTGGTGCCCCGGGTCTCCGGCCCAATTGGGCCGGGGATCCGGGGCCCGATCCCTGGCAGTCCGCGGCCACGGCGGCCGCGTCTCCTGCCAGGGACCCGGGGCCTATCTGGCCGCCCGGCAGGCCCCACCCCCTGGCCTGGGATAGGGCCAGGGGGTGGCCACGCCGCTGCCGCCAGCTAGCCCTCGCCACCGCGCGGCGCAGCTCAGCCTAGCCTGGCCTAGTGTGGCTGGAAGCGGCCGCTGGAGGCCGGGCCCGTGGCCGCAGCCCTGGATCCCCAGCCCGGGGACGGGGCTGCCGCGGCCGCAGCCAGGCCCCGGATCCCCAGCGGGGGATGGGGTCGCCTAGCCACCGGCGGCCAGGCCAGGGATCCGGGGCCCAGCTGGCCACCCGCGGTGGCCACGGCAGCCCCGTCCCCGGCCGGGCATCCAGGGCTGCGGCCGCGGGCCGGGCCCCACCGGGCCGGGCCAGGCTAGGCTGAGCCGCGCTGCACAGCAGCGGGGCCCAGCTGGCGGCGGCGGCGCCACGGCCTCCCCCTGGCCCCATCCCGGGCCGGGGGGTGTGGCCTTTTGGCTGGGGGCGGGGCCTGCCCTCCGGGGGCAGGGCTGGGCCCGTGCCCCGGGTCTTTCCCCGCCCCAGCGACGCCCCTGCATACAAGGGATAAATAAAAGAAGGAAAGAAAAGTCATTTAAGTAAATCTCAGTGTGGACACAGGAACAAATTGCTTGAAGTTAGACTTGAAATTAAATGAAGGTTTCTAACCATCAGAGGAGTTAAATTCTGGAACAGCCTTCCAAGAAGAGCAGTGAGGGCAAAAAAAATGTAACTGGCTTGAAGACTGAGCTTGATAACTTTATGGCAAAGATGAGATGACAGAGCTGCCTATGATGTCATATGGCTCATCAGTGACTGTCAGTAGCAAATATCCCCAACTGCTGGAGATAGGATGCTGAATGCGGAGGGCTCTGAGGCTATGTCTACACTACCAAATTAGTCCAGATTAAGGAGGATTAATCTGGCCTAATTTGATCCTGACTACACTAGGTTTTGCAAAGCTTAGTTCAAACTAAAGTTTGAACTAGGATGATGTAGCTGTGCTAGTTTGAACTAAATAAGTTCAAACTAAGCAAATTAATTCAAACTAGCCATGTTTTTTTAGTTAGAACTAAAAATTTAGTTCAAACTAACCCGTGGTTAGTTTGAACCAACTTTGAACCGCTTAGTTCAGACTAAGCAAGGACGAACTAAGCAGTTAGATGCAGACCTAGCCTGAGTTACTACTGAAAATTCTTTCCCGGTGTCTGAGTAGTGGATCTTGCACAAATGCTTGGAGTCTAACTGATCACCTTATTTGTGGTTGGGAAGAATTTTTCTCCCAGGTCAGGTTGGTAAAGACCCTGGGTTTTGTTGTTGTTTTTGCCTTCCTCTCTGGCATGGGACATGGGACACTAGCTGGTTTAAACTAATGTAAATGGTGAATTCTCTATTACTTGAAATCTTTAAACCAGTAAATTAGACAGAGGTAATGGGTCTATTTCAGGAATGGGTGAGGTCCTGTGGCCTGTAATATGTGGTGTGTCAGATGAGATGATCAAAAAATTCTCTTCTGACCTTAAAGTCTATGACTCTGTGAGAACATAATGACAGGTTTAGATGTTCTTAACATTAGATTAATAGAATTGTGAGGCTGGAAAGGACCTAAAGACAAGACCAAGGCCCCATCTATGCTTCTGGGAAAATTTGCTGGTAGTTGGCAGAAGTTATACAATCTATGCAGATTAGCTTGCGTAACTCCGGGCAACTTCTAACTCCCCTCCAGTGGCATTTTCGCTGTCCTGTGTCACTTGAAGGAGAGGTTTTACTAAGGCAATTTCTGGATTGACTTAGCTTTTCTTAACTAAGCACTAAGTTGATCCAAAAAAAAAAAATCTGGTCATGGCAACTTTGCTGTCAGCAGTGTAGACGTGGCCTAAGTATTATCTAAGCTATCCCCAGGGGCATTGCTGGTGCTGGCCACTCCGGGGCACGTGCCCTGAACCCCAGTGCCAGTGCCCCGGATCTCCGGCTCAATTGGGCCAGAGATCTGGGGCCCAGCCTCCAGCAGCCGTGGTGGCGCTGTCCCCCGCTGGGGATCCGGGGCCTGGCCACCCGCGGCAGTGCAGTGCCGCCTGGCCCTGTCCCCGGCCAGGGGCGGGGCCTGGGCCAGTGCCCCGGGTCCCTCCCCCAGCCAGCAACGCCCCTGGCTATCCCTAACAGGTAGTTGTCTAACCAGCTCTCAAAAACCTCCAGGGATGGAGAGTACACCACCTCCCAAGACAATTTATTCCAGTGCTTAACTACCAGGACAGTTGGAAAGTTTTTTTTAATGTCCTTCCTAAACCTTCAGTGCTACAATTTAAGCCCATTGATTCTTGTCCTATCATCAGAGGTTAAGGGGAAATTGCTTTTCGTCTTTCCATCTTGTAATAACCTTTTATGTATTTGAAAGCTGTTATGAACCCCCTACTCATCTCTTCTCACGACTAACCAAGCATGCTTTTTTGGTCTTCATAGTTTATGTTTTCTAGCCCTTTAATGATTTTGTTGTTGTTCTCAGGATTTTCTCCAGTTTGTCCACATCTTTCCTGAAATGTGGCACCAAGAATTGGACACAGTTTTCCAGTTGTATCAGTGTCACATACAGCAGAATAATCATGTCTTGTGTCTTGTTTACGTGTGCCTGCTAATACATCCAAGAATTACATTTTTGTTGCAACAGTGTTACGCTGACTCACATTTAACTTGTGATCCATTATGATCCCCAGATCCCTCTCTACAGTATCCCTTCCTTGACAGTCATTTACCATTTTGGGTGTGTGCAACTGATTTTTCTTTCATAAGTAGCAGTTTCTGAATATGTCCTCCCTTAATTTTATCCTATTTAGTTTGGACCATTTGTCCAGATCATTTTGAGTTTTAATTCTATCCTCTAAAGCAGCAATTCTCAACCACTGTGTCAGGACACATTACTGTGTCACCACACAATGGTAAATGTGCCATAGAAAGCTCAGAGGGGTTAGGGCTGGATTCAGCCTGGTGAGGGGTTGGCCAGTAGGTCCTGCAGGGTCATTTATGCTACCAAGCATGTTGTGATCTACAAAAGGTGGAGAACCATTGCTACAAAGCACTTGCAACCCCTCCCAGTTTCCTGTCATCTGACAACTTTATAATTGTACTGTCTGTGCCATTATTTGTGTCATTGATGAAGACATTGAACAGAACCAGATCTAGAATGGTCTCCATGGGACTGCACTTGATGTTCCTTTCCATATTGATTGTAAATCACTGATTACTCTCTGAAAAATTTTCCAACCATTTATGCACCCACTATATAATAGTTTTATCTTGGTTCTATTTCCCGAGTTTGTTTACAAGAAGGTCATGTGAGACATTACTAAAAGCTTTACTCCATTTTGCAGTTGTCTGTAGTTAAAATCATTTGGCCTATTTTCTAGCTTAAGGCTGATTTAGTCTGGCTGCTCCTCAGATGTGGATAAGGGAGAATGTAAGTAGCCTTTCTTCCTCTCAAATCTTTACCCTAAGCCCCCATACAGAAGAGAAGCAAGCAGTCCCTGGAATGTATTCTCTGGAGAGCTTTCAATCATACATAAATGTGTCTGGAATAAACCCAGCTGCACCAGCTTGCTGTTTCTGACCTGTAAGAAAATGAGAGTTGAATACAGAGCATCACTCTTGAACAGTGAATGCTACAAGTCAATGACAAAAAAAAGTCAGGTGGTGGATTTGTCTGAAGGCTTGGGATAAAAATATATGGATAGTGTAGAATCTAAAAGCAGCTGTAAATTAATTTCACCAACACCAGGCCACATCAGGCCATACAGAGAAATAATGTCGTCACTCACTTTAGATGTTGAACGGGGCTTTCATTGTATTATGAGGGGTTTTGTTTTATTTAACTGTGCCTGATGTGAGAATCTGTAAAGATTATTGAAGCTTGCGAGCCACAATATCTAGAATGCTGGTGAGAGGCACTGATCACTTCCATTTGAGCTGCTGTGTTGACTGGTTTACGTAAACTGACAGCGATTAGCTGTAGGGAAGATGCTTGCATAAAATTGACACAAGTCTCTCTTTTCCCAATAGCCTGATCTTAAACCATCTGACAGATAATGTCAAACACAGGGCACTACTATCTCTTTTATAGAAGGAAAGGTTTTTTGGCAAATTGTTAATTTCATTTGCACCAGTGCTTGCTCCAAGAACCTTGACAGCATAGCCAGTAGAGACAGTACTGTTACAGACATTTTGAGAACACAGCCTTGAGCGTTAATGTGAAGTTTACTGGTTCCAGAACAAGTTTCTCATTTACCAATGTCATCTTGAAGTTCATTTATGGTGGCAACTGTATCTGGTGCTACTAATTGTTTTTATTTTACCTCCAGCTTCAAATGCAGTAACTGATGTATGATAATGTTGCATACGCGCAGAGATATGTGCTATAAAAGCCTAAAGGGATTATTTAAGAAACAACTAGATAGCCTCCAAAGGAAGCATACTATCATAAAGGATAATCTTTAACAAACAAAACTAGCCATTGGCAATTCTAAGTATTTGTAAGTAGAAAACAGCTAAACTGTGGTGGATTTAAAATTACAGGTCTTCCTTGGTCATATTTTGTCTTTTTAAAGTTATCCCTAGGCCTTGATAGCATTTTGGGTTGAAATACTTGTCCTACTGTAATCAATAAGCAGTACTTCCATATTACCCAGACATTTCAGTGTGGGACTGGTCCCAAGAAGAAAGGTTTGCAGAATCAGGGCTATGGTTTGAATGCAAGTCTATTCCTCAGAATCTTTGAAGTATTGTTATATGGCTTTGTTCTGGGCCATCCCTGTGCCCAACAGATAGCTGGAATTGGGAGAGGTATGAATTTGCTGACAGGGAGTGATTTGAATCCTGAACCTATTTCATTCCAATCCCAAAAGTCTGGTGGGGATACACAGAGTGGTTCAAAAAGATCCACAGAGAAACAAAATAGAATAATTTTTTTTGAATATTTGGACTGCTCCCTCCCCCCCTGTAAACCACTCTTATTTTCAGTCTGTACCACAGTGAAGCAGCAATTAAAACCTAAATCAGGCTCCTTCCTTTCCCTTCTCCCATTTATTAGAATCCATCACAAATACATTTACTAAATTCTATTGTCCTTCACTACATTTGAAATAATTTGTTCAGGTTAATGGCCCTCTAAGAATGATTTTTTAAATTTTAGATAATGGAAAGGCAAAAGATGCATACCCCATCTTTACTCTGAACATCATATTCCAAAAGCAGTTTATAAAATAAGCACAGGAATTGGCAGTGTTCTAATTAAGATAAACATTTCTGCATGTGGCTAAGCATATGATTAGATTATCATCAAGAATATTAATGTGTGTTTTTAGAAAATTAACACCTCCAAGATTTTAGAACTTCAAAGTAGTTTCTAACTAGTGAAAGGGACACCTGTGGAAATATTAATAGGTAACATTTTCAGATTGCACCCTCCTAAAACGGTAGGGAGCATGTGGATGTGGATGTGTGTGCATGAGAGAGAGAGAGAGAGAGAGAGAGAGAGAGAGAGAGAGAGAGAGAGAGATTTAAAGGGATACTTTCGAGTTACATTTAGTTCAGAAGTTGTATTTGGTAAAACAAACTTTAATAAAAGACAAGTCTCCACAATAAGCATTCCCCCAATGATTCCGGAATATATACGTAGTGGCACTAAGGTCTTGAAAACTAAATCAGTTAGGTTACCAGTGGCAGTGATTTTACGCTGAATCTCGTTCTGTTTGGTGTTTTTGCCTAAAGCTCCAGCTCAGGAGTCATATGATTACCCAAAAATCTCATTTCATTTATGTTTTCCTAGCCCTCAGAAACTGAACTGCCAATAAACAAAATTCAACTTTTTTTCTTTTGTAACAAAGATAAAATTGACTTGCTTTTCACTGTCCAGACCGAGAGACATTCATAGAGCACAGAGTAACAAGTAAATTGGATTTTAATAATCTGTCAGTTTTAATCACAATACAGTAACGTACAACACATCGTGGACAAACGACATCCTTTACATCATAACCTTAGCCCCTCAGAACACAATGCCATGCACAGCCTCAGAAACAACTCTGAAATTATCATTAAGGAGGCTGACAAAGAAGGTGCAGTTGTCATCATGAATAAATTGGATTATGATCAGGAGGTTTATAAACAACTCTCCAACACAACATTCTACAAACCACTGTCCTCTGACCCCGCTGAGGAGTACCAAAAGGAATTACAATGCCTACTCAAGAAACTCCCTAAGACAGCGCAGCAACATATAAAGACAGAAACACCACCAGAACCCTAGCCAGGGATGTTCTAGCTACTACCTAAAATCCATAAAAAAGGAAACTCTGGATGCCCCATCATCTCAGGCATTGGCACTCTTACCACCAGCCTATCTGGCTATGTAGACTCCCTCCTCAGACCCTATGTTATCAACATCCCTAGCTATCTTCAAGGTACCACAGACTTCCTGAGGAAAATACAGTCCATTGGTGATCTTCCAGAAAACACCATTCTGGCCACCATGGGTGTGTTGACACAGCAGTCTTATTTCGAAACTACAAAGGTTGTTTGGAAATAAGAAACACCACATTCACACGATGTACCATTGTTTCGAAACAACTTAAACCCCATTTTGTGACGAAACAACATTGTTTCGAAACAATTGTTTCGAAACAATCCCGTCAGAACATGTTGTTTCGAAACAACGGTGACTAGTTTTGAAATAACTGTTGTCCGAACATGCTATTTCACTTTGAGCTTTTTTCCTTAATTTGAATTAACATTTTCTTAATTCAAATTAACTTATTTTGAAATAAGGCATTATTTCAATGTAAGTTGTTTTGAAACAACTTATATCAAAATAACTCCCTGTGTGTGAATGTAGCCTATGGATGTAGAAGCTCTTTACACCAACATCCCACACAAGGATGGATTACAAGCTATTAGAAGAACCATCCCAGATGGTGCCACAGCACACCTTGTGACTGAACTTTATGACTTCATGCTGACGCACAACCACTTCAGATTTGAGGAGAATTTATACCTCCAAGTCAGTGGCACTGCTATGGGCACCCACATGGCCCCACAATATGCCAACATCTTTATGGGCGACTCAGAACAACGTTTCCTCAAGTCTCATCCCAACACACCTCTTCTTTACCTATGACACATTGATGACATCTTCATCATCTGGATGCATGCCAGGGATGCTCTTCAAGATTTTCACAGAGATTTCAATGATTTCAACTCCACAATCAAACTGAGGCTGGAACACTCCACATAGGAGATCCACTTTCTTGACACTACAGTACAAATCAGGGATAGACACATCACCACCACCACCCTGTACCAAAAACCTACTGATCGGTGTAGTTACCTACATCCCTCGAGCTTCCATCCTAAACACACCACACGATCCATTGTCTACAGCCAAGCCCTAAGATATAACCGCATCTGCTCTGATCCCTCAGACTGAAGCAGACATCTTCAGGATCTCTATCAAGCATTCTTAAAACTACAGTACCCGGCTGGGGAAGTAAGAAAACAAATTGACAGAGCTAGATGGGTACCACGAAATCATCTACTGCAGGAGAGGCCCAAGAAGGAAAACAGAACACCACTAGTCACCACATACAACCCCCAAGTCAGACCTCTGCAATAGATCATTAAGGACCTACAACCTGTTCTAAAAGATGATTCCTCACTCTCTCAAGTGTTGGGAGACAGACCTTTCCGTGCCTACAGATGGCACCCAATCTTAAATGGATACTCACCAGCAACTACAGATCTAACAACAGAAACATTGAAGTAGGCACACACCCCTGCAACAAACCACACTGCCAAGTCTGCCCACATATCTGCACAATAGATACCATCATAGGCTATGCCCACACACAAGCCCTTGTTTTGACACAAGCTGTTTCGAAATAATGCTGTATTTCGAAACGCCTTATTTCAAAATAACAAAAAAGCTATTTCAAATTAAGAAAAAAAGTGGGAATTGAAATAGCATGTCCACACAGTGGAGATGCTATTTCGAGATAGGGGAGGGGAGGGGAGGGGCAGGGAGGCTTGTGCTGGGCTCGGGCACCCCGCCCCCAGGGTTCTCTGGTGCCCCCCCCCCAGCAGCAGCAGGAGCGGTGGGGGGGCAGGTGAAGCCGCCCCGTCCCTGGCAGGCGTGGGGGGGGGGTGCCAGGGAACCCCAGGGTCGGGGCACCCCGGGCTTGGGAGCAGCCCCAGCAGCGGGGTGAGCTGCCCCTGGAGCAGCCACCCTGCGGGGGCTGCTGTCCCCCTGACTGGGCTGTGGGGCCGACAGCTCCTCCGCAGCCCAGGTGGGGGGCAGAGCCCTGAGGGTGCCCCAGCCAGCTTCTCCCTGCTTCTCCTTGCCAGGGGTAGGGGGGTGAAGGGGTCTGAGGTACCCACCCCCCCTGCTCCCAGCAAGGGGAAGCGCGGGGGAAGCCGGCTGGGGCATCTTTGGATCCCCTGTACTCCGCTCAGCACCCTGGCCAGAGTGCTGATCCC
>ML681996.1:27807834-27974889 GCA_007922195.1 Podocnemis expansa
GTCTGAGGTACCCACCCCCCCCCTGCTCCCAGCAAGGGGAAGCGCGGGGGAAGCTGGCTGGGGCATCTTTGAATCCCCTGTACTCCGCTCAGCACCCTGGCCAGAGTGCTGATCCCTGGCCAGGGTGCTGGGGGGGGTAGGAACTTCTCCCCAGGGTGCTATGCACCCTGGGAGGAACGTCCTTGTTATTTCGAAACAATCCTTGTTTCGAAATAACATGTCCAAACGGCGTTATTTTGAAACAACTGGTTTCAAAATAACCCTCCTTTCGAAAGCAAAGTTGTTTAAGCTGTTTCGAAAGGAGGGCTCTTGTTTCAAAACGAGGAGCTCCCTCCCTTCAAAACAAGAAAACGTTGTGTGCACATAGGTACTTTTATTTCAAAACAACCAGTGTTGTTTCGAAATAAAAGCCCTGTGTGGGCATACCCATAGGTCCTAATCAAGCCTGCTACTCCATCAAAGGCTCATTTACCTGCCCATCTACTCACATGATCAATGCCATCATGTGCCAGAAATGCCCCAACACCACATACATTAGATAAACAGGACGATCCCTGCGCAAAAGAATAAATGAACATAGAGCTGTTATCAGAAATCACAAAACAAAAAAAACCAGTTGCTGAGCACTTCCATCTTTCTAATCACTTGATAAATGATTTGTTAACGACCATCATCAGAGATGTGACTGGGACATCAAGACTTCAAAGAGAAACAGCTGAACTCAAATTAATATGCAAATTAAATTATGTGAAAGCAGGATTGAATTGAGACTATGGGTTCTTTTCCCATTACAAAAGATAATTTGACTTCAGGGTTCCCAGAGTTTGAACCTAACAACTGCTCTGATTTGCTGTTACTGTATGACCTGATCCTATGTTTTACACCCCCTTGCATTTATTTTCATTCCATTCTGTAAGTTCCTCCATCTTCGAAGCATCTGACGAAGTGGGATTTTCTCCCATGAAAGCTCATGCGAAAAATAAAATCTGTTAGTTCTTAAGTGCCACATGAGTCCTTTTTTTTTTTAAACAACATATCAACCTGATTTACCATTTTATTACACAAGTTTTACACCAGTAGACTCTCACTGATTTTACATCAGGTTAAAAGTGAAGTAAAGCTATAGAGAATTAGGCCCATGATTTTTAAATTGCTTGGGCTTAGGTCTCCGTTGTCCTGCACCTGTCATATAGTCCAGTGCAAAGTGGGTACAAAATGCTACCATTTAGTTATTAATAAAAGTATTGCTAAACTCATTTAAAAAATTGTGTGATAGGACTTCCCTGTCCATCAAGAGAGTCATGAGTTGGGGTTAAAACCAGAAGACCTTGTCTTCTTAAATGCATACTGCTCTTTGGCATGTTTCTTCTGGCATGTTTTTATAGTTTTACAGGAACTGCCTCTCTTTGTAAATGTTTCAGGAGACTCCTTCTGAAGTGCAGCAGAAAAAAAAAATCAAGAAACAGAGAAGCCTCCTATTGTTCACTTTTAGTTGATATGGGAGGTGCACCAAGACTCCCAATATAGCCTTTTATGACTGCAGCCAACGGCAACATTTACAGCTCAGGAAGAAACCCTGAATGTCCAGAAACAATTATGCTAGAACGTAAGCAGCGAAAGGTAATGCTATAATCACACAACTTGAATGATATCATAAGAGTTGGCATTCCTATACATACTCCATTTGACTCATCTTGTTCTCATGTAAAAAATTATCCATGATACAGGCTAGTGAAAAATCAGGACCACACTGCCCCTTTAAGATACATACCTGTTTGTCAGTAAAAGATTCTCTTCTTCATAGAAAAATTTCATGTGCCTAAAAAAGAGGATTATTTTGATGAATTGGCCTAACAGGCATGAAAAAAATGTTTCTTACCTGTCAAAAAATACAAATAGAAATATTAATCAGGCCTTATATTGTTTAGATTTGTTGTCATAATTTAAGTATAATCATATTGGGATTGGCTTGGAATATTTAACTTTTATAGAATTTATTTTTTCTTTGTTGGATTGTTCTGATGTATTTTCCTGGCTTTTACTGCAGATAGAAATATACATAAGTACAAATTATACACATACCACCTCCCCACCGCCACACACATACTGTACTGGAAATGTACATATATACAAGTGCATTATTGTTTAGTGGATTTATCACAAATGCTCTGTATGATCTGATGTATAATTAAATACATACTGGACTCCCATTAATTAATAAATTAAGGGATGGAGTGAACCACCATTCAGGCTAGCTGTTTGTAATTTATATTTTCAGTTTTTAAAAAATATTTAAAAATTGTTAAACATTTTAAACACCATGAAGTTTTTAGTAATTGTCTGGTAACCAAGTTCCAAAGGGACAGTTGTGCCAATCTAGTCCAGCAAAAGAAGCAAGCAGTCCCGTGGCCCTTAAAGACTAACAGATTTATTTATTGCATGAGCTTTTGTGGAAGAAAATCCCCACTTTGTCAGATGCTTTGAAAATGGGGGAATTTACAGAATGGGATGAAAATAAATGCAAGGGAGTGTAAGACAGGGGATCAGGTCATACAGTAACAGTATTTTTTTATTTGATGTTACTATATGACCTGATCCCCTGTCTTACACTCCCTTGCATTTATTTTCATCCCATTCTGTAAGTTCCCCCATCTTCAAAGTGTCTGACAAAGTGAGATTTTCTCCCATGAAAGCTCATGAGATAAATAAATCTGTTAGTCTTTAAGTGCCATGGGACTCCTTGCTTTTTTTGCGTGGTAACCAGTTCACTATAACTCAGAAGCACGAATGGGGCCATATTTGATAGTTCCCATTGCTGTCACAAACCCTTGTTGCTCTGGTGTAATCTTTAATTAATATTATTTTTAAAATACATATATCAGTGCGTATTTTGCCTTTAATTGTATTTGTATTATAATTCTAAGGGTGTGAAGGGGGAATTGAAGTATCTGAAATACAACAGACTGTATGCTGTGAATCTTATGCTGTTAAAAGTAAAGAAATACGTATTTGTTATGATAATCTGCAAAATTATTTTTCTTATTTGATCTGTATGGTTATATGAAAATATACATATAATCCAGTCACATATTCCTGTATTTCAAAGTGTAGCCCTAGAACTAAATACATTTTTCTGCTTGTGTCAAAGGTGAATCATTTCCGTATGGCTGAGATATCAGGATATGAAGGAAGATTACTTTTACAGACAAACAAAAGACAGCTGCCCTTGATAACGTTAGATTTATTCTTAACATTCATTTTAAAGGCTCCATTTCTGGCCAAATTTTTATAATGAAATAAGACTTTTCAAAACTAAATATGAAGTAGTATTCTCCAAAAGAGGAGCCAATTTACTTTTTAAAAGGCTGAGACAAATACAGAAAAATATGTTACATTTCTAAAAATTTGCACATTAGCTTTGGATTCACAAGGATACTACAATATACTATATCTAATACTAGAAACTCATCCTGTCTGATTTAGGCATGTTTAAGTCGAGGGGCATATTTCAATATACAGTGGTTTTGAAGTTCTATAAATTTGACACATGCTGAATTTTCTTCAAGTAATTTAGATAGAAAGTTCCATTCTTACCTAGCTTGTGTGTATGTAATATAAACTATATATTGTGGTTCATTCTTTAATTCATATAAGATGTACACTATCTTATTTAAGATACTGCCTTTTCACACTCACTCTGGGCAGTGTTCCCTCCCTTCACAGGGCACCAGAATAACTGAGTCAAGCAGATGTTCAGAGTGACTGGGGAAGTGAAATCCTTTCCCCAACTCAGGGCCAGGACATGAGCATCTTGTGCATATCATAGAATCATAGAAATTGAAGAGGCCATGAGAAGTCATTGAGTCTAGTCTCCCACACTAAAGGCAGGACCAAGTACTATCCCTGACAGGTGTTTGTCTAAGCTTCTCTTAAAAATTTCCAATGATGGAGATTCAACCTCCCTAGGCAGCTTATTCCAATTGTTAATTGCACTGATCATTAGGAATTTTTTCCTAACGTACAACCTAAACCTCCCTTGTTGTAATTTAAGCCCATGGTTTCTTGGGCTATCATCAGTGGTTAAGGAGAATAACTTTTCTCCCTCTCTTCTTGTATACCTCCTTAAAGGTGCACAGGGTTGTTTGGTGCTTTTTTTTTTTGAAATGCATCCAATTGTTTGCATCTGCACAGGAGAAGCACATGAATTCACCAGTGCAATTTTGCCTGAATGCAGTAGGTGATAGTAGAAAAAACAGAGAGGGCCAGTCCGTACATCAGTTCTGATTACTGATACCCACGGTGGCCAGTGCTAAGTCTGATCCTGAAAGCAAAGGTGTAAAATCCCCATAATGGACAATTATACAGTTACTTGACTATAGAGGAATTTTCTTGCTAACAAAATATAGTTAGTAGTTGATTTATAAATCCAGAAATTTAATTGATGATAAGGTTTCTAAATTTGAATCCTAATTGTGGATATTTTTGTTAGCTAATCCTTTAATTTTTTTCTGAATTCTGCTGTACTCTTTGAATGGAATACTACCTTGTGGGTGTGACAGATTATATGTTTCTGCTAACAGCTCAGCCTCTATGCTCCATTGGAATTCAGATATGAATACTATCTAAACTCAGAGATGTGTTGACATTTAAATGATCAGTTTGCTCCCAAAGCCATTCCTTTTAATGTCTTCTGGGTTGTCTACACCTGGAAGTCCTCCCCTCCCCTTTTCTAAAGAGTGCCTGATTTTTATTCTCTGAAAAAATATTTGTGGCATCTTCCCATCAACCTTTTTGGTGAAGACTCCTGCAAAAATTATCTTCTCTGCAATGTCTTTATCAACACTGATTGCCCCTTTCACTCCTTGGTTGTTTTAAGGACCCTCTGACTCTCCCATAAGCTTTCTATTTCTCATATACTTAATGATGTTCTTATAGTTTGTTTTCAAGTCTTCAGCTGTTAGATTTTAAAATTTCCTAAAACTAAATAATACATCTACATAGCACTTTACATGTTGCTGCTCCTTACACACATTAACTAATTTTCACAGAAGTTCTGCAAAGTAGATACATAAGAAATATCATATACAAATGTGACAGAGAGGTGCCCAAGGTCACACAGGAAAGCAGTGGCCCCTGACTCACAATCCCATGCTATTTTTTTTTGCCTCGGCTCCTTTGACTTGCCCAAACCCTTGCATTACTTTACCCTCCTTATTTTGATATTCCTTTTTTGGTCTATGATTACACAAACCTTCTTGGACTCTAATGGGGGATACTTAAGTAGCCTTCACGATATTTCTTCTTTTACCTTTGGTTGTATTGACCTAGCTTTTTCATGTCTCATATTTTCTATCAGAGATTATTGGTAGACTGGATGCGATCCCTCCCCAGAGGATTTAACATCTATTATGGTCACTTTTCTTTGTGGCTCAGCTATAGATACAGCTTGAATCATCTCCTGACTATATTTTTAGAACTTAGCTATGTGAAACCATTCTTCTTGCATGTGCTAGAACTGGCTTTTTGAAGAATTAGGAGTCAAAGTTATTTGAGAAATTGTTCCTGTAAATTAACTCATGAGGTGATAGATGACCAGCTAGTACTTGCTTAGTTGAAGTCTCCCCTTTCCTTCCTTATTTTAGTAGAATTGTAGCCTGTTTGATTTCTCTCACAGTTGCGTACTCTTTACCCCTATACTGATCAGCAAGCTGGTAACAGACATCCTTTATCATAATTTGCATTTTATGACTTGACATATGTATTCATGCAGTCTTCTTTATGGTCCTCTGCACTCCAATATTTTATTTCAATCTGATGACATTTTATCTATCATTTGTGCTATTCACCCATCTTTATGACTTAATGGGTCTTTTTTGCCTATGCTATCCCTAGATATACTCTCTCATTGTTTATCATCACATCCCCATATTTCAAAACTTTCTATAATACCATATACTGTATTATTACAGTATCATTACTTGTGTTGCAGTAGCATTAATTGCTGTCCAAACACAAAAGAAAAAAAACAGTACCTGCCTGCTGAATGTGCAATCTTGATAGGGAAAGACCTTCCACCAGTGGAAGAAAGGAAGTATTATTCTAATTTTACAATGAGAACCAAAGCTATAGAAAGATCAAATCATTTGACCATAGCTTTGTGAGAAGCTTATGACATAACCTAAAACTGAACCTGGATCACTTAAGTCACATTCCAGAGTCATAAACACAAGATGCTTGTTTTCCTCTTAACCAATCTAATTCACCTACTTTGGCCATTAAGCTCTGGCCCGTGTATCCAGAAATTTATCCTTTTTATTTTTGATTTTGAGGGATTCTTACCTGAAACACACTAGGACTGGATTTCAACATCAGCCTCAGCTCTCCACTTGCTCATAGGAGAAAAAATATTTTATCCCAGAGCCTGGAGTCCTGTTGTTGCAAGGGTAGAAAGGCTGCACCTACTTTTTGTTTCTGGTGAACCAGCAAACCAGATTCAAGACTCAAATTTAGGGAAATTAGTTTGATTGGAATTCAAACATTTCTCAGAATTTTCTCCAACAATGAGAAATACATAGGAAGGGGGATGAGGAGTGGGAAGGAGGAAAATGACTTTGCACAGCTTCTGCTTTTGTTCCTGCAGTACTTGAAAGAACTGCTTCACCACAAGGAAGCTAGGGTGGTCCTGTCTGTGGTACGAAGGAGAAATGATCAGTTAACTATTCTGGCTATAGCTTCTCCTTCATGTTTTGTATACCCTGCCCATCTCTTTTGGCAGTACCATTTAAAATCCATTATATGTATTTTATTTAGCTCAGCACTGCATTTTGATTCTTCTGGACTAAACCAAGGATACCACATTCCTCCCACAAATGTCCTTTACTCAATTAAGTAGGTTATAAGAGAACCAGAAACTCTAAAGATGGAAAAAAACCTCATACACTGTCATTTAGTCCAACTCTCTACTAATGCAGGATTGTTTCTTATTGTTGATTAGTTTTTTGTCTAGTCAAAATTTAAAGCTGCTAATGATGGGAATTCAATTTGGAAGGTTAATTCTACAGATCAATGGATCTAATTATCAGGGAGTTTTCCCTGATATACAACCAACATTTTTTCCAATCTTAAATTCAACTCATTACTCCCAGTTATACCCCCTTTTATTATAGCATAAATATATGAAACCCACCTAAAATGCTTTAACCAATATTACTAGGAAATTATTCTTCAAGTTGCTGAGTACCTGCATTTTAGCTTTAAGGAATGGTTGGTCCAGTTATGAGTGCAGGAGACTGAACTCAACCTCTCATAATTCCTTCCAGTTTCTATGATTCTGCAGATAGCAAAAATCAAGATCCAGTATATTTTGGGAAATTCTCTTCATCAATGAGATTTCAGTTACATATATTTCTATTTTGAATGTGGTTTGGAATAAACGCTAGAGATAATTTCTTTGAAAATAATAAAAAAAAAAGAGCAAGGTTTTGATTTTGCAAATGTATCCCATGCTGGGAGTTCACTAAGTGTGATCTTATAACATTATACTTTCTGCTTTTCTCAATTTTATGGCCAGCAACTTAAGAGAGCAGGCAGAAAACTACTTCAGGCAGAGGGATACTACAATCTAATAAAATGCCTTTAATTAAAAATAACTTTAGAACCTGTTATTATTTAAAGAGCGTATTTGGGGTTTTTAGGGCAGAAATAAAACAGCATGATTATGATGCTACGTGTTATTGAAAATGTCTGGATCTTCGGGTTCACTGAGTGATTTTCTGCATTTCATAATAAAGTGACAGGTTTTTTTCTACCCACCATTTAAAGCTTCCTTTTATTTTTCAGTGGAGCCCTAAATATCTGCTTCCATGTACAGATAAAAGTGTGTGATTTAGGCTAAACTGGCCCCTACTGAAAGCAGAGTTGGGTGGATAGACATTATATAAAGTGCACTGTCAAATGGCAAATGATAAATATCCACTCATTTAGTGACAACATATAGTAGGAAACAGATCTTGATACAATGGGTAATGCTTAAAGGCATGCTTTTAGCCATTTTTCAAAATGTCCAGGAAAAAAAAAAAACCTCTCTGACTGAAAATACTACTGGTCAAAAGTGGTGGCAGATGTGGTAATTAACTGATGATCACCCTATTCATCTTTGGTTATTTTGGCACATTGCTGGAAGCTCCATTCACTTTTCCTTAAGAATGAGGAAGGCTTAGTTGTCATCCATAAAAAAGCTCAGTCAAACTATGAACAAAACAAATATGCTGACAGAAATTCTTTATTAGCTAGCATGTGGGTTGTTGTGATGTTCAGTACGTCCCTTTTTATAATTAGGTTTGCATCTTACAGAGTACACAGAAGCAGTGATTTTTCTGAATAATGTTACATCATATGGCTCATCTCTGTGAAGAATGAGACTTCTATAGTAAAGCAGTACTCATCATGTAAATATACAAAGAAACATGTTATAATGCCAAGGGGAAAAAAAAAATCACTGTTCATGTTTTACTTCATAGCTCAGAGTTTATAAAAGATCATACATTACCCAATATGACATAGAGTCCATGTTAAAAAGCTGAACCAGTATGTTGGACTGAATCCATTGGTATATCCATACAGATGTCATGACTGTTTGTCTAACTATACCATATGGCTGAATCAGAGTACCGTACATGGCCATTAGCAGAGGACAACCTTAATTCCTTTGAACACAGTCATACAAGTTGAAATAGAATGCCTTTTAATGGCCATTAAACTTGAACTTGCATCTAAACTACACAGAGTAGAAGAGGACAACATGAATGATTTGCTTGTAAGTTAACAGTCCATTCAGTAGAGAACAGGGATATGCATAGCCATTGTAATGATCTTGAGGGTTCATTAAAGATGATACCACTGAATGAGTAAGGAATAGAACTTTAATCATACAGACAGGTATCCAGGTGTGTACCTGGGAGCAGCCATGTTAAATCTTCTCTGGGGCACGTCTCCCAATTTACACAACAATGGCCCATGCTAGGGAGTCTCTAAATTCACAACCTTCTACAAGCATATCACTACATCTTCCCCCACTAAGGAAAAGAAGTAAACAGTTAGATACATATAAAAGCTAGCTAATAATACATGCACTAACATCTAACAACACATAACAGCTATCTTAAAAAAAAAACACGCAGAAGGACAGTCCATAAACCAGAGTCTGAACTATCTAGAGAGGAGAGGTTACTAGCACACCACTCTCAAGCGAGTCTTTACCACCCCACTTCCCTTACATATCCTAGCAAGTCTCTATGAGTCTTTCTGGACGTTTGATGACTCGATTAGATCTTCTCAGTACTGGTCCTTCGTTCAGGTCTGAATTCTCTTGTTCCCTGATGGTTTCATTACCATGTGTTGAAGATATCGGATCAGTCGGGGAGGCATGCCAGAATCTACCTCAACTTCCACAGTGTTGGAACTTTCTGGAATAAGAAGTCATAGATCCCGTCGATTACGTCAAAATGTGTCCCCTTGATCTGTGTGGAACATGTAAGACCGTGGATGCAGCTGTTTTTTAATAGTACCTCTTTGTCCCCAGGTATTAAAAGAGTGATTCCTCAGGCACACTCTATCACCTGGGTTAAGGGATGGAAGATCACGAGCCCTTCTATCAAAATAATATTTCTGCTTCCACTTCTGGTTTTCTTTCATCTTCCGAATGTTAGCATTGTTCTTAGATTGCAGCAATTTATCAGTAATAGGTAAGTTAGATCTGATCCTTCTTCCCATTAACAGCTGAGCTGGAGAAAAGCCATCCTCCAGGGCTGTACTTCGGTAGACCAGCAATGCTGTATACAGATCACCTCCACTTTCAAAAGTCTTTTTCATCAGGTTCTTTACTGTCTGTATAGACCTTTCCACCAGTCCATTTGATTGAGGATAATTGGGACTGGAGGTTTCATGATGAAAATCCCAATCTAAGGCAAACTGCCTGAATTCTGCACTTGAAAATTGTGGCCCATTGTTGCTGAAGACCTCATCAGGAATTCCATGTCTGGAGAAAATTCCTTTCATGCCAGTGATCACTGAATTACTATTAGTACTGTTCAGTGTGCAAATTTCTGGATATAAAGAGTAATAATCAGTGACTATTAAGTAATCCTTGGAACGCCAGGTAAACAAATCCACACCTACCTTCTCATAAGGTCTCTGTGGAACAGGATGGGGTCTCAGTGTCTCTGCCTGTTGGCATGGCCTGTATTTCAAGCATGAAAAGCAGTTTTTTACCACATTGGTAATGTCGTGATTGATCCGCGGCCAATACATGACCTCTCATGCTCGTTCTTTGCACTTCTCAATTCCTAAGTGACCTTCATGAATCTTCTGTAACATTTCTTTTCAGAGGCTCCGTGGTATTACAACCTTACCACCTTTGAAAATCACCCCATCTACCACAGTCAGTTCATGCCTGTAGTTCCAATAGTCTTATACTTAGAGAGCAACTGCTTATTATTTCAGGCCATCCTTTAATTATCACCTCTTTGAGGAGTCCCAACAATTCATCTTTCTCAGTCTCTTCTCTTATGCATTGCAGTCTTCTGTTAGTTATGGGATTTGCGCTCACAATCATATCTACATAGGCTTGCACTTCTGTTTCCAGTGTCTTCTTGGGTACCATGGGTGGTACTGCTCTGGAAAGTGCATCTGCAGTGAACATAAATTTGCCTGGTGTGTAGGTCACCAATAAATTGTATTTCTGCAATTTGATCATCATTTTTTGACTCCTTAAGGTACAGTCATTTAGTGGTTTGTTAAATAATGCAATCAAGGGCTTGTGATCTGTTTCACCTTCCACTCTTTGTCCATAAATATACTGATTGAATCTCTCACAGGCGAACAAGATTCCTAAAAGCTCCTTCTCAATCTGTGCATATCTAGTCTCTGCATCAGTCAGTGATTTGGATGCGTATGCCACAGGGTGCCAGCAATCTTCATGTTTTTGTAAAATCACAGCACCCAACCTCGACTGTGATGCATCCACTGAAATTTTAATGGGCTTCTCTGGAGCAAAAAATTTCAATACTGGTTCCTGTATCAAGTCTTGTTTTAAACTTCTCCATGATTCCTCCTGTGCAGCATCCCAGCACCATTCATTTTTGTCCTGTAGGAGTTGTCTCAATGGTGCTGACTTGGCAGAAAGATTGGGTATGAATTTTCCAAGATAGTTAGCCATTCCCAGGAACCGTTGGACATCTTTCTTTGACTGGGGACATGGCATCATTTCAATGGCTGAAATCTTCCTCTTATCCGATTTTACACCTTCATGAGAAACAATGTCCCCTATAAAAAAAAGTCAGTTCTCTAACTCCTAACACACATTTGTCCTTATTTAGTTTGAGGTTTGCGGCTTTAGTTGCATCTAACACTTGCTGAAGCCGACGATCATGCTCCTCTTTTGTAGAGCCCCAGATAATGATGTCATCCATGGAGGTGTCCACACCGTTAATATGTTCATAGATCATGTGTACAGTTTTGTGATACACCTCTGGTGCTGAAGCTATGCTGAAGGGTAAGCGTAAAAATCTATATCTTCCAAAAGGAGTATTAAATGTGCATAATTTCGAGCTTTCCTCTGTTAATTTTAGCTGCCAAAATCCAGAGGATGCATCCAATTTACTGAAGTATTGAGCATTTGCAAACTGAGCCATAATCTCTTCTCTAGTTGGTAGTTTGAAATGTTCTCTTTGTATAGCTCTGTTGAGGTCTCTGGGATCTAAGCATATGCATAGCTGGCCATTACTTTTTTGCACTATAACTAGGGAGCTCACCCATTCCATTGGCTCCTCTATTTTTTGTATTACTTGCATTGCTTCCATCCTTTCAAGCTCAGCCTTGCGTTTATCACGGAGTGCAAATGGCACCTTTCTACATGGATGAATGACTGGAGGGATCTGCTTGTTTATGCAGATTGTATGTTCACCTTGCAAGCAACCCAATCCCTGAAACAGGTCCTGATATTCTTCAAGGAGCGCCTCATAGCCAGATGCAGGCCTGTCTTTTAGTGAGAGCACCCTTTTTACCAGATTCAGTTTCTCACTGGTGGCCAAGCCCAAAATTGGTGTCACCTCCTGTGGCACTACAATGAAAGGCAGCCTGTACATGGTGTTCTTATGGTTAACACTAGCCAAGCAGAGTCCCTGCACAGGTATATTTGTTCCAGAATACCCAGGTACTTTTATGTTTGTTGGTCCCAGCTTGGGTTATTCTCAGTCTCTCATAATCTCTTGTAGACAGAATGTTAACCTGAGCTCCTGTGTCTCGTTTCAGTGGAATGATTGTTCCATTCACTGACAGAGGCAGTATCCAGTCCCTCTCACTAGGTTTGCTTGATCCCAGTACATCTACAAAGCACTCCTCAGTCTCACTGTCAGTAACTAAATGCACTTGATTTTTGCGCCTTTGGGATCTGCAGCAGTTTGCAAAATGATTAAGTTTCCCACAGTTATGACAGAGTTTCCCATAGGCAAAACACTGTTTGGGACCATGCTGTGATCCACACTTGCCACAAGACCATCTGGACTCAGTCTTCCTGATAGAGTTTGGTTCCACATTGTGATTTGAACCACTCTGGCTACATGCTGTTTGTCTAAGTGCATGCACTGTCCCTTCTGGTGAATTCAGCTCTTTTACTTGTGTTTTTACCATTTCAGTGGCCCTACATATCTGAAGGGTTTCATTCAAAGAGATCTCACCCTCTCTGAGCAGTCTCTCTCTTAATCCATTGTCTGTAATGCCACAAATGAGTCTATCTTTGATCAGAGACTCTGCCAAGCCACCAAAGTTACAGCTTTTACTGAGTTTCCTTAATTCTGTAACATATTGGTCTATGGTATTATCCGGTTTTTGCATGCATGTAAAAAAATCTATGCCTCTTAAAAGTCACATTCATTTTTGGCAAGCAATATTCCTCAAACTTAGTCAGTATAATGTTTAAAATTCATGCTTTCACCATCTTGAAATTCAAAGTTATTATATACATCCAGTGCCTCCTCCCCAACAACATGCAAAAATATAGATGATTTCTGGCTTTCATCTTTGTTCTGTGCTCCAATGGCAGACAAATACAACAGAAATCGCTGCTTAAAATTTAGCCAGTTTTCTGCAACATTACCAGACATTTGGAGAGGTGAAGGAGCCTGTAAAACATCCATTGTTAGAGCTTACACTTGCTGAAGGCTTTCTTTGTTTTCAGAGATCCCTGATGTTTTGCTGTTTTCAGGTGCAAATGCAGGAATTTCCCTCCAAGTCTTTTTAGTTTCCAAACTCATTCCTCAACTTCTGACACCATATAATGATCTTGAGGGTTCATTAAAGATGATACTACAGAATGAGTAAGGAATAGAACTTTAATCATACAGACAGGTATCCAGGTGTGTACCTGGGAGCAGCCATGTTAAATCTTCTCTGGGGCACGTCTCCCAATTTACACAACAATGGCCCATGCTAGGGAGTCTCTAAATTCACAACCTTCTACAAGCATATCACTACAGCCATTGGTACTGTGCATTAACCAATACATTCCAGGGTCTCCCATGTTCACAACGTAGAAAAGAGGTTAAATGTTCAGTTTTTGGACATCAGCTAAGAAGATCATTCTTGGAAATGGCAAAAAAACTCCACTAAAACCAACAACATCAGAAAAGAAAAAAACAGTGTAGGCAGAGGAAGAGAGAGAAATATCTTCAAGTGAAAAAATATATATACTGTACACAACTGCCCACTTGTGCTAGCTTAGCTTTTGTGGAGGTGAATTTTTATCCCTAGTAAAAATAGCATAGGATTCCCATTACTGAGAAAAAAATGTGAAAAATGGAATCACTCTTGGAAAAAAGCCTTGTTTAGCTAGCTTAGGAAACGCTGTGAACCCACAGAATAATCTGCGAGTTTTGCAAAACTTCAAGCTCCTTGAAGTTTTCCAACTGCTATAGTATACTGTACTGCTCTCTAAATAAAATTGTTAATGTCAGTGGCAGTAGTTAAATGAGTAGGAGCTAGAAGACAGGGAGGTGAAATTTCAATAGATCCTTCTGGGAGCGCTGGAAAGTCAGGGTGGCTTGGCAACAAGTAAAGTTCAGGCCATGACCCATTAATATTACATGCTGTGTTTTACATGTGCTGTATAATAATACAAGCAGGACAAATGTGTGGAAAAATTAAACAAAAGATAGATCAGTAAAGCAATAAATATGGTGCACAGAAGATGGCAGAACACAGACCAGAATCTTCAATGGGTGCAACCCACATTAGTTATTTCACTGGCCTCCAGTAGATACTCAGGTCTATTAGAATAATAATCATTGATGAGGCCATCTTAATTCATATACTACTATCCATGGTATAAGTGTTCTGAAGGCACCGAGATCTGATGCTGGAGTCTCTTGGGTTAGTTCTCTTGGAATATGAAATTTAATAGCAATCAGGTAGCATATCAGTGTTGTTCTCAAAAAAAAGAAAATTCTCACATTTTTATTTTTTCTATGCACAACCAGAGTGGGGATGAGGTTTGGGGAGAGGAGAGGAGACCCAAGACTGCAGGGGGTATGTGGGATGTTGCTATCCTAGCTTAATGGAAGCTTGAGAGAATCATACAATAAAGAACTCCGTTTGTTTCAAAGGAGCTATTACTAATTTGCATTAGCATAACAAAAAAAACAAAAACAAAAACCAAGGACCATACCCATTATATTTCTTAATTCAAATGGATTTTCTGATGTAATAAATAGAGCCCTGCAAATCTGTGGATATCTGCAGATATCCGCCTTATATCCACATCCATGGATACAACACAGATATCCGTGGACCATTTCTTGTGGATGCAGATTGGATATGGATCCACATATTTTTAGCTGCACAGAGCTAGAGCCCTGCAAATATGCGGATATCCGCCTTATATCTGCATCCGCGGATGCAACACGGATATCCGCAGACCATTTCTTGTGGATGCAGGTCAGATACAGATCCACTTATTTGTATCCGTGCAGGGCTCTAGTAATAAGGCCCTGCACAAACTAGAGGATCCAAGAGATCAAGAAAGAACAGGGAAGTACATTCCTTTTTCTCCTCAAGTAACTTATGCTTGCACAGCTGTTTGTGCAAAGTGCACAATGTGTTCAGCTTGAATGATGAGCAAAAAGCACTTCAGGATATTAGCAGATATAGCCAAATTCTATAGTTACTTTGGAATTTTGAATAGCCAATATGGATTTTATCAAGCTGGTTTATAGGATGTGGGTTCTAGTCTGAAGTTTACCACAGATAAATCAAGATTAAAATCGATTTACTATGGACCTCTCCAGGAATGATCAGCTGTACACAGATTCTAAGATATTTTATAATAATTCTTTATTGCTAACAGCATAAAGCATAAAATTGATAAGAATATTAATTGATAAATGTACCAGAATAACAGTGTATACATCAACGTGTCTAGGAAGTCCTGTACAGTTGGTAACAGGCTAGAAGAAGTTATGTTTTCTATAAAAATAGCTTGCTTATACTTACACTCCCCTGGGAGTAAGAATGTTGATGCTTCAACTGGCGTACAGAGCATAGCAACCCTGATATACTTAACTAAGATAAAACAATAAAGACTAAGTAAAGCGAACAGATGGGTCTGTGAAGATCTTTTTCTTGAGAAAGGTAAACTCAGATCTTGGGAAATGGAAGTTTCAAATTGTCTCCCAAATCCTAAGGCCTTTAATACTTTTTCCTTACACATAACAAGCTCTATTCCTTTATATTCCTCTAAAAATTAACAAATTATCTCATTCTTCCTTACTCAAATATGGACCCAGGCCTCAAAATTGTCAGGGTACCTTTAGGTCATTGGTTCAGGGGTTCATATGTATAATTCATGTATTTTCCCTACTAGAATATTCCTCTTTACTTTTTTCCTTTTCTTATTTACAAATTTTGTGGGTTTTGTGGTGTTCTACAGAAATGTCAAGCGTCTCACCTTGAGTTGTTATTCACATGTTGACCTACATATCATTATCCAAAATAGCTTATTGGAGGGTTTTAATCATAGACCGTGGAACAAAAATTCACCTTTAACCGATATTTTCTTCTTCACAGCTACTCCTACTTCCTATTGCAAAGATATTGCACACAGAATTGTCATTCTTACAAGGCCAGTAAGTCACTTGCATATCAGCTCTTAATACAAAAGTAATGCTAACTTACCTACTTATGCTAGGTATAATGCTATAAAACCAGGATTTCTTAAACTTATAAAGAAAGAATTAAATAGATGAAATAAGATAGAGGGTAACATGTGCATGCAAGCTAAATACAAGTATACTCAAAGGCTACACAGATGAAGTTCTGTTTCTCCCTTCACATACACTGTTTGATACTGGCACTTTTTTTGGCATATATATTGATTTCCTTGGCCCACTAAAGTCAGTGGCAAAATTCCATTTCAATAAGGCCTGCATTTTACCACTTTTCTCTCTCTTGGTTTTTCTTTGCTGGCTATATTCTTTGAGTTCATGAGAGACTGTGGGGAGCACCCTGATTATTTAGATTCAAAGGGGCAGTTAGTCTAGTGTTCAGTAAAACAAAACAAAAACAAAAAACCAAGGAGTCCTGTAGGACTTAAAGACTAACAAATATATTTATTTCATGAGCTTTCATGGGAGAAAATCCCACTTCAGTTTCCCCATCTTCAAAGCATCTGACAAAGTGAGATTTTTTCCCATGAAAACTCATGCAACAAAAATATTTGTTAATCTTTAAATGCCACAGGACTCCTTGTTTGTTTGGTTTACAGATTATTTTGGCAAAGTATGCTGGCTGTAGTCCTGTGGTAATATAGGCACTGTTTTAAACTATGTCAGCAGAGGAATGCTGGGATACACCAGCTCCAGCCAAGCCTCCTTTTAATCTTTTGCATGTCCCATGTGCCCTACATCAGGAGCTGATTACACTAGTTCTGTAGCTTCTGGGGACCTCCCTCTAGCTAGGGAGACAGAGTGACTTTCAAGCCTGAAGGAGAAATGGAATAGATGTTGGATTCACAATCTGGTGTTTTCTTTCTGGGCTGTGACTGCCTGAGTGGAAGCTCAGTTTGTGCACTATATGAGAATTCAGTAGCACAATCATGAAGTATTTTTAATGGAAAAGTTCTTTTTGATGAACTCTTATGGAATCCTCACCTTCCTGCAAGTAAAACGATTTTGTAATTAAGTTTGCAGGTGCCTTCCAAGGGGGGGGGGGGGGAGAGATCAGAGCCATAATAGTGCATCCAAATGAAACAAACCTTTGGAAAGCCTGATCTTGCTCTAAATTTCATAGCTTAGTTCTCTCTGTAGGACTTAATTTGCTCTTACACATTTGATATAGCTCCAGTGGCTGTAATGGAGTTATTCTTGGTTTAAGATAGTCTGAATTCATAATCAAGCCCTAGGGATAGATGTAAGCTCAACCAAAGACTGCTTCATTTTGTATAATACATGGAAATGTTGACTGCATTTTCACTATATGCAAGTTTACATGTAAAATGGGCCTTTCTTGATTTTAATGCTTTGGTTTCATTCTCCAGGCATTTTATTCTCTCACATATACATGGTGCATACAGTTTTTCTAGTAAATTACAGTTTTATGAGGCTGTAACAATAGGGCAGAACTTAGGAAAAAAATCTATGTGGCCCATTGCTAAAGTCTGTGATAATTCCTGTTTGATCCTGCTTATGGACATTGATTTTTCACTACAGGATTCACCTAATGTCTAGATTAGATATCCAGATGCAGAAAACAATAATTTGTTAAACCTTAAAGGACATTTTGCATGAGGGCTTTGGTATCCCTAACATGTTCATTTTGAATTATCCACAGGCAGTTTGAGTCACTGAATAATTCACAAGCTGTACTGTACATCTGTATTAAAAAACATCAGCATTTCCTTGTACTATTATCTAGGCAAGCTTCCTGCAGATACATTCCAATGCTTCAGGAGATCATGAGTGTGTTTTCTCTCCAACCACAACACTTTATAAATTCAAGTTTAACCAAGAGTATTTACTAGAACTCTTCTACATACCTCAAAAACAAGCCTTTAATACTAAATAACAGACAAAAATCTCTTCTAAATCCATTGCTTTTATACAATAGTATGTGCACAAGTACCTGCTAAACATGATTAATATCCACAACAGTATTATTTTTAATAATCTTTTTATAACTAGTGGTGTACACATCTGCTTATATTTAGGGGAGACTCAAAATCCTTTAATATCATTATCATATAAGCCACCAATATCACTGAACTAATTGTAGAAAGTAAAAGTTGGTGCAAGTAAATTAGTTTCTGTTGTCAGTATTTGAACCCATAGCTGAAAAGTATTATTATAGTTTCAGGGGCCTCTATCCATAGGGAAAAAAAAACTCAAAGTTTAGCATTCATTCTCAAGGAGCTTCATATGACTTAACTGATTGCTTGAATTATGCAGAGCCCAAACAGGATTCAAAACCAAAACTTTCTTCTGTTCCTCCCTTGTGGAGCTGGGGTTCTTAAATTCAGCTATAGCTTCTGAAAGCTAGAGCTATGGAAACATTGAAAGATAGACTGTGAAATAAATCTCCTCAAGTTTCTTAAAACATATATAAAGAACTTAAAAAAATCAAATCTATAAAAATGTTTGTCTAAGATTTGGTGATTCATTTGGGCTTATGGGCCTGTGGCCTGAAGAGTAAAGTCTTAGTAAAGTTTGAATTTATACTGTATACCTTGGTGGTTCCTGGGCTTCCCTCTAGCAGTAAGTCTCTTTCCCACAGGTCTCCAGGCCTGGTAAAGATCCTTTGCCCCCTTCCGGCAGGGTTTTTTTTTCCTTCTCCTAGTCTTTGTACCTGCAAGGTTCTTCCTGACCAGTGTTCTTCTCCTTTTCCAACTCTGTCTTCCAACTGCACCCTGCCTCCTCTCACACACTCCCATAACTTTCCTTACTCTCACATGCTAGCTGTATCCTTTCTCTGGAGGAAAAGCTTTTTAATAAGTCATGGATATGTCCTTCATTAACTCCAAGTGTGCCAATTAGCTTGGGGCAACCACTGCTCAGCTACAAGGGGAAAAAGGACTTGCTATATTGGCTTTCTACAACTCTACAGAAACTCCACTCTGACCCTATCACAATACACAAATGGATACATTTTTAATATGACCCTCAGAAATTGCATATATAACTTCCAATTATATCATGGATTATGTTGCTGAATCTTCATGCTACGTGCTGATCAGGGTCCAAATTTTCAGAAGAGTTGAACATTCATACAGGCACCAGAATGAGTGGTTAGAAGTTTTAAAAGATTAGCAAACCATATGCTGAAAGTCTTTTTTGAAAGTCTGAGTGTCACAACATGTCCTGTTGGGTGCTGATTCTTTTGAAACTTCTTGCCTCCATTGTAGTTGCTGAACATTTGTAAATCATCTTAGGCTATGTCTACACTGGCAAATTAGTCCAAACTAAGGAGGCTTATTCCAAACTAATTTAGCCCATGGCTACACTAGGCTTTCCCTAGTCCAAAATAAGAAATTGCTTATTTCAGGCTATGGAAAGCTTAGTTTGAATTAGTTGGTACCCGTGGTTAGTTCAGACTTCTGCACTTAGTTCAAACATTAGTACGAACTAGGCAAGACTCGAACTAAGGCTTAATTTGAACTTAAGAAGTTTGAACTAAGTGGTTAGTTCGAACAAATCATACATTCTAGTTTAAATTATGCATTAGTTCAAACTTGAATGCGCGGTTAGTTCAAACTAACCTCAAACTTCTTAGTTTGGACTAAGAAGTCTGAACTAACTGTGGCTAGTGTTGACATAGCCTCAGTGGACAATTGGCCTGGGGCACAGTGTTGTATTTAATACCCACAGTGGCAATCAAGAAGTACTTGTTCTTGATATGATTACTTAAAAATCCTACTCCATTTAAACTGAAAGCTGACCCTGCCAGGAGGTTCAGAAATTTGAGGACCTTGGGGGGAAATCACTGCACCGGGGGGGGGCTACGGGGTAATCTTTATTAAAACAGGTATGGGAGTGGGGTGAGTGGTGGGGTGTATACGTGGTGCTTGTCACAGTGTTTTTTTTGTGAAGTGTTGGGGGGGCGCTGAACTTTGTGGAGTGGGGGCAGGTTAGGGGACAATGAGACTTCTCAACTAATCTAACTTACAGCTATAAACTTACTCACAGTAACCTAAAAGATGTTTTAATACCATATAAGAAAAAAGGAGGTGGGGGGTGCAATACAAACTTAGCAGGCAGCAGTGACCAAGAGGAGAGGAAAGCAGGTGGGGGGGAGGAGTTTAAAGGTTAGTACAGGGGGGTTCAAAGGAGAGGAAAGGCAAGTGGAAGGGGGCTCAGGGGTAATGAGATGGGGATGCACAGGGGGGCTCCGGGCAACAGGGGAAGCAGGTGGGGGTTAGACAGTTGCAGGGGAGATGGGGGTCGAGCAACAAGTTGGGGGTTTGTGGGAGAGGCTGAGAAGGTGGGTTGAGTGGCAGTGAAGGGAATGGTGGCAGAGGGAAGGGCTTAGGGGAGAGGGAAAGTGAGTGGGGGGGTGAGTGGGAATGGTGGGACGGAGACATACGTGGGGGTTGGGGCAGGGAGACTGAGGCACACGAGGAGTTGGGATACACGTGGGTGTTCGGGGAAGCAAGAGGGGCTGAACAGTGGGGGGGCAGAACAGGAATGGGGAGCCGGCAGTGGCGGCGAGTGGCTACAACAAGGGGCGTGAGCAGTGGAGGGAATCCCGGGGCAGGGAAAGGGGCAGTGGAAGTGACGGAACATGCGGGGAGCCGTGGGACATGGCGGGAGCCATGTGGGAACCAGCGGCAGTAAGGGGGAGCCGGCTGGAGTCACGGGGTGCCAGCAGCTGCAGGTGGAGAGGCAAAAGGAAAGGGGTAGGGAGGCAACAGCGGAGAGGCGGGTAACAAGCGGGCTGGGGCGGAGGAATGGAGCAGAGGGTAGGTGGCGAGCCGGTGAGAAGACGGAGAAGCGGTGAAAAGGGGGTCGCAGGGGAACGAAGAACTGCGGGAAAGGGAACTGGGTGCAGCCGTGAACTTGGGGCACACCGAGGGGGGGTGTCAAGAAATAAAGAGGGGACAAGTAAAGTTTAAGAAGAAAAAGTTTTATTCAAGTTGGGGAAGTTACAGAGGGGAGGGCAAAAGCAACTTAACAAAGGGCTCTAAAGGCTACAAACTAAAGGAAACAATCTTACCATCTAACTTAATACTACTAAGGCTACCAATTAACTTTGCACAATGTTGCAACACACGATGATACTTCTAACACCAGTTCAGAAGGAAGGGATACACTAAGTAATACAGAGTAGCAGCAGGTAATTACAGACACGGAAAGGAAAGGTGAAGGCAGAAGATACACATGAGCCCGTAAAGCCTGGAAAAACAGTTTCAAAGCAGCAGCTAGAAAAACAAAGTAATTTTAATCTTTAAAGAAAAACTGCAGGGCAGGCTCTTACCATCCCTAGCAGCAGCAACAGCAGCATTACAGGCAGGAGAGACTTGTACTTGGGCCAGCAGGTTAAACGTGGGGTATGCTCGGGGAAGAACTCGTTGAGTGGAGGTGGTCAGCTTCTGGTTGATCAGGCCAGGCAGGGTGTCTTGGGGCCTTCCTGCCTGAGCCCCCCAGGACCAGAGCTTTTAAGCTGTTTTTCCCGCCTTTCCCTGATTACAAGGAATGTGGGGAACAAAGGTGGTGTGAGTCATACCTTGCAGGACCTTGCAGTCAGGCAGAGCCCACCTACACCAAGCCCTGTCAGAACAATGGGCACTCAGGGTGGTAACGGCCATCTAGTTATGTTCAAGGGGGCCATCTGCTACCCTTAACATTCCTTACATATCTAAGTGATGGCCCGGGAGGGGTGGCCATAAAATCAATACAATGAGTCACCAACAAAAGCATCCAGCTTCTCTCTGTTCTTTTACTTCAAGTGTTAATACAATTTCCCTCCTTTCTCCTGTTTTAGGTTCCAGTGCTCTTCTCTGCTTGTGGAAGGAGAAGATTTCTGTAAAACTTGGATCAGGGCTGGGCAATCATGGAAGGCATGTCCTGATGGCATGCTCTAAGTTGTTGCCTAAACTCGGAAGCCCATTAGATTCAGCTCTTGAAGTGGTAGGGAGTACTTCCCCTTACTATCAGTCCTCTGACTCACTCTGTAAGTCAGTGGGGTTTTTCTATTGAGTGTAAAGAAAGAGTTGGAAACAGATTCAATTCCAGTTATTCTTTGATGCTATAAAAGAATTGCTCTGAGTTCAGTTCATATTCCCTTTGTTCTCACTTCACTTGCTTTACCGGTTGAATCCTCTTAGAGGTAGAAGCTGAGAGTCATTTTGAACTATGCAGGTTGACTTCCATTGGCTTCAGCAGACACATTTAACCCACTGGTGCCAATGCATTAAAATGAATTCTCAAGGACTTGATCTATGCGCTGTTATCTCTTCTCCTTTCACATTCCTTTCAGGCTAATTCTTTGGCTACCTTTAGGCAACAAATGAAGATCAAATCCCTCCATTGGACCTTGCAATGGTTAGCTGAGGTAGTCTGAAGGATTGTCCACTACTGATTTTATCTGGTGAACTGCTCCCTACAGTCTTTTACAAACTTACTAGGGGTATGTCTACACTGGAGGGTCTGTTAAGTTGACTTAACAAGGTTGACTTAAGGCAACTTAAAGTTGATCTTGTTAAGTCGACTTAGAGTGTCCACACTGAAAACTCCTATAGACTACCCACGTCCACACTGGCAGCTGCTAGGTCAACTTAACATTTAAGTCATCCTTATTAAGTTGACTTAAGGGTTACTCCCCATCTACACTAGCTTAAATTGACTTAAGGGTGACTTAGTCAATCTTATTAAGAAGTGGTGTTAACTTAAGGAAGCCATTAAGTGGACTTAATAAATTCCCAGTGTGGATGGAGCTTTCCTTAGGTCAACTTAAGGAAGGTAAAGTCAACCTAAGGCTCCAGTGTAGACATATCCCTAGAGAGTATCATGCAGTGGAGTGTGTTGGATTATGAACCTCCGTGTCAAGTTCAGTTATGTTAATTGTGACACACTATAACACTAGGTAACATGACAAATAGTGATGAGCACAGAAGGACATTTCAAAAATGTATAAGCATTTTTGTATTGTTATTTCAAAAGCCAGTCTTGAAAGGAATAAAAAAAGAGGGCAACACTGATCTCTCCAGGGTTATGTTTTTAATATCTAATCAGAAGTCTTTAACATAAAGAAGTGATTTTCCTCTCACCAACTACAAGCACTTGAATAACTATATGACTCCAGCTGTGCCATCTTTTAGGGAAAAACTTCTTGTAGTTTTCATGTGTGACTTTTGTAACAAATCTGGAGAAGCTTATGTTAGATACATATCACATACTCCCTGTATCTGAATTGTTCTTTTTTTTTTTTTTTTCAATTCAAAGCTCTTTTTAAAAGGATGGATCCCTACAGAGCGTTTTTAGAACTATTGTGGTATTTATCATCCTTATAAGATCTATTGAATAAAAGATTGTACTTTGCTGCATCACGTGATACGGAACTGAATGGATAGCAGATCTGTCAATAATGTTAAGGTTACTTTTACTGGTCTCAGTTTTTGATTATGCAATGAAGCTTCTGACAGGTTAACATCTGATATTGTTCCCATGATGCATGTTTCAGGATCACTCTGTTGGATGACATAAATGCTGGGTATGGCACCAGTAGCTTTGGGGAAAGTAATGGCTTTTGCTACATAGTTTTTGCTTATAATGTCTATATATGACTTTCAAATTTGTAGTGTTGTATTTTAGGTTGTTTTCATTGTTTTTATTATAAAGGAACTGCACAATGATGCTTAAGTGATTATTTTCTTGAAATAGGAATAAGAATTATTACTTTTCAATTCTAGACTCATTAGCCTTGAGTTTATAACTGCCAGGTTAGGATGCATGCTAGGTGATCATGGTGTTTCATCTAAAGAAGTAGAAAATCTGAAGTTGAACAGAGCAGGTTGAAAATATTGTCGGGTTCTCCATAAATTTTGTAACAGCAATAAGGGCTGACAAGGAAAATTACTGGAAAATGTAGGCATTTCTAGGACTTAAGTATACCAAGTGGCTAGGAAATTGTGTAATTACTCTAGCTAATCACTTTCTGACCTGCTGCAGGAATTTTTAATTTAAAGGTGCAATTTAGTCCAATTGCAGATTCATTTTATTTATGTATAGCCCCTTCTTCAGGATAACATTCCTATTCAGGAAGGGTGATTTAGAAGGAACTTGACTTTAAACATGAGTTTTCCTGAGTTGGGGCCTTAATCCTTAAATAATTATCAATGTTCATGCTGTAGAGAATGTAAATGAATTAGTCTGAAGAAGATCAAAGTGAGCAGCGGTAGTGGGAAAGTGGAGGAAGAGAGGAAGGATGAACATAGTGAGAGATGGCACTGGAAGAAGGGGGAAGACATGCCTGTGGGAAGGCCAAATAGGGAAAAAGGGATGTGGCAGAGAGGAAGGGGCCAACCAGAGGGATGGGGTGGTATGCAGTGATGAGTAGTGGTGGACTGTGGGAGGAGACCACAGGTGGAAGAGGAGGGTCAGGGTCCTAGCCTCCCCGGGGTGAAGCTTTCACCCATGGCCTAGGCCCCTTTTAAAATTGCCAGGCCTGGGACAATTGCTCTCTTTGGCCTCCCGGGCCTCTATCAGAGGGCCTGGGCATAACTGTAGTCCATTGCCATAAAAAAAAAGACACTCCATGACTTCAGCGGGCTTTGGATCAGACCCCGCTTATACACACAAGGAAAACTTCGGTCCAACTAACTGTGAATATGTAGTTTTCAGGCATTATCATTTCGAAGTCTGAACTAGGCATCTCTTTTCAAAGCACAGACCTGTCATCTTTCTGAAAGTCAGCATGTCCTCTAATGTTGTATAGTATGCTCTGGGTATCTGTTTCTCCTAGAAGGCAGGTCAAGCCATGCTAGAATCTCTGACTCACGCTATAGCCATTTGTAATGAAACTAGCATTGCCCATGCTTGGTGTGGGGTTAAAACCCTGACGTTTGGGAAGGAGATGTGTATTTTGTGCTTTGGGTTTAAATATCCTCAAAGGAATTCTCACTGTTTGAATCTGAAATAATTTGTCAAAATTAGGCCATGAGTGACACTGCATGAAATACATTCTGACACTCTGCAACATGGAGTACAACTGACTCATTGAACTGAACCACTAGTACTAGGTGAGCTATGAAAAGTCTTGAATAATATTGTGAGAGTGTGAAATTGCTACACCTATAGCAGAGCATGAAGAAATTGTCTCAGGAATCTATTAGGAGAGAAAAGAGATTTAATTGGCATATTCCTGTTGCTATATTTATGTATTTATGAAGTGTTACTTTTCACATATAATTTCTAGGATCCATAATGTACATGAATAGTGGAGAGGCTATGTTTTACTTGGTTTAATATACTATTTACCTTTGGAGGAGGTGTGAGGAAGGTCCAGTATTGATTTAGGTTACAATTTTTACTCACTAATCCAAGGCACAAATCCAGGACATAGTTTGGTATAGTTATCAATCCTCTATAGAGTAGCCCAAGACTGGAAAAGACTCTGGAATACTCAGAAAAAATAAGGAAGGGAGGGTTAGCAAGAGAATTGTGTAGGCTGTTTCGCTGATGTATAGTGTCTGAAGATAAATCAATGTACAGGGTTTCTACTTGTTTTAAAGACTGCAGGATTGAGGGTTAAAGTAAGTAGCAGATACAATGTCCAAAATGAGACTTAAGCAGACTTCAGTATGGCTTTGTATAGGTATAGGGAGTTGTGTAGAGGCTCTGCACAGGTGAAAGTGATTGTCCAAATGCATCCTTTTACAGGATGGCAGAGTAGAGATCTTACACTGTTTGATCACCTGAACATATTATATGGCTTTGGAACATGGTCTTTTTGAAAAAGGGCCCATCTCAAAGTGAAAGAGGCTCCAAAACAGAATGAGCGAAGCAATGATAGAGGAGCACAGAAGTGGCTAGACAATGAAGGTCAGAGTCTGCTTATTTAAATTCTAGACCAAAGAAAATACATTAAATGAGCAAAGAAATTAAAATATTAACTTTCAAACTAAAGATAAAATCTAGATCAGTCTAGGATTGTGTCACAGATCCCTCCCCTGATACAGTATAATCAATGGAAGAAAAGTTGATGAGGCTTTTTTCCATATATTAACAAAATCATCCAAGGCACAGGACTTGGTGGTAATGGGGGACTTCAATTACCCAGACATCTTTTAGGAAAATAACAAGCCAAGGCACAGATTATCCAATAAAATTCTTCGAATGCACTGAAGACATTTTTTTACTTAAAAAGTGGAGAAAGCTGCTAGGGGAGAGGCTATTCTCTATGTTTTGACAAACAGAGAGGAAGTGGTGGAGAACTATATAGTGGAAGGTAACTTAGGTGGAAGTGATCATGAAATAATGAGTTCACAATTCTCAGAAATTTTGGGAGACAGAATACCAAAACAAAAACAATGGATTTTAGGAAGGCAGACTTTAGCACACTCAGGGAGCTGATGGGAAGGATACCATGGGAATAACGTCTAAGAGAAAAGATGACTAAAGACAGTTGGCAGTTTTTCAAAGAGATGTTATTAACAGCAGAAAAGCTAACCATTCCACTGTGTAGAAAGGCTAAGAAATATGGCAAGAGACCACGTTGGCTGAACCAGGAGATCTTCAATAATTTAAAAATAAAGAGAGAATCCTACAAAATGTGGAAACAAGGTCAAATTAACAAATAATACAGTTATGTAGAGGAGGAAGTCAAAAGGCCAAGGCATAAACAGAGATCAAATTTGCTGAAGGCATAAACGGGAACAAAAAGATATTCTTCAAATACATCAGAAACAAGACGAAAACTGAGGAGAGTTTAGGACCCTTACTCAGCACAGAGAGTAGAACAATAAATGAGAATGTGGAAATGGCAGAAGAACTAAATTATTTCTTTGTTTCGATCTTCACTGAGAAGGTTGGTGGAGACTGGATGAATGATGTAGAGGAGGACAATAGGAATGAGATAGGGTCAGAAGCTAAAATAGGGAAAGAGCAGGTTAAAAATTACTTGGACAAGTTAAACACCTTCAAGTCACTGGAGCCTGATATGCACCCAAGAGCAGTGGTTCCTCACCTTTTCTCTGCTGTGGCACACCTTGATACCTTCAAATTTTTCAAGGCACACCACCATTAAAAACTCATGAATATTCAAATTAACTTAAATTAATTATGAATATTCACGAATCTTGTGAATATTCATGTTTAGGAAATACTCCTATGTGGGGTAGTAGGGGTGGCAGAGCAGGGGTGGCAAAACACAGGTGGTCTGCAGTTGTGTGCAGTTGCAGGAGTGAGTATGGGGAGCAGAGCAGGGCAGAGGTGGCAAAAGAGGAGAAGGGGAGCCAAGTGGGGAACAGCATAAGGATGGTAAGAGAGGAGAGGGGAAGGGAGAACAAGAGTGGTTTTGCGGGGGGGCAAGGGGTAACCTGGGGAGTGGAAAGGTAGGGCACAGGAGCATGGTGCAACATCCCCCCCCTTCTCCACAGTGGCTCCCTGCCACCCAAGGCAAATCCTCACCCCACTGCTGCTCCCTCCCACCTCAGTGGGTCCCGTCCTCCCCTCCCCCAGTTGCCTACTACCTGTGATGGACCCTCTCATCACTGCAGGGGCCAGAACTAGGCCTCCAGCCCCCAGCCACATACCCCCCCACACACAGCCACCCCACCCCCAGCTACACCTCCCCAACCAAACAGCGACCCCACAACCCCAGCTACACACCCTCTGCTACACATCCACTCCCACCCATCTCTGCCACACACACACACACCTGCCCCACACAACCCCCAGCAGCCCTCCCCCCAAAAAAACCTTTACCTGGGCTGTTTGCAGGCTGCCTGACACAAGCTGCTCCACCCTGCAGGGGGAGATTCACACACTCCCAGCCTCCTCCAGCTCTCTGCTGGCTGGGCCTAAGGTGGAGCCACTGGAACGCTGCCTTCCAGCTGTTCCTGCTATTTCAGGGGGACCCCTGGAACGCCGTGTTCTGATGTCTTCCTCTATTTTGGTGGGGGGGGGGAATGCTGCCTGCCTAAAAATAGGGGGTCCCAGAACTGTGTTCCATGCCTTCCCCCTTACTTTAACCCCTGCCATTTCGCAGCCCTGCATAGCACACATGGCTGATCTGAGCAGGGAAGGAAATTTTACTCCAGCTCTCAGGGATGCTCGCGGCACACTTTGGGTGTTGCCATGGCATGCCAGTGTGCCCCAGCACACTGGTTGGGAACCACTGCCCTATAGTACTCAAGGAGCTGACTCAAGAGATATCTGAGTCATTAGCTATTATCTTTGAAAAATCATGGAAGACAGGTGAGGTCCTAGAGGACTGGAAAAGGGCAAATATAGTGCCCATCCACAAAAAAGGAAATAAGAGCAATCCAGGGAATTATAGACCAGTCACTTTGACCTCTGTACCAGGAAAAATAACGGAACAGATAATTAAGGAGTTGATTTGCAAACATCTAGAAGAGAATAAGGTGCTTAGGGTTAATCAGAATGGATTTGTCAAAAACAAATCATGTCAAACCAACTTGCTAGCTTTCAATGATGTGGTAACAAGCCTTCTGGATAGAGGAGAAGCAGTAGGTGTGGAATATCTAGGCTTTAGTAAAGTATTTCATGTGGTCTCACATCACATTCTTATTAATAAACTGGATAGGTACAAACTAGATGGAGCTACTATAAGATGGGTGAAAAACTGATTGCATAATTGGTCCCAGAGGTAGTTATCAATGGTTCATGTTGAGGCTGGAAGGACATAATGAGTGGGATGCTGCAGGGGTCTGTCTTGGCTCCAGTTTTTATCAAAATTTTTATCAATGACTTAGATGATGGCATAGAGAGCAAACTTATAAAGTCTGTAGATCATACCAAGCTGGGTATGGGTTGTGAGTGCTTTGAAGGCTGGATCAAAATTCAAAAGGATTTGGACAAACTGGTGAAATGGTCTGAGATAACTAGAATGACATTCAATAAAGGTAAGTGCCAAGTACTCCACTCAGGGTTAAACAACCCATTGCACACATACAAAATGGGCAATGACTGCCTAGGAACGAGTACTGCAGAAAGGGATCTGGGCGTAATGGTGAATCACAAGCTAAATATGAGTCAGCAATGTAATGCTGTGGCAGAAAAACAAATGCCATTCCGGGGTGTATTAACAGATGTACTGTGAGTAAGACATGAGAAGTGGTTCTTCCACTCTACTCTGCACTGATTAGGCCTCAACTTGAATACTGTGTCTGGTTTTGGGCACCTCATTTCAAAAAGGATGTGGAGAAACTGGAGAAAGTCCAGAGCAAGGCAACAAAAATGATAAGAGGTCTGGAACATTTGAGCTATGAGGGAAGAGTGAAAGAGGTGTGTTTGATTAGTCTATTAAAAAGGAGAGGGGACATGATAACAGTTTTCAAGTACCTAAAAGATTGTTATGAGGAAGAAGGAGAACAATTATTCTTAATCACAGATGATAGGACAAGAAGCAAAGGGCTTAAATTACAGGAAGGGGGCTCAGCCTAGACACGAGGAAAAAATTCTTTACTGTCAGGGTGTTTAAACACTGGAATAAGTTGCCTCGGCAGGTTGTGGAATCTCCTGCATTGGGGGTTTTTAACAGCAGGTTGGACAAACACCTGTCAGGGACGGTTTATTGGGGGTACTTGGTCCTGCCATGAGTGTAGGGAATTTGACTCAATGAGCTGTCATGGTCCCTTCCAATTTCTATGATTCTAAGATCATCAACAGACTGACTGTGTGTTTGTGTCTTGTTCCCTACAGGTGATTGCTGTTAGTTGTGGGACTCTGCTTGTGTGATTGGGTGGGGGCTGTTTGCACCATTATTCCCTGATCACCTTTAATCACAAGCTTCTAGCAGCCTTGTGATTGGCCTGCCCCTGTGTGACTAACAAGGGGCAAGGGCTGACCTAGGCAGAGAAGGCTTTAAAAGCCAGTGGCTGAACGACCAGAGGACTGCAAACAGGTGTGTTTGAGAGGGAGTTTGGGGAGGCCACAATGGTGAAGAGGAGCCGCACTGCTTGTGCCAGCACCCCTTCTGTTTCCTTTGCCTCTGTTTGTAGCCAGACAGACTGTCTGACCATGGATATCTCCACCCAGATCCTGGTGTGGACTTGCAGGGACTGTGGCCTTCATTTTCCTGCCACTGATGATCAGGCTAGGGAGATGAGCCTATGTGATAGGTGCCTTCTGGTGGCATCCCTCTGGAAACAGGTAGGAGAGTTACAGGAGGAGGTGTCACAACTCAGGGGTATCTATGCCCTGGAAAAGTTCCTTGACAGTTTCCACGATGAGACCTGCAAGGAGGAGGTCCCTATCCCGGTGCCTAGGGCTACTGCCACAGCTCTGGAAATGGACGGGATGCCTATGGCAGAGGAAGGACACTGGCAGCTGGTCACCTCTGGCAGCAGACAGTGCTCCATGCCTGCTCACATCCCACCATCCATTGTGGTGAGGAACCATTATGCGGTGCTGGACACAATGAAGGAGGTAGAGGAGATTCCATCCACCCCAAAGGCTGGGCAGATCACAGCCACCTAACCTAAGAGGAAACGTAGGGTTGTGGTGATTGGGGACTCACTCCTGAGAGGAATGGAGGCACTCATCTGTCGCCCTGACAAGGCCTCTAGAGAGGTATGCTGCCTTCCAGGTGCCCGTATCCGAGACATAATGGAGGGATAGTCAAAAATCATCCACCCCTCAGACTACTACCCCATGCTTCTTATCCATGTGGGTACCAATGATACTGCGAGAGGTGATCCTCAGCAGATCAAAGGTGACTTCAGGGCTCTGGGAGCAAGGGTGAAGGAGTTTGGAGCACAGGTGGTTTTCTCCTCGATTCTTCTAGTCAAGGCTAGAGGCCTGAGGAGAGACAGATGCATCCTAGAGGGGAATGCCTGGCTGTGACGATGGTGTGGTCAGGAGGGATTTGGCTTCCTTGACCATGTAGTACTGTTTCAGGACAGAGGATTGATAGGCAGAGATGGCCTTCACCTGTCCAGGAAGGGGAAGAGCATATTTGGGCACAGACTGGCTGACCTAGTGAGGAGGGATTTAAACTAGGTTCAATGGGGGAAGGAGACCGAAGCCCACAGTAAGTGACAATGTGGGTGATCTGGGGGAAGGGATGGAACTTGGGGGGTGCTGGGACTGTAGCACCAGGAATAAAAGAGAAGGTAGTTGGAACATGGGGGGGGGGAAAAATAATTGTCTTAAGTGTTCTACTGAAGCCCCAGTACATGAGGAGAGTGGGAGGGGGGAACTCCAAGAAAAAATGCAAGGAGGTATATGTAATAGATTTGAAAATCAAAATGACAAAGTAGGGCAATCGGCCAGGTATCTTAGGTGCCTATACACTAATGCAAGGAGCCTGGGAAATAAGCAAGAAGAATTGGTAGTACTAGCACAGACAAGGAACTATGATATCATAGGAATAACAGAGACGTGGTGGGATAAAAACTAAAAAGGAAGCTTACAGGCAGTGGAAGCTTGGTCAGATGACCAAGGAGGCATATAAAGATATTGCTAGGGACTGCAGGGATAAAATCAGAAAGGCCAAAGGACAAATGGAGTTGCGGCTAGTGAGGGATGTAAAGGATAACAAGAAGGGGTTCTACAAGTATGTTAACAACAAGAAGACAATCAGGGATGGTGTAGGTCCCTTGCTGAATGGGGCAGGCATCCTCGTGACAGAGGATGAGGGAAAAGCTGAAGTGCTCAATGCTTTTTTTGCTTCAGTTTTCACAGGCAGGGTCAGCTCCTAGCCCACTACCATGGGTATGGCAGATTGGAGACAAGAAGACAGGCCCTTGGTGACGGAAGGTCAGGTTAGGGACTGCTTAAAGAAGCTGGGTGTGCACAAGTCCATGGGGCCGGACGAACTGCATCCAAGGGTGCTAAGGGAATTGGCCGATGAGATAGCAACACCACTGGCCATTATCTTTCAAAACTCGTGGAGAAAGGGGGAGGTGCTAGAGGATTGGAAAAAAGCAAATGTAGTGCCTATTTTCAAGAAAGAGAAAAAGGAGGATCTGGGGAATTACAGACCAGTCAGCCTCACCTCAATCCCTGGAAAAATTATGGAGCAGGTTCTCAAAGAATCCATCCTAAAACACTTAGAGGAAAATAAAATGATCAGGACCAGTCAGCATGGATTTACCAAGGGTAAATCATGCCTGACCAATCTCATTTCCTTCTACGATCAGAAGACTGGTTTTCTGGATGCAGGAAGAACCGTTGATGTGATATACCTTGATTTTAGCAAGGCTTTTGATACAGTTTCCCACAGCATTCTCACTGGCAAATTAAGGAAGTATGGGTTGGATAGGTGGACTATAAGGTGGATAGAAAACTGGCTAGATCAATGGTTTCAGCATGTAGGAATCAATGGTTCCATGTCTAGCTGGCAACCAGTCACGAGTGGTGTGCCCCAGAGGTCGGTCCTGGGGCCGGTTCTGTTCAACATTTTCATCGATGATCTGGATGATGGAATAGACTGCATTCTCAGTAAGTTTGTGGATGACACCAAGCTGGGGGGACCAGTAGACATGTTGGAGGGCAAGGACAGGATTCAGGGAGACCTAGATAAATTGGAACAGTGGGCCAATAGAAATCTTATGAGGTTCAATAAGGACAAGTGTAAAATCCTGCACTTGGGATGGAAAAACCCCATGCACTGCTACAGGCTGGGGAACATTCAGCTAAGTAGCAGCACTATAGAAAAGGCCCTGGGGGTCATGGTGGATGGGAAGCTAGATATGAGTCAGCAGTGTGCTCTTGCTGCCAAAAAGGCCAATGGCATACTGGGCTGCATCAAAAGAAGTATTACCAGCAGATCAAGGGATGTGATTATTCCCCTCTGTTCTGCACTGGTGAGGCCACATCTAGAATACTGTGTTCAGTTTTGGGCTCCCCACTACAAAAAGGACAGGGACATGCTAGAGAGTGTTCAGAGGAGGGCAACCAAAATGATTAAAGGGCTGGAGCACAAGCCCTATGAGGAAAGACTGAAAGCATTAGGCTTATTTAGTCTGCAGAAGAGAAGATTGAGGGGGGATTTGATATCAACCTTCAGCTACTTGAAGGGATGCTCTAAGGAAGATGGAGCTTGACTGTTCTTGGTAATAACAGAGGACAGAACGAGGAGCAGTGGTCTCAAGTTGCAGTTAGGGAGGTCAAGGCTGGATATTAGAAAAAACTTTTTTACTAGGCGAGTGGTGAAGCCTTGGAATGAGCTGCCGAGGGAGGTGGTGAAATCTCCATCTTTGGAGGTGTTTAAGGCCCGGCTGGACAAAACCATGACTGGGATGGTTTAGTGGAAGTGGTCCTGCCTCTGGCAGGGGGTTGGATTCGATGACCTATGAGGTCCCTTCCAACCCTATGATTCTATGGTTCTATGAATACAGGCTGCCACATTCTCAAATTTGCCCAGTACTCACAATCAGCACCAGATTTTCTGAAGTGTTCTGCATATTGGACGCAGATCTCTTTTGAAAACCTTCCTGAAAGCATTACAAATAGAAAATGCTAGTTTTCAGAGCTCTATTGTAAATCTGCATCAATCATGGTGGTCAGCACTTGAAAAATCTGGCCCTGGTAGGGTAAACACATGTTCCAATTGTTTTTTGTAAGGATAGTCAAAGATTTTTCTTATATACTGTAGGTGCCTATTAAACACCATCCCTTGTTCCAATTTTTCACACTTGCTATTGGGTCATCTTAGACCCCACAGTCTGTTGAAGGATTAGCGTCACATCTACAATGGGCAAAATCTGTGACACTCTGCTTTGTGGAAAGTGGAACATAGTAAAAATGAATAAATGGGTTATAGATTTTAGAGGAAATGTGTCTATTTCAGAGAACACACAGTAGAAGGTTTACTTTAAAAAGACCCAAACAACTCACCCACCCCTCCCCAATGATCAACAACATTCTAATGGTCAGATTGAAAAGACTTTATTCATGCTGGTGAATAGTTACCAACAGAAGTTGTCATATTAAAAATCCATATATATAGCCCTAAATACACAAAATAAAAATAATAATATCACTGCACATAATACTACCAAAATGAATGCCCTTCATTTTCTTGGTGTCTGCTGGACTAGCCATTGTCCTTTCCATTTTTTTTTTTTTTTGCTTTGGTGTGTTCATTTCTGATATGTACTTGATTACATCATTCCTGCATAAATATTTAATATAGGTGTCCTCCTAAATGTTGTAATCTTTCCGGTCCATTTGGTCTTGAATGTTTCATATATGTACTCTAGATACTCACACAGGTCCCTTGTGAACATAACAATGAACACACACTGAAAATGCATGTTCTTTAAGAAACTAAATATGCCACTAACACAGAAAAATCCATATTTGACCCAATTGCAAGAGGTAACTCTGCTGAAATGTCAATGTGTTCATCATGTGTCTTCCAAAATATATTGTCCTTGTTTAACACATATTTCTTAACATATATGTTAGAAATAATGGTGATTAAATAGTCACAGTCAACTGGAATCAATGAAGTTGCTTCTAGTACTATTCTTATCCCTGAGGCTTCAGCCTATTTTTGTGAGGTTATTTTTGTTGTCCTATTTTTAAAAAGTGTTTTTCTTAATACTTCTTTTGTAAAAGATGCAAACAAACTGGTGAACCTGACTTTCTAATAACTGCAGGGGAAATGAGGAAACTGACTGTGCAGATGGTACTATGTTGTATTAGAGAGACCCATAAAAGAGGAATAATAATCTTCATTAAGCCTCCAGAGGTGATACTTTGGGTCCAGATATGCTATGCTATTCTGTTGAGCAGGAAGATTGGGCGTAGATAAAGGACTGTGCAAAGCTTTTACTTGGTTTGCTGGCCTGAATAACTGAGCCAGAAGGAGGGCAGTAATATTTTACTACTCATATAGGCCATCAGCAAATTGAGAAACAGGGAAACTGTGTGTTTGAGATGTAGTGCTGCCTGGGGCCACACCTAAGGTATGTTTACACTTGAGGATTAGGTCGATTTAAGGAAGTTTAAGATGGACTACAGACCCCCGTGGTCATACTGCACTTTTATCAAGTTGACTTGAGGGCTTCCTTAAATTGGCCTAATTACAAGACCACTTAAGGTCGACTTAATGCTTACGTCAACCTTATTAAGTCAACATAAGCCAATGTGGACAGCGAGTAGTCATTAAGTCTACTTAATTGGCCTCCAGGCCTCCTCCCAGATTTCCTGGCCACCAGGAAGGGTTGACCTAGCACCTGCCACTGTGGATGCATGCAGTTGACAGGAGTTATCAGTGTGGACACTCTAAGTCAAATTAACAAGGTCAACTTTAAGTTGACTTTAAGTTGACCTTGTTAAGTTGACTTAACAGAGCTTCCAGTGTAGACATACCCTTAGGGTGGTGTTGTTCTCAAAGGGCTGCGCTTACAGCCTGAATAAAACCCAAAATGCTGCCACGTGCACAAGGAGCCAATCTTGTGGTGTTTATCACTATGGGCCAAATCCTGAGCTGGTGTAACTCATCATTGTGTCATTAAACCACAAGGCAAGTTATACCAGCTTAAATTCTGACCCAAGAAGCAGTGCCTTACTCTTTGAGTAGACTCACTGAAATCACTGAGAGTACGGAAGCAGAATCTGCCTGCAGGGTAAACAAACTAGAAAGAAAAATATTTCTCTTGCTTCTTTCAGTTACTGTAATCTCAAGCTCTGATCTAGCAAGCTGCTTCACATAGGCCAATCCCTGTGCTTCCATGGGGCTCTGAAGAGTGCTGTTTGAGAGCACAACAATTTGCAGAATCAAGGTGTTCTCTGTAACAACTGTAGGAAATACCAGAGGAGAATGGCCATCAGAAGTCACACTAATGTCTGAAATCAAGTGGACTGAGTCCCTTTAAAAATGTAAAACCAGGTAAATTGGCAATGAATTTACAAATGAAATTTGTTTTAGTGTATTTATAATTTAGATATTTCATAGTGGCAGGGTTTCTGAGAGTTCATTCAGCAGATGACATCCTTAATATTTTAAAATATTAATTACATGTGTGGCCTCCTCAGCCTTACATTTATTTGTTGCTTTCCCTCTCCCCAGACAATTTAAATAAAATGGCTGTACCAGTCATTTTCTTGTCAACCTGTTTCAGAGGGAAAATTAATTGAAATACAAAATGGAAAAGCCAAAATGAATAAGAGAACTCTGAATCCTGCTGGTTCTTCCATTTCAGCCACAACTTTTTTCAGTAATAAGAGGCACTTACTACTAGAGTTTGTTTCTGTGGTCTCTCAGCCTAAGTAATTCTTCAGGAATGATAAACTCTTCCTGCACACTGAGAATTCCAGAGAAGAAGAGAAGAGAAGCACTTTTTCTTTTCCTCCTCCTAAGTGCAGAACGGAACAGGAGTAGGCTGTGCTATAAAAGCAGGAAGTCACGGAGAACTTGGGCAGGCTATTTGTAGAATGACTGACAGTAAACTGAATGTGCACTCAGGGAGAAGGGTGCAGATAATGAACAAGTCCCTCAGTGAGAGCTGGAATAAAGTGAGAGCAGAGCACACACTATATTGAATATGCATGGTACTTGAGGGTAAAGAGGAGAGAATGAAGAAATCTAGTGGGAGCAGAGGGACGTGCGAGAGCTCAGATTAATTTGACCTGCAGAGCAGTTTGTACAAGGAGAGACTAGTAAAATTACAGAGAACAGTTTTATACCTTGTCATCTTAAATTTTTCCTACATCTCAGCCTGGCAGTGGTAATCACAGTATTGATTAATATTGAATAATATTAATATTGAATAATGCAGTCTCTGATGTGTGCAATACATTTATTTATGCAGTACATAGAGAAAGAAATCATTGGAATGTAAAAGAAAAATACCAATTCTCTTGTGGCACTACTACAATCTGCAGTAAAGCAATCCAAAGCTGCCCACTGTATATTTTCAACCTTGAAAATGAGTGCATTCCTCTCAGTCATTTTTTCTTGTCCCAGTGTAGAATGGGATTTTCCAAAGTGCCTACGGGAATTAGCCATCTAGCTCCCATTGACTTCCTTTTGTATATCACTCCCAGGATTTCAGAAGATATTTTAGTTATTTTGATAAAGCCAGTGCCAGACGTAAAACAATGCAGGCATTTGAAGATCAGCAAGAAAATAGAGCCATTAATTATAGTCATGTTTGCTATTCATACAACACACTAAACAACCATGGTTTCAGAACATGCTGTCTCTCTATGGCCTGTGATTTCAGATCCATGAGAAAGAAGCAGAGGATCCATGCAGAGGAAGAAAGTAACTAAAGGGGGGTGGTTTGTGCTCTCCTTTCAGCCACCAACCCCCTTCAACAAAATCACCACATAGTCAACAGTTGAAAAAATGAACTATGAAGAAGCCAGTCATGTCTCAGGTCTTCCCTCTCTTCTCCTCTCCCCACCCCACACTGCAACTCTCTCTATAAAAGAGATGGTGGCATGAGGCATCACAAACTTTCTGGTACTTTCCCTCGGTGTGGTATGGGATAGTGAGCCAGAAGCACACCCTACACAACTCTGAAGGGAATTGCTGAGTAAAACCATCTGTTAAAAACCTCAAGATACTGCTACCTTATGAGGGACAAGGTAAATTATTTGCTCATTTCCACAGCTAGTTTGACTGCAGTTTTCATAATGTCTGAAACTGACATGTACTATCTAGCAATCCTTCCCATCCCTCCACCCAGGTTTTTAATCTGTTCCCTAAATTCTCTAATAATGTCATAGCTTCATTCTCTTGGCAGTAACTTCACTTAGCTATAGAGCAGTCAAAACTCAGTTCGGTTTAGATAAAGCTTATCTGTCCTCTCCAATGTTGACAGCAACAGGTAAACTAAATTGCTGATGTTCAGGGACAAGGGCCCAGAGTTGTCTTACATCTTCTCTCTGGAGCATTGATACCAAAATGTCTAGGAAGGAAGGGCTACTCTGGGACAACTGAAGAGCCTGAAGTGGACATGATCCTAAAATACACAAATACAAATCATAGAGGGCTCATTCCTACCAGCTGCTGAGCACTTTGGTCCTAATACAGCCAAGCACATAAGAATCCTCTGAACTTTAAGCATGTGAGTCATTCAATTAACTTCATAGAATCAGTGGGATAATTCATGATTAAAGACATGCTTAAATCCTTTGCTGGATCAGGACCAGAGTGATCGACACCTTGCAGGATCAAGCCCATAATGCACAGAAGAGGTGAGCTGTGAAATGCTAGGGGGTGGTTTACCTTTGTGAAGTTTTAATGGCATGTTCCTTTTGGAAAGGAAGGGATTATTGCCTTGCAAAGGCAGTAGAAATCACTGCCATCAAACCTCGCAGAGCTGTATGGTAAAGTTTCCATAAGGGAACTGCCATCCCTGTGAACTGTAAATCATCAGCACAGAGGAGCATCTCTCTGGCCCGCTCCTACTCTTTAAGGGACATGGGAGTCTTCTCCTTATGTTTCCCCACTACCACTGCCTGTAACCTAGGAGTTCATGATGAAAGAAGGAAGTTCTGCTTTTAGCAACTGATTGGGTGAATTGCCCTAAAGCTAAAAGCCATCTTCCCCCTAAAAATAAAAAGGGCAGCAACTATTTGTTTAGTTAGGCTTTCAGACAAGCAGGGCCTCTCATGCTATTGGCACTAATGTGTGAAACTAGTCATATACTCATGAGTAACTATCAATTATTTCTGAGATTTCATGGTGGTCAAGTGCAGCCAAAGAAATGGGAAAAGCGCTTGGGGGTTACAGTACATCTTAGTTTCGGAAGGGAAAGCCAGAAGACTGAAGCAATTACAGACAGGCGAATTTAACTGTAATATCTGCCAAGCTGATTATCAATCGGTAGCTGTCTGTCTATAAGCACAGAGAGGAAAATATATTGGTCACTAGATACCAAGATTAATTTGTGGGGCGGGAAAATGCCATACTAACACTTTCTTTTAATAGTATAAAAAGTCCACAACAGTGAATAAAGTAAATATCCACAAGTGAGCAGAACAGGTCTCTTTTTGTGAGCAGGCAAGATTGCATGTTCAAACAAACAACTGCACACACTTCCAGTACTAAATTTAACACACATAGGTGATGGGTGTATACATGTAAATAGGCTTTGTATGTGGAAAACCTAGTATCTGCTCTTGGAGGTGTTTTAGTGTATGAATAGCACACCTATTCGCTCAAGCATAGGAGATTCATTTGTTCACAGCTGGGCCCAATGGGCTCCATTCTTTAATCTTAACTCAGGTTTTCATCAGGCTCAGCTCTGATTATTCATTGTGAGAGTCCTAGTGACACTGTATTGTGTGTATTGATGCAAACACTGAAGACATGAGGCTGTATTTGTTTTGAGGCTCTCTGTGAATCTGTTTGACAAAATCTCTTTCTTCCCACTCTGGCATCTGTGAGTTTATGGGTTTTCTTTGTCTTTCCCTCTTCCTGGTTTGTGAAAACAGTAATGTTTCTCTTTGCACTCCCACCCAGTCCTGGCTGTATGAACTCATTGTTTGTCTAGTCTCTGTTCTCATTGCTCCTTGTGCTGATTTATGCATATCACAGGGTATGTGGGAGAGTTGCCACAAGTGCACAGTATGACTCCATGATAGTATCCCAAAGAGCTATGTAAGGTTGCAAAGCCAAATGTTGAGATTCACTGGCCTATAGCCATGCCATGCTATAACACGGGCAAGGAGAGACTGATTATTTTCACTACTGGATGTGAACACAGCAAGAAATACCTTCCAGCAGGAAATGGTTTAGATTTAATATTAAGAAAAAACAGCTCAGCAAGCAATTCTTCACAAATGTATTAGTTTCTTTCTGCTCCTTATTCTTAGATTTATTCAGTATTCAATATTATTTGTGGATTTCCTTATTACATTTATCCCACTATAGTAATAGCTTATGAACAGTTTACTATGATATTCAAATTCCAAAATTGAACAGTGTTGGTTAGTGGTATTTTTCCTGGATTGGATTTATTTTTATTACTTAATTATTTGTGTATAGTTGATCATGGACTTCATCTTGTACAACACATACAAGAAGACTGTACCTGCCCTGAAGAATTTATCATCCAAAGACAGACACATAGTAGATCAGACACATTAGAAAAGTCAAAGATGGGGATGATTTATAATTATTTTTCCTGTTTCACTATAATTATAAAACCACACAGTACTGAGTGAATTTATTAAAATATATTTTGAAATTTGCTTTTGGTGAGTACGGGAGCACTGAAACTTAAAATTTTCACTATGTAGCATCTACCTAATAAAGCTCTATTGGTCAAATGCTTCTGGAGAATGAAGATGACAGGGTTGTGAATCTGGTCAAATCAAACTGCTTTGAAATTTGAGTGAGTATTCATAGAACATTTTTACTTCTGTTTGCTGAGCTATCAATGATGTAGAACTTTACCAAATCACATAGAGGAATAGGAAGTCAAGTTTGGCTGTAGACTAATCATCAAAGCAGATATTTAAAACTACATTTCAAACTAATCTAGCAGAAGTCATTTCTGAGAGAGATTCTGGGCCAGGTCCTCAGTTGGTGTAATTTTATGCAACTTCACTGGTATACAAGCCATATGAATACAAGACATAACAAGGTATTTTTTGTTTGGAAAATAGGAGATTGTGGGGAGGGTATGTGATACACTGCTATGAAAAAAAATGGGGTGAAAATTGTTCTCTCTTGACACCAAGAGCAGGACAATAGGCAATGTGTTTAAAACACAACACAGCAAATTTAGATTAAATCTTGAGGAAAAAACTTAACTGTAGGATCAGTAGGCCAATGGAATAAATTGGCTAGGGAATCTCCTTTACTAGAGGTTTTCCAAAAGACGTAATATGCATCTGTCTTCCGTAGTTTAGACACAACAAAGCCTGCATCGTGGCAGAGGGCTGTATTAGATGACCCTTGCAGTCTCTTCTAACCTCATGGCTCTGTGACTGACTTCGAAGTACCTCTTCTATGATGGATGAGGTAAGCCAGTAGTGATCCCTTGCAACTGGATGGATTCTGTGAATCCCTGGTGGGAATTGCAGAAGTGCTCAAAGGCAATAATTGTAATGGCAAAATGGTTCTATGAAACAAATGGTCAAACTTCAATAAGAGCAGACTGCTGTTTCAATGACTATTACACATAGTGATTAAAAAGAATGACAATTTATCTCCCAGATCCAAAGTGGTAGCCATGTTAGTTTAGTTCAGCAAAACAAACAAGGAGTCCTGTGGCACTTTTAAAGACTAACGTTTATCACATGAGCTTTTGTGGTAGAAAATCCCACTTCAGATGCTTTGAAGATAAGGGAAACTACAGAATGGGGGGAAAATAGATGCAGGGAAGTCATGGGAGCAGGTCACACTGTAACAGCAGATCAAAATAGTTAAGATTCAAATACTGGGAAGCAGCATACAGAGGAAGATGGGGTCAAATCACTTGTAATGTGAGGGAAAAAACCAATGTCCCGATTTGGAGCTGAAGCAATGCAACCAAATTTGCAAATGAATTCAATTTCCCTAGCTTCTCTTTGAAGCCTTGATTTATTATTCATTTGTATGTTATATTATATCAGTATTCAGTTTATCTCCTGTTTTTCCTCTGAAACTCCACATTTTAGTCAATGTATCAGACTTCAAAATTTTAAGGTTAAGGCGTGTTTAGATGTTGCAGGAAGAGTGGTCAAAGCTACAAGCATTTCCCTTTACTTGCTTGTTACACATATGCTCCTCAACTATTGGCTATTTATAGCTGGCTGTGGCATGCTTGCAATAAAGCACACTAGAGATAAGGTTATATCATGATATATGTGCCTGTAAACTCCCCTGGGGTGTAATTATCTCATGATAACCTCATGCCTTGAAGTTGCCCATATTGCTAATATGAAGAATGTTTGTTTTCAGTGGGAACGTATATTTTGTGGTGAAACAGTATTAAACTGTCAGATCAAAATGTTAAATAGCAATTGGAATGAGCTGAAGGATTCAGATGGATTAACTCAGCCCTCAAATATGACTCACCAGACAAACTGAAGTGATTCAAAGACATTTTATAAGTCATTTTTAAGTCCAGAAGCATCTGAAGAGAAATAGCTGTTGTCCAGGCACTTGCTTCAAGGGACTTGTATTGGTGAAGTTTAAGAGTGTGAAATGTTTTTTAGAAGGTAAGGATTGTGTCAAGATAACTCCTGAGCTCTTTGTTTGGGAATCACCACTTGACTAGGCGTGATCCCAGCAAGTTCCATGATAGTTGATATTGTCCATCACAGGTTATATACCCCCTTTGATACCTTTAATAAAATGCTCAGTGCTCACTGGTGTACAAAAGCTCCATCTGTAGCAAGAGCTCCTGAAGGCAGTAGATAAATACAGTTACTGATTGGGACTTTCAAAAGCTCCCAAGTGATTTACAAGTACTCGGAAACCTACAAATCAGCCTTAATGCTTAAACTACTTTCTTCCCTAGGAGTCAGTCATAAGTGAAAATATGGAAAAGTCAGTATTTATTCCCAAGCATAGAAGTCACCCTAGATTCAGTCACAATGAGACCTTATCTACCAAAGGACAGGTATTGCCCAATGAGCGACCTAATTGATAGGTAATATGGAAACCTTAAGCTCCAGTCAAAACTTGTCTTTTCTTCCTGGGACACATGGCTTCATGTACTTTTGTTACCCTTTTTGCCAGGCTCTACCTACATTGCTTTTAGCTACAATTCCATAGAGGGTATTCACCAAAATACACAGTCCAAATACCATGGTAACAATCCTTGCAAAGTAATATTTTCCCTGATGTGGTGGAAGAACCCATATCAGGTGCATATGGGCATTGCTGTCTGCATACTTGCCAGAAAAGATGATCGCTACACATATGTCTACTAGTCTGGGGAGCTGATATGGACAGCCCTATGGCACAGGACACAGACACTCCAAGAGACCAGAATCCATATTAACCTTTTGGAATTTTGGACAGGCTAAGAAGCTGGAAAAGGTTTTCTTGATTCATCTAGTCCCTTCGTGACAACTGTCTTATATAAAGACAAATAGGTAGGGGCAAAATCAATATTTCCATGGGTAGAAGCTGTCATCCCGTGGAACCAATAGACAAGGAATTTGCTTGTCCTTCAGGAACTCAAGATGTGTTCTGAGTCATCCTCAGCAGGCCTTTTGCCATCAATCAAGAATGCAAATTTCACAATTCAGTAGCAAATAGCATCTCCGTTCAAAGGGGGATCCCCAAATGGGATCTCTTCACCTCACAAATGAGCAAAAATGTGCAAAACTCCAGAGAAGCTCAAGGCTACACTCTCTGTGTATGTCTACACTTACGCTTTAAATTGAAATAATAATGATTATTTCAATTTACAGTACTGTATGTCTACATTAGCTTACCTTATTTTGAAATGAGGAGCTCCCTCATTTCAAAAGAAGAACAATCATTTCGATATAATAAAACCTTGCTTTATATTGAAATGATGGTTAAATTGAAATTATTATTTTGAAATAATGCAGTGTAGCTGCAGTATTTCAATTTAACTGTTATTTCGATTTAACACTTTTTGCCCTTCTCCCTGCCAGAGTGTCTTCCTCCTTCTATCTGTTGGGTGGGGGCATGGCCCTTCTTGGGTGCCGTCTTGCCACACCACCCATGGTGCCCCTCTCCTAAATTAAACTAGCAAGTCCTGTCCATGGACATGGTAGTTCGATCTGGGTTTTTAGTGGGGACATGTTAAATCAATTTAACTTAAATCAATGTAATGATTTTTATTTCAATTCAGTTAGATTGATTAAAGTTAAATTGATTTAACAATCCAAATATAGATATAGCATCAGAGAATTGCTTTTCTTCTTCTCTGGTCATGTCACGAGCTATGGCCTTTCCTCCCTTACAGCTTCTACCTCAGATCTTGTGACCTTTCTTGGAAAGTGCTCCTTAGGTCATTTTCATCTCACTCAGTTGTCTCAGACATTTTGGTTCCTAAATCTTCTACAACTGTCACTTCATACCTACAATCAACATCCAGTACTTTCTCCAATCTCTTGACCCAGAAGAAGGACAAGATCTAGTTCCCCAACTCTGCTACACTTCATCTCACGGGCTTAGTTTTTGGATGATCCTCAGTATTAGAATATTTCTGCTCTGAAGCTTTACAAACCATCCTTAATAACAGCAGGAAGGAAATGCTCCTCAGCCAAGTAGAGTGAGTTAGAGGTCAAGCTATATCCTACCACAAGACACCTAAATGGGCTGTATCTCACTTTGCTGCCAGTTATTGCATCTTCTTTCCCTTGGAATGAAGGTTCTTGGGGTGAGGGTTCATTCTACAAGAGCACAGACAACTTCAGTTGCATTGCTTCAGGAAATACCTTTACTTGATATTTACAAAGCAGCTTATGTGGTCCGTCATCAGAACATTCATGAGAAAATATGCTCTAGTGCAGACTTCCTCTGCCAAAATTTTGGGACAGTGGTTCTCCAAATAGTTCTGTCATCCACATCCTCACACCCTCTCTCTTACTTAAAGAGTGCTTGTCAATCATCCATGTGGGAATACAACCAGGGACTAGCACTTGAAGAGCCCTACAAATCTTCCTTCCTCTCTGCTTTAGATCTTTTCTGGATTTGTGGTATAGAAGTGACTTTAAAGGTGGTCATTTCAGACCAGTTGACACTGCTTGCAAGAACTCTCCTACTCTAGGTAGGTCGAGTGCATGTTTATCCACAGTGGAACATAGACACCACACATCTTGAAGAACCTTCAGGAAGAAGAAAGTTTCCCTCATGGCAGATACTGTCATTTTGTTACATTTAATCGATAACTTTGATACCATGAATTCCAGTTGTGTTTTACATACCCTAAATTTGTATTACTTTTCACATGTATTTAATTTCTAGATCATTTTATGTTTGTTGTACCTGATTTTTTTATATTTACACTAGGTCTAAGACTTCTTTCCTCTATATACCTTAAGATTTATTCTGAATGTCAGTTTTTCTCAAGATTTACCCATGTATTTACCTGAGATTTCAAAATCTTTTGTGTATTAATGTGTGGGAAAAGATACAAATAGAGTTGGTGTGGAATAGTTTCTCTTTAAAACCTGCTTCAAGATGCTGCCTTCCAGCCACAGCCTGAGAGCTGTGCTTTCTCTTTCCCTGTAAAATAAAACAGCAATAATAGAAGAACTTGCTGCACATTTAGTTAATAAACTAATAACCCTCATGGTTGAAAGGATTAGGATTCAGTGAACAGAGCATAGAATTAATCCTATTTTTTTCTGTGCCATTCCCATGCACAATTTAGACGCTGTGCTGTCTGTGGGTTGCAGCTTTAGTCCCTGTTTGTCCTGTGTCATTGTATCCTCTTTTCAACTCTGAGGCAGCAGAGGTTTTCTCCATCTTTCTAGTTTCTTTAAGGGTAAAGGGGGGAGGAGAAATGTAGCTATTGTTAAGAAAATATGAACTGATTTGTGCACCATCTGTGGAAGTGTTTTCCTGTCTATGGACTTTGAATTATAATCAGGATATAGTTTGATAGCAGCAGTAAAAGATTGAGCAAATCTATAAAAGTGTATCATGCAGGACAAGGCAGGGATATCAGCATCACCGTATAAAAGTCTGAATAGGCCAATAAATGGCCAGCTCCCCAATACCAGGAAGTAGGGTGCAGACTATCCTCCTGCACCAGCTAAAGTCTCACTTTCCATGTACTTGTGCAGCTATTCCAATTTGTCATTATTGCATCTCCCAAACATAGGGATGTTTGGCCAGTTGATCCACAAGCACTCAGATCACTTCTCTCTCTAACTCCCTAAACCCCACTATACATCTAGAGTGCACAGAACACTGATGATCTCATGAGGTCCCTTCCAGCCCTATGATTTGATTTGATTTGATTTGATTTGATTTGAATTGTTCACATCAGGGAGTAAGGTGGTGTAGACATCCTGCCGTCACACAGAAAAACTGTATTGGAGGCACTGCATTCAGGGCCATCCTCAGCCTTTATGTTAGCTGTAGGATTTGACCCATAATGCTTTGCAAATCTTTTTTTTTAAGCAAGCATTAACACAATACAAATACACAGCTTAGTATTTTGTCCCAATAACCCAGAAAAAGAGTACAGAGGGGAAGGACTGGAAGAAATGTCTGACCAATCAAGAGGCAGATATCCTCTCTTCCCCAGGACAAATACTGCATATGTAGTGGCAATGAAAGACTCTCCACTGCTGCACAAACGTGTTTCAGACTGTAGTGTCGGGATGCATGAATGAGCCCAGATGATATAAGATATATCCAACCTACACACAGACATATATTTAACCTTGAGCCAAACCCTAATCTGTTTCTGAAGGTTTGGCACTTCCACTTTGAGCACTAATTTTCACTTCTGTTGCTCAATTGGGGCTAAAGTAAGTACAACCAATGCCAGGAGAGGAGGAGGAGAATGCTTGCTTCTTTCCCAACACTTTACTATCCTGCTGATATCCCACTATCCCATGCTTATCCATGTCCCTGCTGGACTCATGAATTGTCACTCTTGATTTTCTTTAGCTGCTAATGTTTTATTTCTTCACAGAAGTATATCTGTGTGAAATACCCAAAAGTCCTCTCTCATTTCCATCCCCCCCTCTTCTGATTCTACCCCTAAATAGACTATTGGAATCAGTCTAAACTACTTCAGCTACTTAAAATAATATCAATCAATATACACCACCACCACAAATAGGGAGAATGTCATAAAGGACTTTGTTATAAATAGACAAATAGATGACATTGACTTTTAGATTGTGGATTAAAATTAGGGTCAGTGTAGGGTCATGAATATTCTTTTAGATAGAAATTTGTATACTTGCAATCAATAAAGCTAAAATTTTTATTGTTAGAAACTGGTAGAATCTATTGTTATTTCCAGCTCTATATGTAAAAGAGCTAAACTTTCTAAATTTTGAGTTCTTGAAGAAGTTTTTCATTGACAATTAATTTTACAAATAAAGACAATATGTAGCTGGATAATCAAAGCATATTTTAGAAACTAGCCTATAATTATTTCTCCTATATGCAATTGGAAAGTAAATAAAGATGAGTTTTGTTTATTAAAAACTTTATTTTAGGGTTAAAAAAGCCTTAATTTTTAATAATTCTTCAGGGTTATATATTTAACCCAGTAGCTCTTATACCTGTATTAACACATTCTGGCTATGTCTACACTGCCAAAGATATTTCAAAATAGTTATTTCAAAATAGTTTCAAAATAGTGATTTTTTTTCAAAATAGCATTATTTTGAATTTATTATTTCAAACTAGGAGTATAGTGAAGACTCTCTATTTCACAATAAGGTAGGAATTATTATTTCAAACCCAAGAGTATTCACTAGACTCTCTATTTCAAAAGAGGGGAAGGCAGGGAAAGTATAGGGCCATTATTTCAAAAAAAGTGAATTCCACATCTTGGTATAGCTTTTTTCTAAACAACTATTCTGAAATAATTGCTCTTTTGAAATAAAAAGAGGTTTAGTTATTTCAAAATAGTGCTTCTTTTTTTGAAATAACAAAGTGCTTATTTCAAAATAACCAAATGCCAACATGGACAGGTAAAAAGTTCTTTCAAAATAAGCCTCCTTATTTTGAAAAAACTTGTCAGTGTAGACATACCCACACAGAAAAAATATAAAATCAGTTTTGAGTTGTGTAATCTTAACTCATATTTTGGCTTACAGTTTTCTAACTAGTTTCTTTAACAACTTTAATAGATACTAAACCCTTTACCCTTGTTTTTTTGTCTAATGGTAGTCTAAAACCCTAAAAATTCCCAGCCTTTTCCAGAGGGGTTCTCTTAATCTTAATGAAGCCTATGACATTTTTGGCATGAAGAATAAAGAATTTGGAAATGAAATAAATACTTGGCAGAAAAACATGGACTGAACAGCATCTAACTTTAAATGTCAAAAGAAGACCAGAACACTCTGCTGCTGTCTCAAAAGATTTTGATCATTTTCTAAAACCAGAGACTAAGTACCACAGAACATAGAAGGGTTTGTAGAGTTATTAGCTTTGAATCCCCATGGCCCATGTTGGCTCTGGGCCAGTTGAAGTCCCAATTAACGAAGCATAGCATTCCATTCATGCCTGAAATTCATAAAACTTAGAGTACATATGAAAAACTCAACAAAACCAGAGTGGCTTATATTTGTTACACCCCTCATATCTTTTATTCTACTCACTATTAATGGCATTTACTGTCTTATAGATGAGCAACTTAATGGCACTTTATCTGCCAATGGTTCTCTTATGTCTTATTTTATAATTATGGCACAAAACAATTATATAACTGTGGCAGTTTTGTGGTAGTGAACACAGTTCTGCATAATGAGCCATTTAAAAGACACTATGTAAAGGAACAGGTACCTTGTCATGCTGCAAGGTTTTATGAAAGATCACTTATAACAGATGCCACAAAGACTCCATTTTAGAATACAAATGCACCAGTTGTGAAAATTGCACTATTTTAACCACTTCCACCAGTTTATTAACTCAGCTTCTAACTATGTCATAATTTACATCTGTGCTGAATTTGATCCACAGATTTCCATTCATTTAAATGATGCTGTATTTGGCCTAAAGTCTGAAGACATATCAGAGGTCCTGAAGATGTAAACAAGTCTAACAGATCCGTCAGAGCAATGAAATGGAACACTTGTAGCAAGGGAGTTAGAGGTAAACTATGTGGAAAGAGAGAGTGACTGGTGCTGGTGGCAGAATCGTTGCAAGGGTAAAGCTACCCCAGTTAGCCAGTTTCTCCAAATCTAACACTCATGTCTACTGGAAGCCCCTTAAAGTGGGTCAATAGTCCTCAAAAGCTAGTTACTTGACCCACTGCAAGTGTTAGGGATGGAAATATAGCCTAATGGTCAAAGCACGCAACAGGCACAGGGAAATAAAATTGATGGTCAGACCCAGAGTCAGGGGCCAGATGGAAAATCTAGGAATTGCAGCCGGGCTACCTGGAATCAGAGAAGGCCAGAGCACAACAGAGTCTAAGGTAAGAGTGAGTGGGGGCCAGGACTGCAGCACAAGCTAACAGAGGAGAAAGTGGATGCTTTAAACAACCAGCACCATGCTGCTGGTGATTTTAAGAGCAGGTTTCCTGATTTCTTCAGCCAGTTAAACAGTTTGGCCAATCAGATGACTCAGTTGGAGACCTGCTGTGCTCATTAGATTGTCTTGGAGTCAAGTTGGTAGGTAAACAGACTTGTTGTAGGACCTTAGCCCTAGCAGTGAGTAAAATGGCAACACAAAGCAAGAGGCCAAAAAAAAAACCAAAAGGCAAAATAACTTTTAAAAGAACAGTTATGCTGAAAAATACAATTAAAATGTGCTTTTGAACTGTTGGCCTATGACTGAGACTGTCCAAATAAGAGACTTTACAATCTCTCCTAAAATTCTTAACAGAGGTAACAAGTTTACATCTTTTAGAAGAAAGTTCTACAGCTTGAGTGTATTGAAAATGAATGTTTTTGCACCTGCTGAATGCAACGGAAAGAGTAGACTACTATGAGACTATCCTGAAAAGCAACTATTGGATTTGGAAAGAAGGACCCAAGACATACAAAACTGAAATATACAAAAACAGCCTTAATGTCATCTCTAATAGGGAGTAGAATAGAATAGAGGTAATATGGCTAATGGCTCTCATCACTGATGATATAAACAGTTGCATTCAAACACATTACAAGGGAAGTTCCAAAGGGTTATCTGTGTTAATCTAGTTCAGCAAAACAAACAAGAAGTCTGGTGATACTTTTATAGATTAACAAATCTATTTATCACATGAGCTTTCATGGGAGAAAATCCCATCATGAAAGCCCATGCGATAAATAAATTTTTTAGTCGTTTAATGTGCTACCAGACTCCTTGTTTGTTTTGACAAGGGAAGCAGCTGAGAAGAAATAGTTTAGAGGCAGTAGCCATTTTTCAGACAATCATACAGTAAAAACATTGTATTCAGCTCATTAACATGTCTTAGTAAACAGATGAATAATCTTAAATAATTATTAAGAACTAAATTAATGAGTTCACTGTTGCATATCTCTGGGTATACTGCCTCACCAAAATTAATTACATGTATTAATAATACTTTTCTCAGGAGAGGTTTATATCAACTGCTGAGATGCCTAGGCTGTGAAATGTTTCTCAGCATCGATAACATTATTCCATATTTTAAGATCTGTACAAATAAAGAACTACAATGGGAACAATCTTTTGAAATGTGGAAAAGTAACATTTGTAATCCAATAATTGAATTGACAACGTAATAAAATACTCTAGATGCAGCTATCTAAATGGCCATACCAACTGGTGAAAATTCCAATGTGATGAAGAGCTGACAAAGTGACTCCCACACCATCTCTCAGCACAGATTACAGTATAAGGAGAATGTTTAGGGCACAGGCTGCCTGACTGGGTCAATCTCTACCACTTGGTATCACCAGAGCAGTCATGTGGGGCGGGGGCTCATTTTCTCTGCTGGATGAAATGATTCCTGTATGTGTGTGCATCTATCTAGAGAAACACAATAACAAAGCATCTGACCAAGTAGGATTTTCCTCTATGGAAGCTCATGCGATAAATACATTTGTTAGTTTTTTAAAAGTGCCACAGGACTCCTTGTTTGTTTTAAAATAGCATGGGTGTATGTGAGAGGCAATTTAGTATGCTAAGTCAGAGATATACCCATTAGCATGACTGACTGCTTTGAAAATAAATTTAAAATTGAAGATGTCATTAGCTTAAGTAAACATAATGTATGTTAATAAAGAACACAATAACAACAGATATTCACAGAGAGTGACTGCAATCCCAATAGAGTGTAAACAATACCATTTCAGCAAAGCCTGTTATTTTCTGGTTCTCAGTTGGGGTGTAGCTAGGTTGTGGGTAGAACTCCAGGGTGGCTGTGTGAATTTTCTGCAGTTCATCACTAGCCAAACTTTAGCAAATTTAGCCTTAACAACACCTTTTGAAGATAGTTGCATATTAGTGACTCTATTAAGATATGTCTACACTTAGAATTAAATTCAAATTGATGACAATCAGTTGAAGTTCAATAAAGTGCATGACCACACTTGCTTTCCTCAATTTGAACTGAGTAACTCTTCAGTTCAAATTGAGGAAAGCTGACTTCGAATTGGTCAAACCTTGTTTGACTTTGAAGTCCGGATCAATTTGAACCCAGTAGTTCAAACTGACCCAGTGTGGCCATTTCAAATGACTTCAGGCTTCCCATTCTTTAAGCCTGTAAACTGCTCTGATTTGCTGTTACTTTATGACCTGATCCTATGTTTTACACCCCCTTGCATTTAGTTTCATTCCTTTCTGTAAGTTCACCCATCTTCGAAGCATCTGAGGAACTGGGATCTTCTCCCACGAAAGCTCATGCAAAAAATAAATCTGTTAGTCTTAAAGTGCCACACAACTGCTTGTTGTTTTTTTACTGGACTAGACTAACACGGCTATCCCTTTGGAAACATTTCAATTCAAACTCACTGTGAGTTCAAACTGACATGGGTTGACCTTCCTGCCAGGGTGCATGGCACCCTGGAAGGAAGACTAGCCTTTCAGCACCTGGAGCCAGCAGCCCCAAAGGTGCCTCTACCTCCCCCCAGCAGATTAGGCTGGGGGAGCAATGGGGTTTGGTTCCCTGGCTGGGGACAGGGAACCCAGGCCACACTCCAGCCCCACTTGTGGGCTGGGGAAGGGATCCCATCCCTGTGCTGGAGCTGTGTTCCCAGGGCTGGGGAAGGGAGCCCTGCTGGCTGGGCCTGGGGGAGGGACCCCTGCATGGGCAGAAGCCCCACTGGCAGCGCACAGGGGAGGAACCAGCACATGGCAGGAACCCCATTGGCCATGTGCGGGGCAGGGACTCCCATGCACGGCCAGCGGGACTCCTGCCGGATGCTGCAGTTCCTTCCCTGCATGCGGCCAGTGGGATCCCAGCCTCACATGGGGGGCCCCTGTCTCTGCTTGCAGCCAGCGGGGCTGCAGTGCGGGCAAGGGTTCCCTCTGTGCCGTCCCGCTGCGCTGTAAGCGCATGCCAGGGAATTCCCCTATCCTGGAGCTGACAGCACAGTGGTGATGGGGGAGAAGGGATTCCCCCAGCCCACGCTGACAGTGCAGGGTCGGGGGAATCCTTTCTACCTCACCCTTGCTGCACTATGTGTGTGTAGGGGGTTGAACAGGAGAAATATCCCCTGCTAGGCTCCTGCCGTCTGAGCCTGGCATGGGGGAAAGCATCCCCTGCCCAGCTCTAGTGCCATGGCAGCTAGAGCTGAGCAGAAGATGTTTTCCCTATTCCGGGCTCAAAGTGCTGGAGTCTGGAAGGGGACTGGCTGTGGCAGTGGCCCTTTTCAGCAGCCATCTTGCCACACTTCCCATGTGTCCCCCCTCCAATATGAACTGGCAAGTCCAGTCCATGGACATGCCAGTTCGAATTGGATTTTTTAGCATGGCCATGTCAGTTCAAATTGACTGAATTGAAACTAATAATTATTAGTTCAAATTGACTAGTTTGAATTCAATCCATTCAAATTAACACTCTAAGGGTATGTCCACACAGGCTTCTTATTTCAAAACAACAGAGGTTGTTTTGAAATAAGAAGCGGCATGTCCACACGATGCACTGTTATTTCGAAACCGTTAAACCTCGCATCTAATCAAAATAGACATTGTTTTGAAACGGTTGTTTCAAAACAACGGCGTTCGGACATGGTGTTTCGAAACAACATGTCCGAATGGCCTTGTTTCAAAATAACCATTTTGAAACAAGGGCTATTTCGAAAGCATGCTTTCCCTTAATTCGAATTAACAAACTGTTAATTCAAATTAACTTATTTCAAAATAAGGACTTTATTTTGAAATAACTCATTTTGAAATAGGTAATTTCAAAATAATGATATATGTGTGGACATAGCCTAAGTGTAGACATAGTCTTAGGAAATAATGAAAATTTCATTTAAAAACGTGATATAGTCCATGTAAAAATACATTTTAAAGAAATATCAACTTTACTGTATACAATGGATGAATAATGGAAAAATAATTAATTGAAGAAGTCATTTAACCAGCTCTAATGCCATTGCATGGATGGGAAAACTAAAGCACAGAGATGGTAAGGGGTTAACATTCAGAACTGGTAAGCAGCCATAATTCTAACTGAAGTCATTGGGAGCAATGGGTGCTCACCTTATCTGAGAAGGTCCTTAATGATTCATTCCAGTTTATACAGGAAGACTGTCACAGAATCAAGAATTAAGTCCTTCTGTCTTTCTCTCTTCTGGGTCCATGTCCCTTCCTCTTCATGCCTGCCAAATGTCTACAGATGTCTACAACAATGATTTCTGGTCATAATTTCCTAAATTATAGGCCAAGACATTGAGCAATTTTTTTTTCCAGAATAGCTTTTCTGTAGCTTTCCAGATAGTTCAGATGGTTCATGTCCCCCTGAGAAAAAAAACTCTCTTTGTTTAGAAGGTTTCTGTGAATATTGTGGTTAAGCAGAAGAACAGAAACCCCCAAAGGGCTCATTTTTAAGGGAAATATATTGAAAATTCACCATTGCTTATCTAGAAAATCATGCTATTACACTTGTTCATACATGAAGGATATAACATCAGTTTTGCCAAAATAACATTTTGGGATGAACAGTTGGAATTCAAATAATGATAAATGGGTCTAATGCATTTACAGCACTGGCAGATTTATTACTGATTTAGTAACATTATTCAATGGTATTGTGAGTTTTTCACATGATCCACTGTACATCTTTCAACAAATGCCCCCTCGTCATCTTTGAAGAATATTCATGGCATTATTGTTAGATTTTATAAAGTCACCATCACTAAAATACACTGGGAAATGATGAAGGCTGACACTCTCACAGTCAGAAATAGATATTATAGAATATTTGACAGACTTGCAGTTGGTTCAATCGTTTATTCTTTAAGTACAATACAATATTTAGTCCTCTTTTTCCCGATAGGGATTTTACTGAATCTAAGGTACTTTGGTAGATGCTGAGCCCAAAGCAGTGTAAAGGAGCCTTAAAGTAAATGTAATTTTAAGACATCTCTTACACTGTCAGAATTGCATGAAGAGGCTTTTGTGTAAATAGGATTCAGGCCCATGCTATTTGCTACTAACAGTGGATGGGAAAGCTTATGACTCACATTGAATCTCTTCTGACATGTAAACAATGTATTAAACAACATGCATTTTTAATAACATGTTTTCTTATGTGTCTTATGTCAGTATTACTCTTAAATCTTGTAATACTTCACAAAGCCTAGAGCAGTGGTTCCCAACCTTTTTCAGTCTGCGGATCCCTTTTTAGCAACAAAAAAAATCTTTGCGGCCTCCCTGGCTGATTATATTATCCAGCCTGCACTGTGGTGGCTATGGCCCACTGCCCTTTCCCCTCCCGGTGAGCCACTGCAGCCTCATCCACCTGCTGGGATCCCTGGGCGCGGAGAGGCAGCTCTGGCAGGGTGCATCAGAGCTGCAGCTGGATTCCAGCCCTGGTAGGGAGAGGCTCCGTGGACCCCCTGCAACATGTCCACGGACCCCAGCTTGGGAACCACTGGCCTTTAGGGATAGCCATGTTAGTCTAGTTCAGCAAAACAAACAAGGAGCCCTGTTACACTTTTAAAGACTAGCAAATTTATAATATGAGTTTATGTGGGTAAAATTGCACATCATCAAATGCACAAAATGGAAAGTACAGTACGGAAGGGAATAGATAAACGCAGAGAAGGGTAAGTCAAAAGTTCATTTCAGAATTTTTCAGCAAACCGGGCACATTGTTTAGATTCAAAGACCGTGTAACAACAGATAAGAAGGTGGAAAGGTTAAAAGAGGGGAAAATTACCTTTTGGGCTAACTCTCTCATTACAAAAGGTGCTTTCCCCCTCTTTCCAGGAGAGCTATAATTGAGGCCCTTATCCTTTATTGTCATTAATGATCTCATGAACTTTGCATAAGAATACGAATATTTATTCCAAGAGAGAAAGGGAATGAATGGGGGGGGCACAAAAAATTAAAACCAAACAACAAAATCTTCACTTAAACAAAAAGCCTCAGCATTTGAAGTAGATGTTTTTCTTTACTGCTTTTCTATCTTATTGCACTGTTCCATCCATCTATCTATCTATCTACATACACAGACACACACACACCACATATAGGTGGGTGATATCTATGTGATAAATTGTACAGTTTTGTGGTAAATGAATTATGCTCCTTTGGCTACCTCATCTGCCTTCTGCCATTAATCGTTCTTCCCCCAGGACTTCTTTAAGCCACCCTTGCTTCCTGAGAGGCATCCAACAGCCATTAATTTTGAAATCTATCTTTTGGAGCAATGTGTAACCTGTCTTCTCCAAATCTGAGCCGCTCCAGCCCCGTTTCACACCTGTTTGAATATCAGTGTGGGCAAGGGTAGTGACAGCTTCTCTAAACCTAAAAAAGTCGTGGTTTAAGTATGATATCCCAGAGCCCTGCAGAGCTGGAAACAGGAACTTTATAATGTAGGGATGAGGTAACTCACAGGTTAAGGCATGAGAGGATATACTAGATACAGACATGCTAAAATGTTAAAATATGAAAAGCTTATTTTATAGGTTTTCATTGGGTCTGCATGAGTCCAATACAGTTAGGTTGTTCAAATCCAATTCTGCAGTCAAAGATAGCAATAGCTGACTTTACAACCTTTTCCTGTCTACAATTAACTGACTGGCTGTAGCCTGGCCTCACTCTAATGTGGACATTGTACCTTTTCCACCATCAGGTTAGATTCATGCACAATTATGGTAAAATATGTGTTCTCTTCAGGGTTGCCCTTGAAGTCTATCTAGAAGCTTTAGCTCATATGGAACACAGCCATTCACTTTCTAAGTGGGAAAGCCATTACTGACTATATAAGATCTGTGCTCAGAATCGTCTTTTCGGTTCATTTCCGATGGCAGTTCAAGATATTGATGACAACTTTTAAAGCCCTCAATGGTCTGATATGCTGCTTACCTTACATTCTCTCACAGTCATCCTGTCATAATTTAAGATTGACTGAGACGATTTGCCATCATTTCCTAAAATTTAAGTCTCCAGAGCTAGTAGCAAAAAGGGCTTTCACCTTTGGAAATTCTTGCTGCTTGGTTGTTTGCCAGATCCTGAATTGATTATCTTCTCAGCACGATCTAAGTTGTACCGATTTAGTTTAGCTTTTTGTTAGTTTATGCTTCTTAATGGTCCTTGGGAAAATAGGCCATATATTTTGATGTAGAACAGTAGTAGTGATAACATTATATTATTTTTTGGTGCGTTTTTAGTATTTTGAATCAATGCACTTTGATGCCAAACAATAGAAACAAAAAGAAGTTGATACATGAACAACAAAAACACTGGAAAGAATGTGAATCCCCCAGGGTATGGTTCTGTGAGAAAAACAGACATTTTAAAAGAGTCAGACTGAAGCAGACGGAGCAGGAAAAAAAGGTAGCTCATACAGATAAAGTGGTCTAGAATGCACAGTAAGCTTGAAGCCTACTGTCTTTCAGTCAGAATTCTCACTAAAATCTCTGCCTTGGATGCCTTATACATCACTGACCAAATGACCAAAGGCAGCTGCAAGAAATGTCTGCTAATGGCTGAACATGTCAATCAAGAATATCATTATTCCCTCTAATTTCTATTAAGGTATAGTGTAATACATCTTTAATTTCTAAAGAAGTATGAGGGTGTTAATTTGGTTCATTTTTTTAATAAGAAAATATTTTATTTTTTCAATCTAAAAAAGGGACTTAATAACTGGCAAATCATAGTCCCGCACAGCTGTTAAACCTTATTCTTAGAGACAGCAATCCAGGAACCGTCTAAAGACAAAGGGACAGATATTTAACTGGTATAAATTGTCTTAGTTCCACAAATGTCTATGGCTCTCATCCTGCTATTCTTACTTACATGAGCAATTTCCAGAGAAGAGCAGAAAAGAAGGAGAACATGTTATATAGTCCATTTTAGATCAGTACAACTTTGCAAAGTTTCAGATGGTCATGAAAATTTGTAATTGTTTTATGATCAGCACTAAAAAAAATAATTCTGGGTTAGATTCTGCCTGGTATCATGTGATGTATACTAGGATATGATCTGTGCAACTTTCATGTTCACTTCTGCCAAGTAATTGTGTGTTTTGACACAAAATGTGCCACGCAAGATTCCTTTTTGAATGCTCATAGCATGCTCTGCGTTATTGTTATAGTATCACATTTCCTGCAATATCATATGTCTACAGATGTGAAGCACATTCCCAGGTGTTTCATATGCTCAGGGATGAGGCAAACAAAGAGTGCTGTCCCTCAGCATGGAGGATGAAGAGGTACATGACAAAGACAAGGGAAATTGAGCTCTGTGGCTAAGGCTGAACAAATAGCACATAGAAGAGAAAGACGAGTGTAGGGGGTTTGAAAAGGAACACATACTAGGAATGATGAGGGACCTTTTTGCCAGAGAGTCTCCATCTTGAAACAAGTCCAAGGGACTGAACCTATCCACTTGTCCAGAAGGGCAAAGCCTGGCTGAAAAGTATCACAGGCCAGTCCAATCAGGTGGGTAAGCTAGATTACAAGACTGAACAGTGAATTTTAGGTTCAATTGTGTATTATATACTTTATTTGCTTGTGATAACTCCTGACTGAGTTATTAAATGATAGTATATAGCAAATCAATGCACAAACTTCAAATCATGCTCCAATCAATAAACTAGTGTTTGTTTTATTTAAAGCAGTGTAAACTTTAGCAGGTGTGTGTCAATGAACTTGCAGGGACCTGGAAAAGGCCCTGATTCCTGAAAGATGGAAGTTCTTGGTGTAGCATCTGGGGTTGGGGTGCTGGCTGGGGGACTATCCCCTGAGTGACTGGACGGTGCACAACCACTGCCTGGGACTGATTGCACACGGGATGCTTGGGTGGTCTGACCCAAGAGTGGGTGGCCGCTAGAAAAGCGGGGTAAGTTGGGATCCAAGAGAAGCAATCAGGGAGGCACAGTGGCACACCAGACCAGATTCTGGGAGGGAACATCACACTTGGACCTGAGTCAGGGATTCAGCGAGGGGAAGAATGGAGGAGAACCTTCCATTCCTTTGAAAGACTGGTGTAAAAGGCAGACAGCATGGCAATACCTATGCTGGAGGTATACACAGATAGTTGTAATGCTGATCTCCCAGAAGCACACAAGTACACCAAAGGAAACAGAGGATAAAGGACTATGGTTCATCTGCTTGGGGAATAGGATCGGCACACAAAAGAGGGAGACAGAATCTTATGAAGATGAGAAGCAATGAGTTGAAATTGCTCCTCCTACAGGGGGCTGCTGTGGTGCTAGCCACCTGTACAAAGAGGACAGAACTTTGTGTCCTTTTCTCAGTGGTTACTGTGACATAGATGCCAGGTTTGGTGGGAGGGAGAGAGAATAGAGGTTGGTATATCTGTAGGCAGTGGCATAGGCAGCCACAGCATAACTTGTCACCATTGATGTTCAGGAAGCCGGAGTGCAGAGGACAGAGTGGGTAGTTGCAAATGATCTCACTGCAGGCAAGAAGTGGGTGCAGACAGAAAGGAGTAAAATAAAGGCTTTTGGGAGACCCAGACTCCCACCCCCAGGCACAGATGGGGGGATATCAGGCAGTTCGGGTCTCTCTGGTAGGAGGGGAGTGAAGTGAAGGAAAGGTTCTGGCTGGTCATGGTTTTGCCAATGGGAAGGTAGTGGCAGGGAAGGGAAAAAGCTCCTGGCCTGCTAGAGTCTTTCACCTCATGTGAGAGGAGGGCACTAAAGTGAAGAAGGTGATTCCAGTCACTCCCAATCTTTCTGGTGGGAGAGAGTGGAAGAGAGAAAAGGAAGAGATAGTGGCAATATGAACAGGGGGATCCCCATATATATGTGTGCCCTCTTTTTCCCCCTCCTTACCTGCAAACCTTCCCCCATATATAAAGCCTCTCAACTTCCCTATCCCCCTGCATCCCTCTTGGCATTCAGCATTTTACAGCCTCCACCTCTCACAGGCACCAACACCCCTGCCTCCCTGAGTCTCTCAGATACCCAGTGCTCCTCTCCCCTTAGTCTCCCCTAGTGCAGGCTTTGAACAAAACATAGGGGCTTTCTATCCTTTGATTGTGTTCACCATTAGAAAATGAGCAACCAGTTGGCCACACTCTGGTAATAAAAAAACAAGCATGGAGTCCTGTGGCACTTAAAGACTAATGAATTTATTTATCACATGAGCTTTCTTGGGAGAAAATCCCACTTTGTCAGATGCTTTGAAGATGGGGGAACTTACAGAATGGGAGCAAAATAAATGCAGGGAAGTGTAAGTCATGGGATCAGGTCACACTGTAACAGCAAAGCATGATCCCATGACTTACACTTCCCTGCATTTATTTCCTCCCATTCTGTAAGTTCCCCCGTCTTCAAAGCATCTGACAAAATGGGATTTTCTCCCATGAAAGCTCATGTGATAAATAAATCTATTAGTCTTTACGTGCCATAGGACTCCTTGCTTCTTTTGCTGAACTAGACCAACATGGCTACCCTTTCAGAATCTGGTAATACAGGCTTTCTGGAGATTTTGTTGCAATATCTAGGTATTTTCATTGAGGGGCAGCTGGCAATACTAGTGTCCAGGAAGTGAGGAGAAGTCAGTCATCTTGATTTCGATGTAACCCTTCTGCCAAGGCAGGCTGGCAGAACAAGAGCTGGGTTCCATACCTAGGGGTTTCCCAATAATGTAGTGCCACCAGCTGGCTCAAACCCCCACCCAGATTTCTGGGAAATCCTGCACTGTTCCCTGGGCACCCCAAAAGGGGTTAAGGCTTCCCCACTCACAAGCATGAGTCTGAGTGTAGTAAACAGAACTATTAATAGTAGTTAAACAGAGTGTAAAAGGCCAAATAACAGCAATCAGCACTGATCTAGCAAATCAGTACAAACAAGGTTCCCAGCAACCCACACCGCATAACAGAACATACAAGACTTAGTGGCAAAACCGTCACTGATCTGGGGAATCTGTCCTAACTAGGCTCCCAACCAACCCTAGGTTACATAGGGAGTGTCTTTCACGCCAGCTGTCCACGGGTGCCATCTACTGGCCACTACTTCATCCAACAGCACCGTCTCTTGGCTCTACCCACTGTCCACCAGCTCTGCCCACCAGTCACTCACACCACCCAGCTTGCTGCTGGCTGCTCTCACCATCCACTGGCTCCTTCATCCACTGCTCCTCTTCAGTGATTTCAGCTCAGAGAGAGGATTTTTTTTCTCTCTCTCTCTCTAGTAATTTTAGCTCAGAGAGGGTTTGCTTTTCTCTCTAGTGATTCCAGCTCTTAACTTCAAGTAGCTGCAAACAGCTACCTCTATTTAAATGACACAGGCCTCAGAAGAAGCCTAGCCAGATCTATCATTAGACAGGAGAGGCAATGGGCAGTGAGGCAGAGATAGCCTCAAAAACCCACCCCCCACTATCTTCCACTTCTTTCAGGCTGAAACATACGATTGCCTTTCCTACAAATCTCTTTTTAACTAAGGGTAGTTTTTACTCTTTAACTAACCCAGACAGATTTGAAACAAACAGAGAGTAGCAATTCACAAAAAGACAGTATTTCATATTTCCCCTCAGAAGAATTACAGATATTGACAGATTAACCCCAAATACCATTATCCACTATCCCCTGCACCCAGTATGCTAATACCTAATTGTGCTCTTTGTCTTCATGCCAATACAGGACCCATGCATATTAGATGCCCCCCTTCAGAAGCTTTTAGGCACAGTTTCTAAGCCAACCTTACATAGATGTAAAGGGGAGAACTACATAGGGGAGAAACAGAGACAGGACTTTGTGTGGAAGGAGGGTTATTGGAACAGAAAGGAGAAGAAGAGAGGATGCAAGGGGAAGGGGATTGGAGAAAAGCGGGTCAGAGACAGCATCTAGAGATGGGGGGATAGATTAAAAGCAGAGGGGACAGATATAGGGAGTTGTGTGTTGAAAATACAGGACTGTTCTGGGAGTTAGTCATAGCTGAGCACTGTATTAGTCTGCAATCACTGGCATGTGCAGACCATGCCGACCCACTCTACTCTTTTATTCAGTTCCATTCTGTGAGCAAGTTCACCTAATGATCTTTACTTTGGTTGTTCAAAATAGCAAAAAAATTGGATTGAAGTTTTTTTTCAGATCTTCAATCTGAATGATATGGAACAACTTTTCACTCTGTCATTCTGTTACATTTTAGTCATCAGGTAGTAAATTGAAATTTATAAGAAGTCTGCTACAAGGGGAGGATCTTTGTAAATTCCAGTCTCTTGTTTGCTTCCAAGAACAGAGTAGACAGGCAGAGCAGAGGAACAATGTGTCATCTTGCAAAAAAAGTTGGTAAATCTAATTTTAGGCCAACCGCTCTTGACAGAGTTCCTTTAATATTTATGAGGCGGATACAAATTGGGACAAGTTAAAGGAAAAGGTATGAAGTGGAAATTTGTCCATCAAGCTGAAGGGAAAAAAAGAACAGGAAATTTTTTACATAACCAGTAGCTTTAGGGAGATGGAATAAAATCTACTGGTAAGTACACAAATTGCCTAGAATCTGTGCAAATTAATAATGCTATGAAACAAAGAAACATTTATTAACATGACCTGTGAAAATTGGTGTCTTTTGAGATCTCCATACTTTCATCTTCTGCCTATTAACTGCTGCATATGAGACATTAGCATATATTACAGCTACATATTAATTTCCCATTTGCTCTTTGGCGGCATCCTCAGTGGGCTGTATTACAATATTGTTATTTTACATGACTATGGCATATGACAAGGTATATCATACTCTTCTGTCACCAAAAAACCCCAGCATGTTTAGCAAAAACACATCAATAATTCACCATTAAAGTCCCCATGAAGAGAAAGCAGATTGCCTTGTTACACTGGATTACATCTACCTGAGTTTAGAACAGAAGGGTTGTTCCTCGTGGGTTCAACTTTGGTCCCTTTTCCCTTCTCCTTCATACATAATGTTTCCTTTGTTGATGGCAAATGATACACTGTTACTGGAAGAAATCACATGTTCTACAACCTGATCTTAATGAAGTACAGATTCATGTTCAATCAGTGAAATGTTATGCAGCTAAAACAATAACAATGTGACTTGGCTCATCGAACGGCCTAAATTCTTTCCCCAGTTACATATTTATAGATCAAGATAAAAACCTAAATTAAATTATCTGTACTTTGGTAGTTTAAAATAGTAAAGGGATGGCATAGAATTCTTTCCCCAATTTTAGTTCTGAATGACACTTCCTCCTGGCTGTCAGGAGAAATAAGAAATATTTATTCCAACAAGGTTCAGATCACTTTGGTAGAGTGTCAGTGTTTCAGTCTGTTGACATTCCAGTAACCTCTTCCTTATGTTATACTGATATTAAAGAAAGGCACCTTCTGGAAGGATACCAGTTTTATTGTGCTCATAAACTGGGGGATGGGCAGGAGACATCTATAAAGTCAAACAAAGGCAACATGCCAGTAGTACAGGAAAGATTTGCATTTCTTCTCTGGAGGGCTACCAAATATCCTACTGAAAATTAAAAGACAGAGATAATGCAATAAAATTACAAAACAATGAGATAGTTTGAATGAGGTGCGGTCTTGTACTGGCACTTGTGATCAATTTGTGCAGGTATTGTTCAGGTTTGACAACGAGAAAGGAAAACAAAGTCAGTGTGAGGAAATTAGAAATTATGATTTTTCCCAGGAACTTTACAAGCTTCTGAACATATATTTTATGATAATATAATGTTATATACATAAGTCTTGCAGGAAAATCTTTGCATGGCAGGATAATTTTATGATGTATAAGCTAGTTGGTAAATGTATCTATTATTAAATGCCATAATTTTGCTTCAAACCTCTTAAGAGACATAAATAATATGTTAAGTAATTTATTACAAATTCTGTCAAAAGAATCCCTGGCTGAGTTGTCTGAATACACTGGAGAGAATGACACATTCCATATCCTGAATTAAGACTCTAGTGAAGGCTAAGGTACAATTATTCAGATGAAGATTTATCCCCCTGAAAACTCTAGCTTGTAAGGTTGTGTGCTTTGGCTGCAACTTATATTGGTTCTAACTGACTCTGGTATTTTGCAAGAGCAGATGAGGCACTGGTGGGGAAAACAGAAGACAGAATGAATAAAGAATCTGTGGAACTTTAGAATCCAAGGAAGACAGGGAGGAGGAGAATGAAGATGTAATAAGAGTGGCCATAATGCACACAACTTGGGACCAAAATAACAGAGAGTGTGGTCTAGCATCGGTATCACACTCATAATAACAATCTCTACAGGTCTTGTTTTGAAAGCTGCTTTTTAACAAGAGCTGCAGGGAGAAATTCCCAGAACTGGCACGTTTGGAGATTCTCCCCATTGTAATGCTTTGGCCTTGTGATGAGGAGTTTAAACCAGCCAACTCCTTTGATGTGATAAACATGCTAAACTACTCCTCCCAATGCAGAATAACATATTTTAACATGCTTTATTCTATATTTTTTATAAAGCATTTAAAACTTTGAGGCAGGAGCTATATTTTTGCTATATGTGTACAATACCCAGCATAATAGGGATTAATCCCTTGGGGCATTTAATCACTATTGCAATAAAATAATTATAATTACAGTATTTTTAAAAAAGATTGTATACAAGGCTTGGGAGAAAAAAATAATGGATTGATACAAAGTGGAATTTTCTTGGTTTGGCATGTGTATATTGTTTGGAAAGCCATTAAACATCTATTAAACTGAAATGAATAAATAATAAATATCAGCCAAATGGCAGAAACAAAGTAATTAAATCCACTAAACTAAATTCTTACATTTTGCCTTCCATTGCCTGAGGGAAGCCTTGTAGCTAAAAGTCATTTCTAATCTTATTTTCTATTACTTTTGAACATTTTATAACTAGTATTTATGTGTGTATGGCCAGCATACTAATGTGGTACTGTGGCTGTCATTTCCAAGTTATTAATTAAAGACACAGATGTGATTTACAGACCAATGAAGTCTCACTTGATTGATGTATAAGCAGTGGCTTATCTTGAATTTGGGCTGAGTGAACAAAGCCTAGTGACAAGCTGTAGCCACCCACCCATTAGTTATCGGTTGGAGAATGGAGTTTGTGCCCTGGGTGAAAAGCAACCAGCATGTCATCCCTGCTTGCCATGTTGAAGAGCATAACAGCTGTTTAACTCATAATCCTTCACAATGGCACCGTCCTGCTTTTCAGGCAATCCTGAACAATGAAAACGGCTGTTCGCATTCTGTTTATGTATAAGAAGAGCAAGACAGCCAGGCAACTTCTTCAGTATGGAGGGGTGACAAAAACACTTGCTACAGAGATGAACCTAAGGTGCAAAGTTCAGAGCCAGATTAGTATCCAAATTGCCCCAGAAGTTCAGAACAATTCTGAGCTAGAAGATTATCTAATTTGGGGGGCAACAAATCTTGTATGTGCTGCTCTAAGTACATTTACTTCATTCCCTTCCTCTCCCCTTCTTTCCCCTTAGTCCAACCTTTCTACCCTCCACTGCTCCTCCTTCCCTGCTGGGCAGCATTAGTCAACTAAGACTTTTCAATAAGATACAGGTGAGTGTAGTGAACTGTAACCTTCACCAGCACTTTTGGGTTTGATCCAGGATATGGATTGTTTTTGGTGGCTGAAAAGATTATGAAGAAAGGGAAAATAAATTCCTTAAAGGCTGTGTGAAGCTTCTCAGGGCCCAAAAAAACTGGCACCACTTTTCCAAAGGCCAGGAGTTTAAGGAGCCAGCAAGAAAATGATCACATGAAAAGATTATAAGCTCTCAGCAGATTTTCAAAGCTTCACTGATCAGGAATAGAGGGGTGAAAGAAACTGAAATATGTTGTTCATGCTGCCAAGCCGTAGCTGAGCTAGAGGACTTCATGCAGATTGTTCATCTATTTCAGTGTTTTGCTTTTAAAATTTTAATTTTTTTACCATGTTAAATATAGGACTCCCCCTCCTACCACAACCGATCAATACTGTGCTGGGAAAGAACAAAACTGGGATTTAGAAATAAAAGTTTGAATGCACAGTGGCAAGCAGGCTTATTCAGACTCAATTAAGTTGCCATTATCTTAAAAGAAAATTACATTTCAGACAAGACCCATCTCCTGGGCATTTATGTAAGAGCCCCCCAGATAGTCTGTTTTCAACAGGAAAAAGTATTTACATGGGGGCAGATTGTTATGACTCAAGTCAAAGATTATATGTTGTGGAAAATTACATATTGCTACTCTATTTGTGGTGAGTAACCAAAATCAAGTTTGTCTAAGGTAACCAAACTATAAAAGTAATAATCAAAATGCCCAAAGGTCTCTGGAATGACAAATGAGTTGTCCTCTAGCTTCTTTTCCTTTTTTATTCCTCTTGCCACACAGATTACATCTCTCTTGGCAGTAAGGAAAAGTTAACATAAATGTTTGTTAGGGTATGTTCACACAGGGGTTTTATTTCGAAACAACACTGGTTGTTTCGAAATAAAAGTCCCTATGTCCAAATGATGTTTTCTTGTTTTGAAAAGAGGGAGCTCCTCATTTCGAAACAAAAGCCCTCCTTTTGAAACAGCTTAAACCCACTTTGCTTTTGAAAGGAGGGTTATTTCGAAACCAGTGGTTTCGAAATAAGCCATTTCGACATGTTATTTTGAAACAAAGAGTGTTTCAAAATAACAAGGACCTCCCCCCCAGGGTGCTATTCACCCTGGGGGGAAGGTCCCACCCCCCTCAGCACTCTGGCCACGGATCAGCACCCTGGCCAGGGTGCTGAGTGGAGTGCAGGGGGTTGGAGGGTGCCCCAGCTGGCTTCCCCCCGCTTCCCCTTGCTGGGAGCAGGGGGAGACGGGAGCCTCAGCCCCCTTTGCCCCTCTACCCCCAGCAAGGGGAAGGGGGGGAAGCCAGCTCGGGCTGCCCCCAAGCCTGGGGCACCCCGTCCCTGGGCTTGCTCTGCCTCCCTCCGGCTGCTGCCAGGAGCAGCGGGGGCTTCCTCTGCCCCCCCGCAGCTGCTGCCTGGTGTGTGGGGGGGCTTCCCTGGCACCGTGCTGGGGAAGCCCCCCCCCGTGCCAGGCAGGAGCTGTGGGGGGGTGGAGGAAGCCCCCCAGAGCCAGGCAGCAGCCACGCGGGGGCAGAGGAAGCCCCCCCGCGCCGGGCGGGGGGGGGCAGGGGAATCCCAGGGTTGGGGCCTCCAGGCCCAGCACTGAGTCTCCCTCCCCCTCCCCTCTACTATTTCGAAATAGCATGTCACACTGGACATGCTATTTTGATTCCCTCCTTTTCCCTTATTTCAAAAACACTTTTTTTAAAATTTTGAAATAAGGTGTTTCAAAATAAGGCTTTATTTCGAACCAGCTTGTTTCGAAACATCTTGTTTTGAAACAAGCACTTTGTGTGTGAACATAGCCTTAAAGTGCTGTGGACTGGATGAAAGGACTTTCCTAACCTAGTCCCCCAATCCTGCAATGATTTATGCATGTGCTTAACTTTACACACTGTGAGAAGGTCTGCTGACTTCAGTGTTCCTTGGGTACTGCACCCAATGAACAAAGGCAAGCATATGTGTGAGTCACTACCAGATTGGGACCTTTGGGGCTGAAGCAATTGGGAGCTGCTTCACTGACCTTCAATAAGCAATGGAGCAGACCTTTGCTAAATAGGCTCTTTGATTACCCCATTTTTGTTGACAGCATCTTAAATTTTAAGAAGCCAAGTTAACTTACAATTCAGTCCCTAAACCAAACATCGTGATATCAAATATTAAGACCTTGATAACACTGGGAACTCCTCTGTCAGGGTCTTTCCTTTCTGGTTAAGAAATTAGTGAATTATTACAAGTAATACCAGGATTTTCTATAATCCCAAAATATATTTTCAGTCTCTTCATATATTAAATGTGTGGACTGCTTAATTCACAAAATATCCTATAATAATCAACACAACAAACAAGGAATCCTATGGGAGTTTTAAAGAATAACAAATTTATTTATTACATGAGCTTTTATGGGACAAAATCCCACTGGAATTTTCTCCCACAAAAGCTCAGGTGGTAAATAAATTTGTTAGTCTTTAAAAGTGCCACAGGAGTCCTTATTTGTTCTGCTGAACTAGACTAACACAGCTACCCCTTTGGAAATTATAACAATCAACATTGACTTGTACAAGATAGCATACTTAATAACATACAGAATAATAATAAATACTAGCATGTACTCAATATAGCAAGCTTCTGAGACTGTCATGATTTGATGTGGAACCCAGAGTCATGCTTATGACTTCTGATTGTTTTATTCCATCTCAGCTTATTTAAAGACAACCATAGGTTGTGATCCTTTAGGTTTTTGGAAGCAATAAAGTGTCAAGACTGTTAATTTGGATGGGAGACCTCCAAGGACCTCTAAAAGGGTAAGGAAGGTATGCTGCTGACTCAATAGGCGGCACTCTGCTACATGTAAAAAATACTGAATCAGTGCTCCAGCATGGTGTATCCTGTCTTTTTAGGCAAGCTGTGAGGCCAAAGACTTGAACACTTGGTGTCATTAATGATCCCACAGCACTGTTTGCAAGAGCAATGCATTGGTTTCACTATTTCAGCTAAATCACTGTATAAGCATTTATGGTCTGCTTATCATTATCTCTTCAGTTCCAAATGGAGTATTATTTATTTCCTGGCTTCATCTGCTGTGTAGCTTTGCTGTAAATACTAAATAATTGCTGCATTTCACCACAGAAATGGCATTAATAATTAATAGATAAATAAATAAGGCTACACATCTTGCCCATTTGGAACTTCATGTCAGAAGCTGGGAGAAAACTGTGATATTTTGTCTTTAAAAATGCAGGCCTCTTCTACTGACCAGGAAAAGAACATCAGTATGCTGCTAGCATAAGGGATTAGAGCCTAAAACTCACAGTGGAGCAGGTCTGATGCTAGCCAATAGACAGCAGTGGTGCACATGTGCCCTAGTCAGTTAGCTACACTGTAGTTAATGGATAGCAGAAGGCTGTGGTAGGCTTGCTTTGAGTACCAAGAATTCTCAAATCCTATCTTTGCCTCTGTCTATAAAGCAATGTGGCAGGCAATGATTAGCAGAGAGGTATTTTCCTGAAGCTGTAAGATTACACAGTTTTTCACTTTACAGACATATATTTGTCTCTAAAAGTACTTTATGTCTGTATTTTCTGTTTATGATTTAACACAGTGAAATAATGTAGGAACGGTGAAGAAATCCAAATGGTATGTTAAAAGCATGCTACTCATAACCAGCAGTAGGAGTCCTCTGCTCCAACCTCTGTGTGAAGCATTTATTTCTGTGAATAACTCTCAATAAATAGGATGATGTATGCCCATAACTTTTTGTTGGTGAAGATCCTGACTCACAAAGTGAAGTCCAAGAGTTTCAAGCAAGAGCCAAAAGATTTCCCAGGAAGTCTGATGCCTCAGAAGTCAGAAAGAACTATTCATTCCAATATTAGTTACAAATATATCTCAAAGTTATTGCTAATTATGTCTATTATAATTGCCATAATTGCCAAGTTTAAGTATCAGAAACACCTGACCATTCTGTAGGGTTTCTGTTTAGTACATATGGGTAGAGTCAGCTGTTAGTCCAAATTCAGAATGGAAACACACAAGATTTCTTAGCCTCTTAAGGAGAACTTAGAGCTTTCTAAAAATCCACTTTGCACAAGAAACATTAGATAATAGAAACAAATAGAATTATATAATGTCTCACGTCTATTATCCATAGCATAGCACGTATTATATCTGTTCAATATGCAAGCTAAATTCTGTGAAAGCAGGATTGAATCAAGACTATGGGTTCTTTTCTCATTACAAAAGGTAATTTGACTTCAGGCTTCCCAAGGTTTGAACCTAACAACTGCTCTAATTTGCTGTTACTGTATGACCTGATCCTATGTTTTACACCCCCTGGCATTTATTTTCATTCCATTCTGTAAGTTCACCCATCTTCAAAGCGTCTGATGAAGTGGGATTTTCTCCCATGAAAGCTCATGCGAAAAATAAATCTGTTAGTCTTAAAGTGCCACACGACTCCTTGTTTCTTTTTAGGTTTCTGGGCGCCATTGTTACACTTACATTGTAAACTGCCTAGGGCAGGGACCATCTTTTTTGTTTTCTGTTTGTGCATTGCCCAGCACAGTGAGGTCCTGGACCATGACTCATTGTAATACAAATAATAAATAAAAGTACAGTGGGGACCCATTAATGCCCGGGCATTGGGGGACAAACCCTGGCAACCGCGTGTTAAGCAGACTGTGGGTAAAAGGGACCAAGGCTCCCCCAAGTTCTGTGCATGCGCGTGCAGCAGACACCATTCCCCCCCACAAATCAGTGCTGGCAGCACAGAGCCAGCACAAAGGGACCCTAGGCAGCCCGAAGACACAGTCTTCAGGCTGGCAGGGAGCAGTGGGGATCCGGATGCGTCCCCAGCTGCTTCTGGACGAGCTGGGAAGCTTCCGTTGTGGGGGCCATCCGGATCCGCCCCCCCACGCCCCGCAGCTTGCCGGTGCAGTGGAAGCTTCTCTGCTTGTCCCGGCAGCTGGGGATGGATCCAGATTCCTCTGGCCTGCTGGCAGTGGCGCAAAGCTTCTGCTACCACTGGCAGGCTGCAGGGATCCAGATTCGTCCCCATCTGCTGCTAGACAAGCGGAGGAGCTTCCACCTCACCGGCAAGCCGCGGGGGGAGGGAGCGGATCCAGATGGCCCCCACGATGGAAGCTTCCCAGCTCGTCCAGAAGCAGCTGGTGACGCATCCGGATCCCCACTGCTCCCTGCCAGCCCAAAGACTCTGTCCAAGGCACCTGAAAAGAAAAAGGCAGCACTGGTAACGCTCGCTCAGTGTGTTTTCTGCCCCAGCCAACTTCCACTTGTAGGCAGCACGCATTACTGAGTCCCACGTGTTAACTTGCTGCCTTTGGGGGACATGACCGGAGCACGCGTTCAGCAGATCCGCGCGCTAACCGGTTGCGTGTTAACGGGTCCCCACTGTAATTAAGTGCCACATTGATCGGTGTGTTATAAACACCTGTATTAGATAAATTGGCTTACACTTGTGCACCTTCATCATAAACTTTCTGTAATGCAGAATTACTAGCTACCCATCTCCTATTAATATTATTTTACTTTGTTTATTGGGGTGAATGATGCGCCTGGTACCATATGGCTGGCAAAAAAGAATAATCCCTGCCTTGAAGGTACTTAACTTTTGAAATGATAATCACAAATATGACAAGACACATGGGAACCCCAAAGGAAGCGCTGATTGAGAAATGGAGCTGCTGAACTATTTTTCAGCTCACAAATATCCACAATCTGATAATGTGTTTTATACATTTGTTTGTTCATAATTGATTTACAAATTATTCTTTGAAACATATTTGGAACAAAGACTGTTTGCATCCTACAGATCGTTCTTCCATATACTTGGAATTTGGCATTCACTCTGTGTGATCAGTTACTTAAATCATAAAATATATTATTTTTCCTCATTGGATGATCTAATCTCTATAGTTTCTGTAAACTGGAGCAGTGCTTGAACAAATCATAAGGGAGGTAGACATGGCAAGAGATAACCAAACATTGGGACTATTAAGACATTTAAAACATTGATCTTCTCCTCCACTTCACAAAAAGAATATAACATTTATCTGTTTTATAGATTCCATATTTTAAAATGGCTGGATTCCTCTTAAATCAGCTGATTTTACATACAGTTTTCTCATGTCATATTCCCAGAAGTTAATTTCCTGTTTATATCTGGGGCTAGGTAAATGCACTCCAATGTAAGTATGCAATGTCAGTAAATTCATCCACATATAAATATGCTCATTCATGCAAAAATATTCATTTTTCACAAATACAACCTATTCCCTAAATGGCGTTACAAAGAATTGTTTGCACAAATGTTAGAGGTCAAGTGAATAAAAAATTATACAAACACTTTCCTATTGAATCTCCCTTCAGTGAAAACAAAAAGGCTATGTCTACACTTAGATTGTTTCATCAGTTTAACTTAAATCAATCTAATTAAATCAAAATAAAAATGATTAAATCAAATTAAGTTAAATCAATTTTATATGGCCACACTAGAAACCCAAATCAAACTAGCATGTCCATGAACAGGACTTGCTAGTTTGACTTAGGAAAGGGGCATCATGGGCAGTGTGGCAAGATGGCCCCTGAAGAAGGGCCATCCCCCCACCCAATATATAGAAAGAAGAAGGCACCCTGGGAAAGAGAAGGGCAAACCACATTAAATCAGAATAATAATTATTTTGATTTAACACAGCTACACTGGGTTATTTTGGACTAATAAGATTGAAATGACCCTTGTTTCGATTTTAAGGCAGGTCTCACCATTTTGATATAACCTTTCCTTTTTTCAAACTGAGGGAGGTCTTTAGTTTGATCTAAGAAAGCTAGTGTGTCCATGCACTACTTTAAATTGATTTAATCATCATTTCAATTTATAATGTAAGTATCTAGACATAGCCAAAAGGTTGTATATAGCCTTAAAATGAGCCCATGACTTTTTTTCAGAGGAATATTTATGAATACTTTTCTATCAGATTTTCCTGTCTATAGTTACCATCCATCCAATTCACATTTCTTCACTATTGAGAATCCTGACATGCTTCTGACTGATGGTTCCTACTTCTTATTCTTGTGGGCTTCACTCATGCTTATGTCCAAGAATGAAGAACTAATATTCATCCTCAGATCTCTTGGTTTGTATTCTAATCTGGATCAAGAAACGAAGAGATAGAAAAAGATCAAACTTTAACCTGTTATGTCTGTCAGTTGGTTAATTGAGAGACATTCTCAAGAATAATAAACTCAGAACAGAACCTACTTTAAAAATAACACTTATTAAAGTGATGTGCTACTTTACTTCTGCAGTTTGTCAATCTGACATGATAGGACTGAGGCATTGCAGAGAATTCCAGCTTCTTTGCTAGGAGACCCAAATTCTTCCACAAACAAATAATCCACATAGTATGTGATTTGTTTACAATTGACGGCACTTGCAGATGTGTCTCTCATATACTCTTCCATATTTCCTGCCGGCTTACTTGTGAACAGGCAGGGTATGGAAATTACAAGGGTCCTACTCTTCAAGACTAAGCAGATAGAGAAATGATAGGGCACAATCAGTATCTTCCTTCTTTATTCATCTTCATATCTTCTTGCACTTGGATCTGTCTTCCTGTTCTTTATGCATTAAATGATCTGCGTCTTTTCTTTCAGATTCTTTCTGACAACAATTATTCCACTGTAAAACATTTTAGCAGTGCAATATATTTTTACCATCTCAAGCTTTGTACTGTCATATGGTGTATTATGTATCTGAACTGTTTTCTTTATCTTTGACATAGACAATCTGTTTGGGATAAAAACTGTTATCTTCTTTAACTTCTGTACTGTACCTATCATATGGCCAGAATTCAATATTTATTGGTGATATTCCAGCTGGTGAACCCCCAAAAAATTGTGGTTTGTCCACTTTTATACCATACCTTTTATGGTCTGATTTTTACTGTCATGACAGATTGATGGTATGAACAACAGATCCAATAATCAGTTTTACAGAATTTCTGTTTTTTCACTTTAAGTTTGCTCAAGTTCAGCTTTTTAAAATGACTATAAAATTTGGGTCTCATTAATTCATTCATACTACTTCTGACTATTAAACTTCTCTACAGGTGGATTCGTATTGAAAACAAATATGACAAGCTGATCAACAGAGGGCTGATTTGAGCATAATATTTCTGAAACTGATTATCATGGATAATACATATTTAATTCATCTTGCATGTTCTGAACAAGTTATGCAAATCACTTTAGCAAATTGTCTATATAGTGCGGTGAGGTGTTTTGACAGAGAAAGTAAAGTCTCTTGACATTATACACAAGTGACATTTCAGCTAACCACAGGTAAGTCTTTGTTCTTCCTACTGTAATTAAAAAATCTAGTTTTGTTTGAATAAAATCTGTCATTTATATATGACTGGAAATCCCATGCCCTTTGTTCATGGTAAAAGAGTGTCAGGAAACAAGTGAATCATACAATACAAAAGTAGTGACTGTATATAATTTAGGGATTGGGAAATTGGGTTTTGATAAAATAAAAAGTAGCAATCTTCTTGGAAAAGTTTTGGTTAATTTCTGTTAATATGAAAAATATTTCTTCACAGTCCTCTTCAAGTGCTGGCCTAGATTCTAAAATCTGCCCAACCTAAGCACTGCTGGGGGTAGCATGATGGGACATGTACTGCAAAGGAGATGTTTGGGACTTCTTATCCTGGGACTGGATATGGCAGTATGCCAGCCAGTAAATAAATGTTGAAGCGCATTGGGCTCCAGTCACACTCTATTATTGTCGTCCCTCCACTAGCATGCACTCTACTCTGAAGGAATAATTATATGTATGAAATGTAGTCATAGCTGTGTCAGCCACAGGATATTAGAGAGACATGGAGGATGAGGTGGTACCTTTCATTGGATGAAATTCTGTTGTTCAGAGCTCTTAAAAGCTTATCTCACCAACAGAAGTTGGTCCAATAAAATATATTACCTGACCCACCTAGTCTCTCAGACTAATTCTATATTTATTTGCAATATATTATTCAGCTAATAGATGTCTCATTATGGTATATAAATTTTGAAATAAGTTGTGGTTTCTGGTAAAAAGTGAGACAATTCTAGAACTTGAACTATATAGATGTTTATTGGTTTCCATTTGTAGAAGTTTTTTTTTTCCTGTTGCTGTTGTTCTTGACTTTTGAAATGTCTTAAGTATTGTAAAAGAGGTGTCTTGTAATGGTATTTCTGGTCTGAGGGAAAGCAGGAAGCACAAAAAAAAAATCTCAACCCCCCCCCATCTGTGAAAATTTCATACAACTTTTGTATACACAAGAGCTTCAAATTAAGTAAATTGAATCATTTGGTATGAAATCCTGTCCCTATGGAAGTCAATTGGAGCTTCATTTAGGAACTTTTGAATAATTATTTTAACAGAATGAATAATCCATGGCAGTTTATAATTTGGTTTGGGCTATGTTGAGAAGCAAAATGTTCTGAAAAAATTGAAGTGTCAGAACTAAGATCAGTGCTTTTTCTTCCTGGAAAAAGATCCTCAAGAGTTTATTTTGTTGCAACTACACTATATCTATATCTATATCAATATCTATAAATTCCATTTCTTTCAGAGAGGTAAAGAACTGAATGTATGATGTATGGATATCTGCTTCTTCATCTGCCTTTATACTATTCCCATCACACGGGAAACCTAATCCCTGATTGAAGCCTCAGAATGCCACAGCAATGTGATAAATAAATAAAATAAATCTCAAAAATAGTACTTTCAGGTGGATAGGTGACAGCTTGGGGGGGAGCCAAAGACTCAATTCATGGACCAAGACACCTGTGGATGTTTGAGAGACCAATTAGCACATTAGTCAGGCAAACAATCATAAATTTTAGAAGAGAGCTATAAAAGTTGCCAAATCTGAATGCAGAAGTGGCAAGAAAGAAGAGAAAAAAGACACACCTTTAGGTCATCTTTGAGACATGTTCTTGCTGCAGCATAAGGAAGCTTGTTTAGATATTACAGGTGTGTCTACTCTTGCAAGGTAGTTTCAATTAAGGAGGCTTAATTCAAACTAATTTAGTACCTGTCTATACTAGACTTTCATTAGTTCGAATTAAGGAATGCCTTAATTTGAACTAATGAATGCTTAGTTTGAATTAGTAAAACCTGTCGGTTAGTTCAAACTAAGCCCTTACTTGGATCCTTAGTTTGAACTAAGGACAGTGCTGACTAGGATTAACCCTTAGTTCTAACTTAATAAATGCAAATTAAGGGTACTTAGTTCCAGTTAACAAAGTGGACTAATTCACCTTAACATTAAGCCAAATTAGTCCACTTTGTTAATTCAAACCAATAAGTTTGAGTTTAGCTCGAACTAAACTCGAACTTATTAGTTCAAATTAACAAATGCGAACTAACTTTTCCTAGTGTAGATGTAGACTATATGTGCTATCCTTGTTCTGAATAGAGAGAACTTCCAAACAGCGTTAATCTGATTCCTGACACCAAATATTTTCACTTTTACATTAAAAAGTAATAAGAAACAAATGATTTGTTTTCTTCTGTGTGTGGGGGAGGGCTATAAAAATTGCTAGGCAAATAATCCTAAATAACTCCTGTTGCAACTCATTTAATGCTCTTGCGTGTGGAAGAAAGGCTCATAGATTGAAATCATTTTTACTGTTGCTTGCATAACAAACTAGCTATTTTGAAGAGATGTTGAAATAAATATAACTAATTGCAGTGCCAAGTATTACAGCAGTGAGTTTGGCCTACACTGATATTGCGTGAGGTATACAGTCTAACAAATTTCCAAACAAACATCCTGGAAACAATTAAGTAAGTAAATAAGCAACCCTGAGTAAATACTGGTGATATTTTAAATTGCATTTTGGTCACCCATGACTACTTAATAAAGTGTTCCTTAATTTTTTTTTTAATTCCTGGAGCAATCAGGAAAGTTTTTGCTGCCCTGCCAAGTGAGAGTTTAATGTTATGACTCATTAGGAAGCACACACATTAGGTCTCAGAAATAATTGTTTGGTTTACAGTCACTTAAGCCTACAGCTTCAATCAGGCCTCAGCTGTGGTGTGCTTGCAAAGCATAATATAATGCAGTAGAAATACAGTTTGTTGATATGTCACTGACAGAAGCATATGTTGTACTATTAATTTCCAAAACAAATATATGAAATTGTTGCCAGTTTCTGAAGAACAAATACCACCACTTTAGTGAAACATAATTTAGGTTACTTTTAAAACAAACCTGATAAGTAAACAAACTTTTTTTTTAACTCTGCAAACTCCTCTTTTTTAGAAGTATACATTTTAAAAATCCGATAGCCATATTAACAGATTGTAAAGCCAGAAGGTACCTTTGTTTCATCTAGTTTGGTCTTCTGCATTACACAGGTCAGAGTCATCCAGCAATTTCTGCATCAAGATTACTTTGTAAAATATTAGGTTTGCTATTATGAGCACTGTCAATTCGTATTTATCATTCAGCTTTTATACTTCACATTTATTAAAGGTCATCTGGAAAGGGGAAGATAATTGTGGTTTGTGATCTTTTTGGTTTGCTGGTTAAAAAAGAATCTGCTTCTTTTAAACACTAGAAATTCAGGTCTTTTATGCCTTGGAATATAGTACCATGATGGGAAGAGGCAGGGAAGTGATGATGTCATAAGAGCCTCAAACATGGAAGCTGAACCACTAAGAGGGGAAGAAAATTTAAGTGACACTATTTTATGCTTGGTTTTTAAAAATCTATTTAAGTTCAATGATATCTGAGGACAAGAGGATTTGTTAAATGGTTAGCACCACTACCAGTTCAATTGCCCATAATATCCAGTGTTCCTGCTAGAAGCTAGGGATGATCAGAGGACCTTGGAAGTACAGACGTCCACTCAAAAACAACCCAAAGTCATTTTTAGGTCATCTTCATACATGAAAAGCCTGCACATGTCACGTTTAAGCAGCCATAGGAAGCTGTCAGTAATGAGAGGGCAAAGTTATCTTATGTTTCACCAATTCTCAAATGCCATAAGGTCCTTTGGAGGGCAAACTACTAACATGCTGGAGCTGGGGGCAGTGAAACTTGATAAGCTGGTGGCCATCAGTGTTTCCTTAACAGCTGTTCCCCCTCCTTCTCTCTATACTTCCCATACACCCAGTGGTTGTTGGCACAGAAAAGAATTTGAGCACCTCATGGTTTTTTGAGGCAAGGATTATGTCTTCTGTGAATTGCCCAGTACACCTCATTATTAACAAATAATAATATAATGCCCTAACCATTGCCATTTCAAAACATTTCAAGTATATTAAAACCAATGTCAAAAAGCAGATGACTGAGTCACATGTATCAGATATTATTTATTAGCTGATGGTATCAGAAGATAAACAGGATTATTGATCAAAGCATGCTTGGCAGGAGAGGAGTGATTCTCAAGTTGACATATCCGCCTTCCTGCTTTTAGTGTTCTCACTAGCTTCAGTGACTGAAGGCTGCAGCAACCAGTTTTACTGTTATGTTAAAAGAAAGGTTTTCAGTGTGGTTCCCAGTGCACTTCTTAATGTGATCTCAGAGACAGTGCACATAAATCCATGTTATAAATACTCCTCTTCATACCTATGATTACATCTTAATAAAATGTGACATAATATGTGACTCTCAACAGTACATTCGCAGCTCATTTCCTCCATAGGGAATTTTTGAACTTTTCTGTCCATTTGGATGGAGGCAGAAGAGTGGGTAATATCTATGGCTTTATGCTACAGATTATTTTTTTGGTTAAATTTCAGATGGTTTAATTTTCATTCAAAATTAGTTTGAAAGGAAATGATAATGGTTTCCCCTATATATTCTGTATCTACTCATGCTGTCCGTAAAAAGAAATTATGTGAAAAGAATAGTGATGGACTGTGTTCTGCTGACGCTGCACTTATATGAATACCTCTCATTAGGGCTGTTAAAGAGATGGCACTGGAAACAGAATATTAATTTTACCACAGAGTAGTTCAAATGAGTGATTTTCATTGCTTTGTCATTATTCAGTGCTCTATTTTGACTGTAACTTAATTACTAGTAGTTTTTATTCAATATACATTATATTTTCATTCACTCATCATAAAGTTTATCTTGATATAGGAAATAGTAAGTATGGCATGTGTCCTTTAAAGTTGGGAATGTGCTTTAAGGAGCAAAGTAGAAGTAAATGAAAGTACCAACTTTTAATATGGCAGTTCTGTTTACATTTACAATATTACCTTGAAGAGATACTTTAAAAACTCGCCTGATTGTGTTACCCATTTTAACACCAGAAAATTCTTTCAGTTTTCTCAGCATTTTTCTGCTGGAGAGTTTGCCTTCCCCTCTTTGTTCTGTGTAACATAACAACAGTATTAATCATCATCATCCTTTCTTTCCTCCCTCCAACTCTGGAAACACAGTCTTTGAATTATCTGTTGTTTTGTTTCTGTTAATGTCACCTCCAAACGCTAGATAAAATACAAACTTTATAAAAACACACAAAGGGAATCCGTGTAAACATATCAATTAACAAAATAAAAAGGGATTTCCAAAAGAGAAATTTCCTCACCCTACCCACAATAAAAATCACCTTCCTTAACACACCACATGCCCCAGTCACTGATGTTCAACAGATCCATCTGTTTTTAACAGCAAAGAATCAAAGGAGTCTGATGATGGAGGACCTTCACTGAAAATGCCCTGCCACCAGTATCCATCTTTTTGAACCAGTTCCCCTCTGGTACAACCCTTGAGGAAAAGGTGGAGGTACATGTGCTGTTTGTATTTGGGATAATAATGCTCTTAGGGTATGTCCACACATAACTTTTAAAGCTAAATAATGGTTTTTTTTATTTAAAAAATTTAGGTCCACACAACATTTTGTTTTGAAACAACAAAAGTTAGAGTGCAACAATAAAACTTAGTGGGGAATTGAAATGGCCATTGAATTGAAACAGTCATTTTGAAACAACGCCATTCGGACATGTTGTGTCAAAACAACGGTTGTTTCAATTCTTGCGCGGATTGCCCTTCCTCCTCCCAGGGTGCATGGCACCAGGAAGGAGGAAGTGTACAGCTCCTGTGCTGCAGCGTGCCTGGAGGCTGCTTGGAGCATGGTAGAGCCACTTCCTGCCACAGTTCGGGGGTGACGCCGGACCCCTGTGTGGTCATGGGAGGAGGTCCTCTGCCTCCTTCAGATATGAAGAAGAGAGGACACCTGTGCCTGGTTCTGTGCCAGGCACAGTGTAGGAGACCGGTGTCTCTGGTGGGTCAGGAGGGCACCTCCTGCTGGTGGCACAGGGGAATTACCCAGTAGGGGCGCCTGTCCTAGTAGCTGGAAATTTGTCTCTGGCCCTGCCCGCAGGAGGGGCAGCCAACTACAAAGTCTTTGAGCTGAGGTGGTCAGGAACTACATGGGGTTTTAACCAAGTGAGGGGTTTGAGGAGGGAGATGCAGGCCCACCCACTCCACTGCGTCTTAGCCCAGGGCCCTCGGCAGCGGTCAAGTGGTTCACCACTGGGTCAGCGGGGCTCCCACCAAAACACGCTGCCCTGTGACATGGCCCGGCATTCCACCTTTCCTGGGCTACTTCCTTCAGCCGTGACCCTTCCCCAGCCCTGAGTACCTAAGTCCAGAGGGGGTAGCTATCCTTGGGGTCTCCCCTGTGGAAGGCCTATGGGATCCTGGCAAACCCCTCTGTGTCTATAGGTGGCAGGTCAGGATACTCCTACGACTCCTCAGTGAGGGGCAACGCCTCCAGGTTCTGGGGCCCATAGGCTGCCGGCATCTCTTTCTCTGCTCTAGCTCACAGGCCCCGAATGCTGCTGGTGTCTCTTCCTCCGCTGACGGTAGCTCCTCTGGATTGCAGGGCTGGCAGGTCACAGGATCTTCAACTTCCCCTGGGTCCTGATCTGCCTCCAGGCGGGCTGGCTCTCCTGGGGGTTGGTGGGCTTTGGGGTGCCCTCCCCAGTCGCTGCCTTGGGGTTATCAACCCAGTCACTTGGCCCAGGGAGGCTGGGTGAGCCTTAGAGCTGGGTGCCCGGAGAGGCAGGAGACTGCCGGCGGGGCAGGGCAGGGCTGGGTGAGGATGGGGCTGGCCTCTTCCAGTTTGCTCCCTCCAGGCAGGCATGGCCTTCCACTTTGGGAGCTCAGCCCCAACTGAGCTCTCAGCCTGGGCTTTTATATTTTCCCTTCCTGCTCTGGCCAAGCCCCTCTGCTTCTGGGGCCTAGGACCTGCAGTTCCACAGCCTGACCAGAGCGGGTGTTTGTGGCATTCCTCTGGCTCCAGCTCTGAAGGAGGTCACAGTGCCTGCTTACACACAGAAACTTTGATGTCTATGTGGACATCGCAGAGACACTGTCTGTACAGGGGCACGACTGCACCACAGAGCAGGAGCGTTCAAAAGTGTAAGTCCTGCAGCAGGACTATGCCCAGGCCAGGGAAGCAAGGAAGCTCCAGGGGGCAGCTAGCACCACCAGCTGCCCCTTTTACGAGGAACTCGACGCCATCCTGAGGCAGGAGCCCAGCGGTCTCCCAGCCAGGACTGTGGATTCGGGTGAGCCCACCCTTGGGGCCACATCCGGCAAGGAGGCCCTCGAACAGGGAGGCATCAGTGGACATGACTGATGCCAGCCAGCCTGGGAGTGCACCACCACCTGAAGCCCCAATGGCCAGTCCCAAGCTGGTCTCTGCCCGGGAGGAGGAGGCTGCCACCCCCAAGGAGGAAAAGCAGGAGGAGGAGACAGAGGAGGCACCACCTATGTCCGAGCCTGAGGAAGGGGCATCCAAGTGAACATTTGGAGTGCCTGTTGGTGAGTGTTCCTCCCTCCTGCCAGCAGGCAGGCAGGCAGGGCCAAGCCTGCCAATGTCATGGGTACTGAGGGGGCCATGGCCTTGGGACAGGCAGGGCACGGGGCCAGGGGGTGCAGAATCCCTCCCACAGGCACAGGTGGCAGAGGGACATGTGGTGCCAAGGTCCCAGGACCAAGCAGGATGTGGGTTGCTCATCAGGGTTTGGCACTAAGCACATGTGGCAGCATCCAGGGCAAAGAGCATGCAGGCTGCACTGCTGGCACATGGCCTTGGAAGACTTCCTGGGCCATATCCTGCTTAGTACTGCTCACCAATGTGGGCACCACGGGCCACGTGTGCCCTCAGTGCAGTGTCCCACAGGACAAAGATTGGGAATCCTGCTGGCAGTCAGGGCAGAGGTGTTTGCTGCTGACAGGCTGCACACAGCCAAGGTGGAGGGAGGCTAACCTTTTCCCACTTCTCCCTAGCAGCTCACACAGCCACCTGCTGTCCCACTCCAGGGAGCCCACCAACCACCGCAAGGCAGAGGAGGAGGGCCTGCTGGACCCAAGATGAGATCCTTTGCAGCCTCCTTGAGCCGGGCCACCAAACTGAGGAGTCAGCCCTGGTCTGGAGGAAACAGCAGGGCAGGCACCAGGAGTCCGACATCTGCCAGCTCCGGTGTGCAGCTGATGGTGACAACCATGTCATCACAGCAATGGAGTGGCAGGTTGTGGCAATGGAGTGGCAAGGCAACATGCTGCAGGCCTTCAGCATTGCTGTCCAGGATGTTGCCTCAAGCTTGCGGTGCATTGTGGGGCACCTGGGAGCTCCCTTGACAGAACCAGCTGTCCCTTGCTGCCAGTACCCCTAGACCCGAGGTGGCCTCGGGGAAGGCTGCGGCATGGAGGTCCACTGGCCTGGAACAGCCTCCCCATAGCACCCCCCCACCTTTCAAAGTCCCCAAACCCCCAACCACATCCCATCTCCCAGTTCACGGCCCACCTACCCAGTTCTCTCCCCAAAGTTCCAAATCCCCTTACTGCCTCCCAAGCCCTTCTTTGCCCCAACCTCCCTCCTTATTTTAAATAAAAATTGTTACACTGCAATCAGTTCAAGTAGTGCTTTTATTGGGTGGGGTTCAAGGGGTGGACAGGTGGCTGGGGACTGGTTGTGGCAGAACAGGGCAGTGGTGAGTGTGGTGGGTGGGCCTGGCCCTCACAGGTCCTCGCCAATGAAAAGTTTCATCAGTGCCTTGCACACACTAGCCGCCCTCTGTGGTGCTCGCTCTCTTGGGGCCACAGGTTCAGATTGCTGGTACTGGCCACCTATAGGATGTGCCTCAGCCTCCCAGAGGGCAGCTACTGTCTCCCCCTGGAGCTCACAGACATTATGCAGGGCCACACAAGCACTAATGACCTCTGCAGTGGTCTCCTTTGTGAGGTGGAGGCACGTAAGGGGGCACCTCCAGTGGGCTTTCAGCCAGCCAAATGCCCGCTCCACCACCTGCTGGCAGCCAGCATCAAGGGTCCCGTGTCTGGGCACATGAGCCATGGGCAGATGGTGTAAGCCGCATTGGCAATGATGAGTTCAGGCACCTCCACTTCCCCCAACGATGATGTTATGGGGGAAAGAAGGTGCCCACCTCCACGCCCCTGTACAGGGCAGAGTTACAGAGGACCCTAGCATCATGCACCCTCCCCGGCCATCCTATATAGCAGTGTTGAAAGATGCCATCGTGGTCCAACAAGGGCCTGCAGGATGACCCAGTGGTATCCCTTCTGGTTGCGATACTTGGCTGCAGGGTGCCCTGGGGCTTGCATGGGGATGTGGGGGCTGTCCGGTATCCCAGTACAGCTGGAAAACCCTAGAGTGGTGAGGGTGGTGATGGTGTTCTGCAGAGCTCCTTGGGTGACAAGGCGTGGCAGCAGAACCTTGTTGATGGTGCTGGTGATCTGTAGCAGCACTTCCCTGACAGCGGACCTCCCGACACTGAAGAAGTGCGCCATGGACCTGTACGATTCGGAGTGGCCATCTTCCGGAGAGCGATGGCCACTCTCTTATCCACAGGGATGGCTGCTCTCATCACATTGTCCCTTCGTCACAGGACTGGGGTGAGCTTGACACCTGGTGGGTCCCCCTGCTCATCCAGAGGTTCCTCTGCCACTACTTGTCACCCCAGATTCCCAGCACAACCTGCTCCCACCAGTCTGTGCCGGTCTCCTGTGCCCAGATGTGACAGGGCACAGAAGGGGGGAATGGAACTAAGGCTGCTCTGAGGCCCAGCAATACGATGGTCTGAAGCTCAGCCCAGGGACCATCAGAGTCTGAGAACAGAGTGTCCCATTGTAGGAGAAAAAAAAACAACACGGAGTTGTGTGGCACTTTAAGACTAACTCCCTGCAGGCTAGCAGAGGATCTAGCTACTGCTCGGCAATGGTAGGGAAGCTGGGGAGCATCCATACCTGTGTGTCTCACAGTCTCCTGCCAGCCAGAACAGACAGGGAGGTGAAGTCAGTTCCTGCTTTTATGAGATTGGCGGGGGGCATGGCCCTGCAAGGGGGCTATGTTGCCATAGCTTCCATGATGCCCCTCTCCTGAATCAGACTAGCAATTTCTGTCCCCAGACATGCTAGTTCAATTTCAGGTTTCTGGTGCAGACACATTAAATCAATTTAGCTTAAATCAATTTAATGATTTTAGATTGATTTTATTAAATCAATTCAACTAGAATCGATTTTAGTGATTGTGTGTGGACATAGCCTTAATGTTTAGAGAACAAGGTGAGAGGTGGAGTGGTGCACATGACATGTGAGAAGGCAGGTCTGGTACTTTCCCGAACCCTGGGTTTGCCGTTTTAATGTGTGTGAGAACAGCAGAGCTGCTCCTCCTTTCATTTAATCAGTTTGGTGGCAAGAGACTCACAAATCAAATATCACTGCCCTATGTGTTCTGTCTTCTTTTTCACCTCTTTGGAAATCTCTATGCATCTTTGTCTCTCAACACGTCTATTTCTAACCCTTGTCACGTGCATGGGGTTTCTAGCAGTGGTACTTCTGAACTATTATACTTTAAGCTGCTCGGTGTTCAGAAGCTGTTGAAAGTCAATGTCTTTCTTCTCTTGATAATTCTGTGGCATACATTTACCAGGGAATGTTTATTTCTTCTTAGACTTTTTGTGAGGTAATAATGCATCTTAGTGAGGCTGTAGTTTAATCCCTTTTTGTAAAATTATACCTAAAGCCCCTTACAACTGCACCAACAACACCTATAACAAATATTCCATTACTCCAGCAGTCACATACCAGTGGCAGTAAGTTACCTTATCATTTTGGTGTTTCACACTGCTCAGAGATGTGTGTCTTAGGAGAAGGAGTGAACACATTGCCTGTGCTCCTCCTGAAGTTGTTTTATTGACACATGATGCATCATAAAAAAACTACTCAAAATACCAGGAATTTCCTACCCCAACTTTGGATGATAATGCAGGGAATCATAAAAATCCCTCGAAAGTCAGAGTAGTAGAATAAGAAACTCCAGTAGACATAAGAACTGACCCAAATTTCATGTGGGACACTTGTTCAAAGGTGAAAGAGCAACTGCAGTAGATATCACCTTATATCTAACACTATGGCAAACTGTAAAGTGAAATGAAAAAGAACCCAACCAGGACTGTAGTGGACAGAATGTGTTTTCTTTGAACCACAATAGACAGCCTATTCAGTCAAATGAAGGGGCGTGGCAGGCTTCTTATGCAGGTGACAATAGAAAATGGTTTCCTCAGAAGAGTGTTCTGCAACTTAAACTCAGTTACTACCAGACTTAAAGCAGAGGCCTAAATTTTCAGATCTTTGTGGTGCCAGAGGGTACATTCCTACTTCTATATTTAGGCTCATAGGCTATGTCTACACTAGAGGGCCCAGGTAAGTTAACTTAATAAGATCAGCTTAAACTCCACTGTATTAAGACAATTTAGAACAGGGGTCTCAAAATCAAATCATCATGAGGGCCACATAAGAACTATTACAAGACTGCATGAGGAGTAAAATGTTAGCCCAAGGGCCATGCCACTGAAACCTTTTCATACAACAATATTGCAAATATCAATAATGATAGTGTCATTGTGGGCCACAGGAAATAGCTTTAAGGGCCACAGGTGGCTTGTGGGCCATCTGTTTGAGAGCCCTGATGTAGAGTCCCCATTTGTTTAAGTCAATCATAAAGTTGACTTTAAATGGCTCTTCTGCCTTAAGTAGACTTTTTAAAGTTGACTTTAATGGCCACATTTTGTTAAGTCAACTTAAAAAGTTGACTTAACCCTCAGAGTTGACTTTAAGGGTGAGAGTTATTAAGTCAACTTAAGCAAGTCCTTAAGTCAACTTAATGAACTCCAGATATGGCCCTGGAGTTGCTTATGTCAACATAAGCCTGGTTAAGTCGACTTAAGCCTTCAGCGTAGCCATACCCCTAGACAAAAATGACTTAGTTTCAGAGGGTACATCTACACTGGAGCCTTAGGTTGACTTAAGGAAGGTTAAGTTGACCTACAGACCCCTGTGGTCACACTGGGCTTTTATTAAGTTGACATAAGCACTTTCTTAAGTCACCTCTTAAGGAAGACATAATGCTTAAGTTGACCTTACTAAGTTGACTTAAGCCAATGTAGATGGGAAAAGCCCTTAAGTTGACCTAACTAGACTTCAGGTCCCCTCCCAGAGTTCCTGGACACAGGAAGGGTGCTGTGCTATGCACAACGCACTACTCCTCCATCGACCGAGCACCTGCCAGTGTGGACACAAGCAGTTGATAGGAATTTTCAGTTTGGAATTCCTAAGTCAACTTAACAAGGTTGACTTTAAATCAACTTAACAGGGCCTTTAGTGTAGACATACCCAGAGACACTGAGCACTTGGGTGGCTCCCACTCACTTCAGTGACTATAGGACAGTACAGAATTTGACTCCGAGGGCTTACTTGAGGTTTAAGTAGCATATGAGCTTGGTGCTGGCACTCAGCATGGATGTGAATTTCACCCTGGAACAGTTACAAAGGTGATTTCAAATTGAGTTCATGAACTTAACATATAAATCAACAATGTTATATGAAGATAAAGATGTATTGGGGGAGATGCTGTCTACACATATCTTTACAAACTTCCCCCATCAGATTGAATAAGAATTTAAATGGTAACTCTTAGGAATCCAAGTAGTCTGCCATCCACATAAGTTTCCATATCCTTCTGCTCTTTTAAATCTTATAATCATGGAACACTTCACTTAGAATTGGATCTGGATTACCAATGAGTGAAGGGTTCATGTCTTAGGACAGATTTATCTGCTGTGGACAAACTGTTGAAGATGGCCGTGTGTTCAAATCCCAGGAGCACCATGGCAATGCCTCTCCCACAACTGATCTCCCATTACGAGTCACAGGAGCCTGGTGGGGTAGCTCCAAATCCTCCTTTGCATCCCTCTGAGATAATAGTGAGCATCCCCACTGTTTGCCCCCTCCTCTGTTAAATCAATCTCTGCATCAGTTCTTGGTGCCCTAAAAAGGGGGCAATCTCTTGCTTTTTGTAACTACAAGGATACGTTTAATTTTTTAATCACTGCGGCAGGTCTCCTCCAAAATGGACTAAGTTTTATTTCAGGGCTGCTTTTTTCAGTTTTATAGCCACAGCATCTCTCTTCCTGAATGAGCATGTAATCTTCCTCTTTGCTGGCATCTTGTTTCTGGCATACTAACTTCCAGCTTAGCTCTTCCTTCACGTTGTGGAATGTTGTCCTTAGGTGACTAATATAAGGCTCTGCCATGTCACACACCTGTGTAGGTGCCAGGGACCTTGCCAATTGCTGCTGCCTGAACATCTAGTCATACAGAAACAACATTCTATGGAGCCCAAAAATAATCTTATAAGAGAGCAATGGGTAGATGAGTGCTGGCAGAGTTACATACATGCAAGGATGAGAAAAAGTGAGTTTGTATGCCAGCCCCATTGGTCTTCATTGTCTAAGTCTCTAAGCAGAAAGCAAATGGTGCAGTTTACGCTTTCCATTCCCTCATTGCTTGAAGGGTGGGCAACACTGGTCCTCATCTTGGTTATCTGGAGTTTTTGGCAAACCTTATGTAAAAACCATCATTGAGATTCCTTCCCCTGAGTATTGCATATACAGTCTGGTCAGCTGAACTGCAGCACTGAATGTTTTACCAATACATCTGTAACTGTCTCAGTCCTTTTATCCTTTAGTGGTTGTACCACCATATGCATTGAGAAGGTGGTGTGTGCTAACCAGTGAACACTGATTTCCAGCTAGTGTTTCTGGTACTGGGCCTTTCAAGTCAAGCTCTATGATTTCCCAGGGCTCACTAGGTTTGGGCATTTCTCTAATAGGAGTTCTGCATCTTCTTGATGACACTTTCCACTCTTGACAGATAACCAAGGAAAGTACTTAGTCCTTAATATTTGCTGCCATGCCCAGCCAAAACAATCTGTCATTTGGATGGCTCAATGCCTTTTCATACCCCAGGTGACCTGCTGGTTTGTTTTTATGAAGACCGTTCAGTACTGCTCTTTGTAAGCTTGCTGGAAAGATGACTCTCTTAATGTTCATACACAAGGAAGTTGGTAGCTGGATCAATGCATAATTGCTCCTGAATTGTGTTGAGTCTCTACAGTCTGGGTCTCCTTCAACAAATCTGCTGGCACACTAAATATAACTTAGGGTCCTTAGTCTGGTCTTGCCAGAAGTCCTCACAAGGCCATGCTAAGCCCATTCTCACTACCTTCACTCAGCTGAGAGCATCTGAAATTACATTTTCTTTTCCAGGTTTATGGAACACTGTATGTATATCCAGATAGTTTGTGATTCCACCTCCACCTGTGTCCTTCTTGGTTGTGCTTTATAAGGAGCCACTAGAGGGCACTGTGGTTTATTCACACTATCAATAATTTAGAGAATAAATATGGGTGATTGGTGTTGAGGGCTTCCATAAAAGCCAGCCCATATAAGTAAAAAATATGATGCAGTGAAAAAAAGTTTAATTTTATCCTGGAGTTTATTAACAAGAGTATTGTATGTAAGACAAGGTGGGGGCCTCATCTGAAGTATTGTGTCCAATTCTGGGCACTGCACCTTAGGAAAGACATGGACAACTCGGAAGAAATTCAGAGAAAAGCAACAAAAATAATAAAAGTTTTAGAAAACCTGACCTATGATGAAAGGTTAAAAAAAAAACTGGGCATATTTAGTCTTCAGCAAAGAAGACTGGGAGGTGGGGCAAATCTGAAAACAGCCTTCAAATATGTTGAGGACTGTTATCAAAAGAACTGTGAATAATTGTTTGCCATGTCCATTGAAGGTATGACAAGAAACAATTAGCAACAAGAGCAATTTAATTGAGATATTAGGAAAAGGTTTCTAACTGTTAGGGTAGTACTGGAAATGTTGGAGGAGGGTTTCAAGAGAGACTATAAAATCCCCATTGCTGGAGGCTTTTAAGAACAGGTTGCACAATCACTTATCAGGGATGATTCAGATTTACTTGGCCCTGCCTCAGTGCAGAGGACTGGACTTGCTGATTTCTCAAGGGGTATGTCCACACGTAGGTTTTAAATCTAATTAACATTGGTTATTTCGGTTTAAAAACTGTTAGGTCCACACAATGTTCTCTTGTTCTGAAATGATAACCTCCATCATTTCAAAACAAGAAAACTTAAAGTGAATCAATAAAACCTGGGTTGAAAAGGAAATGAGTTAGACTGAAACCCTTATATCAAGATAACAATGTACGAACATGTTAGTTTGATAAAAGGGCTGTTTTGATTTAAAACCATTTGAGTGCATGGCACTCTGGAAGGAAAGGCCAGATTTTGGAACCCTGGCTGGGGGGGAGGGGAAGGGACCCCTGCCCCCACTCTCCCACTGATAGCTGGATGATGAGGAAGGGACCCTGCAAGCTCGGCACTCCCACCACTGTCTGGGCGGTGGGGAGAAGAGGCCTCACGCACTTGGCTGGAGTATGCTTTCCAGTTTGGGGGCAAGGGAGCCCTGGGCCGGCTGAAGCAGCGCTAGTGAGGCTGTTGGGCAGGAGCGTGGCTGCCCCGGGGAAGGACCCAGGGCACTGGCCCAGGCCCCACCCCCTCACCACAGGCCACGCCCTCAGCCAGGGACAGGGCAGGGAGCGGCAGCCACAGCCGTGGGTCCACCTGACCTAGGAAGGGGCCGGAAGCGGCTGCCACCACTGCGGGCGGCCAGGCCCCAGATCTCTGGCCAGATCCAGCCGGAGACCTGGAGAGGCAGGGCCCCGCCAGGACCCGGGGCCCTGGTGCCGGGGTTCAGGGCACGGGCCCCATGTGCCACGTGCCGGTGACGCCCCTGCTGTTGGGTATGCACACTCAGCTCCTGGTGTGCTTACTGGGTGGTGGGAGAGAGGGAACCCCGTGGCTGACTTTTTCAGTACTGGCTGGGAGGTGGGGGAGAGGGAACCCCTGCACCCGGCTTTTTCAGTGCTGGGCAGGTGGCAGGGGTCCCTTTCCCCCACCACCCAGTCAGCACTGAAAAAGCCAGGCACAGGGATTCCCTGTCCCCCACTGTCCAGCAAGCACACCGGGAGCCAGGGGTGGATTCCCTGCAGCCTGGCTAGCACTGCTTCAACCAGCCATGGAGTCCCATGTGCCCGCACTGGCAAGAGCACTGCAGCCGGGCACACGGGTTCTTCTCCCCACCACCCCAACAGCAGTGTGAGTGTGGGGCACATGGGGTCCCTTCCTGACTGCCTGGCTTGCTTGCCAGGAGCTGGGCGTGTGGGGTGCCTTTCCCCATTGCTGCCTGGCTAAGGCTGAGGAACCTAGGTGTGCAGGATCCCTTCCCTGCTGCCCAGCCAATGTGGGGGAAGCCTGGCACATGGGGATCCCTTCACCACTCTCCGGCTAGTGCAGGAGGAAGCTGGGCATGTGGGGATCCCTTCCCCAGCTGCCTGACCGGCTGTCGGGGATGCCGGGCATGCCAGAATCCCTTCCCCCACTGCCTGGCTAGTGCGCTTTCAGCCAGGTCTGGGGTCCTTTCTCCCTGCCACCCTGGTAGCATGGGGGAAGGCAAACGCATGGGGTCCCATCTCCCCCATGCCTGGCTGGGCCAGAAAGCTGCAGCCAATCTGGGGTGATGTCTCCCCCCCCCCATCGGGTCCAGGAGCCTGGAGCCAGTGGTGGTTTTTTCTTTTTTTCCCCCCCTGTCACTGGCTCTCCTGGGGAGAGCCAGACAGGGGATTGGGTGGCAACATGGCCCTGACAAGGGGCCATGTTGCCACACATCCAAGGGTGCCCTTCTCCTAAATCAAACTAGCAATTCTTGTTCCTGGGCATGCAAGTTCAATTTGGTTTTTTTGCGGCAACCTGTAAAATTGATTTAATGATTGTTATATTGATTTAACTTAAATCGCTTCAAGTTAAATTGATTTAACTCCCTGTGTGTGGACATAGCCAACATCCCTTCCAGCCTTCCATTTCTATGATTTTATGGTTTAGAAAGCCTTCCTTCAGTGACTTCTTTCAGTGACTCAAAAGCTTTTTGGTGTTCCGTTGTTCAGACAGTTAACAGATGCCAATGCCAAAAAGGGCCATTCTGATCATCTGCCCTCCTGTATGACACAAACCTTAAGTTGCTCTTAGTTAGCTCATGTAATAGCACTGCCTGCTCTGTGATTTTTTTTTTGTTTGTTCTAAATAAAACTTCTGTAGAATCTGTAGAGGTCCATGAACTGCTGAACCTCCTGCAGCTTTATAGTGTTGACCCTTGATCCATGACCTGAGCTCATGTCATCAGGTGAAGAATCATTTATATCTTAGAAGAAAACTTAAGACACTTGCTAAATCAGGCAAATGAAATTACAGGTACAGTGCAAGCAGAAGGAAGCAAAGAAACTTAAAGATCACTTTAAATTAGGCTTTGCTGTGAACGTGGGCTAAGTATTCACTTTGAAGCCTAGTAACAGTAATCATTAACATAAGACCAGAGTAAGCCTAATAAAAGTTAGCATAAGTAAATAAGCTTGGGTCAGAAGATTTAACAATCTATATCTTGTGATAAATTGTTATGGCCAAGTACTCCTCCAGCTCATGCTGAGTACCATCTGTCTTCCCTGGTGGTATAGGCCTGGGGTAGATCAGCTGCCTGGGTAAGCCCTCTTCTCCCAATGGTACTGCAGGGCTCACTGTCCTTGGTAGGTCACTCAAAGGGCAGGGTGTCAGGGCGTCTGGCTCCCAGCCTTTCTGCCAGGAAGATCCTTGGGTGGGGTTCTTACTGCCGAGGCCCCTCTCTGATGAGGAAGGCCAGTCAAGGCTACTAGTACTCCCTCCTCTTTTGTGGGGATGTGGGGGGGTGAGCTTTAGGCCACAGCTACTGCTGTTGCAGCTGATGGGAAAGAAGCTGCTCTAGCCTGGGCCTCCTGGTACTCAGGCAAACCTCTCAAACCTCCTTCAACTTTTATCCTTGCCCCCTGTGTGTTAGTGGAGGCATGGCTTTTATAGGGTCTAGGGCAGCCCTTAACAGGGCCAAGCCGTCCCTGGTTGCCCTGCAGCTGTTTTTCCTCTGTCTGCTGGGAACAGAGCCTTCAGCATTCTAGGGCTGACCAACCTACCCTCAAACACCCTTCTCCTGGAGAAGAGGAAGAGGGCCCTGCTGCTTGTTGGGCTCCTGGATCCTGCTGTTCCTGCACCACTTCCACCTTCTCCTGCTCCTACCTTCCCTGCTCCAGCTCCAGCTTCTCCTGCTCCTGTTCCTGCCACCTCCACATTGCTGCTGCTGCTGCTGCTGGTGGCTGGCCTCCTCCCACCCACTCCCCTGCCCTGTGGGGAGTGGGGGGAGCTGCAGAAGCAGAGACCACCACCACCACCACTACAGAAGAAGACTACCTTGCCAGCCAGCCAGTCCCTGCTGCGCCTGTGTTTGCTGCTGCTATCTGGAGCCTGCTGCCTCTACAACAGCAGAAAACAACCACCACCACTGAGGGGAGGCCTCCAAGGACAGAGACTTTGCAGTTGGCAGCTGGGGGTGAGCCACCATGGACTGAGACAGTTACTACCACCACCCCCAGCTGCCACCTCCCTGCCCTCCCCTCCCTTCAAGAGGGCAGCAGGCTCCCCAGACATCAGAGACTTTTTGGAACTGTTTGAGCAGTAGAAACCTGAAAACCTCCAGTAGTAGCAGCAGCTCCCCTTCCCTATTGCCCAGCCCTTGTTTCCTCACCCTGCAGTGGCTGGAGGGCCTCCTACCCTCTGTTCTGGCCTCCAGCCGGTTCAGTGTCCCTCCCCCCACCAGACCCCACTCCTCAGGTTAGGAGTCCCCCCCAGCCCCTCAGTTTGTTTAGTTCCCCTGCCCCACCCCCAACCCCAAAGCTTGTTTGGTTTACTCTCCTTTCCCTGACCCTGCCCTTCAGCCTCACTATTTGCCTACTCTGCCTCCCCCTGCCCCACCCACAGTTCCCTCAGCCCCACCCCCAGCCAGGAGCTCACAGCTATGCTCATCCCTACCTGACTGTTTTGTTATTTTTTCCCCTGATTCACCGCACCCCCAACAACTGAATAACTTGTTCCCCAAGTGCAGCCAGAGGAGCCAGCCTCTCCCTTCACCCCATACAAGCCCCTGTTCCTTTTTCTAGGTGCCCTCCTCCCCAGCCTCCAGCCTAGCAGGGAGGAGTGGTCTGCCAGCCCCTACCCCACTCCCTGCCACAGTCCCCTGCCCTCCCCATTGCTTGTCTCCTTTCCCCTGTCCCTCCCTATACCCTCCTCCCCTGCTCGCAGCTCACTGGGGAGGAGTGGTTCTCCCCACCCCTAGCCTCTACGCCCACCTCCTTGCCCTGAGTCACCCACCTCAGCCCTATCCACCCCCATCATCAGTCTCCCTCCCAGACCCCCCGCCCAAGGGGAAATGGAGACCTCCTTTGCCCCTCTCCCTCAGCCTGCTCCCCCATCCACCTCTGCGGCTGTCCCTTTGACCACCGCCGCTGCTCCTGCGATTGATGCCTGCGACCAAGGACCACCAGTGGCGGCGGGCACAGGAGGGGCCTCCAACCCTGCTGCTGCCATGACCACCTCAACCAGCCACAAAAGCCGGCAGAAAAAGGCAGGCAAGGGCCATGCCATTACTGTGGCCACGTCATCGGCTGTGGCTCCATCGTCCCGTTGTTCCCTCCACCGGCTCTGGGGGTGTTCCTGCCCCCAGGGCGTATGCCCAGGTAGCTGCCATCCCTCCACCTATACCACCTGCCCAAGCCACCTCCTTGCCTACTACCTCTGGCGGCCGGGGCCCCTTCTCCACCTTAACCAGGAGGCACGGGGTCTGTTGCCTCCTGGTGGCCGCCTCCCCGCACGTGGAGATCTACATGCAGGCAATGGCGAGGGTGGTGGGGCCCTCGCGATTGTGGCAGCCTCCAAAATGTACGGCAAGATCGTGTGCTTCCTGTCCTCAGAGGCCACCGTGCAGGAGGCAGTGGTGAAGGGCCTGGCAGTGGGGGGCAGCTACATCCCTGTAGAGCCCCTGGAGGACCTGGGCGTATGGGTGGTCCTCACCTCTGTCCCGCCCTTCCTCCCCAACTCCGCCTTGCTGCCCCTCCTCTCCACCCTGGGGAAGCCAATCTCTACTATCAGCCGTCTCCCACTGGGCTGCAAGGACCCCACCCTCCATCACGTCCTGTCCTTCCACTGGCAACTGCAAATACAACTGCCGCTGGTGGAGGTGCGTGACGGAGTGGCTCTGGAGGGGTCCTTCCTGGTGCCCCACCAAGGGGCACTGTACAGGATCCACTACTCCTCAGGGGGAGCTCGGTGCTTCCTTTGTAGGGCCATGGGGCACGTCCAGAGGGACTGCCCCCTGGCCCACACTGGAGAAAGAGCAACCGGGCCCCCTGAGGCAGCAACGGGCGCTGGCCACAACATCACCAGCGACCGCAAGCCTCCAGCCACCAGAGCAGCCCCTCCTCCTCCTCCCAGCCCTGAGCCACCTGGGTCCTTGGAGGAGAGAGGGAAAAAGGTGGCTGGAACCCAGCAGGGAGAGGGCTCACCCCAGGGGGAGGGCTCCTGTCCCCCTGCTGTCCCGCCCTCATCCCTTCTCCCCCTGGCATTACCACCCTTGCTGCCCGCTTCTGCCTCCCCCCCCCGCTGGCCAGCCCTCCACCACCACCTTGGAGGGCTGAGTCCTCGTCGTGGGGAAAAGTGGCAAATGCCGGAAGGTTCAGGCCCTCTTGAATGGGGAGGAGGCCCCCAAACAGTCATCACGGGGGGCTAATAATAATGACAAGAACAACACCGATGGGCCTTCCAGTGTGACCCCCGACGAAGGCCAGTGGGAGGCCCCGGCTGAGGCCATGGAAGCAGCAGTGCAGGAGGGCGGTGCTGCCCCCCTGCTGGAGGCCCTCCTAGATCCTTTCCCTGGGGAGGCCGCAGAGGGAGCCACCCACCCCGCCCCTGAGCCACCTGCAACACCTCTGCCCACCGCCGGCACCATGGAGACTCTTGCCCTGGTGTCTGTTGTGGCGGCGTTTGTGTTGGCAGGGAGCAGGCTCAGCTCCATCTATGCGGAGATCAAGGCCCTGGATCTGACCCCGGTTGCCTCGGGGGAGGATGATCCCCCCCCACTGGCCCTCGATCTGGGCGGCGATCTGTTTCTGCCACCCCCTCCCTTCCCCCAAGCCCATCCACTGCCTGCTGTCCCTACCCTAACCCCAGGGACTCCCCCAGAACATTCCAACTGCCCAGCAGTGCTCAGGGTCCTGCTTCCACCTGCAGACACTGCGCAGCTGGGTCCCGAGGGACCGTCCCTGGTTGGACAGCTGCCCCCTCTCCCCCCTGACAGTCCTGACCAAAACCCTCCCCAGTCTGATGCTGAGGCTATGGACACCGCTTCCAACCTGCTACCCGTGCCCAGCGTCAGTGGGGACCCCTCACCCGACCCGTCATCTCCTGATCCCATGCCCGGTCGAAGGGAGCCGCACCCTGGTGGTCAGACCACTGGGGACCCCATCCCCAATTCCAGCCCCACCCTTGACTCTGTTCCCGCTCCTCCTGCTACCCCCATCTCTAATGTTGTCCTCACTGCCCCACCCACTGTCACTTCAAACCCTGCCCCAGACCCCTCCCCTGTTGCTGCCCCCCCAGGGTCAAGTCACCTCCCTTCTCTACTGACGACTCCCATGGGCTGACATTCGTGGCCCCCACCCTGACTGGGGCTGCAGTCCTCCCTCCGCCACCTTTCCCCTTGTTCCAGGGGCTGGAGTGGACAATGCGGCGCCTCCGCCATCAGTGCCGCGACAGGGCTCTGTGCCCTGTCTGTCCGCCCCAGCTGGCAGCGGGGCCAACACAGGGACCCGACTGGAGGACAGCCGGGACCCCTTCGCCCCGGACCCCCTGGCGCTGCGGGACAAGCTCCGCTCTTTCCTGGCCGACGCTCGTGGGGCCAGGAATCAGGTGGAGCTCGCCCTGCAGAGCTGGGGAAATTTCCACCTCGTCCTCCAGGCTGTGAGCGCCATCCTGAAAGAGGGAAAGGGGACCGGGAGGCAGGCCAACACGGCCTACCAGAGGGCCCGCAGCTTCTGTGACTCCCTGATGGCCTTTGGGGTAGCTCACAGATTGTTGCATGGCCCGACGGAGGCTTGTGTTGCTCCCGCCGCCCCTGTGGACCCCCCCCCCAGCCCTCCTCATGGCCCCAATCATTTTTGCGACCTTGAACGCCAGGGGCTGTAGGATGGGTCTCTGCAGGTCCCAGGCGCTCTCCTTTCTTCAGGAGGGGGGGCTACTTTGTGATGTTCCTGCAGGAGACCCATACAGATCCAGCCACCGAGGCCAGCTGGCAGCTGGAATGGGGGAATGGGATGTTCTTCAATCACGTTTCCACCCACTCCGGCGGTGTGGCCACCCTGTTCTCCCCCGACCTATAGCACAAGGTACTGGGTGTTGCCGAGGTTGTGCCAGGCCGCCTGCTGCACCTCCGGGTCCACATGGAGGGGCTGGCATTGGACCTGGTCAACGTCTATGCTCCGACATTGGGCCTGGAGTGGACACCCTTCTTTCGGCAGGCGGCCGCCTTCCTTGGCACCTTAGATCCACAGGAGTGCCTGGTCCTGGGTGGGGATTTCAACTTCACCCTCAAGGACCGGGACTGCTCGGAGACCGAGCAGTACCAGGTCACCACAGACGTCCTCTGGGAGATGATCGACCATCACTCCCTGGTGGACGTCTGGCGCGACCACCACCCGGATGATGAGGTCACCTACACCTTTGTCCGGGTTGGGGTGGCTCGGTCACAGCACTCCCGGTTGGATCGCATTTATTTGTCCCGTCGCCATCTTGCACGGGCCCACTCCTCCAGCATTAGGCCAGCCCCCTTCTCGGATTACCACTTGATGACCGTGATGGCCTCTCTGACGGTGGAGAGGCCAGGGCTGGCCTACTGGCACTTCAACAACAGCCTGCTGGAGGATGTGGGCTTCCTGGCATCCTTCCGGGAGTTCTGGCTGGCCTGGCAGGAGCAGAGGCACGCCTTTCCTCGGCGTGGCGCTAGTGGGACATGGGGAAGGTGTGTGCCCAGCTCTTTTGCCGTGACTACACTCGAGGGGCCAGCTGGCGGAGGGATGCAGCGATAGAGCAGCTGGAACGGGAGGTTTTGGAGCTGGAGAGGTGCCTGGCCACCAGTCCCAAGGATCCATCCCTCTGCGGAGTGTGCCGGGAGAAGCAGGAGCAGCTCCTGGCCCTCAGGGACCTTCGGGCCCGGGGAGCCTTTGTTCGATCCCACATCCACCTCCTCCGGGAGATGGACCGTGGCTCCCGCTTCTTCTACGCCCTGGAGAAATGGAGGGCGGCTTGAAAGCATGTCACCTGCCTCCTTGCTGAGAATGGCACCTCCCTCACGGACCCAGAGGAGACACGTTGAAGGGCCAGGGCCTTCTATGCCAGCCTTTTCTCCCTGGATCTGACCGAAGCTGACACCCATAGGGTGCTCTGGAATGAACTCCCCGCGCTCAGCATGGGTGACCGGAACTGGCTAGAGCTTCCTCTCACTCTAGCCAAGTTCATGGAAGCCCTCCATCGCATGCCCAATAACAAATCCCCGGGCATGGACGGGCTAACCGTGGAGTTCTACCGCGCGTTCTGGGATGTCCTTGGCCCGGACCTGGCCGTTGTCTGGGCTGAGTCCGAGGGAAGTGGGGAGCTCCCCTCTCTTGCCAGTGGGCCGTGCTGCCCAAGAAGGGGGACTTCCGTGACCTTTGGAACTGGTGTCCCGTCTCACTCCTCTGCATGGACTACAAGATCGTGGCCAAGGCCATCTCACTGTGGCTTGGGTCCGTGCTGCTGGACATGATCCATCCCAACCAGGCCTACACCGTCCCGGGCCAGTCCACCTTCAGCAACTTGTACCTGGTCGGGGATCTCTTGGAGCTTGGGTGTAGGGACGGTCTGTTGTTCGCCCTCCTGGCCCTGGACCAGGAGAAGGCGTTCAACAGGGTGGACCAAGGGTACCTCCTGGGCACCCTGCAGGCCTTCAGCTTCGGGCCACGCTTTGTCAGCTTTCTCCGGGTGCTGTACGCCTCCGCGGAGTGCCTGGTCAAGCTCAAATGGACCCTGACTGAGCTGGTCAGCTTCGGGCGAGGAGCGCGTCGAGGCTGCCCACTGTCGGGCCAGCTGTACACTCTGGCCATCAAGCCCTTCCTCTGTCTCCTCTGTCGGAGGTTGACGGGGTTGGTGCTCCGTGAGCCAGAGCTGCGGCTGGTCCTGTCAGTGTATGCCGATGACATGCTCCTCGTGGTCCAGGACTCGGGTGACCTGGGGTGGTTGGAGGCTTGCCAGTCCATCTACTCGGTGGCCTCCTCCACCCTGGTCAACTTGGTCAAGAGCTCTGGTCTGATGGTAGGGGCTGGGCGGTCGGCAGGCCCCCTCCCACCTGTGCTTCAAGCCATCCGGTGGAGCGCTGGTCTGCTGCTCTATCTTGGCATTTACCTTTCTGCCACCCATCCCTCCCTGGATGAGAACTGGAGTGATTTGGAGGACAGGGTCGTTGGGTGGTTGCAGAGATGGGCAGGACTGCTGTGGTGCCTCTCCCTTCGTGGGAGGGCACTTGTGGTCAACCAGCTCATCCTGTCTATGCTCTGGCACCGGCTCAACACCCTGCTCCCACCCTGATGTTCCTGGCCCACCTCCAGAAGACAGTTCTGGAGTTCTTCTGGCCAGGACTACAGTGGGTCTCTGCAGGGATTCTGAGTCTCCCCCTGGAGGAGGGAAGGCAGGGCCTGTGCTGTGTCCGCAGCCAGGTCCATGCCTTCCACCTCCAGGCCCTGCAGAGACTCCTTTATGGTACAGGTAGTCCGACATGGAGCCACCTGGCACACACCCTCCTCCACCGCTACCAAGGGCTCCGATATGACCGGCAGCTCTTTTATACCCAGCTGAGAGGTGGTCCGTGAGACCTCTCCAAGCTGATGGCCTTCTACCAGGACCTCCTCTGGACCTGGAGGCTCATCTCAGCCTCCAGGGCCCTTGCACCCACCGAGGGTGAGGACCTCCTCACAGAACCCCTGCTACACAACCCCCATCTCTGTGTGTAGGTGGCGGAGGCCACCTCCGTGAGGTGGAGGTTGGTCCTGGCAGGCGTCACCAGGGTTGGAGACCTCCTGGACTATGCACGGGGGGACTGGGTGGATCCCCTTGCAGTTGTCCAGCGCATGGGGCTCTCCATCCTTCACACCCCCCAGCACCTACTCCAGGAGGTGAGGGTGGCTCTGTTCCCCCCCTGCCCGGGCCTGCCTCGAGCGGTTTCTGTGAGAGGGTATTCCCCACCCCCTCTTAGTCCTGGACCTCCAGAGCTGTGAGCCCCCCCCCCCCCGGCAGCCCCCATCCCACACCCCGAGCTGGCTGCTGGACTTGCAGCTGGCCCCCTTCCGAACTGTGCCTCAACAATATCTGTACATGCTCATGCTTCATACCATCCATTTCCTCGCCCTTGTGTCCTGCCCTGATACTAAGTGGCAGGACCTCCTTCCACCCGCAGAGGGCGAGGACCCCCCGGTGGGCCAGCCTTTATTCCACCCTGACCCCATGGCCTGCCAGGGACATCAGTTGGCGGCTCCTCCACGGACCTGTGAGCATGGGTGTGTACTTGGCATGGTTCATCCCCCGCCCCGAGGCCTGCCCCTTTTGCGGAGTGAGGGAGACCCTGGCACATGCCTACTTAGAATCCACCAGGTTGCAGCCCCTCTTCCGGCTCCTCCAGAACCTCTTCCTGAGGTTCTGGCTGCACTTTTCCCCACACATGTTCCTTTATGCACTCCCTATCTGAGGCCCCACAAAGTCACGGGACCTCCTCACCAACCTCCTCCTTGCCTACGCAAAACAGGCCATCTACAAGACCAGAGCAATGTTCCCTCTAAGCCGGTGATGCAGCTGAGCAACTTATGGATGCAGCTGAGCAAGTTCCTGGGCCCGGGTCAGGCCCCTGAGCCACTGCCCATCGGCTCCCCAAGTGCATCCATAACTTGATGTTGCATCACCAACTTAGAGAGGGAACATCGTATAGGATTTTCTGATTGAGATGCCTCTTCAAATAGTTAATCTTCCATGAACTCCATGTCTTTCCTTTAGCAAAATCACAGCTTGTCTTGGCTTCTGCACATGCCAGGCATAATATGCCATAGTCCTCAGAGTAAGAAAATAGCTGACCCAATTTGACATGCTGCACCTCTCCAGATTCCATAGTCTCAGTTGCAATTAATTCATTTAGCCATGTCATCTTAAAACTTCCAATACTTTTATATTTCTTGCAATCACTGCAATTGTCTTCCACCACACTGTTGGCTGTACACTTTGTCATTTTGTGTTATGAATTTGTGAAGCTGCTTGTGGGACAGCTTCTGATTTTTTGGTTGTCTGTAATCTCAGCTCACCTTTAGAAGATGGGAAACTATATAAGCAAATGTGTGAGCAATTACACAGATAAGAGCTGATGATCACCAATAGCCAAGAATCTATATTTTTTTTTTTTTACAGATTCCTAATGAATGTGCCAATTCTGACTAGATCTCACTCACTGAGCTAAATGAAGTCACCCTGATTTAGGCCTATATATTACTTGAGTTGATGTTAATTAAGGTCAATGACAGTTTTTTCCACTTTACTTAAAAAGTTAGATCAGGCTGCCTTCTTTTTCTGCTACAGTCAGCATCTACCAGTTTTGTGCTGTTCTTGACTGCAAGCTTTGAACTTTCCTTTGCCAGCTTCCAACTGAAAACAGAGCTGTGCTAAAAATACATGGAGGGGACACCTCCTCCTAAAGCCACTGTTTATGGCACTTGGTAAAGATATCAAAATGGGAGGACATGCAGTTTGCCTATAATGTATTGTCAGGGCCATTCACTTAAATGTGAGCACAGGTGGGGTGTGCCTCTTGGATACCACAGAGCCAAGCATGTGTGAATACCTAGTATAGTGAGCCATTGAGAGATCCTGGGATGGAAAGTGCTGTAAAAATGCTGTGTGTTAATAAAGTAACATAAGGCTCTATACAGTTTTCTGTGTTTATTCTGAATCTTGGGTGGAATTTGTGTGTTGTGTTTACCTATCCCACTGTTTCCCAACCAGTGTGCCACAGCGCACAGGTGTGCCACAGAGTTTTTTGAAAAACTACTCAAAGAGCTCTGGATTGGCTCATGAAAATATATGGCTTCATTTGGAAACTACATGGCAGTGTGCGTCAAATGAATTAAAGGTAGCAAGGAGTGCCACTGCAATGGCAGAGAAAACATTGCGAATCACTGACATGTGGCAGCAATGACTTGAAAAGGAAACAATATGTTTCCTTACACATCAACACTCCCCTCCCCGCTGCGTGGCATGAGTTTACCCCCTCTTCTAATCTGCGCCCAGCCCCGGAGCCCCCACACTGGCTCCTCCACTCACCCGCCTCTGCTCCCCGCCAGCCCCGACCGCCTGGCTTTTCCGCTCCCCACCAGCCCCGACCGCCTGGCTCTTCCACTCCCCGCCAGCCCTGATCTTCTGCTCCCCACCAGCCCCGATTCTCCGCTCCCCACCAGCCCCGATCGCCCAGCTCTTCAGTTCCCCACCAGCCCCGATCCTCCGCTCCCCACGAGCCCCGATCGCCCGGCTCTTCCGCTTCCTGCCAGCCCCGATTGCCCGGCTCTTCTGCTCCCTGCCAGCCCCGATCCTCCACTCTCTGCCAGCCCTGATCTCCCAGCTCTTCTGCTCCCCACCAGCCCCGATCCTCGGCTCCCCACCAGCCCCAATCCCCCGCCTCCTCCGCTTCTGCTCCCTTCCAGCCCCTCCCGAGGCTTCCTGGCACCCAGGAGAAATGCTTCTGGGGCCAGGCATGGTTTGTGGCTGCTGGACCTGCGCTGGGGTCAGCGCTTGCTGCGCCAATGAGCGGCAGAAGCTGCGCTACTGCTCACTGGCGCAGCTTAGAGGGAACACTGGACCAGAGAGAGGAGGTTGGCTGAAGGAGAGGCCTGCAACTGTGGGGCTTATTTCTGGTCCCTTGTTCGCGCACGTCTCCGGGCAGAGTTCCTCTGGGTGGTGTCCGCTAGCTCCCTCAACAGCTTTCAGGAGCAGTGGGCGCTGTACAGGGTTCTCTGCTTGGTGTCCCCTTCTGAGTCCCTTGTTATAAACCTATGACCTCACACCTGTCCCTGTTTATTCATTAGTTGTCCCAAGGAATTTTTTGAAACAGGGTTTAGTGCCACCTCCCCATAGGCTGGGGGAGGGGTTTTAGAAGTGGGTGGGCTTGCGCCCACCCACTATAGCCTGCTTCAATAGGAACACCCTTCTAGAGCCATCAGGCCTGGCTTTGTTACACTGTCTAGAAGCAAAGGCTTTATTTAGGCAGACTTTCTTAATTACATTGTATAGAAAAATCTTTTACCTGTGCAAATGCTTTTGACAGTTATTGGAACCCCAGAAATGGGTATTGGAAATGACAAATACAGCAAGAGGCCAAAACTTAATAAAAAGAGGTCTTGGAAATAGATGGGCGGGCATAAAAGGGAGTCAAACAGATGGTTCAAGGATCTTGAGAGAAGTTAATGTATTGACTATGAATTTTAGAGTCTACAACCAAACTCAGTTCTTTTTCCCCATGCCGTATTTCCCTAGATGCTGTCAGGAGTGATGCTCAAGCAGCACTCCCCCTCTCTGTGAAGACTCTGGGACTTTGGACTTGCTTCCTTCTTTGGCTGAAATAGCTCAGGTTTAGTGATCTTCTGGGTATACCACAAAAGGTATTTGTTTAGGGTGAAGGTATTCTCCCCAGAATGCTGAAGGAGTGGAAAGAAATTTTTTATAGATGGCAGGTTGTTTGAGTAATTGTTTAAGTGTCTCTGGGGTTCTCATATGACACCAGTTATGTGTTAGTGCATGTACTAGAGTCTTGTATTCAACATCCTTTGATTTTAAATCAAAATAAACAACAAGCAATAAGAGTTACTGAACTGGAATGATGATCTCTACTAAGAATGAGTCACATGTGGTTTCCAAGGATGTGGTCATTCATTGTTTGCTAAAGTTTCTGAGGGGTGCCCACCTTCCTCAGTTTCTCTCATTATTAAAACATCAATTGTCTTTTCTTTCTGGCTTAGGATCTAGGACAGTCTTCCTCATCCCATGATCACTATTTTGGCTTCATTTGTATGGAAATAAATGATACTTCTCAGCTAAATTAGATGCATGACTGCAAGAGGTAAAATAGAGAGATAAAAATGAAGTCATAGTGAGTTTGCAATAGGGAGAGAAGGGAAGCCAAGTCAGGGCAGAATTTGGCCCTTAATTTTGCTAGCTAAATAGTGAAATTATGTCTTTTGAGGCAATAGTGGCCATATTGTTGCTAAGCCTGCAAAGTCTTATCCAACTCTTTTCTGGACATCATGAAATAACTTCTTGGAGAGTTTTGTATTTTCAGAAATTCTCTTGTGTTTAAATTTTAGGCACTAAACATAGCCTTGCTATGAAAATGAAGAAACACAAATTCAATTAGTTAGCTCAATTACCTTACACAGATGCAACGTAGTGCCAGGTGTCAAATGTATTAGTCATTATTATTATGGATTTTCTAATATTATTTTACTTTTCTGTTTTTATTATTTTTTTCTATATCCCCCCCTTTCTTTTTGCTGGCAATTATAATTATGGCATCTTGACTCTTGGTCTAAAGGGAAAAAGGGTGAATATGTCTTTCTCCTCCTTTTCTCTCTAGAAGCAATACTAGCTGCTCTGTGAATTGCTTTGGAGAAAGTAATGTAGAGTGATATGAGTAATGAGAGTCAATCATTCTTGTCTCTCTCCCCCTCCCTGCCCTCACCCCATGACTGAATAAACATGAAGCAGTACTGACATAACCATGTTTTGCCTTCTACTGGCCTGACACCTACAGATCCCTCACCCATTTCTTCTCTTGAATCACTTTTTTTCATTACAGACTTTTTTTTGTGTGTTAAACTGTATATTAGAACTCTTCAGATGCTAGTCAACTGAAGATGAGATTTAGAGAGTCATTGATTGATTGACAAGTAAGTATCATGGGAAACTCAAATCTCTCTCAATAGATAAGTAGATAAAAAAAATTCCTAATGAGTCAGGGCTCTGATTCAGCAATCTGATTCAAACATGGGAATCCTTATGCTTGTGCGTAGTCACATTGGTTTTAGTAGGAGATTCTGCAGGCCCTAAAGGTCACAAGGGTGAAATTTGATATTCAATATAAAAGAATTCCACTCCAAATTTAGAGCAAGATTCTGCTGTCATTATTCAAATTGAGTAACAGTGCTATGTCTACACTAGCAAATTAGTCTGGATTAAGGAGACTTAATCCAGTTTAATTTGATCCCTATCTACATGAGGCTTTGCCTAGTTTGAACTAAAATTCTTTTTTAGTTTGAACTAAGCAAAGCTTAGTTCGAACTAGTTAGTTCAGATGATTAGTTCGAACTGCTTAGTTCAAACATAGTTCAAATTTTAATTCAAACTAGCGTGATGTAGTTATGCTAATTCAAATTAATAAATTCAAACTAATGGTTAGTGCAAAATAACCACTTTTTTTAGTTCAGACTAAAAAATTAGTTCAAAATAACCTTTTAGTTCGAACTAAAAAAACACAGTTAGTTCAAACTAAAAAGTTCCGTTAGTTCCAACTAACTTGTGGTTAGTTTGAACTAAGTCTGAACTGCTTAGTTTGGACTAAGCAAGTCCGAGCTAAGCAGTTAGATGTAGACACAGCAAGTGTGTCCCCTCACACTTTATTTAACATGAGTAAGTATCACAGACACTCTGTGGAAAATAACGTACCCACTCTCACCCTTTAGAACAGCTTTATGAAAAATCCTTACCTTTGTCTTAATCGTTTCTGTGGATTTGTTCATGCCTACTACACCCCTCTTCCATTTCTGTGTATATATCTTTTCTATGTTGCTTTAATAGTATTAATTTATGATGTATTTATGATACATCACAAATTTAGTATTAATGATGTTTTGACATAACAAAACACTTAATACATTGAAATATTATATTGCCTCTAATGTCTCCTCCTATTTTTCTGAGTAGTCTCTTCTGAAATGAAACTTTTTTTGGTGGCAGCAAAACCTGATTTTCAAATAATTCTCCTTCTTCTGGGAGTGAAGGGCAACTTTTTGAGGGATTGGTTTCTGCTTTTCATAGATCCAAACAGGTGTTTTTTGCTAATTACAGAATATTACAGAATTTTCATGGCTTTGTAATTAGAGTCATCCATACTTTTTTTTTTTAAAAGGCTGTTGTCAAACAAATGATACAAGATAAAGCAGTTGCAAGGTTTGATTGATTAATCTTAATGTTCAAAATAATTTAATAACTTCTATCAAGATCTGACATTATAATATCTTAGAAATGAGATCTATCAACAGGAGGAAAAGAGATTAACTCATGAATGGGCAAATTACTGAACAATATTTAATATTCTGTTCTTCAAAGCCATACTCTGGCTTCTTGCTAAAAGCACACAACATTTTACCCAGAGTAGATTAGTTTATCCAAGGCTTATTTGCTTTGTTTTAAACAAAATTTAACATGGGCATTTTTGTGGAGATAATTAAAAATATGATTTGCATTTAATGGTAGGCTGATTTGCTGCATATATGCTCTTTTGGGAATTACCATGACTTAAGAAATTGGAGCAACTAGACCCATTTATTGGTTTCTAGGTGTATGTTTTTCATTTTGGGAGTCTGAAAAGAGCATTGTCCCTTCTCCATTTTTCCCTGGTGCAGTAAATAGCATAAGCCACTATTCTGCTTCTGCTTCTGTATTTTCTATGTCTGTTTGGCTCTGATCTCCCACTTCTTTTGAATTGGCCATCCTTGCCCATTTAATATCACTTGTCAAATAGTCACAATTTCCTGCATTTTAGACCTGATCCAAAACCCAGTAAGTTACTCAGAGACTTGCACTGAATTCAGTGAGTTTTGGAGCCAGGCTCATTCTGTCATCCAGTTCAATGATGTATAATGTGAATAAATGTGGACACAGTATTAGTCCCTCTGGCACTCCTACTAGCTCTCTAAACATTTATTGCTATTTTCTACGATTGCTTATTAAATTTTAATTCCAGTTGAGTATTTCATCATCAATATCATTTTGGTAACTTTGTACACTAACCATTTCTACTATTTTAGTAAAATCCTATCTGAAGTTCAAAGAAGTTTTGTCTATTCACCCTATTCCACTCTAATTTTTGGTGCCTGGGAAATTGTTCAGTTTTGTTAAGCTGCACTTCTCTTTTTTTCTCATCTTTCTTTCTTCTTCAGTTTGTTACATTAACCTTCATTTAAAAATTACTCTCTCTCTCTCTCATTTTGGTCTGAGTCCTGATGGTCTGTATTCAAGCTAACTCTCTTTAAAATTCAATCAGATCAAATTATTAAATATCTCACATATTGGTTGCTACCTGTGATGAGGTATACAGACCCCACATTGAACAACAGAGTTAAAAAGCTGCTCTGAAGTCACTCAGCTCCATCCAGCCACATTTGCAAGGTATTCACAAGCTGGAGGAAGAGCTTAAAAGAGGAGCAGAGAAACCGACTTATTTTCACATATCTATTCTTCCCTAAACACCAAAAGAATGCCTTTTTGTTTCTTCATTTTTTAATTGATATAATTTCCTAAATAAATTTCTATTTGGTAAATTATGCTTTCTCCACAGATTTTACTATTCTTTAGATTGTGATAATCTTCAATTTTTTAGCCTTTTTTTATTTCATGCATGCTTTGTTTCCATATTTTATACTCACCTTTCATTCTTCTATCTTTAGGAAATTTTTGTACCTTGTAGTTGATAATGGCTGTTAATTACTGGATTGAAAATAAGTACCAGAAATATTTTGGAAAACAAGTCATCTGTAATCATGGCTTAAAAAAAAAGTTTAATTTGAATCAGTGTTAAATTGGAATTTTGTTAAAAAGTATCATATTGGGTTGGTATTTTCATAGAACCATAGAATCATAGGGTTAGAAGATAAGTTCATCTTGAGGTCATCTAGTCCAACCTCCTGCCAAAAAAAAAAAAAAAAGCAGGACCACTCCCATTAAATTATCCCAGCTAGAGTTTTATCCAGCCGGGCCTTAAACATCTCCAAAGACGGAGATTCCACCTCCTCCCTAGGTAGCCCATTCCAATGCTTCACCACCCTCCTAGTAAGAAAGTTTTTCCGAATATCCAGCCTTGACCTCCCCAGCTGCAACTTGAAACCGCTGCTCCCTGTTCTATCCTCTGTTACTACTGAGAACAGGTGAGCTCCATCCTCCTTGGAGCATCACTTCAGGTAGTTGAAGGTTGCTATCAAATCCCCCCTCCGTCTTCTCTTCTGCAGGCTAAATAAGCCTCATTCCTTCACCAAAGCAACTAAATGATTAAGCAACTAAGTGAGAGTAGAACTGTGTGAATAACTGACTTTTTGGTTTTCTGACAATTCTAAAAGTAAAACTTTTTTCTTGGTAAGTTGAAAGTTAAATAAAAAAAATTGGGTTGCCCTGACAGATTTTTTTTTAATTTTATTTTTTTTAAAGATTTCAGGTGGCTTTCTCCCCATTATTCATGTTAGAAACAAAAAGAGACTTTGATTTTTAAAAAATCAACTTTTTCTTTTAGAAAATGGTGAAGCAAAATGTTAATGTTTTCTGTGGTGTGTTTTGAGATAAACAATTTGTAAAATCAGCATGAATTCATGAATCATGTTGATATTGCATAATATGCATTTTTTTCTGAAAAAAGTTTTGGCCAAAAATTTTTACCCAGTTCTAGTTAGGACCTAACCAATCCAAACTGACATTTACATCTGGATTTGTAACCCTAAGTCATCTGAGTGCTTTGGAAAATTTCACCCTTAATTTCTTTTCCTGTCTTTTTCTTTGTATCCTTATTAAACGTTTTAATTTAAGGCCATCTTGTGATAGTGCCTTACAACCTGAGTAGTCCCACTGAAGACAGTAGTTTTTCTGTGGAGTAAGCTGCTATTGACTATGAGTTAGGACTTGTTGTGTCTAAATTTTTCAAATGAGCTTGGGCACTAATATTTCTTGAAGACTACTCTAATCAGCTGTTGGCACTGTCAGAGTACAGGAGTGTAGAGAAAAAAACAGGTAATGGAGATATCACTAAAACTGCATGCTAACACTTAATCTTATCTTTCTTAGTGCTGTTATTTTTGTGTCAAGATGTTGGTGCCTAACTACATTCATGTATCATGTCATGCATATAAATTCCATAATCCTGCTTCCCAATGACTTCATTATCATAACTAAAGCAGTGGAAATATATTAGGAATGCATAATCCATAAAATCTGTGTCCACTTTAACCACTCAGTTTAAAATAAAACAAATTATAATGAGTTGCAGAAGTCTGACGACTTAACAAAACATGTAGTGGAGCAGGAGTCACTTACATGCTTGAGAGACTCTTTGACCAACAGAAGAAAAATGTGCAGTCATGTGCAAATAAGCAAAAGATAAGAAAGACAGATGTTGCATTGACCTCCCACTCACTGGAATTAGAATGCCAGTTTAGTTACTCTTTTGCAGCTGTTTGTAATGGTCAGGTGGGAAGTTAGTGCCTAACATGCATCACAGTAGGTACTGCATTAATCAGATAACATCTTTATGGAAGGAATCCAAACTCAATTTGAAAATGTAGGGAACATCACCCTAGTAGCAAAGGGAGATGATATCAGTTTCAATCATCCTATGAACAGCAGAATATGTTAAATATTTGGCAGGGAAAAAATATAGGCTGGCAACTTTTCATGGTTCATGTTATAGAAGAAAAAGCAAAGACATATTTCTACCAGCTTCAGACAGTGGCTACTGGGAAACAGGTTCTCCAATAAACAATTCACGAGACGCCATTCTGTTCTCCTTCATCACTATCACTTTCCTCTCCTTCCTAAGCCCACATCAGAAAAGCAAAAAGCACACATCAGAACTGAGAATCTTATTTCAATGAGGAATGTAAGCAACATTTTAAACAGAAATATACCAAACTGAAGGGCAAGTGGGTGGTGGGTTACTTACTATACAGTACTCCAGTGCATGGTACAGATACGCCAGTAATTACACATAAGGAAATATGATACTCCTGAGTCCTGGGGTCTACAAACAAACTTTTGTGTGTTAACTTTGACCGTGCCATACAATAACAAAGCAGTGGTTAGTTTTAGGGAGGATGGACGACAGCCATTCTTCATTCCTACCAGCCAATTGAAAGAGTGTCCTTAATAGCAACGTCAAAGTAGGCTACTAGAGCAACAAAGTGAAAAAATAAAGAAGCCATAGCAACAATAGATCAATAGAAACATGTCTTTGGAAGTTGTTGCCTTCTATGTTTGTGACACATTGGCTGGACAAGATTTATAGACTGCTGTCCTGAATCATGTGGGGTTCTGTACAAGATTCTGTTGGTATAAATTACAGAGCAGTCTTGCTGGCCTCAGAAAGCAAAATGGCTGCATTCTCTCTGCAACCGTGTATCCGTGGGCACTGCCTGAAATATAGTGCTGGCCAGGGAGGGTGCCTAAATAGAGCAGCCAGGGGATCTGCTGATTATACTCATTGCTGTAGCAGATTTTTCTTTTTTCTTTTTTTTTTTTTGCCAGGGCTCCTGTGGAGTCCTCAGTAGCACCAAGAGTCTGTTACCCCACAGAGGTCTCAAGCGAGATTGGTGGTGATAATAATTCACTGCATGGTGACATCTACACCGATGTTCCCTCTAAGGTGATGATATGCTGAGCAACTTATGGATGCAGGTGAGCAAGTTATGGATGCAGCTGAGCAAGTTCCCCAACCTATATGGGCCCTTCCCCACTGCCTGCTGGCCCCCAAAGCATATCCATAATTTGCTCAGCTGCATCATCAGTTTAGAGGGAACACTGCTGTCATTACCATGTTGTGTCATGGAAAATGGTCATGATAATGAATGCAACATTAAAATATCACAACATTATGTGTTTTTGAAATTATTTTAAAATAAAAAAATGACCAAAATGTCTTATTTTACTCAAAACTGATTTTTCTCAGTAAAAGAAAATTTTTCATGACCCTTCCATTAATGTTCATGAGACTAAGAAAAGTAAAAATACCCTAAATTTGCAAATATAAACTTGAAAAACAGCTAAAAAGTTAAAAAAGTTGACATGCTGCTTTTTCCACAGCAGCTCATTTTAGAATTAAAAAAAAAAGTCCTACATTGTTTCTAATCAATTCAAATGTGTCTTTATTTGTTTTACTTAATTGGTCCCTGTTAGTATTTTATTCACAGTATACTTTATTTTCTTTGATTTTTTTAGGGTTTTCTTCCCCCTCCTCCTATCCCCTCAGTGTAGCCCTTCTGTAGGGACTAACAGCCCCCCACCCCAAAATCAAAACACATACCTCAGGGCTCAAACCCATGGCCTTCCAACTCAGAATCTGTTGCTTTACCCACTGTACCCCAGAAACTGATGTTGTTCAACTCTCTCAGAGCCAGGGGAACTGTATGTTCTGCTCCCCTGTGTTTCCTGTGTTCAGGAGACTTAGCCTCAGGCTCCTGCATTTGAGTCCTGTGTTAGATGTGTTTCTTTTTCTTTTCTTTTCTTTCTTTCTTTTTTTTTTTTTATTTAACATTCTATTAATAAAAAGTAACATGGGGTTGGGTGAATCACCTTTTTTTAGAATGCCTGAGGATGGCGGCCGGTCAGGACATGGCCTCCTTTTGCCAGATGTCTGGCAACCCTAGTCCTGGGGAAGCTGGTTGCTCCCTCACAGGCAGCGCAAGGGGGGGCATTCCCTGAGTCCTGCAGCTGGGCACCTTCTCCATGTGCCCTCCAACCGACTTCCGCAAGTCCCCTGGGCACCCCTTCCCCTGGGTCCCCGACTCCCTCAGGTCACTGCCCCCGCTGCCAGAGCCGCTCACTGCCACCATTCTTCTGGGCAGCAGGAAGCTGTGCTGAAAAGTTTAAAATCACCCAGCCTGAGCATATTCAGGGGAGATTTTAAACTCCATGGAACTGCTCCCTGCCAGCCGGAAGAATTTGTGCTCCGGCCAGAAGGAGCAGCAGCTGAAGCCATGCGCCGGGGCGGCAAGGCACGCATGGTGGAGTTGGGGTTGCTGCGTGCACGTGCACGCGCACAGCTTAGAGGGAACATTGGAGGGCTCAGGGAAGTCGACTTAATAACATCAACTCAAAGATGACTATTAAATCGACTTAGTGAGGCCCTATTTGTTTAATACAGAGGACAGGTTTTGAAAAATCTAGGGAGAAAGGTTTTGTAACATCTATGGCTAAGCAATTGGACACTATTTGCCACTGGCGTCATTTTGTCCACTATTCTATTTCTTTGACATCTCAGTAACATGTCTTTTACTTAACAAATAAAGAAAAAAGGAAAAGAGGAACATTTTGTGGTTTTAATATTCTGTGGTGACTTGTACCTGGAACAATGAACATTACGTGCCTTTGATTTCATTTTCTTCATAATACACTTGAAGCCATATATATTATTAATAAATCCTATTTTATTCATAGTAATCTCTATAGCACTCATCACCTTGTTACATGAGACAGAGAAGAGAACAAGAAAAATATTTTTATTTAATATGCTTTTTTCAGTGATTTAACATACTGATGAAAAATTGGATTGACAGCTCTGGAAAATGAAGTTATTTGTTTAAGTATATATTAAACCAGTGGTTAACCATAAGCTATATATATGGAAATATTCTTATTAGCAGTAAATATTTACATTATGATAGTAATCAAAGCTCACAGTAGGGGTTGGGGCCCCATTGCACTGGCTGCTGCATTCCACATAGAGAAGAGAAGGTCCAAGCCCAGATGGGTTCAAAGTCTGATAGATACCAAAAAGATGAAAGGTAGGGAATGAAGTAAAAAATATAAGAAAATGGAAATAATGATGAATTGGTTCAGTTATGTGATTTGTTCTTTTTAGTTTTTGAATTTGGAATTAGAGGTCAGATCAGGAATGGTGAAGTTAGTAAGAATGAGAAAGTAAGAAATGGGAGGAATGTGAAGAGGGACAGTTTTAGCTCCACATTTCCCAGTGATGATCAGCTAGCAGGTTTTGGTAAGCATTATAGTGGTGGTAAGTCTTAACAAGGGATTTGAAGGAGGATAAGATAGTGGCTGCATGGATTGTATCAGTATTTTTCCTCATACATAGAGGATGGTGTGAGAAAAAACATGGAGGTGTCTGAGGGAAAGTGTTTATGGAAGAAAGTCAGCGACTGACACTCTAATGAATTACTAAATCTGTGGGGCTAAGTTGTGAAGGACCTTAAAGGTTAAAATAAGAAGCTTTTGGTTGGTGAAAACTTAAAGTCAGAATTAGTGGACTCAAAGAGGGAGCTGATGTGATCAGACTGGCAGGACATGGAGAGGATCCAAGTAACAATATTTTGAATGAACTAGAAGAAGACGTGGAGCAGGATTCCTAGCACTATCTAATCAGTGTAACTGCATCCTTGTCTTAAAGGGTCACCACTAGATATAATTAGCACATTAGATAATGACAATGATGATGATCTGAACTGCAGTGGTGTTTAAAGGTCCAAATCATGGATCATGGCCCCATTGTACTAGGTGATAGCCAAATACAAAACAAAGAGATAGTTTATAACTTCTTTGGAACAGTGGCTAAGCATAATACAGGGGACAACAGGATTCTGCAAAAGACAAACAAGAGGAACACAAGTTAACACTGAGACATTATTATTATCATAACTCATTCTCCATACTCATTCAGGTCTTTTTCTTCCTCCTAAGACAGTAAAAAAGGATACTAGTTAATTCAAATTGTGTTGATAGCTCTGCTGTATAAAATCTGGTCCACTAGAAACTGGCCTGGACAAGGCCTCAGAACTGTTCAAATATTATGAATTCTCCAGGGTTTATAGGGTACTAGAACAATGATTATTATATCACAACAATCTGTTCCATCCCCTGACTGCCACAGGATGCTTGAGAGCAGCTAGTGTGAACAGGTTCAGAAAGTCTGACCTCCACTGCAACCTTTGGCATACTCCCATTAGACTTCAGTGGGACAAGGATTTTGCCTAGAGTGATTTGGCCATATTGGCCCATTTAAGAATTTCCACAGAATTTTTCTGATATCGTGGCTGCCATTAAAATTCAGTATTTGTCAACCAATATCAGTGATTTTCTCTGACCTTGGAAAAAGCATGTTCTTTCTTCATATGACGCCTTTTTCCCCAGCAATCTGCAGGGGGCTGAGAGGAGGCAGAGATGGCCCTTGTACACAGTCTTCTGTAATGCTTGTTGTAATAGCTGGAATGAGCGATGAAATTTGGTGTTAAACATGAAAAGATCTGGTAATTGATGTATGAGGTCCCTTCCCTAAATGATCTTCTTTCTCCTCTGCACCACATCAACAGCAGATATAACTTTTTTTTTTTTTTTTTTTTGGCTCACATCAACTGTTATTTATACTTCAGTACATTGGACTACATCTTTCACAAACCCTACACCACATATTTAATTTTTCAGGAAATATTAAAGATTCTAGCCTTATGCTACCTTGCTTACATAGTAAATTATTAAACTGTTGACCCCAGCATTAAATCTGGTCAACAATTTAGCCCTGAGAGAGAATTGTTTGTTCATGTGTGGAGAATGGAGTTGGTCAGGGAAATTAAGGATGCCACTTTGTGAGACTATAATTGCTCCATCCTTATTTCTCCACTTGAGTTTGAGATACAAGAAGCTAAACTATTCCTCTGTTGTCTACACCATCATTCATAGGAAAGAAAGCACCTGCAGTCCTTCTTGAAGTTACTAGTTTAATGGAAGGGTTGTCACCTGACGATAAATCTATCACAGTGTTTGATGCCTTTAGTACATGTAGCATTGAGATACCACGACTAATAATGTTGTGGGAATTTAGCGAAGTAAGACAGCAAGGAAGAGTCATTAGCTATATGGCAGACATCTAGTTATTAATAGGAACAAAAACAAATTTTAAAGCATCAAAATTTCCAGTGAGAAAGAAATTGCAAATTTCAATCAGTTCCACTTTGAAGTCTTTCCAGATTATCTTCTTTGCTATGCTACAGGATAGAACAAAATAGTGAAACTTTTTTTCAAATTCATAGCGTTCATAGTAATTCTAGTAAGTGAAGAAAGATACCAATTCTCTATTTTGAGAAAACAAAAGTTGAAATGAAAAAATAGTTTGAATAAATAGGATGTTTTTAGGGTTATATAACATTACTGACACTAAAACTACATTCACTGGCATTGACATTCTGGCCACATTGATCTGGGTCTTTCCACCCCCTCCCCCAGCCCCAAAATCTTAATTCTGGACATAGCCTTGGAGACAGATGGCCTAAAGAGACAGGAAATTTTCCTTTGAAAGAGCCTAGACCTCTTCTTCACTGTTGTTTTTTCATCTTCCTCTTCTTGGGCGGGCTAGAGAGATCTCATCAAAGTCAGAATCAAAGAAAACTCCTGGAGGTCCTTTTAGTTGGAAACAAATTCTTGAACATGGAGCCAGACCTCTCTGTAACAATGATGAAGAAAGATTTGGCATTTCTTTCTATGGTCCCCTTGTTAATATCTTCAGGCTGCATGGAGAACTGCCAAAAAGAACTTTTCACCTATTGTCATTATTTTCAGTGTTTTGCATTCGTATTCCTTCTGTTAGACAAAATCTGAGATGCTTGCATACAGTACTTACTGAGTAGTAAATCGAAAGATTCACATGTATAAACAAACATTTTGGTTATCGCTGTGAATGGACAGAGACAAGATCCAATTGGAAGGCAACTTGAGGAACAGCCTTTCCTTTGTTATATTAAAATAATATGTTTGAAACAAATAAAGAAAAGACATATGGGAAGGGGAGTTACCCTTGTTAAAAATTTATATTTGTCGTCTGTGCAATGTATATCCTTGTTGTATTTGTATGGTATTTTTTAAAGGAAGTATTCAGGGCCTCTTTGAAAACAACTAATTCTAAATGTTTCTTACTTCTTTCAGTTTAGCCAATAGTTGTAATAAACATCCTGTACTGAACAAATAGAAGTCCACAAAAACATATTAGTCCTCTGCTATAAAAACAGATAGTGGAAGAAGAATAAGTAGGGGCTCCATCCTTAAACCTAAATGAAGTTAGGCTGAAAATCCAATAAACCAGAGAAAAATATTTGTGATATTGGCTCACAGCAACTGATAAGGAGATATAATGTGACAAGGAAATAATGTATAGAAGAAAAGGAACAACATAGCTATGGAAATTTAAAAAAATATATATCTATCAACAATACTGAAATTATTCAGTATCCAAAGAAACATGATTACTCTTTTTATGTATATATGCATATCACTGTTAGGGTGGATAGTTAAAAAAATCATAAACCAATTTATTTGAGAAGATTCACTACCAACTTTTATTAACTTTCTATGATCATACTCGTGGCAAGAGAATTTGTCACAAATTGATATTTTCATGAGTAGTTATAACAGAAATATTTTGCAGAGCCATCTTGAAAGGCAATGTGGTTTTGGGAGTCGTCCAGTAGACGAATCATGAAGACTCACTCCCTTGTGACCTACATGACCATATACCTACTATGAAATCTTAAAAGCAAATACTGAAAGCAACAGTTCTGTGGGTAAATTGTTGTTGACTCCAGGTGGGTCTAGTCACATGCTTGAAGTTAAGCACAGGCTTAAGAGCTCAGCTGGTTTGAAGCCAAAATGCTTAATATTTTGGTGGAATGAGGGCCAAGTGAAAGTGCAAGATATCCACAGTCTGAAATATGTCCGCGTTAACTATTCACTAACTAATTGTGAATAAGAAACATCTGTAAAATAATGAAGCCAAATCTGTGAACAGTAAAAGGCACTGACGTATAAATAGTTCATGCAGCTCTAATTGGTATCAGAAAAGTAAATCAACCTAGTAGTTAAGGAAATAAAAATACCAATGAAATCATACTGGATGGTCAATATTCCTAGAACATCTTTTGCAAAAAAGACAAAAGAGAGAGAATCCAAGAGGGAGAAGTGCATTTCTGAAGTAAAATGCTTTTGACATGGTCCAGCTCCTGAGTCACGACTTCATGTTTCTTAATTTTGGCAGTAGAATAAAGTCTTCAGTAGAACATTTTTAAGTCCAAATATATGACACTTCAGAGTTCTTACCATAACTTCTCTTTTTATGTCTACATGATTTACAGTGTTTGCAGATGGAAGTAATTTAATAGCATGGTGATCTTTCATCTAGCCTGTTTCCTTTCAGTGACCTTATGTTTACTATAAGAAAACACCAACAAGGTGTCTGATTTCTTCATGGAAAAATGGCAACTATTTAAAACAAAAGGATTTTGTCCTATGGCATCATAATTCTTTCAGCGTTCCTATAATTCAATAAAAATAAAAACAATTAAAAAGACCTCGCTTGTTCTGGGGGAATGGATGACTATGAGACAGGGGCAGCTTGTCTTTCTCACAAAATATGCATTTAAAATAAAATTAAAAATAAAGCAACAGTAAAAACAATAAGTTTTATACTTTAATTGATCAGTTAGCTAGTTGGGGACAGGAATTCTCAACATATTACATATAGTGGCATCACGTTCAACCAGTCCTTCCTCAGATGCACCCTAAAATCATCCCACTGGGGTTTATGGAGTATTTCTGGCATCTGTGCAAGGCTGATTGAACATCACTATGTAAACTGATCTCCACAGAAGGCTGGAAATGAATGAATAGGAACAGGATTCCATGATGCCAGTTACTGATTCATGTACAGGCCACAACCCGCCAGGCGACAAACACTGACCTGGAAATTCAGGCTCATGACCTTCTTGGCATTTTATACACAAACACCACCATGAGGGTTATCACAATGGTTCTTCTGCATTAAGGAAATAAGAAAAAGGTATATTCCTTAGAAAATAGTTTTTAAACTCCAAGTAACCAAACCCCTGGATTTAAGGACTTGAGTTTCATAAAGTGAGAAGTAGGGGCACATACTATTTTAATGCACACATGTATCATATTCACATTTCTAAATCAAGATTGTAGGGAATTAACCACATATTTGCAGGTGCAAGTGGCTGTTCTGAAGGTAGAATTGTGCACAGAACTCACTGTGTGACAATCAGCCCATATGAGTCTCATGTAAACTTAATTTTTCATTTGGATTTCGGAAAACAGCTACACCAGCTGACTCAGTTTTAATTCTTAATAAATTACATCAGTACATACTGAAGTATACATTGTGTGTGTGTGTAAACACTAAATATATGCAATATATATATTGTATATATGCAATACAAACTTCACCTGCTGAGATTCTGACTCCTACTTTTAATACTTAATAAATTACATCAATTTATTGTTATTTAAATAAAAAACTGTAATTTTTTTGATAGCTTGAAGGGTCAAATCCTGATCCCATTTACATCCACTGTGGTAGCATCAATAAAAATCAGATGCAAACCAAAGAATGTCAGTACTCATTGGCTATTTAATGCAAGTTTAAATCCTGCTTTCTCTCTCACCCTCTGGGAATGCTACCATAAGCACTGAGTTTCAGCAAATCTTCCAATGTTCTTACTAAACTAATTGAAAAATACAGTCACAGAAACTAAAACACTTTTCAAAATTGACATTTTTGCAGAAATTTTGTTTTGGAGAAGAAACCACATAAATTTTCCAGCAGTGTTGAAATACATCATTTCAACATTTCTGAATTTTTTGTTTTGAAATGGCTTCTCATTTAAAATGTATTATCTTATAAATTATAATATAACATACAATTAAAAAGTCAAAATTGAACCAAAACATTTAAATTGATTAAAAATGTTTTTATAATATTTTCCATAAGAAAATTTTAAAAATGTGGGGGTTTAATTACAATTTGAAGCAAAGCCAAATATGTGAATATCAAAATTCTATGCAAAACTGAATTTCTATCCACCGTTCAACTCTACTTCTGACATATAGTATATAGGGGGAAGAAGAATCTGGATTCTTCTCTAGCAGAATAACATTCTCATGCATCTGACAAAGTGGGTTGCAACCCCCAAAAGCCTATGCCTGAAGAAATTTTCTCTTCAAGGTGGGACAGGACTTTCTTTGTTTTTCTATATATAGACTAACACTTATATCCCCCTGGCACTTATTCTCATTAGGACATTTTTTAAAGGGCTTATGTTAACCCCCAGTTAACTCTTCATTGTCAACAGATTTGGTCATAACCAGACTGAAGAAAGAGGGTGAAGATTTCCATTCCCCTTGCCACCAGACTGAATAGTAATTTGGCAGGAAGGAAACTCTGCATAGAAGATCACAGGAATTATCTCAGCCCCATTGTAGCACCTGATTCATCTGAAACACACTTTAGAGAAAATCTATAGCTTCTCTTATAGATGAGCATGGAGGTAGAAGGACATTATGATCATGTTTGTTAACTTCGTGGAGATTTGAATATATGGGTAGAATTATTTCAGATCTAAACAGATTGGAACTCCTGTTGTGTGTGTTCCTCTAATTTCAAAGGCTAGATAAGGAGGAAGACAAATCCAAGATAGATTTTTCCCACAGCTAACATATGTTGGGGTTGGGGTTTTGTTGCCTCAGTTCAGCCTCTCCCCTGAACAGGTTGACATTCTTCATGTCTAGGATCTATAGCATTTTGCTGTTTGAACATCTTGAAGGCTATAAATATTTTCTGTTGTATCAGTCATTGTCATTTTCACAGTTGATAAAATGGTGATAGTTTTTTTGTTTGTGGGGTTTGTATGCGTGTTTTTGAGAAGGGAAAACAGAAAGGACAGAACTATTATTTTCTTGTACAAGATAAAAACTCTCCACCTCACTTTCTCCCACTCTCCATCTTTCTTGCCACACTTTTAAATCAACACCATCATTCTTACCAAAAGAAAAATACATTGTATAAATAAGAGGGTAAGGCCCTCATAATTCACTTGTAGCCTTTTCTCCGAGATTTATTGGCTTTTCTATTGCAAGTTGAGATAAGAACCACATTCTGCTTTTTTTACTTTCTGCATGATACACTGCAAGATCTCTGCTGATAAAAACATGGATCCTATATTTTTATGGAGGACCCTGAAAGTAATGAAAAATATCTTCAAATAGTTGTTATAAACTACTTAAGCACCCTTTTCTACCCATGCTCTGTTTAATATTATCTTGCTTTTGGTGGTCATGCAAAAGCTTATTCTTGTTTATTTTATAATTTGTCATATTCTTGGTATAATTGATTTTGCTAAAGCACCTTTACCCCCAACATTCTACTTTTCTGACAAATACTTTTCACCTATTGGGCCTTCTTTGAGTCTCCATGTGGGAACTGGGGAGCTGCTCATTTTCGTAGGATCTAGTCTCAGTCAGTTGGTTTATAGTCATTTTGAATCCCTGGACTTTTGGAAGACTTAAAATGGAAAGAGAAGGTCACAAAAATGCTGAAGCATTTTGGTTTTAGATAAATATGGGCCTGAATCAAAGATCCAGATCCAAAAACTTTGAGGAAAATAGCCATAGCAGGATCTGAAGTTTTGGTTCCCTGCAGAGTTCAGATCCAGATTCTAAGTTCAGAGTCACTACCTTTAAATACAGAGTTAGAGCCTGAAGTCTTTAATTAGGAAAAACTCCTGTTACTTTAATGGGAATTTTGCCTTCCAATCATTCACTGAGGATCTGTACATTGGAACCCTTCCAGGGATAGATGTCTCATTGTCAGCATGGAATTTGTAAGTTCAGTATCTTTAAAATCTGCACTTCTGGTTTTTAAGTAAGAGGTGGGGTATTGGGTGCTTTAGGGTGAACTTTAAAATTCCACTTAAGATTGTAAGACTATATGTGCATTGGACACCCTTGGGTATGTGGCAAAGGACTACTTGCTAAAAAGTGCTTTAGGAAATATAGTCTATGTTTTCTCTACTTTTAAATGATTTTTGTGCACATACTATTGTATGTTAATGTCATCGGATTCCTCTTCTGCATTTCTGTGCAAATGAAGAGAGCCTCGTTGAGTATAAAGTGGTGACTGGATTTCAGTTTAATCATGACACAATATATTTACATTACTGTTCAACAAATCACTATTGTTTATGTTCTTTATATGCATCTATAGATAGATATTTTGTATACAAAAACACACTATAGATATATGATTCATTGATATATGTTGTATGTGTTTGTATATATACAGATAGAGTGATTTTCAGGGTCTCTTGGTCTTAATCAGAAACAAATAGCGTATGTTAAGATCCACATATTGTAGTGTTTTATTACTGATCCTGTCAGATCTTATCTCCCCATGGAATGGGACTATCAGAGGCAAATTATTTTTTTTTCTTTCTTTTTGCCTCTCCAACTGGATGTAGACTCCTACCACTTAAAAAGCTAATGTTTTAAATGACCTTTCAGATTCTTCACAATGCTTTTCTGACCTGTGAAATTCTTGTATGTCAGGAGTCATGTAGAACACTTGGATAAATTAGCCTGAGGAACAAATTAAGTTGATTTACAGTATGCAGGGTCTGCATCAAAAGAGTGGACTTTTGAAATCTCAAACAGTTGTTGTAACAAATTAAAAAATCTTATGGTTCATCCCTTATGGCACAGCACTTTCAAGAAAAAAGACATAATTACTGTTGGTTCAAAATGTGCTTTGTCTATAATGCATCTTGGTGATTCATATTAAATATAAAACTGATATATGAATCTCTGTATGTCAGTGTAATTCTGAGCTATCCTATTGTTTTCTGGTCTTTGCTTCTCCCCTTAGTCAAATTAATGCACAAACTGAGATTGACTTCTGTTCTAATGCAAAGTTTCTATACAGTAGTTCTATACTTCAGAAACACACTGGTTTTCCATATCCCCAGTATCTTCAAAAACACAGGACATGGCTACGAAAAGACCTCAGGTTTTCAAATGTGTGTTATATTAGATAAGTTCTGTGTAACCATAATATTCTCATTCATACATTTATTCAAATAATATGAGTGGAAAAAGAAACACTTCCAAGCATTTGTGATATTTTATGGGCCAGATTTTCAAAAGAGCTCAGCACCCACAATTAGGGTAGCTTTTCAATGCTCCTCATGGGAACTGCTAGGTATTTAGCACTTATGAAACATCTTCCTATATCATTTAGGACCCTGTTTAAAACATAATCTCCTTTGAAAATCTGACTGTTATTTAGGTGCCTAAATAGGAATGACAGCATCAGAGTCTAAGGCCAGCAGGGATCCCTAGATCATCTGTTGTAACCTCCTGTATTATCACAACCAATAACACCACCCAGCACGTATGCACTAACCCAGTGGTTCCCAACCTGTGCCCAAGAGGGCTTTCAAAGTGGCCCGTGTCTCCCCTCCTACTGACTGCAAAAGGGAACCACTGCCAAAGGGCCTGGTGGAAGGCTTTTCTCCGAGGCTAAAAGGCTGGTGCAGGGTCCTTACTGCAGCAAGGGGATGGAATATTAGTGCTCCCTTGCTCCAGGCTGTGACAGGGAGGACAGCAAAGCACTTTGTCTAGGTCCATAAGTGCTGTGGTCTTTGCTGGAGCCAGAGGGAGAGGAGCACTTACTTGTCTTCCATCCCCCCTGGCTGCAGAAGGAAGCCACTCTCTAGGGAGCCAGGTGGAGCATACAGGGCTACAGGACATGTGTGGTTTCCCTGCTGCATCCAGGGAGAAGGTACATCAGCAAGGAGGTGGCTCCTTTTCAGGGGGACAGAGGCTGCTGGCAGAGATTAGCGGCGCTTCAGGGCTGTAAAAGTTATATCTGTAGTGCGCAAGCCAAAAAGATTGGGAACCACTGCATTAAACCCAACAACTAAAAACTACACCAAAACATTACAGACCACAAGAGACTAGATTATTATGTGCCAAAGGCAGAGAAAAACAAGGGCCGAAGCGCATCTGTGCTTCAGACCCCTGCAGTTGCAGGGAAATGATTATGTAAGGTAAGCCCAGATAATCCTGGCAAGTGAACCACACGTTGCAATGAAAGGTGAAAACTCCTGAAAGTCACTGCCAACCTGACCTTGGGAAAAATATCTCCCTGACCCTGCATAGGGCAATGAGCTAGACCATGAGCATGTGAGCAAGAATCTAACAGCTAAGCACCTGGGAGAATGCTAAATGCCACATCAGATCTTTGAACCTCTCTGCCTAATATCCCATCTTCCACTGTGACCATCCCTGATTTTTGAGGAAGGCCATAAAAAAATGTTCCAGAGTACACACTGGGGGGGGGGAGGAGGGCAGAATTGCCTTCCTGACCTCTGCCAATGATTGGCTGAAACCCTGAAACATGAGCTTTAGGAATATGAGACATCAAGTGAAAACTGGGCTCTACTCTGCACCATCACAAGCAACCGTGTCACACATTATGCTTATAAATTTGTTTGACCTGCTCATAACACTAATTAAGTTACTTGCCCCTACAACATCTAGTCAGTAACTGTTCCAAATCTTCCTCCTTCTGATGGTTAGACATCTTCTAATTTCCATTCTGAATGTACTCATTGATTCATGGCTAATTTACATTTATTTGCTCTTTTGTCACCATTGTGCTTGAATTTAAATGGCTTTTCACTCTATTTACCCCTCCAACCTTCCTTTTGCTAAACTAAAGAAGCTAAGCTCTTCTCTCATAAGTTAGGCCATCTGTTCCTCTGATCACCGTCACAGCTCTTCTCTGAACCTCTTCTAGTTTAAATTCATCTTTCCAGCACATGGGTGACCAGAACTGTACACAGCATTCCAAATGCAGTCTTATAGGTGTCTTGTATGATTTTTATTGGAATGGCCTCATCTAGTACATCTTTAGTGTTGCATTTACTTTTTCCACAGCCTCACTACATTGATGGCTCATTGTCTTCCTGCGATTGATCTCCCACCCTACAAGTCTTTCTCTTCCTCTGTTATTTCCAATTGATAAGCAAAAATTATAACAGAAATTATTATTATCAGAACCTAAATGTATAACCTTACACTTCATACTATTAACTTTCTTCCCATTTCCAGGTAATCTTCAAGGTTAGCCATATCATTCACCATATTTTTAAATCATCCTCTGTACTCAGAATGCATCCCAACTTTGTATGATCAGTAAATTTCATTAGCACACTCATACTTTTTGTGCCAAGTCATTAATAAGAATATTGAGTAAGACTTGTACCAAGACTGATCCTTAGGGAACTCCACTAATAATCTCCCTTCATTCTGATAACTCACCTTTCAGCATGATCCATTGCCTTCTCCCCTTTACCCAGTCTCTCATCTACCTTACAATGCTTGTACTGATCCCTATCTTCCCTAATTTAATTAATAATTTCCCATGTGGCACCATGTCAAACACTTTATAGAAGTCCAAGTATACTAGGTCTACTGCACTTCCCTGATCTAAAAAAATCAGTTATATGCTCAAGGAGGAAATCAGATTAGTCTGGCATGATCTACCTTTGGGAAATCCATATTGCATTACATCCTCTTTACCAATTACCTTTATAAATGTAATTGTTCTTTCCTGCATAATTTGTTTTAAAGCCTTGCATACTATGCAGATCAGAGTGACAGGTCTGTAATTGCTTAAATTACTTTTTTCCCTTTCTTAAATATAGATACAATATTAGCAATTCTCCAAGTCATATGATAGTGCCCCAGAATAGCTAGCTTTATTAAAAATCTCAAGCACCAGTTCTTTCTGTATTCTAGGAGAGAAGTTATCTGGTGTCCCCAGTCTGAGCACCTTCTGATTCTATAGTTAGTAATTTTTAATTTTAACAATTAACTTTGTATCATTCAGTTAATAAACAAGCACTATCATAGTCATGATTCTACAGTTATGTATTAGGGGGACACCAGACCTAAATCTGACTGTGAAATATTCCAGGATGTATAACTTAAATTAAATTAAATTAAATTAATCCAGACATTCATTATGCAAGTTTAAAACCTTTAAACACTTATTCAATATAGTAACATCTCACCAGATGAAGAAAGGACCCAATTCAACTCCCATCAAACCAAAACCAATGGGTCTTTCCACTGTCTTTTAAGGGAGTTGGATCTATCCTTACAGAGATTTAAAAAGAACAAGAAATAGACTACAGTGTGTGTCATCTGCATTCTAATGACATCGTAACCCAAATCACTTTACTACTTCCTTTCTCAGACTCAAATCCAGGTTGCTGTATTACTCCTACTCCTATTACTCCTAGCTATGAGTTGCCAAACCATCTGGAATACGGAAATATGAGTAACAGTGAAATTATGATGCTTGTATTGTGAAAGTCTCACTTTAGTTTCTGGCACAATACAACTTACAAAGAATCCAGAACAAAAACTCAGACATAAGTGGTATTTTGAAGTGTGAATACAAATTAGATTCTTAACTGCCATAAATTTTGCTTACATGCTCAAGGTTAAAGTGATAAGAAAATCTGTGCCTGAGAAGGAATTTTCCCCTGGGGCAATCCTGGCGGGGACTTCAGGATTTTTCACCTTTAAAGGTAATTTGTTAGGATCAGGTGAGCATTTCCCACATGATTAGTTACCTAAAACTGCAGGAGCTGGTACTGGTGGATCTTAGCCCTTCCTATCAACTTTTGTGTTTCTCGGTTAAAGTAAACATATACCTTTTCCCAATATAGTCTAGCGAAAGAAATAAAATGAAAGCTGCCATGATCAAAAATGAGTACAAAATCTTCATGAGGCAGAACAACATGACACCTAAAACATTTTAGATGAGAACAATGGTTCCAGTAACATAAAATAAAATAAAATATTTTTCAAATAAGCATTCTTAATTATTTTTAAGATGATGGTTTACATCAACATGTGATCCGATAATTCCTAACCTTAATAAAAACCGCAGGTCCCAAAGAATTCCCAGCAGAAAGTTGAGAGCTATGGTATCTGGAGCACACACACAAGACAGGTTTTGCTCACAACAGAACTCCTGGCACTCCCAGATAGAGTATTTTCACTCTTAAAATGATGAAGATGTTCAAATTTTCTTAATAAATTTATTTAAAGTAAAAATCTGAGTTAAGTAGACAATACCATTAAGAGTTAAAAGTTAAGGTGGTCTGTGATTTTTACCAGAGTTTTGTGGAAGTTGGGTTACTTGTTTTCCCATGACTTTGGATATTGAAGGGGATCTTGCTCTTTCCTGTAAAAAGTTAGGGGACATATTCTAAACTTCTGTAAATGGCTCCAATGATGCTCCTGAAATTCAGTATCATTGAACACATTTCAAAGAGTGAAATACATCTAATTTTTTCCAAGAAATGGTGTTTTTTGTTTACTTCAAAATAATTTTTATTTGCTTCCCAGCGGCCCCCCCCCCCTTCAGTTTGTTTGTTTGTTTCTTAGGCTATGTCTATGCTATAGAAACTTAATTTGAACTTTTTAGTTCAAACTAATAAGTCTGAGGTTAGTTCAAACTAGCCTCAAACTTATTAGTTCAAGTTAACAATGTGGGCTAGTTCGAACTAACATTATTTCAAACTAGTCCACGTTGTTAGCTTGAACTAACTGTCCTTAGCTTGAATTTCTTAAGTTCAAACTAATGGTTAGTCTGTGTCTACACAGCACTTAGTTCAAACTAACGTGTGGTACTTGCTAATTCGAACTAAGCGTTCATCAGTTCAGACTAAGGAATTTCTTAGTTTGAACTAATGCAAGGCTAATATAGACAGGGACCAATTTAGTTTGAATTAAGCTTCCTTAATTCAAACTAAATTGCCAGTGTGGACATAGCAGGGAAGAAGGTGAAAATGAAAAGCTGTAATGAAAAGTGATATGCAGCATACATTGTGCAGTTACTACTTTGGCTCACAACTTACAAGCCCTATTAAGCTATGGAGGCATTATTTAACATTTCATTAGACAGAGCTACACTGTGCATGTAATTGAATGTGCTGCATCCCAGCCAGTATTAATTGTTGAGAACTACATCTCTCTCCATTCTCAACACTATATATGGGCATAAACCAAACCCCTGATGTAAACTCTACAAGACGTTGGCGGACCTGGAACCTGAATATGGGCATGACTTCAGCAGCTGCTCCTTATGGATTAACTCTGCTAAGTATGTTACGTGGCAAAACACAATTACCTTTCTTTAGTCACTAAATATCATTTTTTAAAGCATCACTTAGAAAAATGGCTCAGCCACCTTCATCTAATCAGCAAGTGGGATTTTAGTTCTCATTACAGAAAAAATAATATAATTCTTATCAGCTTCCAGTGATTTGCTTAACTTCATACGTGTCAATGAATATGAAATTTTTCAATTTAACATAGTCCAGTGCTTACTAGTCAGCCTCTAAAGTTCCAGTTTGTTTAATGAAAGGAGGTGCAAGCCAGGAACAAGGGTATATTAAATCTCCTATTCCCAACAAAACCTTTCAAACAGCTCATGCTCTCTTTGCTCATCACTGCCCTCTGACTTGTTGAAATGTGAATATCTCTGGGAATTTCAGGCTCCTGTCCAAACAGACTCTTCCTCCTTCATTGTGCCTGAACTGTTAATGTTACATTGGACTGTGCTTGTCTGGTTCATTAATCAGACCTGCCTGCTAAAAGAACTAGGCCCCTTCAAATGTCTGATATTTGAATATTAGGGTTATTTTCATCTCACACTTCTGTTTAAATCAAATCCTGGTTTTCTAATAAAATCTTAAGCTAGCTTGAAACGAGATATTTGCTCACTTCTCATTTGTGCTGCTGATGCATCAAAATTGCATTTCAAATGATCTGGGAATTTGTTTTCACTACTTGGTTACAGCAGCGCCACTTGATGTAACTGACTGCTCCTGGGAAAGGCAGATAGGCACCTCCAGCTTTAATACATACACTTAAATATATATTGTATGTTTAAAACTAGAAGCTTAAAGTAAAAGATCTTTTCCTCTTTTTGATGTGTCTACACTACAGATGGGAATAATGGATAAATGGACTTGAGATAGTGAGCCTCAGGTTAGCATGCTAAAAACTGCTATAGGGACATTGGAGCTCAGTCCCATAAGGTTGATGAGGCTTGAGAACCTGAGATGGAACACCCAACACTGCTATTTTTAGCCTGGTATCTTGAGCCCTAGTGGTGTGAGCCTGTCTGTCTGGGTGGGGAAGCTCTTTCGCAGCTGCAGTGTACCCATCCCATTTAAGGCCTAGGAAAAAGGCTACTTTCAGTCACAGGAAAAAAAAATGTTTCCCTAAATCCCTTGGAAGCTGAATACTAAACAAATGAGGCAGGACATCCCTTAGAAAAGTATGAAAAAATAGAAGATTTCCTTCTGTGAGAGGCTCACCTATATCCCTTCCTCTTCTTTAAAACACCATCTCTGCAGCTTTATATGTCTTGTTCTTCATGCTATCACCTTCCTGTTACCAATCAAGCTCACTGACAGTTCTGTGCTAATCTTCCAAACCATTATCAGAAATAAACAGTGATTGACTGTTTGGTGAGGGGATTTAACCCATTCCTGCCAGACCCCATGTAGAGTCCCTTCACATGCTCTGACACATTAGAAATCTACACGCATTATTAGTCAGTTCTGGTGGATCATTTTCAGGGAACTCTATGGGACTTTTATCACATGAATGTCAAGGGTTGATACACAGCTAAACCCATGTACACTTCTTTGTTTTGAAGATGTACACTGAGGAGACTGTTCCCCTGTTGGGTACTATTGATGTAAAGGTAGACCTTAATGGACAGACCACAAAGCTACCACTGTTTGTGATGAAGGGTAATTACTTAGCGCTAATGGGGAGATCTTGGATTAGGAAAATCCCACTCAACTGCGGAGAAGTGCATCATTTGACTGAAGAAGAAATAAGTCTGGCAGTGGTACTAATGAAACATGGTCCTGTTTTCAGAGAAAACTTAGGCAGCATGAAGGGAATCACCATGAAGTTAAATAGTAAGCCTGACTGACAACCAAAATGTTTGAGGGCCAGAACAGTGCCATTTGCCGTCCAACCCAATGTGGAAAAGAACTTCAAGTGACTAGTGAAGGAGGGAATCTTAGTGCCAGTTACTCACAGCCTGTGGGCAACACCCATTTTCCCAATAGTGAAGAAGGATGGCTCTATTCGGATTTGTGGAGATTTCAAGGTCACTGTCAACCCAGTGTTATGTGCGGAGCAATATCCTCTTCCCCATATTGAGGCATCTTTGCAGGTTTGGCTGGTGGGCAAAAATTTAGCAAGACTGATTTGAGTCAAGAATACTTACAGATGTATGTTGACGAAAAATCTCAAGAGATGTTGACAATTGTAACACATAAGGGGTTACTCAGATAATGTTGTTTACCTTTCGGAATTACTTCAGCCTCAGCTTTGTTCCAGAGGGCAATGGATCAGATTTTGGGTGGCTTATCGGAAGTATAGTACTATCTGGACGATATTCTGGTCACTGGCAAAAATGAGGAAGAACACTTTACGAACTTGAAACTACTCTTCAAAGACTGGACGAGTATGGTCTACATGTTCACAGAGATAAATGTACATTTTTCCAGCCCTTGGTTGAATATTTAGGACATATAATTGATGCTGATGGTCTCCATCAGTCTCCAGCCAAGGTTAAGGCTATCATGGATGCTCCAATCCCTCAAAACATAAACCAACTTCGCTCTTTTTTAGGGTTATTGAACTATTATGGCAAGTTTATTTCACAGTTAGCGACACTCCTGAAACCTCTATATGAGCGTCTTGAGCCAAACAAGGTCTGGAACTGGACAGAAGCCTGTGATATTGTATTTAACGAAGTTAAACTCACTCTGGTAAACTCTAAAGTTCTGATGCATTTTGATCGATCTTTGCCCCTACAGTTGGTCTGTGATGCCTCTCCTTATGGAGTTGGGGCTGTATTGTCACATAGTATGCCTTCAGGAGAGGAAAGGCCAGTCCCTTTTGCTTCGCGCACCCTGACTACGGCAGAAACTATGCCCAAATTGAATGCGAAGCACTGGGCATTGTTTTTGGCGTTCGAAAATTTCACTAGTACCTGTGAAGAAAGAAGTTCATTGGTCTCACTGACCATTGATCCCTGACATCATTTTTGGGGCCACACACAGGCATCCTATCTTTGGCTGCTAGTCATATGCAACAATGGGCATTGATACTTTCTGGGTACACATATAAGCTCAAGTATAGGCAATCCTCTTTGCATTGCAACACTGATAGTCTTTCAAGCCTGCCCTTATTGGTACATCATCAAGATCTGGGTGAGGAAGGAATCTTTTACTTTGAACAGGTGGAAAACACACCTCTCACAGCTACTCAAGTGAAGAAAGCAATACGCATTGACTCAGTGCTCTCACAAGTTATGGATTTCGTGATGAACTGAACATTCTTACCTGACTCAGGTTTCACCTGACCTCTGCCCCTATATGTCTAGGAGGATGGAGTTATCAACACAGTCCGGATGTTTGTTATGGGATATGCATGTGACTATCTCATCATTAATAAGACCACATTTGTTGGAACAGCTCCATTCAAGTCACTTTGGCATAATGCGCATGAAAGAAATTGCATGGAGCTATTTCTGCTGGCCAAGCATGGACAGGACCATCGAAGAGATGGCTAGAGCTTGTACCTCATGCCAGAGTGTCCAGAACGCATGTCAGTTGGCACCCCTTCACCTGTGGGATTGGCCTGAAAGGCCATGACTATGTATTCATGTTGATTTTGCTGGCCCATTTGAAGGATGTATGTTCTTAATTGCTGTTGACACCCATTGAAAGTGGCCAGAAGTCTCTGTAATGCAATCCACTGCTATGGAAAACACTGTCCAGACCCTGCATGGCTTTTTTAGTCTTTATGGTCCTCCAGAATATCTGGTGAGTGACGATGGACCACAGTTCATTTCTCAGGATTTTGAAACTTTTATGAAGGCCAGCAGAATACATCACTTCAGGTTTAAAATGTTATACCAAAAAAGGCACCCAGGAGAGCATTCCCTAATAAAAAGAAAAGACTAGCAGGATCTTATTCAGGGGGACAAGGCATTATGCCACATTTATTGTAAATAAGTAAGAATAGCAAAAGGCAGTCTCTCTCTCTCACACACACACACACACACACACACACACACACACACAGAAGTTCTGCAACCTGGTATGATATAATTACCAGTCCTTTCATGTGTTGCTTGAGCCAGCCTAGTGGCCAACGAGGCTGGGCACAAGGAGGGAGCCAGGCCTCTGTCAGTCGTGATCCAATGCTCCAAGATGACAGCTGCAGAATGAGACCCAAAGTTTTCATGTTCTTAGCAAATCCCATAGACTTACATGAAGGTGAGCAAGTATAAAAGATGGGTGTGTCATGTAGCCTCAGGGTTCCTGTGAGATCATTGGTCACCAGTCACTTGATGACTTGATTGTATTTTGTTCTTTTCTTTCTGGGGTGGCTCCTTCTGTTTGCTTTAATGGGATGTTCGCATTGTTCAGCCAATTAGATGGTACTTACGGTTCATCAGGACAGGCTGGCAGTTGAGACTGGCCTCGTCACACACACGCCCTTCATTCACACACCTTGTTCACACATTTAAAAGAACATACAGCATACGCCTAAACCAGATTTCATCAAGTATACAAAATGGAGTTCAGTGTTTAAGCAGGAGTTCCAAACTGACAATGTGGAGTCTTGTTGGACATTGGTTATTATGTCTATTACACAGGCTTACAAAATTATTTTACTTTTGACACTGAAGGACAGATACACAACATTAACTATTCATATACTTTAAAGATAAATGTAATGCATTATCTGTCTGTCCCCCTACATTATCTGTCTGTGCTCCACAAGGTCAGCACCATACCATCCTTCCACCAATGGACTCGCTGAAAGGTTTGCACAGACTACAAAGCAAGCTTTAAAACCTGTGAGGGGATGTTCACCTCTTCAGAAGCACCTGGACGACTTCTTGTTATCCTACAGAAACACTTCACAGGCTACGACTAAAGCATCTCCAGCTTTTCTTATGATGGGATGGCAGTTCTTTCTTTGATTTATGGAAACCATGAGAAACACGACAAGTGGTTCAATGCCAACAGCAGGACCAGGTCAACAGATATGCACCAAGAAGAAGGGACTGCACCTTCAGTATTGGACAGCCTGTCCTCTCTTGAAACTATGCTTTGGGAGCTAAATGTGTTCCAGCAACGGTAATCACCCAGACAGGACCTGTTTCCTATTCTGTCCAGATGGCAGGTTGCCTGGTTTGGCAACAACATGTAGATCAGTTGCTGCTCTGTCATATCCATCCAGAGGGTGCATCTCCAACTGATATAATTGACTTCACCCTTACAGATGATATAACATCAGGGCATGAAACAGCTGTTTATGTCTCTCCTGTTCCAGCCACCACTCTAACGCCTTCGGCTTCCTCCCTGGACCAACTGGACACAAAATCCTTTCTGGCTCCAGCTACTTCCCCAGTACCTGTAGTCACACTGCCACCAATACTATCTTGCAGTGTAGGTGCCCCAGAAGTTTGCCGCCATCCACCTTGAGACAGAAGACCTCCTAACCAGCTGGATCTTTAGCTAGTTGTGACCCCCTGTTCACAGGGCAGAATAATTCCCTGGGTGGTTGCCACAGATGGGGCAATCTACCCCTCATCTCCTATTTTAGAGTTTATTCTTTCATTTCCGAGTTTAGTGTTTATTCTTTCTGGGGGCAGGGAAGACTTTTTCATTGGAGGGGAGAAATATGCGGTGTTTTGGGCTACCTAGGGTCATTTGGGTTGTCATAGTGATAAATGGGAGGGTAGTTTTAGTGCTCGGGAAACCTTCTGTCTGGTTCCCTCTCTCTCAGTTCTCTTTCAATAAAGATTCCCTAAACAGCTTTGAATATGCTGCCTCTCATTATGGGATTATAACTCACCTAAAAGTCTTACAGTTTTCATATTGTATGTGGAGGCTTGGGGAACCTTTCCAGGTTTGAGAAAGCTTTAGCTTTCTTCCAAGGGAAAAGGTAGATTTTGGGCCTTACTGCTTACAGTTCAGAACACTTGGTTTTTAATATGCTGTTTTGGGGCCTGATTCAACTCCCATTAAATGAAATGGAAAGATTCCCACTGATTTCAATGGACTTTAAATCAGTTCCTTAGTGTCACTTTATTTATTTCCCTTTGCTGAGCAATCCTTGAGTATGACTGCATATTCTTCGTTCTCTGTGCACAAATAGTTTTGCATTATTATCTAAATTCTACTCAGAAAGTTTTGCATTATTTTTTCTTTGCTTGCTGCTGTGATGAACTATTTTTGTCTGTTTAAAAAACACCTTTTTTTAGTTTTATTTTTTTTGTATATGAAGAAATAGACTGTCGGCACATCTGGGACCTCATGACCACAGCCAATGGATCCATGCTATTACTGGATGGCTCTGGCTGTAGCTGGCACCTGCGAAGCCTGCAGCAGTATTCATCTTTCTCAGCTAAGATTCACAGAGATGGTAGGCATTCCCTCACATCTTGCACTTTCCCACTTCTCTTCCAATCTCTGCCCGCTACTCCCAGCATAGCTCAAAGACTCAGAAGGGGCAACTAAGACATCTTCTATGTGGGAAGATGGAAATATGTGGTGAGCTGATGATATCCTCTATGCTTGGATCTAGGAACATCATGTAGGGCATAGTATGAAGCGTAAGCAGCAACAGTGAAGAGTTATTTACCAGCATACTGTTTAGTTTGACAAGAATTACCTAATTGCTTGAGGCCCAGTCAGGAAGGTCTGTGCAAGCAGAAGGGAATGCTTAGCACCTTGCAGAAACAGGGCACTGGAAAAGAATGAAGAAGAAAGCTTATTAGCATGTTGAATTGGATTGACACTGCATAAAGTTCTCGTTGCTGTTCTTACAGCTGTTTACGTTAGCTTATTCTACTGTTAGCTGTAGCTTTCAGTATACTGAGGAAATGCATAAAAAGTGGAGTGAGGAAAGATATGAATACGGAGGGCTGAACCATAAGGTTTTTGGCCCAGTACAAACTTTTAACATGGCCTCTCTCATAACCGGGTTTGAAGCCTGGGCCAGAATCCAGAGGGCCTCCAGGCCCCAGCCAAGTGTACTCTTTTACCCATCCATGTGTGGGCCCTGTGAACACAGGAAACAAGCTCAGATTTCTTAATTAATCTAAAACTATGCAACTCTTGCATAGTTATTGTATCCTCAGATAACTAGGCTTCTAGTTGGTAAATATTAGAATTGTCTGATCTTGCAGTCTAAAAACATGATCTAATAAGTGAATGGGAGAAACAGCTGGAATATGGTATGGACTGAGAGACAGAAAACAAAAACTATAGGATGTGTATAATTGAGTTTTAGCTGACCAGTTCCTGAATAAGGATATTCAGCCTGCTCACTTGGACTGACTTCCATAACTCCCCTCTCCTTTCTTTTCTACCTTATTGCTGCACTGAAATTTCTGGCTAGAAATGGAAATAAAATGCATAAAAACCACAAAAAGGCTTACGTCAGTGAATTTGTGACCTGACTGGAAGCAGGAAGTATAGTGGTTACCTGTAACAAAAATCATCATCATCAACAACAACTTACACCTCAAATACCCCAAGCTAAGTCGCGAACAATGTTTTCTCAAGTCTCATCCCAAAACACCTCTCCTCTACTTACGCTATATTGATCACATCTTCATCATCTGGACCCATGGAACGGATGCTCTTGAAGATTTCCACAGAGATTTAAACAATTTCCACCCAACAATCAAACTGAGCCTGGAACACTACACACAGGAGATCCACTTTGTGGACACTACAGTACAAATTAGGGATGGACGCATCAATGCCACTCTATACCGAAAACCTACCGATTGGTATTGTTATCTACATTCCTCGAGCTTCCATCCTAAACACACCACATGCTCCATTGTCTACAGCCAAGCCCTAAGATATTACTGCATTTGTTCTGATCCCTCAGACAGAGACAGACATCTTCGAGATCTCTATTAAGCTTTCTTAAAACTACGGTACCCACCTGGAGAAGTAAAAAAACAGATCGACAGGGCCAGATGAGTACCCTGCAGTCAACTACTACAGGAAAGGCCCAAAAAAGAAAACAATAGAACACCACTGGTCACCACATACAACCCTCAGGTCAGACTTCTACAACAGACCATTAAGGACCTACAGCCTATTTTAAAAGATGGTCCCTCACTCTCTCTAGCCTTGGGAAACAGACCTCTGCTCTCCTAGACAACCCCCCAAACCTTAAACAGATACCAGAAACTACAGACCTAACAACAGAAACATTAAAGCAGGCACATATCCCTGCAACAAACCACACTGCCAGCTCTGTCCACATATCGGCACTAAAGACACCATCATAGGACCTAATCAAGTCAGCTACTCCATCAAAGGGTCCTACACCTGCTCATCCACTAATGTGATTTATGCCATCATGTGCCAGAAATGCCCCCAAGCCTTATACATTGGACAAACAGCACAATCCATATATTGAAGAATAAACGCATGCAAAACTGATATCAGAAATCATAACACAAAAAAACCCCAGTTGCTGAGCACTTCCATCTTCCTAATCACTCCATTGATGACTTGTTAATGATGGTCGTCAAGAAAATCAATGGGACATCAAGACTTCAAAGAGAAACAGCTGAAATTGAATTAATATGCAAAATAAATTGTGTGAAAGCAGGGCTGAATCATGACTATGGATTCTTTTCACATTATAACAGGTAATTTGACTTCACCTTCCCTCTGTATGCTGTCTCCTGGGGTTTGAATCCTTACAAATGCTCTGATTTGCTGTTGCAGTATGACCTGATCCCATGTCTTACACTCCCCTGCATTTATTTTCATCCAGTTCTGTAAGTTCTCCCTCTTCAAAGCATCTGATGAAGTGGGATAATCTCCCACAAAAGTTCATGTGATAAATAAATCTGTTAGTCTTTAAGTGCCGCAAGATTCCTTGCTTTTACTGGCAGATAGTGACTTTTAATAGCAACCACTTTACTGGAAATCTGAGAAGGAAACCTCTTCTGATGAAGCATATTTCAAAACTTCAGAGATTCTTCATTTGTGGGTAGAAATGATAGTTACTTGATATATTTAATTTTCTTTCTCAAAAGTGTTTTTGTGAAAAGAATCAGAGAGCAGTAACTGAACTATTTGTTGTGTTTAATTCTACTGGAGTGAGTAAATTATTTTGAAGTGTTGAACTAAAGGTTACCAAGAAAGAAAATACCATTTTTATATTCTGACAGTGCCTGAATAATTGTGATAGTAGTAAAGCAGTAGGTGCACTGTAAATTAGAACTGAAAAATTAAGGGTGGTTTCTCTTTTGTTTTTTTTCCTGAAGAGAAGACAAATGGGTATTAATTACCAATTTGGTGCCATGGTTACTTCTAGTTATTCATATTGTTTTAATAAACAAACACATTGATTTTGCTTTAACCTCTTCCTACTTCATAACCACTGAAACTGTCATTTTTTTTTGCCAGTTTAGTTCTTTTTGATGTTTTGATATAGTGGCATTCAAGAGATAACAATAATGTTTAATGAATAATATCACAGGTTCAAAATAATTTGGTGATATGGAATAACACCATACGAAAAAGAGAATGCAGGGTGACGAAATTTATTTGGATTTTCAAAAAGGTATGATAAAGTCCCTTAACAAGAGCACAGCATTACCATGCTATAGTAGAGTACAGAATTGGGTCCCTAGAATAAGAATAAATGTTTAATTTTCAACATGGAAAAAAGATAACAGTGGGGAGCCCCATGTTTCTGAAGCAGTAACACAATTTTTAAAGTATTTATATATCATCGGGGAAAGAGGGTGAATGGTGAGGTGGCAAAAGATGACTCAGAATTATTTAGGGCTTAGCTTTGCACGAATTCTAAGCATTCTGGCTCTGATCCAACAAAGCTCTTAGCACTTGCTTAATTTTAAGCCTCTGAGTGGTCCCATTGAAGTCCATGTGAGAACTAAATATTCCCAGAAATCTGAGCAGTGACAATGAGCTGTGTGTTCATTAGATCTAGTCAAAACACATTATTTTCTATGAAAAATTCTCTGCAAAATCCTTGAGAAATTATGACTAGCTCTACCATGTGTTCAGTTAATGTCATTTTTTTAAAATGCCCTTTTCCTCCTAATAAACCTGATATCTTTTTTGTTCAATGACAAATGCAGACAATGATATTTTCAGATGATATTCGCTTGAAATGCAGGAAGTGACAGTCTTCACATGGCAGGCTGTGCTGCACAGAAGGTACATAATGGACCTGACTCTGATCTCATTTACAGCAGCACAACTCCATTGACTTAAATGAAGTTATTCTATCAACATTATCACTGAGATTGCCTTTAAATGAGAGGAGGGAGAAGCCTGAGAGGGTAAGGAACAGATAAAAGAATAAATGTGACAAGCACTATAACCCCATAAAAAATGTTACTTATGAGGCACATTTCTTTTTAATTTATAGCCAAGACAATGTAACCAGAATTTAGTGTAGGTCTAAAGATATAGCCCGTTCATTAACTTCACGGGCACTCAGTCTCAGTGATATTACACACAAGGTAGTCTCAGAGGATTACACATTCATTGGCATGGTTGCTTCACTTCTAAATTTCTATAAGTCAAAGGAATTGCACCCTCCTACACCAGGTGTGAATTTTTCCCCTCATGTTCAGGTCAGATTTACTTGAAAATTGCTCAAATATCTAAGGCTTTATATTTTTACTATTAGTGACAGTGTATTTACATGCAGAATATACATTTTAATTTCATAACTAAGTACACAAGGGGAAACATATGCTGTTTATTACCTTCAAAGTACTATGAAAATGCTTTGAACTAACTTTTGTTACTGCTGTCTTGTTTGTGACAACCATGAAAGGATTAGACTAACCTGGAAATGTCTAGCCTCTGAATTATTTAGTTGGGTATATTTCATTGGTCATATTTGCTGCTCTTCAACTACTTGTTTGGCTGGAATTCTTTGTGAAACTTAAACAAGACTCTATATTTAAAATATGTAGTTGCACTTAACACTAGTGAATACTGATTCATGATATTATGTGTGCTAAATTGACTGCAAGTCCTTTAATAGGAAGAGATTCTTAAGTATTTATATGGATGTTTTATCACAGTTAAGTATCTGTTGGTATATTTAAGTTAATGAAAAAGCTCTGACACTGTAATCCTTATGGAAAATTCAATGGGAGGGATCCATACATGTGCAGATTGGGATTGTAAAAGGGGATTTGCACTCAAGAAGATCCCTGTTCTAGTTGCTGTGAAGATTCATTTATGAGTAGCTTGGAGGTATTTATTTTATTTTGGAGGGAGCCTGTCTGAATTACCATTCAGCATCAAGAGATCTTACAAAAAGGCTGGTAAATGTTATGCATGCTTATTTCCCAATAAAATTGTTTTCTGATCTCACAAAGCTCTGTGTTAAATGCAATAACTCTTGACACATTTCACTGCTGTGGTATGAGATGCGAGATAACTGTCATTTTCTGCTTCTACAGATTTATTTCCTTCACAGTACTCCTTGGGTGCCATGCCACCTTGTAACTCTAAGAATTTGACACTTTCCTGGACTCCCATTATTTTCACCAGGGTATAATAGGGTGCATGAACCATGTAATGTGTCCTGAGTATCTAGTGATGAATGATGGTGCTTTCATCTCTCAATTTTGTCTATACTGGAATTTGGGTTTAGTGATCATTGTTTGTTCAACTAAATAGGTCAATTTACAGTATTTTCCAAACCCTTTTTCCATCTGTTGTGGGGGTCTATTACTTACGTTACTTAGTAGGTTTTCATTCAACTGAAAGATCAGATTATAAACAATTTTATTGAGGTTTTGAAAGTTGGAAAATAAACCTTCTTATGTGCCACTTGACTGCAAATAGGAAAAGTGACACGTAGACATGCCAATCTGAAAATTAATTTGACTACTTTATCTTCGGCAACAGCCCCAATTAGTATGAGGTAGGGTTGCCAGGTGTCTAGGTTTTGACCAGACTTAACAGCTTTACATTCAGAAATGGGACCTGCAGTGTCCTGGTGGTACTATTGACAGGACCCCTTAGTATTAGGGCTTCTGTGTGCTAGGAGCTGCATAATGTATGTGTCTTCAAATGCAAGATGGAGATGTTACTTGTGTACACATGCCTGCTTTGTGAAGCTCATTAATAGGGCTGAACACATATTGCAGAAAATGCACTTATGAACATGCACAGGTCCCAGACAATTCATAGACTAAGGCAAGAAGAGGCCATCATAATCATCTAGATTAGACTCCTGCACATTGCAGGCCTCTTTCTGGATCCATCAGACTTCATCTGCTTTATAATTTAGTGTTTTACACAGTTATGCAAATAAATTTCACTTTGAATGAATTTTGGAGGAATTTGATATTGTTCATAAAAATACCTGTATTTGGATACAATTAAAATCATTCGTTTATGAACACTATAGTGTTAGCTCCATTTTACAACTTTATGGGTTATTTATTGGTTATACTTATGATTATACATTTTTATATACTTATGGGTTATGCTTATATGTGGTTTTTATTTATGGGTTTATGACTTTATGGGTTATTTATGGATTATAGCTTGGTTTTAAACTGAAAGAATAAATCCACAAAGGTTGAAATACTCAGGCTTCAATAAAGGGTTTGTTTTTGTTATTGTTTTATTTTAACTGTACTCAAATTAAATTAGAACTTGCTTACTCTATTCAATCTATAGTAGAACTCTCTGGACTTAGTGTGTCAAAAGATTGACTATAATATTATAGACTGGAATAATTCTAAACTTTGAAAGTAAATTGTAATTGTAAAAATCATCTTTTCAGAAATAAATTGGTGTTCTGATACTAACTACTTCTCAAGCTGGTTATATATTGTCACCATTAGGTCAATTAAGATATTCTTAAAATTTCAATTTTTGTGCATGAATGTTAAATTATAGATTTGCCTGATAACAATTGATTTGTTTGGTGCCATTTACATTTTCTCTCTTTATTGTTAAAATGTTTTCAGATACACATGGCGAAAGTGATTAGCTTGACCTTTCTTGTCTGCTGAAGCAGTTGCATTCACCCATCAAACATGTCAGTGTTATTTCAGGAGACAAGAGATGACAAACGCTAGGATATTTCATCATTTCCCATGACTGAAGTGTGCTGAGATTTAAATACATAAAAAAGTGCTACATTACAACAAAGCATTAAGAATTTATATTTCATCAGATGACTGAATATTGGCTATTTAGGCAATGATGTTCCATCATTACCTTCATTTCTGAGGTACCATATAATCTTACAGCTGCAGACACTTTTTGTGTGTGTGTGTGTGTGTGGATGCAATGCATTTAAATTGTTGGTTAATGTTGGAGCTGTGGAAAGAGTTTTACCAGAGAGCCTAGCAATGCTTACATCTTCTTTCCTTGCATCAGGATGACATCCAAAAGGACCATATGATAGTAATCAGAGCAGTCTGGAAATTCTTATGGTAATGCATTTGATGTCTACCATTTACTTGTCTCTTTACAATTATTGTCAAAGGAATGGAATTCATTTATTGTGAGTCCCTGTCCTCAGTATAACAATCATTGTCATGAGAGTATAGAATCAAAGTTGCAATGCTTTAATGATAAGGGTAACAACTGACTCAGCAAAGGTAATATGAGGTGCCTTCTGTCTGAATCAAAGAAAAAGACATGGTAGGGGAGATGAATATAAAGGCTTAAATCTATATTAAAGTTCAGAAAATATTCTCTTTCTCATTTTGCTCAATGTGCTGTGCTAAGTGTACTTGTGTACTACTGTCTTCTGCTGATTGGAATCACAATTGCTCCACTATGTCATAGTTCTTACACTGCTAACAGCTAACCAGGATTTTCCATTTGTCTTAAAGGGCTTGCAGTCTGTTTTTGGAGTAGGGTGACTAGTCCCTTGCCATGCAGCATAGTGGTAACTATGAAGTCCTACATAGCAGCACAATTGCTGAAATACTAATTCCTGACTGTTTAAAACTCATTTTGTTACTGTTCTCAGAATAATCTTTGCAAGATTTTTCATGGAATGGTATTGTTTTATTACACAAAGCTAATTTAGAAGCAACAATCAGATCCTGCTGGTGTAAAGTGATATAGCTCCAATGAAGTCAATGGAACTATGCCTTTTTACATCAGCTGAGGATCCAGCACTGAAAAATTTTGTTAGAAGTTGTTAGTTTCAGGTATGGATTTTCTCCACTTTTCTTCTGTAATGGTTATTTTTGCTTCCCATCTATAAAATGCCTGTTTTGGTCCCCGGAACACTTAATGGTTACCAATTAGAAGTCAACTAGCTAGAGACAGAATGGTGAGGCCAGTGAGACTCAGATATCAAACAGATGGACGGTTTCAAATCTTTAGTTTTAGGGTTGTATTAATGCACTTTTTGAGGTTTGCTCAAACTGATCAGGAATAAAGACCTGTAGCTGTTCCTGCTGAGTCTACTGATTCCTACTAATCACAGCATCAGCTAGGCAGGCTGGCAGACTGTGTTACCCAATTGGTTGAGGAAGCTAGCAGGCCTGTTCTTAAACCCAGAAGCATCTTGAAACAAATGCTTGTTTATTCCCTGTCTCCCTATGCCTCCCATGCTTGTGCCTTATGCTAGCCTTGACCCTACCCTGCACCTATCCTTTTTCTAGTCTTGTTCTAGCTTTGCTCATGCCTCAGACATGCCCTGCTCCTGTCTTCCCTCCCTGATTCCATGTACTCTGGACCTGACCTTTGGCTCCAATTCCTGGCTTGACTTCAGCTGTTGGATGTGCCATTCAGACACTGACTTTGGTTCAGATGCACAACTCTGATTCCTGCTTCTACTGTGTCTTGGCAATTGGCTTTGGCATTCAGAGACTGCTTCCTGGTCTGACATAGGCTAGACCTCATATGGTCTGAGGACAGAAAGGCTTAGATAATAACCAAATCAGATTAATCACTGATTTTATTATCAGAATTATAATCAGAGGGTAAGAAAAACATTAATATTCAAAATGCTGCTGTGTTTCAACATCAAAGACTTTTTTTCTTCCTCTCATGTTATGAAGACAATATACTTTTGTGAAAGAACTTATGCAGGTTAGTTGCCTCTCTCTCACTGAGTTTTTTCCAGAATAAATCCTTCCATCAGTGTGAGTTGGAATCTGATCTGAGGAGGTGGTTTTGAAAATTGGCCAAGTATTTTCCTGCATTGCACACTGAAGCATCTCCATGACATTGAAAATGTGATACCTAATCAAACAGAGTGATCAACAGGTATTCTGTAGTTGCTGGTGCTTAGTGTTGATCTTGTAGGGCAGTGGTTTTCAAACTTTATTTCTTGGGAACCAGTTAAAAAAAATCGCTTATGCCTGCGACCCAGCAATGACATCTTTGAGCAATGCATTCCAGTCTTTTGGTGGCGGCAGCAGAGGGTGCTGCGACCCAGTACTGGGTCCCGAACCTAAGTCTGAAGACCACTGTTGTAGAGGGCAGAGAGCTGAAAGCTTTTTGTGAGAGGCTTTGGGCTGTGGAGTTCGCTGTCAGTGCAGAAGTCAGGCTAAGCGCAAATTGTGCCAGCTTTATGATATGATGAAAGACTTGTTTTTTTCATGCAGCCATTTTTTTGAACTGTGCCTGGAGCATCCCTGTTTAAAAAGCAGATCTGAAAAAGGAGGACAGAGGAAGAGAAGGGTCCCATTTGGGAATAACCACCTCCTCCCCTCTCCCTCCAAAACTGTTTAAAGTTGTACATGAAATGGTGTTGGGGAGATTAGAGATACTTGTTCTACTTGTCATACACATACCTTCAGTGGAAGAAGGTTGTGATGTGTCACCATCAAGCATTTCCTTCAGCTCTGTCTGGGAAGCTCAGCCCATAAACACAGTCTATATTACAAGACTTCAGTTGTCTGCCATAGTATCTAATCAATGCAGCTGCTCAGATAGCAAAACAACCTGTGTGTAAGTAGCGTGTTATAATAAAAAATGAATTTTGATTCTTTCTGTTTGCACCCCTTTACTGTTGGTTGCTCATGAGTCACAAGTAATGTTTGATTCATGTAAATAATCTCTGGATGAGAATTCTGCATCATAGTCATTAAATTAAGCAGGGCCAGCTCAAGGTGTTGTGGTGCCTGGAGCCAGCTTTTTTCCCCCCAGTGGGGAGGGCCAGAACCCAGCCTCCACTCCTGCCCGGCCCACCCTGCCCCCAACGCGGTGGCATCCCTAAATTGTGGTGCCCCAATCCGGTGCCACACTGGCTTAGCACTAGAGCCAACCCTGTAATCAGGAAAAAGAATTCTTTGGTGATAAAACAAAATTTGTTTTCAGGTGGAAGTAGTCCATGATCTCAGTCTGCCAAAGCAGATAGCCTCATAGTGAACTTTAAGCATATACTTATATCCCATTGACCTAAATGGGATTGAAGCATTGTATGTGCTGAATAGGGGTAGATTTACACATCTGAAGTTGAGCATTAACTTCAATACTTAGCTGAAGCTGAGTCTAGGTCATCCAGTCAGGGAACAGCTACAACACCAGATGTCCAGTCACAAAGAAGTAGCAGATTATGACCATTAAATAATCAATTGACTGTTCACTGTTAAAAACATCAGGAACATTCTGTACCTCAAATATGCATAAAAATGATTTGACTGACAACTGTGAATAACCGACCCATTTGTGAAAATTGCTAGCCAAATAAAAGCAGTTAAGTTCACCAAATAAAGTGTTCACGTTGCTTAATGTAGTGACTCATGTTTGCAAACATCAGTTTCTTCAGCATTTCTTCTGGGAAACTAAGAATTTACATCAGTGTAGATTTCTTGCTGGATCACTACAGTGTGCCTTTTGTTTAAAGTAAAAATGTAAAGTAAAATTCACTGTCAAGCATACTCATGAATTGTGCCTATGATTAGTAACTTTTTTTCACATTATTGTTACCTTAAGGGAATCAGTAATTCCCAGTGCATATTTAAACTAACCTAGTCAAACCATTCTATGTTTATTTGCTCTCTACTACGTTACCACAAATTGTACCTTAGGAAATAAATATTTTCCTTTTAAAGTCCTTATTAGCTAAAAATCTTGGTGTTTAGTGTCTTGGGTTTAATTATAAACCTACAACACAAGCAAATGAGATATTATAGGAAAAACAGCACATTAAAAAAAAATAAAAAGGGACTGCATCAGTACTATAAATTAGGGAATATCAAACGGAATCATTCAGCCACAGTACTGTTCATTCCATGGCACCAAAGGGCAACATTTTGAAGCTCTTAGTATTTTACTGAAGCCAAATTTCACTGAAAATATTGGAGACTGACTGAGTAAGGAGTGAGAGTAATAAATGATGGACAGTTCACTCCCTCCCATAGAGGAACCGATTAAACAGCAGGTAAAGAGGAAAAATGTATGAGATTCCCCTGGAGTCTTTTACTGGTTGGCTCCCTCCAGTAAAAATTTCACTGGATTTCAGCCCTTTTTGCATTTCAAACATTTTGAACTAGTTTTGGTTTTACAGTTGAAAAGAGTTTCAGTTTCTCAGAGGCAAAATATGAGTTGGGATGATTAATTAAAACAGGCAGCCAGGCTGAGGATTGTCTGTCCTTCACTCCCCTCTATTCAAATCCTAATTTGGTGGAAAATAAAAATAGAGGATGAGTCCATATGTATCAACTCCCTTTCAGGAAAGCAGCTGAATATTCCATTTTGCAGTAAGCAAGAAAATTAATAGATTTTAAGGCCAGAAGGTGCCAGATCATCTAATCTAACTTGCATAACAGAGGGCAGAAAATGTCTGCAAAACAATTCCTAGAGCAGATCTTTTAGACAAACATCCAGCTTGAAATGCCAGTCACTGGATCAAGTTCTGCTTTTTTCTACTTGACCGAACTGCTCAGTATTAAATATCTGTTCCCTACGTTGTTCTTACTTAGATATTGTAATCAAATCACTCCTTAATCATGTCATTGTAAAGCTAAGTAGATTGAGCTCCTTGAGTCTAACTATCTATAGTGCAAGTTTTCTATTCCTTTGAATCCATGGCTCTTCTCTGAACCCTCTTTGACTGATCAGCTGGACACAGGATTCCAGCAGTGGTCACACCAGTGCCAAATACAGAGGTAAAATAACCTCTCTATTCCTATTGGAGATCCCTTGTTTATGCATCTAGAGAGCACATTAGCTCTTTCGGCCACAGCGTCACCTAGATTGTCACAGCTAATTCTCCACCATCACTCAAATAATTTTCTGAGTCACTGCTTCCCAGGTTAAAGTCCTCATCAAGTATGAACTGCATTTCCCCCCAAAATGTATACATTTACATTTAGCCATATTAAAAGGAATATTGTTTGCTTGCACCCAGTTTAACAAATGATCCAGATTGCTCTGTTTCAGTGACTTGTCTTCTTAATTATTTATCATTCCCTTAATTTCATTGCCAGTTGCAAAATTTATCAGTGATGACTTTTAGGTTAACTGTTCTCCCATATATTTCTCCTTTTGCTTCTCTTAACAAATTTCTACAAAACTGAGTTTGAAGGATCTGATATGGTACTTGTAGAACAATGAATGGACTGAGGTTGGAAAAAATAAATGCACTTAGGCCCTGATCTGGCATACATTTATGCATATGCATGACTTTAGAGCCCCACTTAACCCTAGTAATGATGTAATCATATATTGATAAAAGAAGTTATTCATATGCCTAACAAAAGAAGCAAGGAGTCCTGTGGCACATAAAGACTAACAAATTTATTTATCACATGAGCTTTCATGGGAGAAAAATCCAACTTTGTCAGATGCTTTGAAGATGGTGGAGCTTACAGAATGGGAAGACAATAAATGCAGGAGAGTGTAAGACATGGGATCAGGTCATACGTGTAACAGCAAATCAAGTGTTTGCAAGGATTCCTTGGACTATAAAAAGACACCTTATGACAGCTATCAAAGTAACCCTGTGAAATTTTCCCCCACAGAATAATCTCTCTGCAGTTCACTAAAGTTGGCAGGGTCTAGAAGGATACTATGACTATCTATATTATATATGAAATTTCTTTTCTTGTCCTTTCCTTTACAATTCTCCCTAATGTCTGGGGCCCTGTTTATGCACTATTAAAATGAATGAATGCTTTGTCATTAAAACATTAAAGGAACCCTCTCTTCATCTCTTTGCTTCACTTCCGAGCATTTGCCTACAAACTTCTGCAGGTCCTTCTGTGTGGCATTCTGCTACAGACAGAAATATTCTCAGATTGAAAGTTTCCGTATACTGACAATAGTGTAATTTCTCTCTACAGATATTAGTATACTGAGGTGGGACGGGGACCAGGCCGCCCTGGGTCTCAGGCTCTGGGTGTGGGGCTGCTGGCTGACCCTTCACAATGTGTAGGTGGCGATGGACACAGAAAGCTCTGAGGGGTGCAAGCCTCCTGCACCTTTCCCGCATTGTAAAGGGCCAGCCTGGGACCCTCACACCCCAAGGCATGGGGGTGAGGCCACTCTGAACCAGCGCCAGGCTGGGGCTGGAGCAGAATGGCAGCTAAGCACTGGGGTGGGGGTACTGAGCCAGCCTTTTAAGGGAAGCAGGGGATGCAGGAAGCACTGAGGAGCCCTCCTCACATTGTGAAGGACCAGACCAGCCCCCAACCCCAAGCCAGGGGATGAGGCCCCCCCCATCTGAGTTGGGGCTGCACTGTGAGGCTGGAGTGGGGTGGGATATTGAGGGGAGGAAGGCATGCTGGGATGGGCCTGCCCTTCATGGGAGGCACTGAGTGGTGCCCCTCAGCACCACCCCATGTGTTGTGATGGGCTGATCTGGCCACTTCCCTTCCTTAGGAGAGGGGGTGGGAGCAAAGCTGCCCTGCCCCAGCTGGGGCTGGACTGCGGAGCAACTGCAGAAAGAGAGGGAGGCGCTGCACCCTGAGTAAGTGCAGGGTGGGGAAGTGGTAGCATAGGCAAGACTTCATTGGCCCTTGCCAGCCTCATGCCCTCCTGTAGGTCCGGACCCCACCTCTCTCAGGCAGTTGGAGGTAGGACTAGGACCCCTCCTGCCCTGCACTGAGGGGGCATGAGGCCTGGGTGTGGCACAAATGAGGCCTGGCTCCTGGGTTTGGACACCCATGGTACACCACCGTATAAGGACAGCCACAATTTAAGGGTGTTGGGTTGGAATCCTAATCTAAATAAAATACACATAGATAAACATATATTTGCCAAAGCATAGAAATGATTTACTGAGGTATAACAATGACAACTTCATCCAGATACCGGGCCAGCTCATTGGCCCTGCTGTGGTCCCTTCACATTACTGTGATGATATAAAGTGGCTGAAATTGCAACGTAAGCAGCCAGCTAAGGTTTCCCTTGACTTGTCATAGCAGAGTTTTCCTCACTCTCTGATGTACAAATGGCAATCTGGTGGAAATAACAAGGGGGTTGACTGAATTCTGCTGTATTCTGGTGCTCTCAAACTTTGCAATGCTGTCCCCAGGTGACAGCTGCAGTTAGCTGTAACTTCGAGCAGTCTCAAGGCTCCTGTAAGTTTTGCAGGGAGCCAGACTGGCCACTGGCTGACTCTAGAATCAAGGGAGCACCAAGATGAAGTAAATTCATATTTACCACCCCTTCAGATCCTGCAGATTAGCTGGTCCTAATGATGTGACCAATTGTTTTGATACCACTGAGGAAAAAAAGCCTTGCATATTCAATGTAAAACTTGTTTAATTATTCCAGAATTAAATGCAAATTGTCCTGGTCTTTGATTTCATTGAGGTACACTATAACTGTACCTTAGTCTCTGTAATAAATTTGAAACTTTTATTCATCATGATATGATGCCACATGTCTTTCTATTGTTCTGAACTGGGATCAGAAAATCTGAACAGTCTCATGAGCAAAGAAACCCCCTGTTCTTATGTGATATCTTTGTCTTATTCTGAGTAACTAAAGGAGGCAGAAAATTTGGGAAGTTTTGATGCTTATCCAAACCTCAGAAGCCTTTACAGTTTGGCCATCACTAATTACAAGAGCACATACACCAGCACAAATCCATACAAGGTGATGCTCCTGGAAGATGGAGAGTTCTATATATAAGGATAATGTTAGAAATTGGATGTTATTCAGTTTTGACAAATAGTCTGTTATAGTGTAAATTATAAGTCTTTGCAAATACTATATAGATCTAAAGAAAAACCAAGCAGAATAATTAATACTTGTGAAAACTATCTGAAATTTTAAGGTGAGCTATTTCCTGTTTATATTTCAAAAATATTAAACTATAGACCATCTGTTCCAATGCCAAGTAAGTTCGATTATGAATATTTTTTACTGCTTTGAGCTGTAAAGGTGTTTCTCCACCCAGTTGGGGATAACCAGAAAATGAATTCATCAAGTTTTTGCTTTAAATAGCATTTTGGGGAGCTAGAGTGAACTCACTATAAGTAACAACCACCTCTGTACTCATTTTATTTAAACAGAATTATCTTTTCCAAGACCTAATTAAAAACCATATCCTGGTCTTCACATGGTAAATGTAACCATCTCACATTTGATATTTAACATCCTCCTGTGTGAGCTGTTATGCTAATCTTAATGAGAATATAATGAAAAAACAAATTAATCCATTTATTTACATGAAATTGCTGTTTATGAAAGTGACATGAATTTAACCTGCTTCCCGTTTGCAAACAATGTGATATAAAGCAGGCCAGCATTACATTTAGACAAAATCTACTTTTGCAGACTGAGTTGACAATATGTTGTTACTAGTGCTCCCCTATGCCTTGCAATACTACTCTATTTCTTAGCAAATTCTTGAATGGAATGGGGGAATGAAGATCATTATCTGTGCTTTATACTTAAGGAAATCAGTGCTGGCCTCTTCACACGTCAGATGAAAGTGGCAAAGAAAGGGAGGTGAAAACGACAAAATTCTCCTCTGTTAATGTAAATGCACTCTTCTTAGGAGAATGTAACCATCAAAAAACACTACCAGACAAGAGAATTTGTTACTGCTTAGATTTACCCACAGTTGAACAAACATCAGTCAGGGATGGTCTAGGTCCTACCTCCATGTAGGAGGCAGGACTTCATTAATTGTCTTTCAGTCCTATCTTTTTATGATTATGCTGTGGCATTACCAAGGACAACTTAATTTATGTATCGTAGTATTTTCCACATACAAAAAAGACTCACGGGTTCCTAAAAGGAAAAATAATAAGGCAGTGCACGGATAAACTCGGTACACAATAATGATAAGAAAAGATGTTAAAGAGCATTGATATCTTGCTTTCAGTTGTCTATACTTGTTGAGAGCAGAATACAAAGTTTCTAAACTTGATTGCTGCCTATTATTCTGGAATAAGTCAAAAACCCCATACTCACCTTTTAGAAAGAAAGAAAGAAAGATTTCAGTACTGATGCAGCAATAAAATCTGAGATTTCCGAGTGTAAAGATAAATTCAGTCAGCAAAATAACCTACTATGAGCAAGAAAAATCAAAGAAGATGGGGAAAAAAGCAGAGACGGATCATTCCTCAGCATAGTAATACACACATAATGGGCAGAAAATGCTATCTGGGAGACAAACCTCTTTTCCCAAGATGCCCCTTAATCTTCATAGTGCGGGAGGGTAGTCAGGTTCCAGCAATGGGTGGGGACCAATCTGGGGAGGCGGAAGGGGAGGACAAACAGCAACACTACCTCAGTAGGTGGAAATGAGGATATAAATAAGGAAAGGATGACCCTGTGTTGCACAGTTATTGATGGGTATTTATCATATGAGTTAACACAGCTGCTGACTAATGAATCTTTAGCACCTTAACTTTCTTCCTCTGTGGCTATGACAGTGGGCAGAAAACTCCACCAGTTCTCTTTCACAGAGTTTCTGCTACTTTTCTTCAATGAGGCTGCTCTCCTCCTGAGTCTCCCACGGGAAGAAAGCAAAGGTCTGATGTCTAAACCTTGAACATCTCACCAGGGTTTTTTAGACATTGTTCTTTTGAATCCTAACAAACTCAATACTGGAATGGATTGATTTCTTTTTCTGTCATCTAGTCAGCTGAAATTGACATACATTTCCATTTTCCAGTCAGAATGGTAGATTTGACTAACATTTCCACTGCAAATTACCTTAATTGCAGCTATCACAGTGTAGCATTGTTTCTGCACAGCTGCTATTGTTTTTACTGAACTATTTGAATGCCTTTGGGTATCTTCCGGTGAGTCTGCAAATGTGTTATTACAGGCAAAACCCATTTTTTTTCAAATGGTATATTTCTAAAGATATTTGCAATTTTTACTGTGTTTACTCTAGACTAAATATTAGGCATTTTATGGTCAACTTGATCCTCAGATGCTACCAGGGGAGTCTTGTTCAGCATAAACAAAAGTGTACAAATTCTTCCAGTTTTCTTCTAGGTGGTAGAATTCAACATGCAGTTATACAAACAACAAACAAATACTACTACTACTACTACTAATAATAATTAATAGCTTGTTTTTTAATAAGAGATCCCAAGGACCTGAGTGATTCATAAGTTTCAGAGATTCCTAGGTATTAAGGTCAAAGTGGATTGTAACATTACTTAGTCTGACATCAACACAACTTAATATAACACATGATGTATATTTGACCTTACTAACTTAGCATAAGAGAAGCCATTTATTTCACCTAGGGATACCTTAGTCTACCCAATAACTTGTGGTTGAGTTTAGTTCATAAGACATGCACTTTTGGATACTGGTCTTCAGGTCTTCTTTAGGTCACATTTGCAAATACATTAGCTTATGTCATCCTAGTCCCTGTTGGATATTTATCCACATTGTAAAACCACCAAATAATATGGCACCATCCCATATGACTGGCAGGCCAGTCAGGAAAAGCCCAGGGCTAAAACAGCAAAATAATTGTAAGGTCAGCATTTGTGCAGAGCTCAGCTGTGTTGGGAAGCTAGTATGGCACATTTGCATAATTAGCTGTGAACATTACTAAGTTCTCACAAATACCTTGCAATGAACCAGGATCTATGGATATTAATGGATTTACAAGAAATATTCACTAATCCCATTCTTTGATGTCTAGGTCTTCTGAAAAATTCTGCCTGAATGAGGGGATTTGATGCATTACTAAACCCAGGAAACAGAACTGGAAGAAGAATGATGGACATTTCCTACTGTGTGTCGCTGTATGGAACATGTTCTCTTAACCTACTGAAATCTTATAACACATGAAGTCATATTATGACAGGCGGAACCAAATGAAATTGGGAAGCTCTGTGGGGTTCCCATAATTATTTTATTCTTTTCAAGAGACAAAAAGATAGAGGATAAAGCTTATGAAAAAGGTGAGGTGTGACATGTTGCACCCTACATACACCCTTATAATGAGATCTGTGTGCCTTTCCTATTCACCCTTAAAAAATGATTCTGTATGGTCTAATGCAAAGTATGGCATGTTCAGTGTTTTTGGAATGTTCATGGCATGCGCTACATTATTGTTATGGTAGCAGGTGTCCTGTAACCTCATACATGTGGACAGATATGAAATATGTCTCCAAAGGCATCTCATATGGTTTGAATAGAGGCAGACAAATAGAGCTGGGTTCACAGAGCCTGCATAAAAGAACAATGCAGGTTAATTACCTTGGCTAAATGATGGAAAGATTGTGAGATGAAGAATCAGCTGACTGCAGGGGATCCAAGCGGGATTGAAAAGAGAAAAAGAGACAATTCCCATGGACTCCATTTTCAAAGAAACTTTGAGAAATTGAAGCCTACTTACAAGAGGGAAAGGAGAGTCTAGCTAAACACATCTATGGGCAAGCCTGTAAGATGAAAATGACAAACAGTGATCTTAGTTTAGAATGCAACCTTTTCTTTTATTTGATTGTGGCTATCCCCTTGACTGATCAACTATTTATTTTATATTGATTCAAACTGTACTCATTTAAAATCATAATATAATCAATAAACTAATGTTTGTTTTATCTGAAGTAGTGCATGTTGAGCTAGAGTGTGTAAGGGCTCAATGAAAACCAAACTGGTGCACATCAATTTCTTTGTTGAATTGAAAGAGAGGGGTTAATGAGTTTGTAAGGTCCAGTGGGGCATAATGAGCCTTGCAAGATGGAAGTTCCCAGCATTGCATCTGAAACTGGGGGTGTTTGCTGGGGACCATCCCATGCGTGGCTAGGGAGACTGTTCTTCAACTGGGGGAGAGTCCAATTACACACAGGAGGCTGGGCATAAGCTGATGCAGGAGTGAGGGTTCACACAGCAAGGTGGGGTAGGTTGAGGCCCTGGAGTGGAGAACTGGGGTACAGCTGCGCACCAGTCCAGATTACAGGAGGGTAGTATCACAGAGGATGAGATAAAAAATGAGTAGTAAATAGAAACCATATCACAAGCCCTTTGAATACAGAAGTAGGGCCTCATTCTACTACAGTCAAAGGTGCATTTGACTTGGATTACAACGGAAAAACAAAATTTGCATGGGGTAAAAAACATAAAGGCAGAAATAGAGAGGAAATGGGATGAAGTGGTCTCCATTGAGTGCTTCCCTCAAGTCTGAGTAGATTTTCAATCAGCTGATACTGTACACTGAACCACCTAGTGGCACTTTTAAAAACTAACAAATTTAGTGATAATTAAATTTGTTAGTCTTTAAAAGTGCCACTAGACTCCTTGCACTTTTGCTGAACTAAACTAACACAGCTACCCATTTGGAACTCATCATCAATCCAGCTGTAACTCCATCTGCATGACTATAAACTTTGTGTCTCCTCAATGGTCATTGGAGCATCTGCTCTTTCTTGCAGCACATCTCCATTAGGAGTCCAAGAGAATGTAAGGAGGCCTTGCTCCTCCATCTCAATGTCTCTACAAATGTCCCTTGGTCCACTTGGATCTTAGTGCATCCATAGACTGAGGCATAGGACCTCTGTTCCTGGCTGTGAGGGATAGAGGGGAAGCATCCCTCACCATAAAAAAGTGCTTTGCAAAATACTCTGAGATCCTTTACCTTAAGATCATTTTCCCACTTAGATTAGCCTGTGGGCTATTATTATTTTGATTTATTTTAAAATCATCTATCCCTGGCTCTAGGTACAGGGATTCAACATGCAAAACATACCAAAGTAAAAATATAATGATAGCGTATAAACTTATTCTATTTAATTGCAGTCCTCTGCTGGGAACTGCCGAGGAACTGCAAGAGGCCCCTTGTATGTGCACTAAAAATATGAAGCCTTTCATTGTACTTATCCTCTCTGAGTGAAACGCCCCTCTGTGATGGGGTGTTCAGATAACCACTTAACCAGAACAAAGCTTGGAGTAATACTGGACTAGGGAGGCCCTGCCCTTAAGCAACTGCAGGGCATGATCTGGACGGATGGACAGTTTCCTGGCAGCTCAGAGAAAGTGGGGAGGGAGTTACAGACTGCAGGAGGAAGTGAGGTAGGTGACTGGATTGAGTTGCAGAGTGACCATGACACTAGTTAGACTGCTCCAGATGCAGTGATTCAAATCCAGTCCCCTCCCCACTACTCCCAGCATTCTGGAGGTGGGAACCTATGAGAGGGCCCAGACAAGTGGGATATTACCCACCCAGGCAGACTAAACTGCTATTACTAAGCCTGTGATCGTCACACCCCAAAGGGGAAGTTCTAATCTGGTAAGAAGAAATTCTGCAGGGAGCGTAACTTGGAAGTGAACCAATATGTGTTCTGGATCCCACAACACCCCTGCAGGGTCCCGGGTCAGGACCTAGTGGAGTGGGAAGGCCCATGTTTCCCTACCTTACTCCCCCATTCGTCTGTTATGAGAGAACCTCAAAAGGGGAAGTGGGGTATCACATCAGCGGCTGAGGTCTGCTATATACGACCCAGCAGGACAGAAAGATTGAAAAGTACCGTGGATGCATCGCCTAACCACTAGGCCAGATGGCCTTGGAATGACTAGGTACACTATGCCTAAATTCCAGTGGCAGCAAACAGTCTACATATACATGTTCACTGAGAACTGCATGTTCTGCTCAGTGTTGTTTCTGTGTAGAAAATTGCTTTGCAAAATGTCTAGAATGATGAGAACAACCAAAAAAAGTTGTTTTCATTTCTGGGCTTAGTTACATTGTATAAAGAAATAAAGTTGTTTTGCTAGGAACAAAGTGAAGGAGGATACAGCCTTGAGGCACTTAAAGTGCCATCAGCCAGTCTCCATATGTTTATTGTACAGAATGGGTGGATAGTAAAGAAAGCAGCTTCTTTTGGCTCCTTGAGCTTTGGTTTCTCAGTCTGAGAGTTCAATAAAAAGTCAGCATAAGCACAGAAGTTGCCTCCAAGAGTACATGGCAAAAGTCTGCAGCAACGCAGCCTCAACATGTTTATTTAATCATCATGTTTTATAGTGGCAACCAGGGCTGGCAACTGTAACTAGAAGACAAGCCAAAGAAAAGGCAGTATATTTTCTTAAAATATTTAGGGGCACCGGGGATAAAAACAGAGTTCACTGAAGGCATGGGATTCTTATCTGAGAGGAGAGGGACAAGTGGTGAATTGTATATTGTAAGATTGTCACTCCGAAATACTGTAGACTCTTCCTTCTAACTATACAACATCAGAAGAGAGGTTTTTCCAAGGCTATGTCTAGACTAGCAAATTAGTCTGGATTAAGGAGGCTTAATCCAGACTAATTTGGTTCCTGTCCACACTAGGATTTGCCTAGTTCAAACTAAAAAAAGCTTAGTTTGAACTAGATAGTTTGAACAGTAAGTTCAAACTAAGTGATGTAGCCGTGCTAGCTCAAACTAAATAACTTTGAACTAAGCAGTTAGTTTGAACTAGCCATGTTTTTTAGTTCAAACTAAAAAGTTAGTTCAAACTAAAAAACACAGCTAGCTTGAACTAACCCACGGTTAGTTCGAACTAAGCCGCACTTAGTTTGAACTAACCAGGAACTGCTCACTTTGGTCTCAGGAGGTCTGAACTAAGCTTCCTGGTATAGATATAGCCTAAAATGCCAACAAAGAGGACAAGTTGTACTTGAGAATAATGGTAGGTTACATTATTTAATCTTGAGGGAAGTCGCTTATCAGGCAGTTTTTATAATCTCTGACTAACAGGTACACAAAAGAATCCTAGCAAAATGCAAAATTGTGCAGAATTCAAGGTGTTTTTGTTTGGTTTTTCATTTAATTATAAATTGGAAAGTGGGCCCACTTTTCTGAAACTTTTTTGCTAAGGCATGCAGATTTTTGGAAGTAAAAATTGTCTACTCTTCCATTCATGGGGAGTAATTTGCTAATGAAAAATGGGACCAGTTCTCAAGGAAAGAGGACTTGGAACCGGTGCATGTGAAAGTGCATATTACTGTCAAATTTAAATGACAAATAAAGAAAACTTAGAAGAGTTGCAAAATCATGATTTTATGAAAGCAAAATTTCACAAAACAAATATCGTGCATTCTGTGAATCTCTATTCACTATGCTATGGATAATGGAATTGAAAGCCAGACATGTTTAGATATAGCATAGGTAAAACCTAACACTGCAACTGGTCATTTCATTATTTCTTTATAAAGATCTCATTCCTGCTAGTCATTAATTTATTCCTTTATAAAGACTCTCATTCTAAATGTGGAGCATTTCTATGTGTAATTATAAAAAACAGAAATTTTTAATTATAACTTATCTCCTAAATTAACTGAAACTGAATACATTCAGCATAAAAATAGACTATTCTTTAAAGTCAGATAGTTGCATCAGTTATTAGATCCAAAATTCTAGTTCTTCAATATATTTGATGCTTATATATCTCATTCATTTCATATGTGATAGAAAGCTAAATATTGTAAAACAGGATTGCATGACTCACACAATACATTTAGCACATTTAAATGCCATATCTGTGAGTGCTCATGAGTAAATCTCGTGGGCTTAATCTTATGCATGACAGAAATGTTCTTTTCCTCAATGGCGACTGCAGTGATGAAGTAAGAGATTTTATATTACTTGTGGAATGCTTTTTGCTCCTTGAAACAATGGTAACATGCATTACTGTAAGAGTTGTCATTTCCAGTTGTAATTGATTTGCATGGCTGCCACAGTATAACATGTAAAATCACGACAGCAGGGAAGTATGGGAACAGGCCAGTCACCACTGTGCTTAATCTCGAATTGTTCATTCATCATATTTTAAACTTTAAATTGCACTTGTCAGTTGGGATCATGGTAAGTCTGATTCACTAACTTTTCCTACTGTTCTCTTCGGAATGTTTGATGAGATTGCTGTAGTGCAGTGAATTTCGTAGCAGATGTTCTTGCTCACCAAGGCAATGAGGACTGCCTGAAGCCCCATCCACATTCTGAGGAAACTATTGTACTGGGGTTAGCGAGAGGACGATTGTCAGTGAGTTTTCAGTTCATTAAGTACTTTAAAAGAGACTGAGGTGTGCAGAGCTCCCACAGGCGTATCGATCACTTCAAAAACAGTCCAGCCAAAAACCGTCCTCCTGTTTCCCAGGCATTTACTAAACCCAATCTGCCCTTGCTCTTTACAGGATAGATTCAAACTGACTCAGTTTGTCCTAAATATATAATCCTATTCCAATCTTCAGTAGGGGGCTTTCTGGCATGGTGGCAAGAGATAACAAGATACATTCACCAAAAATCAAAAGCTCTCTAGCGGCTTCCTGTTGTTGGGCTCCATCTTTTAAAGCTGTGACTACCAATAATAGTTTGTGCATGTGATGGGGTACGTTTGTCTTTCATGTCAGCACTTCCTCTGCTCCCAGCCACTTGTTGCCCTCATCAGGAAGGTCAATGGTAGCTCAGCCCTTTGGTCAAGCCAAACACACAGAGGAATTCCTTCCAACAGGACCTGCCCTGTGCCCTTATTACCACCTTCAGCCCTGTCTCTGGGCACAGTCCTTTTCATCTAGCTTTAAGTCCCTGTCTGCCCTGGGACAGAGCAGTACAGGGGTTTCTCCTTGGAGACTCTAATTCCTTTAGCAATTCTCTGATGTCTCTAAATCCTGCCCTCTAATTGGGACTCTAAACAAGCCTTGTCTGCTTCTCATGGCTTTGGCCTCTTCACCACAAGCCAGAGAGGGTTCCAGGCCTGCCCACTAATCTGGGTCCTATGCTGCTTGCTGTAATATTTATAACTGCTAGTACCTGAACCAAATCCCACACAGTTCTTTCCATTTAACCCTTAGCTCAGTACTGAAGCTCCTCTCAACTCCTCTCCTTCTTCACTATGCTGATCCCTGCCAGCATATGAACTGTTCAGTTCCCTTCCTTCTGCCCCACACACCCCAATGAGCTTTGATTGGATGCTTCCTTGCAGCCTTTTGAGGCAGGCCTGGAGAAAAGTGCTTCACCATTCCTTTACTGGGGTGGGATGTGGTAGGACACTGAGGTCTCTAGCTGGGGGCCTCAAAGGGCCTAGCACACCTTATCCTCAGGGGACAACAGATTCTTCCCATGTAGGGCAGATTAAAGAAAAGGTAATCTGTTTGCAAACATTTTCTATACCTGAGTAATTCACTACAAGATATCAGAGTGTACCTCAACCTGAGGTCACTTTGGACACTTATTGTTTCACAATAATTTTCTATTTACAAGAACCACCTTCCTGGTGAGCATAGAATTGACAGCAAAATGAACCAGAGGGTGGTGTATCAAGAGCGTATCAGAAATGTTTGGATAGATTGGGAGACAATTACAAATGAGCGTATATCAGCATTCAGGCAGAATTCCTTTTCATTCCTGCCAGACCCCCTTTCTGTGACTGTTTGTTTAGGTTTCTACAACCCAACTGAATTCTGGTAACATGATTCCTTTTATTGGGGGGTTATACTACATCAGACTTACTAATTACATGAGACACCGTACTTCCAAGACAAATTATCCCCATGGTGATGTAGCCAGAGAATGAAGGTAACTGGCAAAGCTGCAACAGAGAAGCAGGATAGTGTGGACCTGAAATAACCTCTTTTTTCTTCCTTGGTGCACAGGACTGATTCCTGTGGGGCACCAGCCACTAACCCCTACAACCACATGGGCCACAAAGTCTTCTACTTCTCCTAATAAGTATGCCTTATCATTGGGAAGAAGGGAGTCACCAGGGGTATGTCTACACTGCAGGCTGTTAAGTTGACTTAACAAGGTTGACTTTAAATTGACTTAAAGTTGACCTTGTTAAGTTAACTTAGAGCATCCACACTGAAAACTCCTGTTAACTGCCTGCCTCCATACAGGCAAGTGCTAGGTTAGAATCATAGAATCATAGGGTTGGAAGGGACCTCATAGGTCATCTAGTCCAACCTCCTGCCAGAGGCAGGACCACTCCCACTAAACCATCCCAGTCACAGTTTTGTCCAGCCGGGCCTTAAACACCTTCAAAGATGGAGATTTCACCATCTCCCTCGGCAGCTCATTCCAATGCTTCACCACTCGCCTAGTAAAAAAGTTTTTTCTAATATCCAGCCTTGACCTCCCTAACCGCAACTTGAGACCATTGCTCCTCGTTCTGTCCTCTGTTACTACAAAGAACAGTCGAGCTCCATCTTCCTTGGAGCATCCCTTCAATTAGTTGAAGGCTGCTATCAAATCCCCCCTGAATCTTTTCTTCTGCAGACTAAATAAGCCTAATACTTTCAGTCTTTCCTCATAAGGCTTGTGCTCCAGCCCTTTAATCATTTTGGTTGTCCTCCGCTGGACTCTCTCTAGCATGTCCCTGTCATTTTTGTAGTGGGGAGCCCAAAACTGAACACAGTATTCTAGATGTGGCCTCCCCAGTGCAGAATAGAGGGGAATGATCACATCCCTTGATCTGCTGGTAATACTTCGTTTGATGCAGCCCAGTATGCCATTGGCCTTTTTGGCAGCAAGAGCACACTGCTGACTCATATCTAGTTTCCCATCCACCATGATCCCCAGGTCCTTTTCTATAGTGCTGCTACTTAGCTGAATGTTCCCCAGCCTGTAGCAGTGCATGGGGTGTTTCCGTCCCAAGTGCAGGGAAGGTTGACCCTTCCTGGTGGCTAGGATCTCTGGGATGGGGCCTGAAGGCCAATTAGGTCAATTTAAGGCCTATTCCCAATCTACACTGTCTTAAGTTGAGTTAACAATGTCAATTAAAGTGTAAAGTTGACCTTAAGAGGTGATGTTATGAAGTCAACTTAAGGAAGCACTTAAGTTGACTTAATAAATGGCCAGTATGGCCATGGGGGTCTGTAGGTCAACTTAAGTTTTGTTAGTTGACTTAAGACTCCAGTGTAGATGTACCCCAGGAAAGTAAAGCAGCGTGGGAGTGGCCAGGAGGCAAGGAACTTTCTAACCTTGGTACTGCCATAGTATTTGAACTTTCACTTCAGCTGAAAGTAGAGGGTGACAGTTTTATGGGAAGAGGAGGGAGCAGACTGTGTGTCAAGTGAAAAAGAAAGTGGTAATGGATAGTGGGTGATTTCATACTTAAATGTTGTGAGCTGTCCCTCAAAGACATAAAGCAAAATAAATAAATTAAAACAAAACCCCAAGAGTCATGGAGTCTTGTTGAGCAGTTCCTAGCATTGCTTTCTGCACTTCCTCTGGGCACGTCATACCATAATTGTGGCTCAAGATGGTCTGAAGTCACATGGATTCAGGGAGAAATTCCTCAGCAAAGGGGAGGAGGGTGGCTCAGTAGGATCAAGGCAAGGATCTTGCCTGCAATGGAAGAGGAGGGCTATATCTGTGAAATTCCCACAAAAAGACTTGTCCCCTTCCTTCAATATTTTAGCAATGTCTGAGTTCTTAAGGTCAGGCGAAATTCTTTGCAGGCACAGATTTTGTCAAGGAGTTGGTGGAGTTTGTTCAGTAGCATTGTTCTCCCCAACTTTAAAAACCAAAACTGGGATGCTGTCTGGGCCAAGTCCTTTGTGATTTTTTGTCTGATATGCCAGACTTCATCAGAAGATGGGGGATTAGCAAGGTGTTCTATTGCTGAACACTGTGGAATTCCCTATGGAGTCTTCAGAGACTCTCAGAATGCTCCTTCCAGCATTGTTTAATGATTGTATTATCTTTAAGGAAGATGGAGCCATCCTGGAAATGTATGGGGGTTAGGCCCTTGGTACTTGGCCCATATCAAAGTTTTGTTGCTCAAAAGAAGCTTCTTGTGTCATTCTGGTCAATAAAATCCTAGATCTCACAGACTGTCTTTTGCCATCTCTTTTTTTCTGGTGTCGTATAACCTCTTTTGGACTTTGGATTTGAGCTGGTTGTAGGCCTTATGTTTTCATTGGTTAGAGGAGTTATGGAATTTATTTCTTTTCTTTTGAATTAATTCTAGGATTTTCTCCTTGTTTTCATCAAACTAGTCTTGGTACCATTGAGTGAAATACCTATAGTTTCAACACATGAACTGTGAATTGTGTTTCTAAATTGATCCCAGTGCACTTAAATGTCAATGATGTTATCAGGCAAGTTAGAGAGTTTCTAAGACAGATTTTGCTGGAAAGTTTTGCAATTGGTTTCATCTTAAAGTTCTTTGACATTGCATCATTTTTGGTTAATCTTTGGGAGCAAGTTGCAGGTACATGATTGATCTTACTAATTGATGGTCTTTCCAGCAGTGATCTGTACTTCTCATGTTTAGTCTTATATGGATGTTGGTATGATCTTGGACTCTGTCTATTACATAATAAAGGATTGGCCAGTGTTTGGACTGAGGATGTTTCCAGGTTGTCTTAAATTTGTTGCTTTGCCATAAGATGGTATTTGTGAGCAGATCATGCTCTGTACATCAGCTGATAAGTGGAATACCACTGGGGTTTACATTTCTAGCCCCTTCTTTGAATATTATTCTTATGCCACTCCAGAGTTGGGAGTCCTGTCCAATTCTGGCATGAAAATGTCTCAGGATGGTCAGTTTGTCTTCCTTATGCATGGCTGTGAGGAGTTCATTTGGATGTTGTAAAACTACTCATTGTCATCATCAAGTGTTTGGGGTGTGTGCATTGATGACCATGGCATATTTGTTGTTCCTGAGCTTGAGCTGAAGTGTCATGAGACACTCACTGATCTCCATGGGAAAGTCCAAAGGCTGATTCGCAATCTTATTTTTGGTGGCAAAATCAATCCTATGGATGCATCTCTCTTCAAGTAGCTTTCCTTCCCAAAAGATGGTATAGTCATGTTCATACTCTTTCAGCTGGGCCTCATCAGCCCAGTTGATCTCCCTAAGGCTTGCAATGTCAATCCTGAGTCCTGACAAATCTCAGGAAAACATGGCAGTTCTTTTTTCTGGGAATTCATTGTTCTGAGAGTCCATGAACGTATAGACATTCCAAGTGGCAAAATTACTGTCTTGTTTTTTATATTTTGGCTGCAGATTTGATTTATCCCACTGGATGAAGTGAGATTTTCTCCCATGAAAACACATGCAATAAATAAATCTGTTAGTCTTTAAGTGCCACAAGCCTCCTTGCTTTTTTTCCCCTTTTGCTTTACTAGACTAACACAGCTACCTCTTTAGAACTCAGTTGGAGGACTGTGAGACAGCCTGTGTTTGAGGCATCTATTCTAGCCCACTCTCCATTTGGGATGAACAGAGAGGATCTTAAAAAGGCCTGCTCAGTAGCTGCTGCTGGTGCCAAAATGCACTTCTGTCCCATCCAAGCATGAGAGAACCACCACACGATTGCACCAATGTACAGATTTGTGACTGAAGTCTTCTAGAGATCACTGGTCCTGTCTTCACAGCTTCTTGTTTGTCACCACAGGACTTGATGTGGGTGTAAGTCCTTGTCAGAGGGCAAAACATGAAATCATTTAACAGGGAAGACTTGTGTGAGGTGGTAACCAAACAAAACTTGACAGGGGAAAACCCATAACTAGTGATAGGAGAGTCAAGATAACCAGGGACCTCCCTTCTGCTGCAACCAATATTTGCCATCATTGGGGTCTTGTGGGGCTTGGACCACATTTAAACAGGACCCTTGTCTCTGACCTGCTCACCACAGGCAACTCTACCAGGATTATATGAAAGCTCTGAATGGTATAGGTCTGAATGTCTTTCATCCATTTAAACTGCTCCACCATGATATGGCTGCAGTCCATCCAGAGATGCTCGAGAACAGTAATATTTATAAAACAGACTTGAGAACATTAATGCTTATAACGACCATGCATGTAGCAAACCCATATCCTTCAACCCATCCCACCCCTCAAACATCTGAGAAAAAAGATGACTTATGCAGTTTGTCTGGCAGGTTAACAAATCTGGAGACAAGTGAAGAAACAAGTTCCAGAACAGCAGACCCTCCATGGAAACTGCATTGTCAGAAGCCTACTTCTGACCTCTGATTCCAATTGCAGTGTTGTATAAGAAGAGACAGATTTCAAATGATCTAAGGCAGCAGTTCCCAAACATTTTCCCTTTGTCATTCCATTTTAAGATGTTTTATTTCCCACTACCCTAGACAGCATGATGTTGTCATTTAAAATGGTGTACACCCAGCTGTGTAACCTCACACACATACTGTACATGCAAAGTCATGCTGCAAGTAGAATGCCATTTTTCTTTGCAAAACACCATCCTCTGGACTGCATGAGCTCACATGCATATGGTGCAGGCTAAGTCATGGTGCATGGAGAGCACCCTTTGTAGAGCAAAATAGCTTCCCCTGTGTGACCTTGTGCATATGATGCATGTAAGGTCATGCTGTGCAGAGGAGGCCATTTTGGAAAACAGCCTCCTCGGCATACTTGGGATCGTCATGATTTTATCTAGTGATGAAGTGACCCTAGTTGAGGTCATGATTCAAAGTTTGGGAACTGCTGATTTATGGCTTTATACTTCAAAATCAACTCTCAGCTTCATCCAAAAACTAACTGGCATCCAGAGCAGATCAGGTTAAATTGCTGTGAAGTACTCTCAGTGGAAACTCCATTTAATATGACTTCAGCACAAGTTTCAGGTTCCAGATAATTGGAGCCCTGCATGGATACAAAAATGTGGGTCTGTAACCAGATCGTACCCGCCCAGTGTCAGTCTTTATTGAATCTGCAATCTGTGTGCCATGTTTTATGTGGATCTGGAACTGCATCTCCAACCAAGCTTAGGCTCACTGTCAGCATTTTAGCATTTGATCGGCTCGTTTGCCACATATGTTCCATGTATTTTTTTCCTTTTCTCGTTTGTGATTTGCACGCTGTGCTGTCAACCAGATTTCCTTGGCCACCAATGAAATTTCCGACTGACAGCATGACATGCGAATCACAAACAAGAAAATGAAGAAATGGGTGGGAAAAACATGGGGAACGAGCCAATCAAAGGCCAGCACTCAGCAGTGAGTGATGTCTCTCCAAGCCTCAGCCTGTTGTGACCAAGACTCTGATTGGCTGGCAGACTACCAATCAGACCTCAACTAGGATTAGCTGGAGCACTTCCTTGTTCCCTCCATGTGCTGATGACGCAGATCATAGCTGCAGCTGCAGGGATCATTCATAAAAATGGGATCCGCAGCCACAGCCAATCTGCAACAATGGATCTGTGTATTTCTGCAGCTGCACCCACGGGGGTGGTTACCCAGGGCTGTAACTACAGCAGGGCCAATGGAGTACAGCCCCGGGTGGCTCAAAGTGGCTCAATAAAGCCACGCTATTAAAGGGGCAGCTTTGCTGCTCTGGCTCTGAGCACCACTAATGGGAAGGGGTGCGTTCCGATTGGAATGCACCCTGGGTGGCAAAATGCCATGTTACGGCTCTGTGGTTACCTGCAGATCTGAAGCAGATGCCTGTGGATTTGCAGGGCTCTACAGATAAGGTAGAGGTCAAGGTATAGCCCAAGTCAGTTTTCATAGTGACAAAAGCATGGATAAACTGCATCTGAAAGAAAGGGTCTCGCTCATCTGACCTGACACAAATGAGAAAACAAGCTCTTTGTTACTAGTATCCAACTACCATACCTGAATACTCAGGAACAGGCAAGTATTAACAAGTGTCCTAAATTGTGAAGCCATGTTTCACACAGTCTCACCATCTGCAGTCAGAAAAGCTGACATAATACTTGCCTTTTTTTTCTGGTTTTTATCCCCAGCGTCTCAATATTGTCCTGGTGAAGATTGAATTAAACTTCAGCCAGCTAACTCTGATTCTTACCTCCAATCTCATGCTTAGGCTATGTCATTCATTTCACTGAACCAACAGAATAGAATGTGATAGAGGCACTGATCTGGGCCTCATCAGCATACAAAAGGCTCTGCAACCCATATCTCTTTATAACAGCTTCATGTATCATATTGAACAGGAAGTATGGGTACTCTGCAAGAAGGAACCTATAGGCCAGGTGCACAATTATTTTAGTATTTAACATAGTTAATTATTACAATTCATCACATTTGGATTCAGGTTATTTCTAGACTTCCCTTCAGTGTTCTTTGAGAATCACTTACCATACAGATGGCAATAAAACTACAGCTGCACATGTTAAGGGAACTACATTTTATTGTTTTACAAGATGGCTGGCAAATATTCAACTTCTATAAGCGCTTACACTTGTCTTGAGCACAGAAGAAACAGCACTATTATTCTGCATTTCCTACCATATTTTAGCTCTGAGAATTTGACTGCATCAGTTATTCACATCATGCTATGAGCCAACATCAGAGTTTATCTAAACATTTTATTCAGTTTTTTTCCTCATAGTTTAAAATTACATTTTTAGTGTCTGTCTAGAGTGTTGATGTAGCTATATTAGTCCTAAAATATAAGAGACACATGGTAGGTGAGGTAATAATTTTTATTCTATCATTTTCTGTTGGTAGAAAGGACAAACTTTTAAGTTTCACAGAGCCCTTCTAGGTTCTGCTCAAGCTCTTCTGAAATACTTCTGTGAAGCCTGAAAGTTTGTCCCTTCCACAAATAGAAGTTGGTTATAATGGGATATTATGTCACCTACCTCATCTCATTTTTTATGTCTGCCATTTTTAAATATATGTTATTTACTTAGCTGAACAAAGCGGCATGGAAATCCACCTACTAGGCTTCTACTCAAATAGGTTGATTTTCAGATGTGCTGAACATCAGTAATGCCTATAGAACTCACAGCTAAAGCTACAGAAACCATGTGACTGGATATTTCAGGTCATAAAACTAAGCTTGTCAATATCAGTTTTTCTCCCTATTAAACATCCTCTAAGACGCAACATGCTCCTCCATGTTGCTGAGCTCCCACCCCACTCATGCCCTTCTAGCCCATGTTGGGGGAACTGTGTGATTCACTGAGTGATCTCCATTTCTACTCATTCCTGTAATTCACACCGTGACATATTTCAAACGATGATTTTGTTATTGAGCTCTCACACAAAATTTGTACATAAATTTCTCTCTGCCATTGTCATGGCCCTTGTATATTCAATTTTCTCTGGTATCCATTTGATGTAATTCAACTTTATGAAACCAAATACTTCATGTATTTTTAAACATGAATACTCACTGCAAGCTAATTTTAAGTTGATTTTCCTTGGCAATTGACACTGGGAACCTGAGTATTAAAGAGTTATACTCTTCCAGCCAGAGAACAGAAATACTACTAAATGTTGTATGTAATCAATTGCAACTAAGAACTCAGTTATTTAGCAACCCTCAAAGGAATTTTACGAAAATTTCAAGGAATAATCTTGAATAATTAATAAATTAAAGACTAATCATTATCTGTTCAGAGTTATTCCCTTAGTAAAGAAAAAAGAGGTGAAGTTCATTACTGAAATTATTTTATATGAATTATTTGTTCAGAGTTAATGGCTATAAAGAATGTATATATTTTCAATATTATGCATTTTAACTGCACAATTTTCATACAATTTAAAATATAATACCATACATTGAAACTAAATAGCTAATATTTTATGTAATATGGGTTATATTTGCCTGGAATAGAATAGTATACATTATTTAATGATCTCATGTATTTCCATTAAGGACTTTATCATGTACCTTAACATATCTTCAGTCAGGTCTGACTTTTTGTTGTGGCGCAGTTACGAATAATGATAAACATGTGAAGTCAATATTTTGAAATTTATGTATGAAAAATGACAACAGAAGCAATAAAATTATCCCAGTGCCTCCCCTATCACCATTCAGTGTGCTTGAGTTGTGATTACTCATCTCATCCTATGGCTGTCTATGAATAAGGACGCATTAGTGCAGAATAAATAACAAATTCATATCCTGATTTACCTGAATGCTACAGATGGGCAATTTTTACTAAATTACTACTCTGAACTGTAGCCCTTGACTTTGTCTATGCTTGGCTTGCATGCATATATCACTTTATGCATCATTTTATACATATATGTCCTTCTTCATAAGTTTAAGAAATCCTGGTTCTATAGTTCTAAAGGGGTAGCCGTGTTAGCCTAGCTCAGCAAAACAAACAAGGAGTTCTATGGCATTTAAAGACTAACAAAGTTATTTGTGGCATGAGCTGTCATGAGAGAAAATCCCACTTAAACTTCTGACAGAATAGGATTTTCTCCCATGACAGCTCATGCCATAAATAAATTTGTTAGTTTTAGGTGCCACCGGACTCCTTGTTTATTTTGATTCTATTGTGTTACATTTTGTGTAAGTTGATAAGCTGGTATAACTTTTATATTTGTAGCTGAAATGCAAAGTGCCTACAGGCCAATGTACGAAATTATGAACAGCCTGTATGCATGAGTTCTGTAAAAGGATTTAGCTATAAGTTATGTTGAGTTTTGAAAATATGAGACAGGGTGGGTCTGTTTGTTCAACAATCTTTGAAAGAAAACCCTACATAAGTTGTTTTGGATCATGATACATAGGCAAGCAGGTGAATAACATGTCAAAGTGGGACCTTTGACATTTCATAGAACACCGCAAAGCCCAGAAAAATTCATAAATAAGAAAGCGGAAAGGTGATGAAGAATATTCTATTGGGCAGACAAGTGTTAAGTGTATGCACAAACCCTTTAACAAATGACATAGATGTACTCCAACAATGTCTGGGGTAACAGGCCCATATATGGGTGATGAAGGAGGATCTAATCTAACCTATTTTTAGAAGGGCATAAAGGTGTAGACCCTGTTAGGGGAAAAAGGAACTTAAGACTTCAGGCTTTAAAGAGTGGGGAAGCTTCCAGTCCTCAGCTTCCAGCTCAACTCTTTCTAAAGGGCTATGTTCACACACAGGGGGTTATTTCGATACAAGTTGTTTCGAAACAACTTGTATCGAAATAAGGTGTTATTTCGAAATAAGTTAATTTGAATTAAGGAAAAAAGCTCAAAATGAAAGAGGATGTTCGGACAACAGTTATTTTGAAATGAGTCACCGTCATTTCGAAATAACATGTTCTGATGGGATTGTTTTGAAGCAATCGTTTTGAAACAACATTGTTTCGTCACCTGGGGTTTAAGTTGTTTCAAACCAATGCCGTTTCAGAACCCGTTGTTTCAAAACAACAGTACACCGTGTGAACATGGCGTTTCTTATTTCAAAACAACCTCTGTTGTTTCGAAATAAGGCTGCTGTGTGAACACACCCAAGAAGGACATCACAGACCCATCTCGCTCTTTCTTATCTAATCTTTATTGTTTTAATAAGTTTAAATATGTCAGTTATGGTTGCTAAACTCTGCACTCTGCATGTCAGTTTGAGGCATCAAACATTCTTCTTGACTTTCTGTAACTATAGGTTTCAGTAGGAAACATAGTTTAGCAACTATAAACCGCATAAGATTTCCTGTGTGTTTCAAAATAGAAACTAGTTGTAATTTGGCTATGAATTTATTCATTGAACCTTTTCTCAATTCTTTGCTTATCATTTATGCTTGTTGCAATAAAAGGCTTCTATAAAATACTTTGAGGTATCTGTGTAAGAATTCCTGTTAGACATCCCTGGGGGTTCCCAGTTCAAATTTTAAATATTTTCTGTGGTCAGTTTTGGGCACAGATCTATATTCCCTGGCAAAATCAATTGGCAATCCCAATCTGAATTTCAAATCTTAAATAATCTGGCTAAATTTAAAGAAAACCAATATTAAATTACACTTAAAAGGTTTGTTCTGGTTTCTGCATTGCTTTCACTCTCCCTGGCTTTCAGAGACCAAACAGGAACAAAGCAGGCATACATTACAAAATCAAAAAGTGAATATCATTTAGTGATGTAATGGGTGCACTTTAAAAGGTACAGAGCATGATTTGGTAAAAGGAAGCAGCGCAAAACTTAGGTGTTTATTTAAAGTTTATCTGTTCTAACTAAACTTAAGTTACTGGAGTTAATTATTGTTAGGGAGCTTAAGTGCCAAGGTAATAGGCCCCAAATATTAATAAATAAATGTTTCTGAAATAAGATTCTTTTTCATATTACCATTTTCTGCCTTGCTGCACCTATGCTTATAAATCTCCTGTTCTGCCTAACTTTTTGCATGTTTTTGTGGGCTGCAACCCACTTCATCATGTGCATCCCTCATTGTTTTTGCTATGTACAGACTAACATGACTACCCACGGGAGCTAAATTTTTGTGATATTTTCAAGGAGAGGCTAAAATGCTCTGGGCCTCACTGATTTTGAGTGACATACATATATTGCAGGCTTTATCCACTGTTCATTATGAAATTGCAGACAAAGAACTATGACATGATTGGGATAACAGAGATGTGGTGGA